>OW240912.1:109909583-110015512 GCA_933207985.1 Pelobates cultripes | reverse complement strand
TGGTTTGAAGGGATTAAAAGAACCAGCTTTTTTCCAGTCTAGGGTTCTAACTCCTTCCACAACAGTTCTTCAGCAATTCACACAGTGATGTACTTTCAGCAAGGCAAACAACTGACTTGCGTTGGGCGGCACTTTCCAGGGGGCTGCAAAAAAAACGTAAGGGGGGGGGGGGGTTGACAAGCTGCCACCCTCAAAGCAAAAGAAAAGAAAGCAAAAGCCAGCATGAAAAGTAGCTCAGTAACTGCTGCACACCCCTCCAGATCTCAAGCCAGTGGAGCCTTCCAGTTCCTCTCCCAACATCAGCTTGACAGCTGACACACCCCATGACAGACCATGCGGTAGCTCTCTAGGATAGTCTCAACTCTTGGATGTTTCTCTGCTTTGAAGGTATTACCTGGCCACACACACACACTATATGGCTGTCTGCGATACAAACACACACACACACACTATATGGCTGTCTGCAATACAAACACACACACACTACATGGCTCTCTATATACACACACACTATATGGCTCTCTATATACACACACACTATATGGCTCTATATATACACACACACTATATGGCGCGCGCTCTCTCTCTCTCTCTCTCTCTCTCTCTCTCTCTCTCTCTCTCTATATATATATATATATATATATATATATATATACACATATACACACACTATATGGCTCTCTCCCTCTCTCTCTCTCTCTCTCTATATATATATATACACACACTATATGGCTCTATATATACACACACACTATATGTCTCTCTCTCTCTCTCTCTCTATATATATATATACACACACTATATGGCTATCTATATACACACACACTATATGGCTCTCTCTCTATATATATAAATATACACACACACTCTATGGCTCTACATATTAGGGATTGACCGATATTGATTTTTAGAGCCCATACCGATAATCTGTGAACTTTCAGGCCGATAGCCGATAACTTGCCGATATTCTGTACATTTACCATTTTGAAAAAATAAACTATTTCTAAAGGTAAATGCACATAATATACATGCCACGTGTAGTGGATGCAGTGTGTTTAGACAGGGCAGCTGTGTGTATTTGTCTGGTGGATGCCGCATGTATTTGTGTAGTGTGTATATAATGAATGCAGAGTGTGTGTGTGTGTGTTTTTGTAATGTGTGTATATAATGCAGTGTGTGTATGTGTTTGTATAGTGTGTGTATATAATGAATGCAGTGTGTGTTTGTGTAGTGTGTATATAATGCAGCGTGTGTGTGTTTATAATGAATGCAGAGTGTGCGTGTGTGTAGTGTGTGTGTATAATGCAGTGTGTGTTTCTGAAGGGATGTAATCTGTGTAAAATGGGCGGGGGGACTTTTTTTAATTTAATTTTATTTTTAGGGTGGATGGCACAACCATAATGAGTGGCGCCTGGGACGGACCACCCCCCTGCCTCCCTATCAGTATGTCACTGATTCCTAATTATAGAAAATATAGGTTGGCTATGCATGTTTCGCTGAAGTTAGCCATAATTGTATTAGCATAAAGATTAAAATTTTTACAACACAAAAAAAAATAAAACATTGCGTTAACCTATATTTTCATGAGCTGCTCATTTTTTGAAGGGGTACTCAAGCCTTCATGACAACTTCTACTTTTAGAAGTGGTTATAGAGGAAAGAATCTGTGTGTGCTGCGTTTCTTCTTAAAACGCTGCACATACAAATGAATGGTTGGGCTAGTTACACCTCTGGCATACTTAGGTTCCAGCCTGCCTAATGTTCATTCTGTGCAAAAATGCCATCTGTCATCAGCACGCACAGCGTGCCCATGAGAGTTGTAGTCAGCTTCAACATTTGATATTTAAAAGAGAGTTGGACTAACCCTTTATGGATTTAGCAAATGACAGCACTATCCAGTTCAGACAAGGTAAAGCCAGGAAAATCTTGCAAATAAACAGGAGAAATAGAAACATGGTTTATTTCTCCTCTTCTCTGCATGATTTCTGTATGTCCACTGTCCCATACAAAGGCTTCCAACAATGACTGACTGGAAACCAATATGGAGGCACCCAGTTACAGGATAAAGAACTGGGGAATTTAATAGTAATATTCTCACCTCACAAATACATATTAGTTAAATACAGGGACATGTAAATATAATATTAAACTCCCGTGACGTTTCCCATTTAGTAACAAGACAATGGACAGGAAACTCATTGCAACAGAGGTTGAAAAAGTGTGATATCAAAACAATTTACTTTACAAAACCTACTTTCCAAAACTGGTGAGCTATAACACATATTATATGGAAAATATTTTCAAATTCCACAAAAAATAATGTGTATTGCATCTAACCCAATTAAGAAAAGATGATAGTTTGGACATGTCCTATGCGTGACCTAAGCTATATTAATGTGAGATCAACATCTGTCTTTTTTCAAACATATTTATAGTCTGACATGGGTAAACAAAACCATATAACTCACGTTTCTGGTCCACACATTATCTGGCCTGCCTGCAGCAAACTGAAATAATTCTGAAGTCTAAAGGGTCAGAAATATTGTCCTGACTTGCAATGAAATTTATTATCTCTATTAATAAATGTGTACAGGTACTCCTCACTTATTGAACGGGTTCAGCTCCTACGACCCGGTCGTAGAACGAATTGGTCGGTAAGTGAGGGGTTAAGGGATTCCCTGCTCTGGTGAGCTTGTTTATGTTCGGGAAAAACATAGACGAACGCACCAGAGCAGGGAATCCCTCTGACCTATGTTCGGGAAATTTCCCCGAGCATAGATTAGAGGGATTCCCTGCTCTGGTGTGCATGTCTGTGTTCAGGGACATTTACCCAAACATAGACGAACGCACAAGAGCAGGGAATCCCTCTAATCTATGCTCAGGAAAATTTCCCCAAACATAGATTAGAGGGATTCCCTGCTCTGTTGCATTCATATATGTTCAGGGAAATGTTCCCGAACAATTCCCACGACGGCTCGCCCTTACCACCGCACAAGAGAGTTGGTTGTAAGTGAGAGTAGTCATAAAACAGGTAGGTCGCAAAACGAGGACCACCTGTAATGTAAGATTTACTTTGTTTTCACGTTTTGTTTGCTTCACAAGATGAAACCAGCTAAGAAACCAGAGCAGGGAATCCGAACGCACCAGAGCAGGGAATCCCTCTAACTAAAATTTCCCCGAGCATAGATTAGAGGGATTCCCTGCTCTGGTGCGTTCGGATTCCCTGCTCTGGTTTCTTAGCTGGTTTCATCTTGTGAAGCAAACAAAACGTGAAAACAAAGTAAATCTTACATTACAGGTGGTCCTCGTTTTGCGACCTACCTGTTTTATGACTACTCTCACTTACAACCAACTCTCTCGTGCGGTGGTAAGGTCATTTCCCCTAATAATTACCTTAAATATAAGTCCTTTGATCAGTTGTAAATGGTGTTCTCAGCATTTTACCCAAAGGTATAGTGGAAGATCTGAAAGCTATAAGTATCCTACACTCACAATTACGTAAATAAGAAGTAAGAGGACAAAATGGCTGAAATGAGTGTGAAGAGCATATTGTGCAATTGAGACAAATAGACAATTTACTTCACAGTTCAACATGGAAATGTATGGCAATAGTTCTTAATTGTATTTAATTTTATTAATGGTTACCTTTTTCCACACTATATTAATATTTTAAATGCAAGGGAGACTTAAAATTGGACTACCTTAAATACTTTATTATGAGGGGTCAAGGGCCAAACAATCTTTATGACCACAGTGGTTGCCATTTTACTCAACAGATATTTCACAGAAATTTTACTTTTGAAAAGGCTTTGGCGAAACGCATCAAGTGAGAACTTTTTGTTCCCGTGTGGACTGGTACATTTTCTGTATTTTAGGTTTTCACACTCTTTATTGTATACACATTTGTTTTAAATTAAGTACTTTTTAAAAATTTATTACAGTCCCTAGAATTTTATATATATTTTTTAATCTGTGTGGCTTTTTGGATATCCAGCACATGCTCAGATGTGAATCATTCCACCTAAGATCCACATTACTAGAGCAGGTCATTGCTGTAGTTCCTGTAATTAGGATACTACCTATATACCTTCTATGGTTTGCGAACATATTGCACTATTGGTCTTCCTTGTTTCTGTTTGTTTTTATACATATTGGTGATCCTTACCTGGTTCTGAGACTGCATGATATCCACAGATGGGGATTATACTGTTCATGTTTATAACAGCAGTGCTCTTATAACTCTATCAAATGTGAGTGTTCCTTCAGCACATTAGTTCACTTTATTGTATTAAAACAATATGACACTATTTTTGTTGTTTTTGTTTGTTTTTAAGATACGTCTTGCACAAGATTTTTCCTTTGTATGTATTTGCATGTAACTTTGTATCCATCTTTTTACCTATGTTTAAATATCGTTCATTATTTTTATTGTTATACATTTGCACTGCACAAAGTTGTAGGATTCCTTGTATGTGAATTTGCTGTTCACCAAGTAGGTAACAAACCTACTATCCCTCTGTTGTTGGAAGACAGTTGAGAGATGTTTGCAGCTAAAAAATACCAGACATTTATATATATATATATATACATATATATATACATATATATATACATATATATATATACACACATATATATATATACATATATATATATATACACACATATATATATACATATATATATATACACACATATATATATATATATATATATATATATATATATATACACACACTGAACATAATTATAAATGCAACACTTTTGTTTTTGCCCCCATTTTTCATGAGCCGAACTCAAAGATCTAAGACATTTTCTATGTATACAAAAGGCCTATTTCTCTCAAATATTGTTCACAAATCTGTCTAAATCTGTGTTAGTGAGCACTTCTCCTTTGTGGAGATAATCCATCCACCTCACAGGTGTGGCATATCAATATGCTGATTAGACAGCATGATTATTATACAGATGTGCCTTAGACTGGCCACAATTTCTCAATGCTTTCCTATGGACGTGCAGGGTCTTCTCACTGTGATTTTCACAGGGGCGGACTTGCCTGGAAAGGGGGCGGGTCTGCCTGAAGAATTGAAAGGTCACCCTGGTGTGAATGCATCCCAGGCTAGCTGCCAATTACAAAGGTCATCCAGCTAAGGGTGAACTATGCAGATAGCACTGTATCAGCGCCCTGAGCTTGGCGCAAACTCATCTAATGACGCGCTCTCTACACGTTCTAAAGAAAGTCAATGGTGTCCCCCAGCACTCACTTTTCCACACACAATAAGTTGGATGTAGTGAGTTTAGCAGCAAAAGCGTGTATAGTCAGCCATTTGTTCCCCTGCCTCCGTCCTAAGCACGTAAAGAGAACTAAAAAAGCTCCATTATCCTGTTATTTCAGCCCTGTGTATATGAATCCTGCAGGACATGCTAAGCAACTGAGGTTTTCCATATTATTTTATGTAATTTTGGTTTATGTGATTATAAGGCTGAGATTGCACTCACCTTACCCATACCAATTTGAACCTGCAATGGTTGACTCATTGTTGCCTGTCAGTGCTCAGGCTAATGAGGACAAATCATCCTAAGAAGTAGGAAAGATGGTGACCTTCAAGCTATGCATTTAATAATGGCTTGACATTGAATTGCTGAACATCACAAGGGGCTTCAATGTAATGTAGTAGGTATAGTGCCAGGAGTGTTCTTCCAGTTTCAAAAGACTGAAAAACTATACAAAACTAAGTGAAATACACTCCTTTTTCAAGAAGGTTTCCTAAAACATATACTTTCTTCATACATTAAACACAAAAATAGAAAAATACAAGCAACATTTTTAATTATTGCACTATGCCTATTTCTATTTGGTTTCTACCAGTTGCTAAACTTTTTCAAAACATTGACATGCTAGATATTTCACTTAATAATTACACAACCATCATGCAAATAATACTAATCATTATGGAGATTGTTTAGAAAGAAAAGGCAGAGGTGGTTGTTGGGAACAAGTACATGAAGTGGGTCTATTATTATTATATGAACCTTGCTGGTTTCAAATATTAGCTAATCTCAAATATGACATTCCTGCTTTAACAATGGTTAAAACAGCTATTCACTTGAAATATCACTCTTCCCGCAAAGCATCTACTATTTTTTCTACATTGGTGTAGAACCTCTGACCATGACAAATTAACATGTAAAGGGCTTGGTTTTATAACCACTTAAGAACTATTCTATAATAGCAACAACATGCCCTGTGGTTTATGGAAGAGAATTTTATAAAGAGTAATCGGAGAAGAGAGCCCTTGGATTTCAGCCCTGCTCTCCCTGTTCGCCACAAAGGGAAACAATTATCCAATTATAGTGTATGCAGATTTAATCTATGCTGAAAATCTTGACCAGAATGTGCTTAAAACAGCAGCTGGCACATACATATTACAAATTATTTTTCTTTTTGGACTCTTAAAGTATCGTTTAAATTACTCTTTAGAACGTATTGAATGAATGTATATATTGTAGCATGTTTCCGCAAGAATGAAAGATTTTTCATTTCTCATCAATGTTTTTATCCATGCAGTGTAGGGTAAGGGCAATGTAACGGTGGCAGAACAGGGGTATCATCAATTCCTTCTATTCATCTTAAGGGATGAAAAGATAAAGAGATCAGTCAATTAGTGGAGTGGATGGTGACAGTTGCAGTGGATTTGTGACCTTTGAAAAAACAAATTGTTTTCTTTCTCTGTCTGTCCACTCTCGTCGCTGTGTAAGTTTTGAGTTATGGTTTCATATAAAATAATGTTTGTAATATAGCATGTGGTAACAGGGAAATATATCTCTGTGACGGAAGCCTCATGTCTTGTGTTAGACGGTAGACCAATAGATATAAATGTTATCACAGGGTGAGCCCAGTCTTGTTCAACACTGTCTTTCTCACCCCTCATATTGCTACACCAAGGTTCTGATACCAGTATGCAGTTATCCAGTATATGTGTTTTAAAAAGACTGCATACCACAGTCATGAATGAGACTCCTGCCCTATACTATAAATCACAGCAGGAGCGTACTGTAGAACACCTCTAATGTCAATAGGGGACAAAAAAAACAAAAACGTAAAATAGGACAATACAAAGTATAGAATGGCATGGATAATCCAAAAAAAAATTCACTCATAAAGAAGAGTATATCACCATCTCTCCATACTAAGGCAGAATGTGTCCCCAGATCAAATATTCTCTTAATAGACAATGTCAAGAAATAAAATATAGGCACAATAGTGTAATAATGCAAATATGCATTACAAAATGTATTTGAAACTAAACTTAAAACGGTAAAAATAAACAAACATATCTTATGTTATCTTGGTCTCAACCCTGATGGCTGAACAGGAGATGCTCTGCATTTAAAGGGAATTCCAAACAACTGGTCCATTACCAGATCTGTGTAGCTATGATAACAACAAAAAAAAAACAACTAACAAAATATTATAGGTCTTATGTCTGCGCAGTCTTCTTCATCAACACGCTGGATCACTAGAATGGCATATTCTCTTTCTCCTGTTGCCCAGTTTTTTACAGGAGGAAATGATATGCCATTGGAGATACAGAGTGTCCCTGAAGAAATATGGTCAGACAGACGATAGGATAGGATAAGTTAAAAATGTTTTGACAAGTTACAATGGGGAGGGGAGCAGGGCACCTCTGATACCACAACTACAGTGCTTTGTATGTAACTTTAATGTTTCATTGGCAGATGTTCTTTAAGAGTCTAAAAGAGTCTGCTAGCTCATTATTGTAATATAAAATTAGGAAGACTATGTTAAGACATTTGGTTTTATTTGAAAGCATTAATATTTGTTAATATTCATTTATCTTCTTTTTTTTTTCTTAAAGCAATTTCCTCTTTTTAGAAATAGACATGAAGAGGAATGTTCCCTTAAATGTTCAATTTTCATGACAAAAAAGAAAAATTAGCATACTTTTCCTCAACTGACATTTAAGGAAGTAAAAATGTTTTTCTCTGGAAAATATGACTCTTCATCTCCTCTGAAGTTCCATGGAGGTGAAAGTTAACCATGCATTTTTGGTTACACTGATATTCTGTATGCACACATGCATTTCTAAACAGAGGAATTTACATTATTCACCAAACCATTATGTTTAGTGAATCCAAATCAGAAAGCAAAATTAAGGCTAAAAAGGACATAATATTACTATTCCCGAGATGGAGACTTTTTACAATAACTATTTTATAATATGTTTTTTCATTCAGATTCCAGTTCGCTACAATCCAGTGTTGGATAATTTGTTAAAGTTAGAATAAAAAATAAAGCAAAACTAGATGATAAAATTCTCAAACTCAGTTAAAGCCACAGATTAGCTATTTTAGTCTAGATTGGGTGTTATTTTTTCATGTTTTGGTTTTTGGCAAAAATTCAGCTATTCGGCACCAAGAAAATGCAGAGTATTTCTTAAAGCACATTGAGCAGTGAAAAATGTTTGATAAGAGTGGCGAAACCAGCACTTTATCTAAGAATTTTTGTGTAATGCTAGATATATTGGCAGCAATTTGTTTTAAACAAGTCCAAACTTAATAAATATTCATCAAATGTTTGGCTTTTATACTGAAAAAAAAATACAAATTCCTTTGCTTAAAGGGATCTTAAAGTTTAATACTGTCAATCAAATATTCCCTTTACTTTTATCAAGGTATAATGACTCCCTATCAAAAAACTGGTCATAAACAATTCTGTTTAGAGATAATAATATCAAACAAAAACGAAGTAGATGGAAAATACTTGTAGAAAAAAAATGATTAACAGGATAAACCCTATAATCAGTGGGTAGAGCGCTGAATAGTAGACAAGCAGATAATAGCTTACCCCTCTGTATGGTTATATAAATCTCAATGTGGGGTAATATGAAAAAGAGAAAAATATAGAACAAATCTAGTGCAGATAGTATTTACAAATTACTAGACGCAAAATAAAGAAAAGTAGACACACGCACAATCTTCAGAGCCTGAGGATAAGGTTCTATAATAACGCAGCTGTACTTTTGTAGGTAGCACCCCACCTTCTTGTATAAACTGGATCTCAAGGCAATCAAAACATAGGAGATTATGGTGCAGTATGTCTGTGTCTATAATAGACTAAAATCACTTTATAAAGCCTTGGCTCTCAGGTGTAAATGCCTGGTGTCAATTTATGGGGTGACACTCCCAAATCAGGAACCTGGAATAGGACAGACTACAAAATAGTGCTAAAATCCATTATTTATTTCTATAAAATCAAAGGTGAATAAAAATACATAAAAACTAATAAAAGGGAACTTACCCTTACCCTTTGCTATTGATGGCAGGGTCACGTTAGCATTAACATTTGCATTTTACGTGCAAAGTTGCCAGTTTGTTTAAAGAAGTAGTGTCACCTAAAAAAAAAAAAACACTTTAGATTAATGAGGAAGTTTAAAAAAATATGTTTACATTTCTTAAATAATCTGTCCAACTATTTGTACACACAATTCCCATCTTCACGCTGAACTGAAAATAGAAAAAAAAAAATATTTCCCAGCATTCAGCTGCCCTTTTCACAAATTTCTTAAACGTTTGACAACCGATATATTATATAAGGTGAGTTCCCAGAATGACTGAATCATAATGGGGCTTATTCACTCCATTATTAATTTAGGGCTAGAATAAAACATTTAGGCTAAATGTTAAAATTATCCAATCATGTTTGCAGCCAGGTTATTTTATTTTGTTTTATAATTTCCCCCCAATGAGTTCCACAGCAGAGAGCGAGAAATGTATGATTAAACATATCTGAAGAACCAAACATTAACGGTTCCAGATAAATATCTGCTTTAAATTGTCATTCTATTGGCGGAGAATGTTTCAATCACACCAATTCACAGGAGGTTAATGGTGAAAAGTGGACAAATCAAACCATAATATCCTGTTGCAGATGACTCTGATACGGTTTCCAGTATGTAACCTGAGTAAACAAAGAAAACAATTTATCTACAGAAAACAAATAATCTGCTTAAGTGAATATAGAAGGTTCATATAACAAACCTGACTAACCTTCTGGTAATTGAGGTGATTCCCACTTCCGACCCTATGAGTCTTTCTATTAATGCCTCATTGTTAAAATGAGCTTCTCTCTCTGTCTTCTCCAGAACAAGATCAACATTATAGTTTCTCGAAAACTACCTTTAAAGCGGGCTACAAAAATATGGCGTGGATTTGATAAATTAATATGTTATTGTAACATGAAATGCATCAGTGGAAACTGTGTATTTCACAATTATTGTGAATTTATCAATATTTGATCATGCTTTAAAACTTTAGTCTGCATCTCACAATCTATGCACGAGATTCTACAGAACCGTATTTTCTTTAACACAGAAAACTCATTATTACAGATTGAGGTTAGCTAATAGTCAGGTCACATGGTGTGAGTTGTGAAAATAATGTCATTTAACATTTAATAAAGTCATTTAACATTCCAACTGGGATTCCAGGAAGAAGAGTCTGAGCAATACATTTTAGAAAAACAAAATAGCATATACCTTTAATTTTATAAACAACTGTATTATGATTGTAAATTATTCCATTATGCAAAAACAAATAAAACAAACAAAGATACGACAGATCAGCAATAAATGAAGTTCTATAGTTATGTCTATAAATAAATACTGATCATATATAATGGATAAAATATGTATTGAAAAAGCTAAATGATTAAATAGGAATTAAAAAAGATGATTGCCCTGGATGTTCCCCATTTTATTTCTTGCCCAGGGTATGCAGCTTCCCACAGTGAGCTTTGTCCACAGCCATATGTGGACACCTAACTAATTCTAGTTTTTCTTACTATACCTTACCATTAAAGGTCTAAGGCAACAGTAGGCAACCTTCCACACTCCACCATATTGTTAAGCATCCAATCTCACGAACATGACTTTCCACGATGTTGTGGTCTATATCTCCCTTGATGCTTTGCCAGCATTATCGCTATAAGAGCATTATGGGGAATGTAGTCCACAACATCTGGGGTGCCGAAGGTTGTTTACCCCTGGTCTATGGGATATATAGTTTTGTACTTGTTAGCAGTTTACTTTTTATTAAATAAAATATGGATAATTATATTCTTATATCTGTAAAATTGAACAATATACACATCTATTTCATGATGGAACCTTCTAGGTGGTGGGACCACATCACATGTGTCCTCGGATGGACAGTGGGAAACATATGCTTTTTTTTCTGTGATATCTAATAGGGTTATTCACTAGAGTGATCATTCAAAGTAAATTCAAATTGAATTTCAAATTTAAGGTTAAAATCGCCAAACTGGAAAAATTCTCCAAGTGAGCTATGTTTCCAATAGATTTTAAGGGAATATTCCTATGAGAGTTAGGCAATACTTTTGTATTTGGTGCAATCTTTACAGTCATAACACTATGTGCAGATCCATAGCGACAGTTGACTTTCTTGCACTTTTTATTCGCATTAGAAGACAAACCATTCTAAAGCATGTTTCAAGGACATAAACAAGGGTCAATTGAATGGTTTACAGAGCAGCATTAAAGGACCACTCTAGGCACCCAAACCACTTCAGCTTAATGAAGTAGTCTGGGTGCCAGGTCCAGCTAGGGTTAACCCATTCTTTAATAAACATAGCAGTTTCACAGAAACTGCTATGTTTATTAATGGGTTAAGCCTTCCCCCTAATCCTCTAGTGGCTGTCTCATTGACAGCCACTAGAGGCGCTTGCGTGCTTCTCACTGTGATTTTCACAGTGAGAACGCAAGCGTCCATAGGAAAGCATTGTAAATGCTTTCCTATGCGACCAGCTGAATGCGCGCAAGCTCTTGCGCGCGCATTCAGCCGACGGGGCGGATCGGAGGAGGAGAGCTCTCCGCCCAGCGCTGGAAAAAGGTAAGTTTAAACCCCTTTCCAGAGCCGGGCGGGAGGGGGTCCCCGAGGGTGGGGGCACCCTCAGGGCACTATAGTGCCAGGAAAACGAGTATGTTTTCCTGGCACTATAGGGGTCCTTTAATATTTTATTTTAAATTGCATTCTATTAATGATCATTATTTTTTGCCATGTACTAAGCACTAGAAAAGTAAATAATTCCCTATTAAGAGTTTGTACAGCAAGGCAGATTTAGGTTAAGGATATAATAATATCGAAATTGTTCCTGTAAAGCTATGAACTACAGGTTTTACAGTTGGGGAACTTGGTGATAGAAGTGGAGCCAGGACAAGACATGTTAAGACAGAAAGGAAAACAAAGAATTGCTAATGAGTTTTATAAACACAGTAATGTATACTACTTCTCCTTATATGTACATATCTCCACAGTCTGTTCCACACAAATCTGTCTCTTGGAATAAGTACAAAGTCAGACTGGGGTATTTAAAATGCATTTACTTAGCAATCAGTGAATGAAATGCCCACTATATGTAATACAAAAAACAAAGCTTCCAGTACAATATTCCAATTGTTAAATAAAACATTGCTTTTACGGTTTACTGCAGATAAATTGCATAAGGGATTATTAATGTTTACTAATGAAATTACTTATTGTAAGGGTTTATACAATTTTACAGCTTGGTAAACAGCTTGCATAATTCAGGGTGAAGTAACATTTTTGGGAGAAAAATGTCCAAATCGGCTATAAAATTAAAGTTTACATGTGTATATTATATATTTAATGCATATATAATATATAAATATAATTTTTACTGCTCACTTTTACATTTATTTTGACTTATTCTCACTTAATATGTGAATGAAATGGTGCAAAAATGAATCAGTGGACTACAAAATACAGAATTAATATTTTGCTGTACAGTGATGATGGCATTCTCGCACCATTTTGGTTTGATCAAAATGTTTTTTTCCTAATTGATTGCAGGTACATTTGTCAGAAACCATATGTCTCATGAATGAAGCCCAACACCAAACTTCAAGTCTACTAGTCACTAAATGGCCGTTACAAACAGTGTTAGTCACTAAAGTGATAATTCAATTCAAAGTGGATTTCAAATCTAAAACCAAAGTAGACGAGACGGAAAAAAATTAATTTTGCATTCACCTGGAATTCTCACTTTTGTGAAAAAACACTAAAGTTCAATGCTTGTTAGATAAAACCAGCTCAAATGTTAAAATATTATTGGCTAGTCTACTAATTTTATATTATTATATATATATTATTTATAATATTTATAATATTATTGGCTATTATTATTTATAATAGTATTGGCTATTCTACTAATTAGCAATATATACATACTGCTTCAAACCCAGCATGAATCGTTCTCCAAGATATGATAACAATTCTGGTGCTCCTAATATTTTAATCTAAAAAGCTTATACAAGTTAAACGCTTGCCTAAAAGCAAATGGTTTAAACATCAAATTAAAAGGTTTTTTTTGTTTTGTTTTTTAAATGTTCCTAGAGCTTTAGTACATTTACCACTGGCCCCATTGCACTAAATAAGCAATAGGGCATTTAAAAGGTAATTGCAGTTAACACTAAATAAAAAACTCACCACATGTAGAGAAGCAAAATAAAGAGAGAATACTGTCAGATTCCATAGACTTGGGAAAACAGAGCTCCCTGTTAAAAACATAATACACAAATAAACAAGCTCTGATTCTCAGATCCACAGAAGTTGAAGGGAAACCATGGTCACCAAAACACCTTCAGCGTAATGAAGCAGTTTTGGTGTATATATCATACCCCCTTAGTCTCACTGCTCAATTCTCTGGCATTTAGGAGTTGAATTCTTTTGTTAGGGTTTATGCAGCCCTAGCTTAAAATGTTTTATATCCTGCTCTGTATAGTGAACTTTAATTACATACAGGAGGCTTCTGCAGGATGTAGCAAGCTATTAACAGAACAGGGGTAAGACATTCTAAATTAAACAGAATTTGCAATAAAGGAAGTGTAAATATTAGATCACTCTTTACAGGAAGTGTTTAGGAAGGCTGTATAAGTCACATACAGGGAGATGTAGCTAGGAAGGCATAAACGCAGTGATAAACAAAGTGATTAAACTAAAAATGGCAGAACATAGAGCAGTGACACATCAGGGGCATGACGTAGACAACAAAAACTGCTTCAACAAGCTGTAGTCTCCTTTTAACAAATATCTGTTTGCATTAGCATAATTTAAACATATAAACCACCATTGACCCCTCTGAATTTCTGAACTGAGTAAATCTCCGTACTATTTCTGATAATGTCTTCAACATCACCACAGAAGCAGCGGGGTCAGGATTCGATAACACAGACAGAACCCGCTGGATAATTTCAACCTTAACCTTTAGAATAAACTGGGATGTTAGTTTTTGTTTGAATTGCCTGTTCCAGACACAGAAAGAGAGACATACACACACCGGAAAAGCCATGCCATGTATATATAAAAAAAATGGTGTGCAAAAAAGTGCAAGATCATATATTTCATGTGGTGAAACTGAAAATTCTCAATTCTTCCATATGTGCAAAAGGTGGTAATCAATTTAAGCAACACATATAAAGTGCAAAATTATAGTGAGTGCAGAAATCTATATGTATGATTAGGTGTTTTCAATACACAACCAATAGTTTTAATACTTGCACAATTTTCCTAATGTAAGTCCAATAGATCTATAAAAAGAACACAATGAACTGAACTAGTGCAATATTGTAGAACCAGTATAAAGCAAAAAAAAAAAGTGTATCTGTGGGGACCAGAACTCACAAAGTAAGATTGGATAGAGTGCCACTCAACACTATTCAGCCTGGGGAGTATCAGCCCCTTGTGTACGTAGGATCCAATTATCCGAATAGTAAGGACTCACAGCCGATGCATTCACTTTAGACTTTTATTCAAGCAATTTAAAACCTTTCAAAATCACTCTCCGGCTGTGGGTAAGTCGTCTATCTATCTATCTATCTTATAACAAGTAAAAGCCACGGAAATTACATTGATTGGAACAAAATATAAATCTTTATTTTCTTTTAACTCTAAAGAAGTTAAGTCTTTAATCCAATAAAATAAGTTACACATTTATGATGAAATTGAATATGGGATGGTTACAGTGCTTTCTTACTGATCTGTTCAATCCGGAGCTGTTCTAAAAAAAGAATAAGTAAAATTACCTGGTATGTGTATTTAACAGATAGTAATCTTGATCCTCAATTCAGTATTCCACATGAGTTTTGCGAGTTAGGCTCATGTCATAAAAATTAAGAGCCCTGACTGCCTTTTGAAAAAATATCAGGAAATATACTTCAAAGAGTATGTAAAAAAATAACAACATTTTTTGACATTCATAATCTGTTAAATGAATCCAAAATATAATATTTCCCCCTGCCTGGCACGGACATGATTGAAATTTGCTATTTTATTTCCTATCATTATCTAAATGCAGCTTGACATGCCTGGAACAATGCGGAAAGTTAATCCCATAACATCAGATACTAAATAAATAACTTGATTAATATTTATGAATTTGTAAAATAATTATAGTTGAGAATATAATGCTATCATTTTTGTATCCATCACATTACCAGTGCTGTAGATTTTGTATGTATGTTTAGTAAAAGTATCTTACAGATTTGATTGAAAAGCATTGCAAAATTAAAAAAACATTTAACCCTATTGTGTCTTGTACCTTGTAAGAGCTCAAGGTAGACAATGGTACCCTACTATATATGTTGGGATGCTAATCAATAATTTTTTGAACATATTGAACTGCTGAAAGACCTCTTGGAAATTCCCACCAAATATAAAAATGTCCTTGAGAGTTAACTATTTCAGTGCTTTTTATGTCTTTATCGTTGTAATTGCTTGGTTTTTTTCTTTCATATGCCGATTTCACGTTTATGTGTCTTTTATTAATTATTAAAATTAATTATTAATATTACAAATTAAGATCTATTTTGAATGCGAATTTCCACCTCTGAAGGTAGTATAGACATAAAATACACTCTGACAATTGGTATACATTTAAAGGGTCACCTAAGATGCTTGATAAAAATCGTATGGGGCTACTCAAAATTTTGGGAATTCAAGGTAAACTTAAAATGTAACCAGGTAATAGAGACACGTGGCAGTGGCTGGGTAGACTCTCAGGCTGACATGTACTTATTTTTGTGTTTCACATTTTATTGTTTCTTTTCATAGTCAGAATAGAGAACGAGACAATGCTCTTCTCTCAGCCTTTCCACTTAAAGTGTTGCAGTTCGTGCCATGTTGCGTACTCTGGCAGACTATGTTAGACAGCCTGACGAGCAGCAGTCTCTGTTATTTGTTGAATGATCACTAGAAACTTAAAAATGTAACTAAAAATCATGCATTTTTTTCCATCAAATCTGCAGTATCCCAAAATAAACATCAAATGGCTCTGTGGTTTCTATCTAAGCTCTCCTACCAAACAGTTTTGCTACAGACAGCAACTTGTATTTCTTGGCAACATCTACTAATTAATTGGATACCATGTTTATAATGAGTCCCTGTTTGTTGATTTTCTGAATCACTTAACATCAGTATTACTACATTCAATTATTGGACTGCAACTCTGATTATCATCCATGTTAAAGGATTTCTCCAAGCATGTCAGTGTTTTGAAGTGGTCTTGTTGCTTGGAGTCTGTATGTGCAGAGGTTTATTATGAAATGCTGCATATGCAGGGACATAGCACATTGGTCCTCAATTTCCTCCTTTGGTAGTGTCATGAGCCAACCTGAAATGAGAGTTAGCCGAGAATGAGGCCCATGTTAAAGGGACACTATAGTCACCAAAACAACTTTAGTTTAATGAAGCAGTTTTGGTGTATAGATCATGCTCCTGCAGTGTCAATACTCAATTTTCTGCTATTTGGGAGTTAAATCACTTTGTTTATGCACCTAGTCACACCTTCTACATGTGACTTACACAGCCTTCATAAATACTTCCTGTAAAGAGTCATCTAATATTTACACTGCCTTTATTGCAAATTATGTTTAATTCAGAATTTCTTATCGCCTGCTCTGTTAATAGCTTAGTTACATTTTTAGAGCAGAAGATAAAATATTTTAAGGTAAGTTGCATCTAAAAAGGTTTTTTTTTCATGTAGGCCATGTTAGGGGAGCTGTGGCTAGGGTTTCATAAACAGAAACAAAGTGATATAACTCCTAAATGGCAGTGAATTGAGCAGTAAAACTTCAGAGGCATGATCTATAAAAAACGCTTAATTGGGATAAAGTTGTTTTGGTGACTATAGTGTCCCTTTAATTCTGTGCACTTTAGCGCACTTGATGGGTTTGCTGGTTAATTTGCATGTATTCAACTATATTTGCATATCATGAATTCTGCAGGCAGGGAAGATATTTCGTGTTAGTTATGGTTTTTCCCACCCCTTTATAAATATGCTATTATGTTATTATAAGTTCCAGTATGTTTTCTGACATGTTCTAGTTATTTTATTGTATAAAGTATGTCACAGCAAGTTAAATGTAACGAACATATGGGCTAGTCCCAAGTAAAAAATAAAGCTTTGTATACTAGTTCCATTTGGATGTGTATGTCTTTAATTTGTTCAGGGATATCGGTAACAGAGTCTTCTGATTTGTTGGCTGGCTGCATGATCACTGTAGCTTGGGACAAAGTCAATGGCAAAGCCTGAGAGCCACAAGTACCTTTATGAAGGCAGGAGCTAATTTTATAACAGGCAGAGGTGGGCATAACTGCCTGGAAGGAGAGAGCTGCGGCCTGGTCGGATGGAAGCGTTCTGGAGAGATACCCCAGTCAAGCTTTGACAACTAGGTCTGAAGTGTTCCAGAGTCTCCCGTGGCAGCGAGGAAGTGGACTTGGTGAAGGTACTCAGTTGGAGTACTGATACTCCATCACACTGAAAAAAGTTCTCCGTCTGCCCATCCTCAGGGATGTCCCTCCCTCCTGGAACAAAGGGGGTGGAGGCGATAACATCACCAAAGGAGAATCTGTCTGCATGGAGAACATGGCCTCAGTTTTTTTGCGTTATTTTATTTTTTTTCTGTTATGGGAATGCTGGGGGAGGAGAACTATACCAGCAAAGCTTACACCATCCAAAAACAGTGTTTTACTAAACAACCATATAATAGCAATTATCCACCAGTGTAACTGCAGTGCTGCAATCATGCCATTCTTGGTCAAAGCACATTGTAAAATTCTATACAACAGTATGTAAACTCATATTGTTCTGCCTCTTATATTACTTAAACTTGAAAAAAAAAAAAAAAACTGGCAACTGAAACAGGATATCTAGATGAACTTTCATAATTTAAAAGGAATTTGAAACCTACTTTATGCCAAATATGTTACTGATTAACCTCATTAATCAAATATATTTTCCTTAATAAACTAATTTAGCCATATTTTTGGAAAGGACAACTAAGGGAAGATGTTTTGATGAATTTATATATTGTAGAAACAGACAGTGTGTTTTAAAAACAAGAAGGATATATTGAGATATAAACAGGCAAATAGCACAAGTGAATTAAATGATAAACATAGTTTGCTCTTTAACCTAGAGCTGGAGAAAGAATTAAAGAAATATCAGTGCTAAAATTAAACAACCAAACAAAAACACATTTAAAAAAAAACCAAAAATTCAAAGTGTTAAACCTTCCTAGTACATACTGTACGTCCCATGATATCAGGATGGGGCTGGAAACACTGCGAGTGTATGCCAGGAGATCAGTTAGGACTTCCTGAGCAAAGAAGCGGCATGCTTGTTTTGTAGAAATGCCACACACTATGCTTGCATTGGCATTTTGCTTTCTTTTCTCTGGTTGGCCTCAGAATTGGGAGACCAGAAGAAAAAACTATAATGACTAAAAAATGTTAGGTGCTTGTCAGCAAGTTAGTGCGAACTATAAAATAGTATAATATTATATTTAAAAAAAAAAAAACATGACTATGATGCATTTATATAAAAATGATGGTGTGATACACTATGACCATATGATGGTAGAGAGACATAGATATTTACTAGATTTCACACACATACACACGCACGAAAATAGCCATTTAGTCAACCTAGTCTACTAATCATGTATAGTCGTGCAATAATGTTGCTGCAATAAATACACCAATGCTCTAGTATAGCATCTTTTAGAATGACAATAATTATCCCAGCAGAGAATTAAAGAAGCTACAGATTACAACTGATATCCCCTAGTTCTGCTTGATTCAATTATACAAAAACTGATGGTTTTATTCCTATACAGCGAATTGTGTTAGCTGGAAAAGTGACCAAAATAACCCATAGAAAAATTTGTCAACTTCATAATTTTGTTCTGAATTTTTTACATTTTCTAACTGTGAAATTTCAGTTCTTCCTGTGTAATGACTACATTGCTAAATAATTATAATAAAAAAAAACCTCATAAATAAAAATATAACAAAAAATATATATAGACACATAAATCATTTGGAAGGGGCCACAAAAATCAGTGGGTATTTGTTAGGATCCTAATCATTAACCCCTTAAGGACACAACTTCTGGAATAAAAGGAAATCATAATGGAATATTTCCGTCATCTGTCCTTAAGGGGTTAATGTTTACTTACAAGGAAGCACCACCTACTGAATGCTTGAAGGCTTCTCATTGGACATCCTGATAGCTTGTATGTATAAAGATTTTTTTTTTTTTTTTTGCAACCATGTTTTTGTATAGAAGGTGTTAAATACAACACCTAAATCAGACATGTGACCAGGCTGGTCGGACAGGTGATTGAGTAATTTAGGGAGGTTTCTGAACTCACATTGTGTGACTTTCTATAGCCTGTCACTGCAAGTTCCTGAGTCGTGGAGCAACGGTATAAAAATCGTATTCAAGAAAGTGTAGCTGCACTAGTTTCTAGAGTTATATACAAATCTTGAAAGTGAATTCTACACAACAGATCTCATTAAATTAAAAGCACACCACACCTATCTACAATTTTAAATATTTCACTTAAAGGGTACCTTCACAGTACTTACAACTTGTGCTCTCTCTAAAGAGCACAGAATTTCATTCATGGCATATTTAAATATGTCTTTCTCCCACCTGTCAGTCAATTATTTGGCAAAGACTTTATGCTAAATAATTGACTGACAATGGAGAGCAAAAAATACCTCCCAAAGGCAGTCCTTCTGCTCTCCACATACATCAACTATGGTAACGATGTGGGCAGTTCTGCTTAAGAGAGGCATACCGAAGTAGGACAAATTAATAAAGACTACAGGCAAAGTGAAGGGCAGATCAGAGGTGGGTGTTACAGAAGAGTAACATCTATGAAGTTGAAGAAATAGCGACACTGGATCAGAGGTAAGGTGAGTATATCTCACAATTTTACATTGAATACATATGTATCTCGGTGTATTTTATAGCGGCAGTGCCTGGACACCAGATATACGTTTAATTGCACTCTGTGAGTATCCAGCGTGCAGGTGAAGGCTCCTGATATTATTACCTGTGTGAATAACATCTCTATTAGATGGCTGGACACAGAAAATTAATGTGTGTAGATCCGGTGCTCAGGCAGGTGTTAGAGCTTATACTAACAATACTGGTAGGGTTATTCACTAAAGAGAGAATTGTTGGGTTTCAAATTGAATTAAAATGGAAATTTAAATTAATCCATAAAAGCTAAACAGTATGTATGGGAGGGGGAAGAAGATGGCATTTATGGTAGTGGTGCAAAGGAAGATCCTACAAAAATGTGTTTCTTTTCCAGGTGAAACCAGAGTTGGAGCAAAGATTAAAGGTAATCTTGTATTGCTTAGCAATGCAAAATCAAAATTTTCCCTTATAAACTGGTGTTATAATAGTTTAAAATATTGATGTTAGCTCAAGGTTAAAATTGCATGTATATTTAAAGGTACATGCGAATCGATCACGTGTAGAAATTATGGGGAAAGGAGAGAGATTGAGGGTTTTTACTACAAATGAGTTAGCGCACAAAATGGTAATAGCTCTCAAATTGAGAGAAATATTTTCTAAATCCTCCAGGACCCCAATGGTTTCAGCATGGGTGCGTAACCTGGTTGTAACCCTTGGAGTCCTGGAGGATTTAGAAAAGAATATTATATACACACTGGGACAATATCTTGACTTGCATTAACTTTCTGCTGGATGTCATTTTTTACCACGTTTTATTTATATTTTTTTTTGCTCAATTCGAGAGCTAACTCATTAAGGGGCAATAGAGGACAGCAGCACAGGTTTTATATATATATATATATATATATATATATACACACATACAAATATATATATATATATATTAATAATGCTTTCCTATGGATGCTGGCATCTTCTCACTGTGAAAATCACAGTGAGAAGCGCGGAAGCGCCTCTAGCGGCTGTCAATGAGACAGCCACTAAAGGCTTGATTAACCCATTTATAAACATAGCAGTTTCTCCGAGCTGGACCTGGCACCCAGACCACTTCATTAAGCTGAAGTGGTCTGGGTGCCTATAGTGGTCCTTTAAAAGAGTTTAACATTTTATAACGTATACTAAAAACATTTTTTTTTATAAAACAAGTATTTAAAAATTGTTTTTAACATTGTATTATATCATATTAGAAATATTGCAAAATAATTAGTTGCCTTGATGTGATGCATAGGAAGACTATAGAAAGCAGGTGTATTTAGACAGTGAAATTAAAATCAAAAACTATAGGACAGTGATTGCCTTGAATAGCATAAGCTTATCCAAGGTCAGAAGCCTCTCACTAATATGATCTGTTGGAATTTTTAGAGAACAACATTAAACAAAGTGGAGTGCATACAGGGATATATTTATTACACGAGAATTGGTTTCCCGCTAAACCCAAAGAAACACTTACCTGCGGCTGTTAATGGTTCAAGGCTTTAGGAGTATTTAAGTTATACACTAAATAATATATTTATTAGTAAAAAAAAAACTGGAGAAATTTAGCTGGAAAATGTTGATATTTTACCTAAAAGGAGTCGTTTTATTATTTCTGCTGAGTATTCTTGGTTGAGTAATTAGAGTCAAATGCAACGGTCCTAATAAATATAGCCCAGGGATTCCTAAGCTAAACCCACTCTTTTTTTATTTCTTTTTGAATATGAACAAAAAAAATGTATATTGTTAACAAGGTTATTTATTTATAGAAATTAGTCCCCACTACAAAAATTGCAGTAACTTATTTTACATCCAGCACCAGGTCAATCTCCTCAGAGCAGTAATCCTGCCTACAGTAAAGCCATCATCCTTAATGACTTTTGTCCAATTCAAAGCTTCTGATAAAGAAATATTGAGGCCCTACAGCGCAGGAATGACTGCATCCTGGTAATCGGTTGCTTCTCACAGAGAAGCAATCACTCCAATTCTTCTCTATGATATGCAATAATCAGCTGTCTATTTCCAGAGTCTGTTAAGAGGAAGGACCTCTAATGGATCTCAGTCTGATGTTTTCATGTTTTCTTTAAATGTAAACACTGCCATTTCATTGAAAAGGCAGTGATTAACATTATCATAAAAAAGGGACAACATATATGCACCAAGACCACCTTTTTAATTCATTCCGGTGCTTAGAGTGTCCATCATGGGCCAATGGGCATGATGACCCCAAACATGAATGCCTTCAATTTACAAAGGTTTTACTGAAGAAATGCCTTTAGAGGCTGTCAGTGTAAAATCCACACAACAGGCCAGTCTGTTACAACTATAAACATTGATAACAAATGTTTCTAAGAATTGGCAATGTTTACATTTGTGAGAGAAAATGGTCAGTTTCTATGCACCAAAATTACTACATTAAGCTACAGTGGTTTTGGTGCCTAGAGTGTCAATTTCACCATGCTGTGTCAGTAATTAACCAGAAAATTGCAAATTGCTAAAAGCATAAGTGAACTAGAGAATGTTTCTAATTCATCTATTTTGACTTAAAATGTTTAATTTTAATTAATCTCACAAGGCTTTCTAGAATTTATCACCGCCAGGAAATGATGAATCCTACATTACACTTGATGGCACCAAACTTTTTCAGAGTATTTTACAAAGTAATGTCTATGTTTGTCTATGCATTTTTAAGGCAATTTGAGTTAAGTGAACAGTCTTTACCATCCTTTTCACTGTGGCATTTTAATAGTATGAGTATCATTTAGAAATAATGTTTTGCATAAAACTGTCTAAACTGATTTCATCATAACATTTACCATTTGATATTTTCTTCGTTTTCAAATGGAAATTTAAAATCTTTTTGGAACTGATAAAACACAGCATTTTTACTCTAATGAAAAATCTCTGATTTTCCAGAGATACACAGTTTTGTGGCCCAGACATTTTTGAGGACATATTTGTGGAGTGTTAGGGCCAGGATTAATTTCTCATATATCTGTATATAAAAAACACTCATGGAAACTATGCTGTGGCTTTGTTTTGTTTGAATCCAAGTAGCCATCTTGAACTAGTTGGATATTAAATTGCCAAAAAAGGTTATATTGTGTAAACAATACCATCTGACAATCATATTACATATATTTTACTTTTTTTTTTTTATTGAAAATTGTCCTTTATAGTATAATAGTAATCCTTAAAATACAAATGTCAAATGTTATTGTTATTATAAATGGTGTTTATAGATTAAAAAATTACAATTGTGCTTTATTTACACATCTCAAGTAACCTTGAAAAGTCACCTTGGGCACAATTTTTCAATAACTCTCCCAGACTTCCCAGCTCAACATGCAAATGAGCCCAGATAGTCACTGTGTTGCAAGCTTCATTTGCAATTCTACAGTGACCCTAAGCAATGGAGTATTGTTTTATATATAGTTTTTTTAGCCAAAGCATGTATTATGATCCAAAATGGCAGATATTAAATACAAACTATACAAATTCAAACTTTTGGGTCAGCATGCATTAGTTCTGGTCTAGGAGATGAAGTCTTTCTGTCAACATATAGTATAGTACTAATTACCTTGTGGTGAGACCGAACAGGATAAAACACCCACAACAGTAGTTTCTAAAAGATTTGAGAAACAAGTGTGAAGCTTGATGCCTGTCTGTGCTCATTTGCATATTCTGCTGGGAATTCTGGGAGAAATACAGAAACATGATTTTTAAGAATTATTGTTTTCCAAAGTCCTACTTGAGCAACAGTAATTTTTGAATTCTTTTTCTCATTTCTATTTTTTTATTCATGTTTCTGTGAAAATAATGTTGAAATCCAAACTATAGCTCATCTTGATTTTGTAACTATATTAAAATGTACCAGCAATACTGCTTGTGATGAATTGGTCCCATATCCTACTCATTATTAAAATATGCGCATTCAGCCGAGGAGGCGGAGAGGAGGAGGAGAGTCCCCAGCCCGGCGCTGGAGAAAGAGGTAAGTTTAACCCCTTTCTCACCCTAGAGCCTGGCAGGAGGGGCACCCTCAGGGCACTATAGTGCCAGAAAAATGAGTATGTTTTCCTGGCACTATAGTGGTCCTTTAACTTTAAGATATTAGCATGCTGCATGTGTTACTTAACATGTAACAATAAAATATGTCATCACACTATGAAATTAATGAATTTAATGTGTAGTATTTCCTTTATCTATGCTGACTAGACACAAATTGACCACAGAACAAGAGCTCACACAGAATGGCACTGTACGATTCAACAAATCACTCTGCAAACTGTGTCAACATATATGCGGCAATAACATAGCCAGACACAATAACAAATCATACAACATTAAGGGATCATATTCATGCACATCTGCAAATGTGGTGTACATGATACAGTGTACAGTGTGTGACAAAGGTTGCTACATTGGAGAAACTGGCTTTAAACTGCATCTCAGAATAAACCTAAACAGACACTCAATCAAGAACTACAAGGAAAAAAAAATGGATATTGCACCTCCCCTCCCTCCCCTTTTCTAAGATCAGTTGTTTTAAGTGTCAAACTCTATCAGATTGATCAGTATTGCTTTAGACCTGAGGAAGAAAGGAAAACTCTCGAAAACTTGTCTTATTTTAGTCCAATAAAAAAAGGTATCATTGCATTCTGTAGTACTCTGGTATTTTGGCATCTTTTCCACTGGACTATTACGGCTAATCCAATCTATATATATATATATAGATACACACAGATACACACACACACACATGCATATACACTTGGGGTTAACGTTATTTAAGGGTAGTAGTTAAGATCAGTTGGAATGATTATAACAGTCAATATACCTACCAATAAACATTCACACGATTAATTGTCTAAACTAAGGGAGGTGGATTGGAATGTTAGAGGGACTAAGAACAGTAACTAGATTGGATTCTACTCTCACATTCATGTTTAAAATGGAACCTCTAGGCAAAAATGTGATTCCTTGCAGAACACATTTGCATACGCCCACCCAGAATCCCTTGTGGTAGTAACATCACTGCAAAGCTGAGATTTCTGTGGGAAAAGCAAGTCTTATGGCTTGACTGGTGTGCAGATCTGTGTTTAACAATGTATTGACTATCCACTGATGTCAGGTGGAAGGGGGTTTCAATCACTTATTTCCCCCACCATAACTTTCTTGGTTTGTGCTCCACAAGTAACGCCAAGCCTTAATAGCAAGCCTGTAACCAACCTAATGCTGATGAGTTGCATTAAAATGGAATCAACTGTCCATGAATGGTTATTTGGCTTTGCACCTCTTCCTGTGTTGTGTTTTAAAGCTGTTGTACACAGCAGACATACACTTTAAGGAACACATGTTTAAAATGGAACAATGAAGCAAAAAGATCAAACTCATTTGCATCTGCCCACCCAGAATCCCTTGCAGTAGTAGCATCACTGCAAATTTGAGAGTTCTGTGGGAAAAGCAAGGCTTATGGCTTGACTGGTGTGTGCAGATCTGTGTTTAACAATGTGTTGACTGCCCACATGAACACAGTAAGTTAGACATAGTGTCTCCCTTTCTGACTGTATGACTAAGAAAGTTTAATCAATCTTTAAAAAGAGCAGATTACACACTGCAGGGATGCCCCATTCTTACCTTCACTACTATCATAGATAGTAAGACTTGCAGACAATTCTCCCTGAAAGCGATCATGTGTGGAGATGCTGCTTAGGATGCAAATCTTAACAATTCTACACCCAATGCACTTATAGAGGAACTGTCATTTCCCAGATTTTTTTCATATTTTGTTTACATATCACCATAACTTACAAATATGTGTCTGACTAGATTTACATTAAATCTAGAAATCCACACCTCTTGAACCTGCAACTGAATGAATCATTGTTATAAGGTCTGTCCTTTGCACCTGAAGCCCATGGAGCAACACAGGAGGGGAGTGGGCCTTGACAGGGCCAGAGAGTTGGCAGGTGAAGTTAAGGTCAAGGGGTGTGGAAAAGTAATGTCTGGACAGGGGGGGGAGGAGAATAAGGGTTTAAATAACAGCCAATTTGGTGAGCTGGCCTTTTTAATCAAAATCACACTTACTTGATACTTGTCAGGTTTGTGTGGTCTGTTCTTTTTCTTGCAGGGATGGCTTCTGCCGAAGAAATCTTGGCTGGTGTGAGAAGAATGGTGGAAGAGAAGGGGATGGCGTGGCTGCAGGATCAACTGGGGGTCCCGAGCACGTCTGCTCCCCCCACTGCGGTGTCGGAGAGGAGGCCGACCAGGAGGGCACGTCTGCCCCAACGACTCAGCCCGGGAGCACCGCCAGCGGCGAGGAGGAGTCCAGGGCCGCAAAGTGGGGAAAAGGCGGCCCAGGCGGAAGGACGGCCTCAAGAGTCGGAGTGCGCCGGGCGGGCGCTAGTCGGAAGCCCGCCGGTGGGAGAAGGCCCCGCCGCAAGTCTGCGGGCGGGAGGCAGAAGGACACGGCTGGATCCTGTACAGCTGGGATGGCAGCCAGGCAGCAGGGCCGTGACGGTCCGGAACTTCAGCGCCCCGGTGAGTCCGCCCCTAGTGGCGATACTGAGGGGCAGGAGGATGGGGTGCTTGAGGACAGCTCGACGCCAGCGCCCCCTCAGGTGACAGGTGGAGAGGCAGATGGCAGGTCAGGGACGGGCTTAACCCTCACAGGGAATAGGTCCAGGACAGGTAGCGGTGACAGGGGCAGCAGCGTCTCCGGGCAGACGGGAATTGCGAGGGGGGGTGAATCCCTGCCCTCAGGAAGTTGCCGGGATGAGAGGAGAGGAGACGGCAGGTCAGCGACAGGAGGTTGCAGGGACATGGAGGAGCCGCAGGGGCTGAGGAGGAAGGAGACATGCAGAGGGGTCAGAGGCGAGCGGGAGCCCCCTATGGGCCGCTCTCAGGCGCATCAGGACAGGAGCTGGGCCAGGAGGCGAGGAGTGAGTAGCGAGCGGCGCAGTGAAGGGGACAGGAGCAGCACCCAGAGGAGGTCAGCAGAGCAGGGGAGGAGCAGGGACAGGAGCCAGTCCAGGAGCCACTGGAGCAGGCAGAGGTCATGCACCAGGGAACGGAGGCTAAGATGTAGGCGCAGTGCTTCCAGTTCATCGGGCAGGAGTTTAAAGGACCAGCAGAGGAGGTCTTACGGCCGGGACGGTCAGGCAGCGAGACAGCGTAGCGATAGTGACAGGAGGAAGGAACGCCGGGAGGAAAGGCGGGTAGGACAACACGTGGACAGACTACCCAGGTTATATTTTCCCGGCAGGTCGAGGAGCGTGACACCTACGGTCCCGAGGAGAGGCCAGGTGGAAAGGAGTCGGCGGCAACAGGAGTCTCCGGAGCCTGAAATGGCGGACGGAAGGACAGCAACCCTGCGGCCGGCCACGGTCGGGGGCACTGGCGGTGAGTCACGAAGTACACCACACACTGGGTCCTTATTGGGTTGCTTAAAATCTTTCATTAACTCCTAGGTGGGAGATGAGGGGTCAACCCCGCAGTTTGGTAGGGTATGGTCGCCAGAGGACGGGGGAGATAAAGAACAAGGGGCGGAGAGGATGGTGACACACAAGTCGGGTGCCGTCGAAACGGGGGACGGTGAGTCGGGAACCGGAAAGGCAGTCGGGTCTGGCCAACAGGTGGTCGGGGGTGGTGAGATAGCGGACGTGGCACAGCAAAACGTGCATGTGTCCTTCGCGGGACCACTAGGATGTCACCTGAAAGCGGAGGTAAAAGAAAAAATTGGGAAAGGGGAATTCATGGAAATCTTCTCCTTACTTCCACTCGAGGGATTTCTCGACTTGAAGGAAGAGGATAAGAAGGACGCTAAAAAAGAAGAAGAGGAGAAAAAGCGGCGGTATCGGAAGATACCCAAGACTTTTGGGAATTGGCTCAGAGCCTTCTGTATTTTGGCGAGCGTAGTCGGGGAAAAGCACCCAGAACGATGTTCGCAGCTGTTTTATTATTTGGACGGGATAGGGGACGCTTACAGGACTTATGGGGGATTACCATGGTGGCGGTACGACAAACAATTCCGCCAACGGTTGGCAGCGAATCCGAGTATGAGGTGGGATCAGATGGACCTGCCTTTATGGATGAGAATAATGATGGCCCAGAAAAATGCGCCCTTTCAAGGGACGGCCGGTACGGCCACGGGAAGCGCTGTACCGGCCGGACAGAAGAAGGGGTTCTGTTGGCTGTTCAACGAAGGCAGTGCAAATGGGGGGCATCGTGTAGATTTAAACATGAATGTTCCGGATGCGGGGGAAATCATGGAGTCAACAGGTGTTTTAAGAAAGGAAAATCTAACTTTGGGGGTGCAGCAGGGACAACAGCCACGGCAGTGGCGACTGGGAACGTCGCCGGTGAAGGTCGGCGCGATGCTGCCGTGGTTAAGGCAGTACGGTAATCAGGAAGAGGCGAGGTTCTTATGGCGGGGGTTTACAGAGGGTTTTGTTATCCCATTCAAGGTCAAAGGTCCGGGAACCATGTGTGCAAACCTTAAATCAGTCCGGGACCACCCGGGGGTAGTGTGGGAAAAATTAATGAAGGAAGTCCAGATGGGGAGGATGGCGGGGCCGTTTCCGTCCCCGCCGATAGAAGATTTAAGGGTGTCTCCGCTGGGGGTGGTCCCTAAAAAGGAGGAAGGGAAATTTCACCTGATACATCACTTATAGTGTTTTTTCGGGAGCCGGGAGTTTCCTGCAAGGACATAGGCTTGTTTACAGACACCTCCGGGAGCGTGGGGATTGGGGCTTATTTAGCGGGGCAATGGTACGCCGAGGAGTGGCCGGCGGAGTGGAAGACGAGCTCGCTGATAAGGAACCTCGCGTTCCTAGAATTTTTCCCGGTGGTAGTAGCGGTGGCGTTATGGGGAAAGCAGCTCGCAAACAAAAATGTAGTATTTTACTCAGATAACATGGCAGTGGTCCAGGCTATCAATGGGTTGTCGGCATCATCTCCTGCAGTGATACGGTTATTAAGGCACTTGGTACTTTTATGTATGTCTAGCAATATAGTGTTCAGGGCAAGGCATGTTCCAGGTTTCTTGAATATAGTGGCTGACGTGCTTTCTCGTTCACAGTGGGAACGTTTTCGGGAAGCAGCGCCGGAGGCACAAGAGGAAGGATTTGCATGTCCGGCAGAAATGTGGCAGCTCGGGACATCATGCTTGGGGAGTTCATAAAGAATTCCCTGGCACTGGGCACCTGGGCGGCATATGTGAAGGTTTGGCACGAATGGGAGGGGACTGTTCAGAGGAACATCGGTTAGATATACTGTTATGGGTACTGTGTCGACTATTTTCCAGGAAGGCTTCACCAGCTATGGTTGACAGGCACATGTCGGCGTTGGCCTTCCTATTTAAGTTTAATGGATGGGAGGATATAACGAAACATTTCTTGGTCAGGCAAGCCATAAGAGGTTTTCGGAGGGGTAAGAAATCGGTGGATACGAGGAGGCCAGTGTTATTCGCGGTGCTGCAAGGACTAGTGGAGGTTCTACCGGCATTATGTTATTCCAAATATGAAGTTGTGTTGTTTTCCGGGGCGTTTGTCTGGGCATTCTTCGGGGCATTCCGTATTGGGGCTGCTTAGCACCAACAAAGCAGGGGTTGGTGGGATTCGGTTGGGGGATGTGACCATTGGTGAAGATAAGGTACAGGTCAAGTTGTGCCGCTCAAAGACGGACATATTCGGCAAAGGAAGCTTGGTAACATTGTTCAAATTGCCAGGGTCTAGGGTTTGCCCAGTGGCTTGTGGTGCCGAATTCTTGGAAGTCCGCCCCGAGAAGGAAGGCTGTTTCTTCATCCATGCTGACGGTAAGGCTTTGTCCCGTTTTCAGTTCGTTAAGATATTTCGTGCAGGATTGGGTAAGCTGGGCATGGAACCCATGCATTTCGGGACACATTCGTTTAGAATTGGGGCCGCAACGGAGGCGGCTCGGTTAGGTCTGGGAGACGAGCGGATCAAACAGATAGGAAGATGGGAGTCCATTCGGTTCCGCTCATACGTTAGACCGGACAAGTTGGTGTAATAGGGGACTGGTGTTAAGGGCTCTGCTGTTCACTGTTCTATTTCTTTTAGGTCGTTTGGTATGGCTGATCGGACATTCCTACGTTTATTGGGCGCGGAGGAGGGCCGCGATGAGAAGAGACGGAGCACAACTGGGCTTCCCGGTGGAGGCGGTGGTTCTCACTTGGTTGGCTTTCCGGGGTTTCGGTTGGCAGAGCATCAGTAAGGAACTGTTCAATAGACTGGCATGGGGGTCAGTCCCTAACGTAATTCTGGTTCATGGTGGGGGGAACGATTTAGGCTTGATCCCGCAGCGGGAACTGTTGAGGAGGATGAAGAGGGATCTGGATCAGCTACGTAAGCTGGTTCCTGGCGTGGTAGTGGTCTGGTCCGAAATGGTGCCTCGCTTTAATTGGAGACACGCCAGGGATTCGGCTGCGATAGCGCGAAGTAGGGGTAAGGTCAATAAGACCATGGCGGTTTTCGTGAGGCGGATGGGTGGTGTAGTTGTGCGTCACAAGGAGTTGGAATGTATGCTGCCCGGGTATTTTAGGAAGGATGGGGTTCATCTATCCGACGTGGGATCGGATTTACTTTGGGTTTTCAGGATGGTATTGCACAGGCCCTGTTTTTGTGTGGTGGGGGTCGCTCGTGTTCTTGAGGGGGTCAAGTCATGTGCTGTGGCGGAATAGGGCCTGGGTTAAAGAGGATTTAGGTGGAATAGGAAGTGGGCAGGCCAAGGTCTAGGCTGGACTATGCCGGAGTGGAAAATGGTTTGTAGGTTCTAGCTGGTGGCTACGAATCTGGGGGTGTAGGGGTGTCTGGGTACACCCCTACAGTTAAACATATGGTTATGGGGCCTCTTTGGTAGGCCATGGGTTAAACGTTATGTATTATTGGAATGTTTTATTATGTTATTTGGTAGGGTCATTGTCAGGGGTATTGGGCAAGAAGGTCGGACATAATTAATACTTGTGACAATGACCCTAAATTGTTAAATTGTTGAATTAAAATTTTTAATAAAGCTGTGGACTTTATACTCCAACAGAAATGGTGTCACAGAGTTATTTTATTAAGGTTTTAGCACATGCCGAATAACGACTGTGCACATGTCATGAAGCCCATGGAGCAGCACAGGAGGGGAGTGGGCCTTGACAGGGCCAGAGAGTTGGCAGGTGAAGTTAAGGTCAAGGGGTGTGGAAAAGTAATGTCTGGACAGGGGGGGGAGGAGAATAAGGGTTTAAATAACAGCCAATTTGGTGAGCTGGCCTTTTTAATCAAAATTACACTTACTTGATACTTGTCCCTCCCACCCTCCCTTTGTGTTCGGTTGTCTTGTTTGGTAGGTAGTTTCCCGTTTGGTCACAGCGGCGGGAATAGGGCCTGGGTTAAAGAGGATTTGGGTGGAATAGGAAGTGGGCAGGCCAAGGTCTAGGCTGGACTATGCCGGAGTGGAAAATGGCTTGTAGGTTCTAGCTCGCTGGTGGCTGATATTTAAACATATATTACACAAACTATGTATTATTGGAATGTTTTATTAATGTTATTTGGTAGGGTCATTGTCGGGGGTATTGGGCAAGAAGGTCGGACATAATTAATACTTGTGACAATGATCCTAAATTGTTAAATTGTTGAATTAAAATTTTTAATAAAGCTGTGGACTTTATACTCCAACAGAAATGGTGTCACAGAGTTATTTTATTAAGGTTTTAGCACATGCCGAATAACGACTGTGCACATGTCATGACAGTCAGCATAGAGAAAGCATAGAGAGAAGAATGTTTCAATTTCTACTCTTCCTTTACAAAGTTTCCAGTGGCGAGGCTTTATCAAAATTGCATTGTGATGTAATTTGATAAATTATTTTATATATCAAATTATATTAAAACTTTTCAAAGAAAATCAAGCATATTCTGAAAAAATAAAACAAGTTCTAAGTGATTTCAATAAAACATGTTACAAGTGATTTCAATGTATTATTCAATGGATTAAATCCCAGTGTAGTGAAAGTCCCTTTTAAAGGCATGGAAACTGCTGTGCAGATATTGGTATTGGTTTTTTTTCTGCCATTCATCCTGTAGTGTCCAAGTACTTCTTTTATTATGAAGGAGTTAGAGTTTATCAACAAGACTATTTCATTGTTTTAATAGTGACTTCATCTTTTAGAAGTTTGTCCTAGAATTTCACTTTATATTTAAGCCCACAAAGACTCATTTTTCAATTTAGATTAAATCTTAATGATAAGGAGAAAAAAAAGGATTTAAAATAAAGTATAACTTGTAATCTACTGCAGGGCAAAGTCCCCAGTGCTGCTCAGCATGCCCCTTCCTGATGACACTCCTGCTGTTTCGCAATAAAATCTCACATATACAATACTCAAGCTCTGCATTTTTCCTCAGCACTACCCACCTAGGCTCCCCCTAAATATATAGCATGCTCCTCCAGCTGTTTGAGATTCTCACACAATTACTTCTTCATTCCCTTTATATTTTACCAATAGCTGCTTCTCTCTTTTAACCATTGTAACAGAGCTCCCTGTACCCCTGGCTGGGTACCTCCACCCAGGGCCGGATTAACATAGGGGCTGATGGAGCTGCAGCTCCAGGCCCAGGCCCAGGCCCATGGAATAGGCCCATTTAAAAAAAAAGAAAATTTTTTTTTTTTTTTAAACACACTACTCTTAGGCTTGCCACCTGACTGGTATTTTAATGGCACAGACGGTATTTGAGGCTGCCTGGCCGTGCCGGTATTGCAGTAATACCGGCAATACAAATGCAGGTAATTTTCTCAGAATAAATGGAAATTACTCTGCAATATCAGCACCGGCCAGTAGGGGTCACTGTGTGTGGAGAGAGTCAGGGATAGGAAGTTACAGAATATCCCTGCCTCTCTCTACTCATTGATCCGTGGGGGAGTAGCTACACAGCACAGAGAGTCCAGACAGCAGCTCTACAGCTCAGGTAAGTGAGGGATCGGGGGAAAGGCAGCAGGGACACATGGGGACACAGACACTAAGGGACACATGGGGACACTGAGACACTAGGGGACACATGGGGACACAGACACTAGGGGACACATGGGGACACAGACACTAGGGGACATATGGGACACTGAGACACTAGGGGACATATGGGACACTGAGACACTAGGGGACACTGAGACACTAGGGGACACATGGGGACACTGAGACACTAGGGGACACATGGGGACACTGAGACACTAGAGGACACAGACACTAGGGGACACATGATGACACATACACTAGGGGACACTGAGACACTAGGACACAGACACTGGGAGACCTGGGAACACTGAGACACTTGGGGACACTGGAAAATATGGGGACACTGAGACACTTGGGGACATATGGGGACACAGACACTAGGGGACACATCGGAACACAGACACTAGGACACATGGGGACACAGACACTTGGGGACACTGGAAAACATGGGGACACTGAGACAATAGGGGACACTGGGACACATGGGGATGCTGAGACACATGGGGACGCTGTGAGACATAGGGACATTGGGAGACATTGGGACACAGAGACACTATGTCCCCCAGCCAGTGTCCCTAGTGTCTCAGTGTCCCCAAGTCTCCCAGTGTCTGTGTCCCATGTCTCTCAGTGTGCCAAGTGTCCCCATGTGTCCCAGTGTCCCCATGTCTATGTCCACAACTGTCCCCATGTCTCCCCAAGTGTCTGTCTCCCAGCCAGTGTCCCCTAGTCTCCCAGTATCCGCTAGTCTCCCAGTGTCCCCTGGTCTCCCAGTCTCTGTGTCCCTAGTGTCTTAATGTCCCCAAATATTTTAGTATCTCCATGTCTCCCAGTGTCTGTGTTCCTAGTGTCTCAGTGTGCTTGGTGCCCCCATGTCTCCCAGTGTCCCTATATGTCCCAGTGTCCACATGTCTATGTCCACAACTGTCCCCATGTCTCCCAGTGTCCCCAAGTGTCTGTCTCCCAGCCAGTGTCCCCCTAGTCTCCCAGTGTCTGTGTTCCCATGTCTGTGTCCCTAGTGTCTTAGTGTCCCCAAATGTTTCAGTGTCCCCATGTCTCCCAGTGTCTGTGTCTCTAGTGTCTCAGTGTCCCCATTTCTCCCAGTTTCCCTAAATGTCTGTGTCCCCATGTCTCTGTCTCACCATGTCTCTGTGTCCCCGGGTCTCTGTGTCCCCATGTCTCTCAGTGTCCCCAGTATCTTAGTGACATGGGGACACTGGGAGAAATGGGGACACAGACACTGGGAGACTAGGGGACTGGGCGACATGGGGACACTGACACTGTGATACATAGGGACAGGGAGACACTGGGAGCAATCCATCTATACAGCAGAATCAAACTGTGAGTAGTTTGTTGGTGATTTCACAGAATTTTCTCACTCCTTGTGATTTACATCATGTGATGTCACGCATAACTAATTAATTATACAAATGATTAAGGCTGGTATTTTTTTCCAAGAAAGGTGGCAACCTTAACTATTCTTCACATACTCTTGCTTAAAGGAGCACTATAGTGTCAGGAACACAATCGTGTCTCTTACCCTATTATGTTAAAACCACCACCCTGGCCCCTTCTTGCCTCCCTAAATATAGTAAAATATTACTTGTATTCAATTCTGCAGCTGCTGGCTCAGAAGTGGTGGTCTGAGCAAATTACAATACTTCCCCATAGGATTGGCTGAGACTGTCAACTAGGCAGATCAGGGGCAGAGCCAGCCCCTCAGCATCTCCTCATAAAGATAAATTGAATCAATGCATCTCTATGAGGAAAGTTCAGTGTCTGCATGCAGAGGGAGGAGACACTAAATGGCAGTGCTGCACACTAGGCAGTACTGCCCCAGGAAGCACCTCTAGCAGCCATCTAAGAAGCGGCCAGTGGAGTTATTTTCTCTGAAAAGACAGTGTTTACTGCAAAAAGCCTGAATGGAATGATTCTACTTACCAGAACAAATACAATAAGCTGTAGTTGTTCTGGTGTCTATAGTGTCCCTTTAAGTTTGGAAGCTTAAGAGGGATGTATGGGAACAAAACCTGTGTGCACTGGTTGACATTAAAGTTAGTTTAGGTAATGCAGACGTTGGTCTCTCTAACACTGTGGCATGTCCCCTTTCTTCTACACTCACTGCAGACACCTTTTCTCTGTCTCAGACTATATACCAGGAACTTCTGCCTGCTAGTAAGAAGGTAAAGAGACAAGTGGACCAGCGAGTGCTAGGTGACAGTCCTTAGAAAAAATGGAGTGAGCGCATCATTAGACACATTTATGTCAAGCTCAAGGTGCAGCCTGCATAGTATGCCCTTAGTTGGACAGCCTGCAGGATTGGCAGGCAGCCTGACATGCATTCATGCCAGGCTGACCTTCCAATTCTTTGGACAAATATGCCCCCTTTTTGGGATTGTTCACCCCTTTTGGCAGGTTTTGTCACGTGATTCGCGCCAGTGGCACACACTTTTACCCAGCCCATTGACTTCCTGCTTCACTGTACACCGCTGTTAGGGGTTATGGATTTACTTGAAAGATGAAAGCATAAATTAGAGAGAAATTAGCATAGAGTATGTGTTTTCTTATAGCTGCATCCTATGAGTTTCCCTCCAGCACCATCTCCATCAGATACATGACGCTTGGGAGGTATGATTGTTTTAGGTCTATAAGATTCCGTAATTAGGCCCATCATAATTGTCAGCACCAGGCCCACTGTGCTCTTAATCCGGCCCTGCCTCCACCAAGGACCGCTTCCTAGCCGGAACACAGCACAAACCTCAGCACTCTTGCACACAGTCGCCGTGGCTTGACTGGAGTCCTTGTACCGCTCCCTCCAGGAGCCGAATGGGGAATTTGATCTAGACACCCCCAGGCACTGGACGACACTCAGTCATTTCCCTGTTGAATCCTCCACACTGGAACAGTGATTAAAGGGACACCGTAGGCACTGTATCTGCTTCATCTCATTAAACTGGTTATAGTGTATGGAGTCCCCTGGTGCCATCATTTCTTTCAGCATTAAACAGTTTTTAATGTTGTAATGTTTTAATGCTAAACAAGAGACCCCGGCAGTCCATCCCCTCTGTGCTGCTTTGGCTAATAAGGAAGTATTAGCCTGAGCAGCAATGGCAGCTGTGATTGGCTGAGAGTGTCAGCTGACTGCTTTTAACCTGTCAGAGCTCCAACTGACGGTATGAATGGGTATGACAACAAGGAAGTGTGTAATCTCTGCCTTAGCTACACAGACAGAAGGGGCCGGACTGTGGGTGGCCAGGGACTCTTATTTAGTGGCATACTGCACAAACATGGTGAAATACTGAATGGAGGGACAGTGCCAGGGCACTCCAGGCACTATAACCAATTCAAAGAGACAAAGTGGTTATAGTGACTACAGTGTCCCTTTAAAGAGTGGCCCTTTCCCCTCCCAGTAACCAGACGACATAGTTCTGGAAGTACAAGCTGGAATATGTTTAATCTGGCCAGATGGCCTGCTTTTATAGGGTTTTATATACAGTTGAGCATGCCCATGACACTCCCGCAGTAAACATGATAATCCCTCCCCTATGCCTGGGAGATAATGGAGTCAGGAACTGTACAAAACTCAATTATTTCCAGGCACAAAAAACACACATTTCACAAACACCCCAAATGTACCTTACAAATACAGTTTAAAAAAACCTAAAAGTTACATCCCCTGATAGCCCAGATCTGGGTAACCAACATATCCAAAAATCACCCAGATCGGTTCAGGGGTTCAGGAATTTCCTGCAAGTCTTAATTTGAGCAACCGCACACGAGACTCCTGCCCAAAATAGTTCCACAAGATCAGGGCTAGCGGTCGGTCTAGTTCGGTAGTTTAAAACCAAGCAAACAAACAACCGAACATAGTCAATATTCTTACCCTGGAGCTTGTTCCCCTTGTTCGTGGGAATGTTTCCACTGAACAGTGTTTTTCCTAAGTGTTATAAAACCAAAGTCCAGCGGTATTCAGGAGTTTCAGTGTCTGAAAATAGTTCCATTAACTCGACGACCAAATTCATGCAAACAAGATGGCCACCACCTCGTGGTCGTCCATAGTAAATGCAGCCACCCAGATGAACACTTAGAACACTGCGGTGGAAATTGCTACAAAGTAGCAATTAGGCTTTACAAACTCCCGGCTGTTCAGTTCCAAATACAAGAATGGAGACTTTTACATTACATTTTACAGGGTCCATAGTCTGTGGGCAGGAGGCTGGCAAGCACTTGGAAAGGGGAGTTTGTCACAGCCATCATCTCCATATTTCTTCTGCTACCTCTTGTCTCAAATCCCTATTGTATCCTTTAGATTGTAAACTCATGGGCTAGCTAGCTAAACACTTTGTATTAAAGAGAGTCAATGGCTAGATATCATCTTACGGGCAGGGGTCTCTCGACCTCTTGTATTTGTCTGTGTATATTGTACATTCTCCACTAATTGTACAGCGCTGCAGAATCTGTTGGCGCTTTATAAATACCAGTAATAAATAAATAAATAGGGTCCTTTGATTGGACCATTTGACTGGCTCAGACAGAACACATGGGCTCTGAGTTGGCAAGAGTAGGGGCAGTGGGGAGGGAGATGAGGTACCCTAAAAAGATTAAACATATTTGATAGGAAGGTGGTAGGGCTGCAATGAAAGAGGGAGGGAGGGCAGACACAAGATTTCCCTTGCAGACTCTACCTGCAAAGGGAGAATTAGAGAGTGTGTCACCAGCGTGAAGTGCGCACTGACAGCAGACATACATTTTGGCAGTCTGGAGCACAGTCATATGTGCTGGGCGTGTAACTAGCACCCGGGACAAGTGCAAGTATTTCTGTATGTGCATCATTTCAAGCAGAAACACGGCATATACAGATACCATCCACCATGACTACTTCTAAAAGCAGAAGTGGACATTGCAGTAACCCTTTAACTCCGTATATTCCATCCATTGTATTGTAGTAATAACTCAAAGCTGAATCTCATGATACGCACATTCCAGTTTGAGAACAATATCAACTTAAAGAAACACACCCCTTATTGAGGATTGCCGATGAAACAAGAATTACAATATCCAGGTTTTATTCAGTTACTGGTGAACATGAATGCAACTTTTCTGTCAATAGACTTTTTTTTCGCTTTTTTTCTGAGCAACAGGAAAATACAAAGATCAAAGCAGAGATAAATATGTGACAGATAAAAGAATAGCAGATGGGAGCTGAAATCCAACTTCTAAGAATGTAGTAGTTAAAAACAGACCTGCATACGATTTGCCATTTAAAAGACACATGCAATTCTTCTACCTTTCACAATACTCTGTGTATACATAAATACAATTATTCAAACCATGGACGATGGTTTCTGTGAAGTTGCAGGGATTATTCTCAAAACATTTCAGTAATTACTAACTCCAACTCATTTCTATCTTTCTGTTTTTATTTTCTTTTTATTTTTAAATCTTTTTTTCTTTTTAAAAAAAGCATGCAAATTAACAACTCTCTCTCCATTTCTTTTGTCAGTGGAGAACTCTCCATCCAAGAAATGTCAAACATTACTTCTTCTAAGCTAATGAAGCACCTTTTGAGCTAATATAACATAAATAATATAATCATTTAAACATTACAGGAATACACCAAGTGCCATTTCAGCTTGATCTCAATGAAGTTGTTATGGTGGCAATAGTGCCTGGATGCTGTTATACCTTAATGGGTTAAATGGTTTTCAAATGGTTTAACTTCAAAGTTGGTCCCCTGGAAACATACAGTTCCACCTCCTCCCTATAGTCATCAGGAAGGTTTGACTGATGGCAGTTTATAGGACAAACAAAATTGTTTTTTTTGGCAAAGTTGTCAGGTGCTGGGGGACCAAGTCTGATATTAAACTATTTGAAAGCAGATTAACCCCTGAAAGTAAGACGGTGCCCATATGCTCCAAAGAAACTGAATATTCTTAAGAATGGACAAGCTAAAGGTGTCATTCAGCATAAATTTGTTCTGCTTTTAGAGGGAAACTGTCTCTTCACAAAGTTTTTAACATTATGCTTATTTATCCTGATTAACAAATGTATTGTGAGGTGTAAAATATAAAATGAAATGTAAATAAATCCCTTTTTTTCCTGCAACTAGGCGTTGCCCAGATCATCTGCCTTTTAAAGACTTCTCATTGAGCTACCCTGGGAAGTCTGTGCTTGGACAGCCACAGAAAGTCTGGCTTAGAAGGAGTGGGCTGGCAAAGGTATTGCCATATCATTTTAGATGTCTACAGTGAAATAATACAAAATTAAATGCATGCATATTTTCATATGTGAGTATATCTATTAAATAGTTTTTGTGGATGTTTTTGTGTCTGGCCAATTGAGGGCCCTTTTAACGAGACAGGGAACAGCAGAAATGAAACATTTATATGTCCCCCCTTATTTGCAATGTGTGCCATGCTTGCATCTGGATTGAATTGTATTTCGATGACATTTGCCAAATCTTGAATATAATTTCGAAAGAAAATGGTGTATCATATGAAAATAGGTTAACACACGTTATAGGTGATATTCAATAGTTCTTAATTCAATGATCCACATTCTAGAGAAGTGATGGATCCCTTTAAACACGGTAGATTAACATGGAACATACATACATTAAAAAAAATACGTTTTTATTGAACAATTGCTTTTAACACAATGGCAATAAATGTTATTGTTTCTCTATCCAAGAGCATTTTACATCAGTCAGCTGAATGAAGCTGGTTTATGCATGTAGGAACAGGAACAGTACATTTCATTTCCTATTTTTCTCTAATGCCTGTGGCTATTTTTCAAACAGCTCTATGTGTACTGCATTTGTATTCATGCTAGTCATAAAAATGTGCTAAAGTTGACTTGCCATTTAAAACCTTTTTTTTTTTTAAAATGCAAAATATCCACACTTGATTATTTCTATTTTAAGGTTCATAGCTCATCAAACACAACACCTTAACATTTATTACACTGTTTATAATGCACATTTTAATTATTTTTAATAATAGACATTTTTCAGATATTTCCATAATTAATTTTCCTGATCATAATTTGATCCATATTCTTTTCCATAGTAAACATCTTCCTTTGGATAACACACTTTGAGCAGGGTCAGTCAAATGCATTTAAATGCTTTAAAGAAACATGCCAGCACCATAACACTACAGTTTGCTGTAGTGGTTATGCTGCCAAGATTGTGCCCTCACCATTTTAAGTAGTCAAACTGTTTTATAATGGTTTATCTTCCAAACTGGAGTCCGCTGACCACCACTTATCACTCCTGCACCACTGATAATGGAGAGGAAGGCTAGCTCATTGGCTGGGAGCATCAACCTATTGGTTAGCTCAGGCAGGGTTCAAGACCAAGAGCTTTCAGGTTCCATGTCATCAGTATTGGAGGTGTGGCACAGCACCCAGTGGATCTTTGATAAAAAGTCAGACCATTCTAAAATGGTTTGACTACTTACAATAGGGGCACAATAACTACTACAGCAAGCTGTAGTGGTTATGGTCCTTTGAGTGTTCCTTTAACCCCTTAAGGACCAAACGTCTGGAATATAAGGGAATCATGACATGTCACCCTTGTCATGTGTCCTTAAGGGGTTAAGGGAACCAGGATTTTGGCCACCACCGCACATACAACCTATTCCCCTGAAATATTGTTTATATGACATGGGCATGCTTGAAAAGAGCATTTGTTTCAGCTTGATACCCAGGAGGCACCTAATTTGCCATTAAGAAAATGCATTTTTGCCCCAACTGTAGTATTTTGTAGTTTAGTATTTAAAAACATAAATTAGAATTACAAATTATTACATTTACTTTATATACTTTTAAACAAAAAAGAAAAGGAAAAACACTTGAATCGCTGGATATAAAAATCCCGCAGTTCGAGTATAATCTGGAACTTGAATAATAAAGGTTCAATCTGAAAAAAAGTACTTATTTATAATAATAATGACTGGAATTTAGGTAGATTCCTATTCATCCCAAACCTTAGAGCCATCAATGTGAAGTGATAAATGCCAAGCCTTTCGGCTAAACTTCTCGCTTGTTTTACTGTGACAATAATAAACCTCAGACTCCTGACTTTATTATAAACTAGATATGTCACAGTCTGTTAGTAATGGTAGATAAATGCCAATTAAATCACGGAAACCAGTCCTAATCCCTAATAAGGCGACCCTATATTTTGAAAAATGTATCAAATAAACTGGTAACTCTATGATATCAGTGTACTAAAAGTAGAGAACAGCATCTTAGAATATAGAAATCTCTCTGTCCACAATAGTGTTAAATACCTCTATAATAACACTGTTCTAACATAGATGCCATGTAAAAACCATCTCAATAGGAAAGTGCATCAAAATATTGTAAATACAAAGTACCCAGTAAGAGAACTGAATATGAATCGATCTAAATTCCAGTCATTATTATTATAAATAAGTACTTTTTTCAGATCGAACCTTTATTATTCACGTTCCAGATTATACTCGAACTGCGGGATTTTTATATCCAGCGATTTGAGTGTTTTTCCTTTTCTTTTTTGTTTATAATTTAGGGGTTAAGCCCCAGGACACCTCTGGAGTGTCCGCAAAGGTGTCTTTTAGACCCCCTGGGTAGTTGGATCTTCATAATTTTAGGCTGAACCTCCACCAAAGGTTTCTACTACTTTATTTATATACTTTTACTTTTATATAGCTTTAGCAGCATTTATACCTAATTTATAGAATTACCATATCCACCATGTTTTTAGGGACACATATCATTTTGTCATATTTATGGAAATGTGTGAAAAGGGTTGCCCTGCAGTATGTATCATGCATATTCTGCAGGATTCTTCATTGCCTAATTACTTAATCCTCTACACCTTCCATCAATATGTATATGTGATATGAGTCCCTGAAAGCATGGATATGGTAGATATGGAGATGGTACCCCCACATATATGCTCTGCTCGCAAACTATACTGGACACACTTATTTTTATAGCCTTTCTATTTTATCACAATGAAGAACTATAAAGCATTATGCACCTTTTACAGCTCTATAATATAGGAACAAAACCCTATTTTTTATGAAAATTGGAGCAACTTTTCATGCAGCACTGCTCTATGAACATTTTAAGTGTAGCATGAGGTGATTTATATATCATAATACGAGTCCCACTAAAAGGACACCACAGGCACCCAGACCACTTAATCCCAATAAAGCGGTCTGGGTGTCATGTCTCTCATTTTAACCATGCATGTAAAAACGGCAATGCTTACATCGCAGGGTTTATATGCTTATAGAGGCTGCCCCGCTGACAGCCACTAGAGGCGCTTCCGTCTAATAGAGGAGTGAAACGCTGCTATTTCAATGAGATTGTCTCTGTTAGACTGGCGCAGTGCGGCATTTTGCTGCACTTGCACACTAACCTCCCAATGCAATCCTATGGAAAAGCATTGGATCATCTGAGATCATCATCTTGAGGGGAAGACAAGTTAAAAATGTAAGTAAATGGCTTTATTTTATAGAAACGGGGGAGGGAGGAGGGCAGTCTTGTTTCCATTCCTTACTCTTTTCTGTTCCTTAGATTAAAAAACTTTATAGGATACTTTCTGTTATTTGTACTATTAGAGAATGTATTTTATCTTAAAATATATGGGCTATCTGACTTGTTTGCCTTTTAGAATATAAAAAAAAAAAAAGAACCAATAAACAAATGCAAAAACATCCCCCCCCATCAAAACAAAATCTCATAGATTTCCATCTTAAGAAGTGTAAATTTTATTAGCTGCATTTACTTTTTAGTATATCCACATATGTTTAATGTCCATTTTATTGGTTGCCACAGTGAGTGTTTCATTAAATGTTGACAATTATACAAGCAAAATTAATTTTCCTATGCACAGAGAATAGCGGAAATTGACATGACAAAATAATTTTAACTTTATAAGGGACTCGATCAAATGGCAAAAAAAATGCAAAATAACGTGTTTTAAGTTATACATTATTTTCTATGAGTTTTCATAATAAATAAGTACAAAAAGAACTGAGTTGACAATAAACATATTTTTCTATCATAGGCAACATTAACTATTGTTCATTATCCTTCAAAAGGAACCAATTCTTATCCTTCCTACCATACAATGAAAAGCAAAACATAAGTAGCCACAGTATCGGGAACCCTCTTCGTCCCATTATGTGCGGGCATTATGAGGGAAAGTAATCCAGCGTATGTGCCCAAGGCATTATATAATCTATTCAGATGCAGAGCGGCTTTCCACGTCTCCTGCCCAGGTAGATCACCATATGTAATAGAGCTACAAATGCCATTATGCTTTGACAGACAGTAGAACTGCAAAGCATCATCGCAGTTTTAGCTCTACAACATCTGGTGGGGTGGGGGTATACCTTTTGCTCAGAGCTGTCCAACACCTTAATCTTGGCAGGAGTTGCTATAAATTCCCCCAGCAAAGAAATAACAAGACAAAAAAGTATGTTAGAGTGCTGCTGCCCACCCCTTGTGTTCCCTATTAAGGGTTAATAAGTGTGTAGGGATTCAGAAAAATATCTGTCTCCTTCGAGATGTTTATGCTTTAGCTGAAGACAGAAGGTGAATTGTTAGTGTAGGACTAACCTAAGAGGTTATCCTTACCTTTTTGTGTCATTTTACCCCACTCCCTCTGGCATGTAAGCAAATTGAGCAGGGCCCTCAACCCCTCTGTTCCTGTGTGTCCAACTTGTCTGGTTACAAATACATGTCTGTTCATCCACCCATTGTAAAGCGCTGCGGAATTTGACGGCGCTCTATTCTTCTTCTTCTTCTTCTTCTTCTTCTTCTTCTTATTATTATTATTATTATTATGATATTTATAAAGGGGCAGTGAGCTTGCACTTTAATGGCATTTGAGTGATACTGGGGCTGATGTGCACTGTATCCATTGCTGCCGCACCGGAGTTGTGGGAGTTTGAGGGCAGGGCTAAATTTTTTGTGTAAGATAAAAAATATGTTGGCTAGAGCTGAATAATCATAAAAAAATAAAAGGTCAAATTCAGGTTTCATCTTGCCACAACTGGATATTGAGTGGTACCTGCAAAATGCCTTATGTTGCAAGCCTCTGATTAAATTCAGTCTATTAGGTGAGTAGAGCTCGTTTTAAAATGTCATTAGATAAAAACACCTGACAATAGAAAATCTTTCTGGCAATGTATTCCCTTTCTCAGAATGACTAATGAACCGACTGGGTCACTCTTCCAGATATTTTTTTTTTAAAACTCTATAGTCATGACCCACACTCATTAACAGAATGGTATGTACTCCCATGGAAAAGAGTCACCTCCTGTCTGTTCAGATAACAATAGAGACACAGCAAAGTGATAGAAGGGAGTTGCTGTAAGTATATTATTGACAAATGAAAGCACCAAAGGAATGATAAATGGTAGCCAGACTGACCAGTTTTTCTCACTTCTACAGTTATAATAGAAAAGTCTGCTGAATTGCTAGTGTTTGAATTTTTAGAGGAAGAATCCATTTTCTATTTTTAATGCTTCATAGGGTAACCATCTTGCTATATATATATATAAATATATATATATATATATGAAACAAGAGGGGTTGGCTACACTCACCTGAACATGCATAAATGGGGTGCTGCTGGGGGCCAAATAATACAATACACAAGATCCAGCACACTCACCTAGCCACTAAACAGCAACTTCAATGTTGAAAGATTGTATTAGTTTTTTTTAAAACACCTAATCTAGGCAAAAATAATGGGGGTTTAGTTACATTATATGATCATACATTGCATAAGCCTGCCACAACATCAATGTAACCCAATGTCCTACACTAACAGCCTAATGTCTGCTCTTATGAGATTAATCCACTTACTTGGGGAAAAAATTCCATCTGCGGCTCTCTGCAGTACAAGGCTAAATAGGGCCCTGGGACGAGGCACCTGTGACAGGGAGGGGTGCAAAACCAAGGAGTTGGCTAGATGGATTTTTATATGGCTACAGTGACTGGTCACTGAAGCTAAGCTACATACATACTAACATTTTAATCTAGGTTAAAAAAAGCTCGGGTCTATTAAGTTCAATCGTCCACACATCTGTTTCTGCAGTTGATCCATAAGAAGGCAAAAACATTTTGAAGTTGCATTAAGTATCCTGGATGTGCCTCCTTGCAGAATACATATTTAATATCAGACAAACTGAAATTAACCTACACATAATTTATAGAAAACATATGCTAATAAATCATGTAATAACATATTCACATGTTATAGTTTATATAACATGAAACATGTGAGACATATTAAACTTTATCTTCTCATCAGTGTCTTAACATTTTTTACAGTTATAAGATCCATTGAATGTCAAACACACTTGCATCCGTTGTAACCCTCTTGTGTTTCCAACATAAACATTCAAAAAAAGTGTTGCGTCATTACTATATACCTTAAAGAATTTCTAATAAATGTTTGATGCCTTCTTATTAAATATGTATGTTGATTATATAAACACATACAGCCATATGAACAATTACTGATATGTAACACCAAACCACGTTGTGACACTGAAAGTGTATATTTTAGAAAAATAGTCCATTAAATAACAATAGTACTAGTATTTATCTTTTATAAATCATGATTTATTTCGTTTAGTCTACTGTTTTTCCACAGCAACCGATGAGACCGTTTTAAATTCCATGGATTTGTTTTTACTTTAGATTAGAATTACACGAGCAAGCTTGAGATTAGATGTGTTCTGCTGTTTGCAGATGCAGAATTTAAAGGGGAACGGTCACTTGTCTGGAAATTAAACCATTGAATAAAACATTGAAAATAACCTATACATTGTGTCAACCTTTTATTTTTCATTTAATGCTCAATTTTTCTTTTACATGTATATTAAAGTTTTTGCAAACTACATGATGATCCAGTATAGTGCAGACACTGACTTGAAACAAATTGCCAAAAAATTTATACAAATGTTTAGAGAATAAGGTCTAAATTAATTAAGCTAAATTGGAAATATTATATTCTCACTTCCTTTTTTTTTTTTTTTTAAATCTAGAAACCAAATAGCCACAAAACAGCTACAAAATTCGCCTTATTATGAATTATTAAAAAGCACAATCAGAAGTGGATTAATTACTTCAAAAGCTTTAAATCTCAATACAACATCCAAATCTTATAATTACCTCTTGGAATTAGTATATAGAAATTATTATTTTTTTTCATCCTTTGACCTCACAGCTATGCACTAAATATTTAATGGAAAGGATTTAAGGGGTTGTATCCAAAAGCCATTAAGTAAAGCTCAGTGCACCACTTCGAAGAAAGTATAGTGATGATTTGAAAAGTTCAATAGCCACAAAGACGTCTATTCATGCCAAAGAAACCTCATCTCCGTACAAGTGTTGGCTTCATAACAGATAAAAAATTTCAATATTAATCTGGCCAAGTCACGCAAGACAGACATAAAATAGACAACTATGGATAATATTCATTTGTTCATGGAACTTCTAACACAAAAATCCAGTTTTGTATTGTGTAATTTGGATATTGACAGTTATCTGAATAAGTGTAGTTCTAGTTTAAATATTTTACTCAACACAGCTGGTTATTTTGTGATGCCTGTATTTTTTAAGTTTATTGCAATGTATTTTCGGAAGCTTTTTAACATTACTATTTTAGCTTATACTAACATCAACTAAAATACAACTTTTCATTCAACAATGCTATGCGCTACGAGCATAAAAGCCATGGCATAGGGTAAAATAGGGCTCATTAAAGAGGATAATATGAATCCATGTCCTTAAAACCTGATTAAGTATATTGGTTGCAAGTACTCAATAAACTTAAATACACAATCATCCTTGTTTAAAATCATCTTATTTCAAATTCTCCAGCAATCATAATTCAAAATTATGAAATCAGCTATTTGTACTGTCCAGCATAACAAAGTTAGTGATTTGAAAAGGTTTAACCTTGACCAGACTATTTTATGGACACTAAGACAAAGGCTATTTAAATTCAGCTAAGGGCTTTAAACTTTTTATTGTACTTGGTTGGAGTTTTAGGCAGAGAACCGTTAACCATGGCCTGACATGAATGCTTCCCTGACACTATTGTTGAATTCATAAAGATTTGGCTCCTGTAACTAGGGTCAGTGGCCTCAAATTGGGTATTACAAGTTGAGTGGCCCCAATGCACTGAGATAAGCAAGCATTCAGCGTAAAAGCCTATTAAAGTCATTAGAGGGCTAACTGTAAGCAAATTTTAAAATAGCAAGCAATAAATTAAAATGGTAATGACTGTTAGTTTGACATGCCCTGAAAATGTAAGATATGAAGTCCAATGTATGTTCTTTTTTATTTATCTCCCACCGTTCATACTGGTGAACAGAAAAGGAGACAACAAGAACATGGATCCCTTCCTTGGTTAGTAGCGTAATGTTTACTGCTACTTGGCTTTAACTGGTTTTCTGGCTAGTCAGCATCAGAGGTCTTTCTGAGTCATCTCAAATCAGCAATTTTTTTTTTATTACCCTACAATAAGATTTTCATATACTAGCACTACGGTAATGCTATCGTACACATATTTAATAGCTTGAAACTCCTGGCTTGAATCAAACCTGATTCTCTCTTTCCCCAAACATGTTTCAAAACTCTGAAGAATTTATTAGCTAGGTCGCTCAATTACCATAATTTATTTTCCTGTACAGTCGCATACAGTACATAAACTATAAGGTTAGCAGAATCTCATTATTGAGAGATAAATTCAATGTAAGCTAGAATACTTTATCAATTACGGTGCGACTTCTTAGCGTCTTCTCACATGACCAGAGGATGTAAGGCAATATGTTACATGGCTAGATGTAGACATATCGCACTATAAGTGGACTTTGAGAAATTCCGGTTAAATGACTAACACTTAGAGAGCTTGTTAATTATCTATAACACTATCAGACATTGTTCGTTAGCGGGAATTTTGGTCAGGAAACTACTGGTTTAGAGTTGCTCTGGGCATTTCAGTTACTTTGTGATCTATAAACACTACTTCAAGATTACAAAGACACAAAAATGCGGTCATCGTAAAGACACAATGATGTTGCTGTGTATTACAGTGATTTTGTGTCATGAGATACAAATCTACTTTGTCCAGTTTAATTGCCATGCAATGATATCAGCTACACACAGCCAAGTCGCCTGAATGCATCATAAAAGAACTGGCCATTGGTATCGCTTTATTCTTCCAGGCCTTCAGAGATGGACAGGCTATAGAGAATGAGTCCGTTATGTTTAACAAATACAAGAAGGTAAAGTGAAGCACGCAGGAGACTTCCCTCAATAATGAATAGTTTAACGTAGTAACAGAAAAGAAAAAAGAAAAACACCTCAACAAAAAATTTTTTTTTCCCAAATGTACTTTTTAATATAAGCTGAATTTAAGTTAAAATATATATTCTTATCACTGAAAAATGTCATCGATTTAGACAAAAGTACATCAAGTTAGATGTGACAGGACTAGAATATACAACTTGAAAATAATACCTATATATTTTAAATATTTTGTAAATAATCTTAAATTTCATGGATAGTTAGATTTTGTAGCCCATTAGGACATTTCTTTGAAACCTATCTTTTAGACTAGTTTCAACCTGCCAGGAGGTACATCGTTATACTAACTCTATGCCAATTGCATTTTGCAAAAACAATTTAAGGCTTATTTTTGAATATCATCATAAAAATCTGTCAATATATCTGAATGAAGAGAGTGCACAAGCAATTAATTCCATATTTCTACAGATTTTTTTTTTCCAACTAATTATTTTTGGGTGGCTCCGCACTCACATCTAGTAACAAGATAACTAGTAAATATTCAGTAAATGTATTCCGACCATTACTTTTCATTTGTTTATTATGTTATTTTATCTTTACTGGATGAGCTTTAATCTTGTCAGACTGTCATTATATGAAAGTACTCTGACAAAATATTTTCCAACTGCCTTTCAGAGAACTTCATCGAGTACCCATAAGGGATTAGAAATACATTATCAAAATTGTCATAAAATACTGAAAAGAAAAAAAGGATTTAGCTGTTACACCCAAAATATTACTTGAAGGATAAATCATTCTTCACCACTTAGAGAACAGGCTACAAACATGGAAGCTTTTAACTCGTCTCATGGTTTCCCCTGTTAACAATACAGACTAGGGTACAGCCATGATAGAAGGCTATAAGATCTAAAGAGGTCTCTCTCTCTTTCTCTTTGATTGGGTACATACTGGAAAGTTACATATAGTATGGGAAGATTTGAGTTCACCAAGTTACATATAATTGTCTTCCTTACAGGGGTGGGAAAAAAAAAAAAAAATCGACAGCCTGGTTCTTGTAGAATCCAGATCCATCAACGGGTCGTACGTGATGAGATCAAAAATAAATGCATGACTTTGGTTATTGCTTTACCCTTTATCTTGGAAACATTATTTACTTGGAAATTAATCATGTTTATGGTGGCACTAGTTTTATTTTGTCATTTTTGATATTATGTTTGGCAGTGTTTGTAACAAAAGTTGGAAGAAAAGGATCTACGTGCACAATTCCTTGCAGACGATGTCAAATATCCATGACTGAGAACATGCAAGCAGCCCAAGATCTTATATGCTATGCATGAAAAGATGAATTGCTGTAACAATATGACAACGTCTTGACTCAGTATCATACTAGAATCCAAATTGAATAAGCCCTAAAATATGAATCATTAAGAAGATGGAACATGTAGGCAGAAAAACTTTGTAACATCACATATATTTCCTATTATTGACTACATTTATGAATTCAGTAGTCTAAAATAGCATAGCTTGAAAAGTGTCAGTTTACTGACACATCTATGAATATGTGTTTCTTACCACATGGGATAGTACTTAACAGGTTTTTCAAATGCTTTCCAACATTTATTGGTCATCAGCAATTTTATAGTAAAATGAGGAAACAGAAGAATTTACTAAGAAACATAAGTTTCAGATGTTCCATTGTGCAATATTTGTAATGATTTTCCAAGGTTAAAATTACCATGGCTATTATATTTTGTTCCTTATTATTGTAAAGTTTATTATGCTAAAGTAAAAGGCAGATAGTAGGAAGACACAAGATTTGTGTGGTTTCGCCCTATTTGCAATTTGTCTAAATTTAGGATCATCGGCTATCCGGCTGAATTCCATATCTCCAAAGTGCCATACAAACATATCACAGCACAAACAATTAGTGAGATATCCAAACATGTTCTTTTGGTTTGGTATTCGGAGTTCTATCTGCAGCACAATTTTTTTTTTATAATTGATGGAAAAAACATATGACTGATAGCTAAGGAACAGCCACTAAATTGTGTTTGTATTTACAGATCAAGTGAGAGAAAAAAAAAAAAAAAAGAGTACAAAGAGGGAGGAGCGGTTTAAAAAAAAAAAAAAAATCTATATATTTTGCAGTAATTTGAATGGCCCATTTTCACACTTTTTTTGGTTTCTCCAAATGGGATTCCTGAATACTTTTAAGGGATGTTATTTATATGAGCTGAACTTTTAACTAAACGAGTGTCAGAGTTTCTGATCTAAATAAACGTTTTAGGAAAAATGGTTTAAAACCCCCCCCCCAAAAAAAACCAACACATTTTCCACCATGCACATGCCTGGTTTGCCCTATTAAAATAAGCAAAAAGAGGAGACAGCCTTACAGATTGTCAGAAGAGAAACATTAGGCAAACAGAGACATTGTGCAAGGCAAATGTTATTACGAATATATATTAGTATTTTAACATATTGGTTGTTTGTTCGTCCACCCACTGTAAAGCGCTGCGGAATTTGTTGGCGCTATATAAATAACATAATAATAATAGTCTAGTGTATTTCTCCATATGTCTGTATAACTATTGCACATGCTGTTACCCATGCACTTTAATGTTGACTGTGAAGTGCTCAAGGCTATAAAGTATATCTAGCACCTGTAGAATTTATTAATAAACATTGCAGGTGTGATATGAGTTATTTTAAGATATATTTTGTCTTATATTGTATATTACAATGAAATCAGTGGAGTACACACAATCCATGGTGCCCTGGTGCGAAACTGATTTGTGGCCTCCCCCCTCCTTCTCTCCCCCCACTCCCCACCCCCGACAGACACACACACACACACATAGACAGATACATGCAGACACACACAGACAGACACACACGACACACATACATACAAACAGACAGGCACACATACATACAAACAGACAGGCACACATACATACATACAGACACACACACACATACATACAGACCGACACACACACAGACAAAGACAGGCACACACACATACAAAGACACATACATACAAAGAGACAGGCACACACACACACACACACGACACACATACATACATACAAACAGATAGGCATGTGATGTCATCACAAGGGGCCTGGTCGCGATGTTAAAGCGCCCAGTGCTGACCGGACTCCCTGACAATTCAAACCCATCGGGTGGCCCTAACAGCATGGACCACCCGATGGACCCCTTGGACGGCGGCCCCGGCGGTTTGCCGTGCGGGCCGGTGCCGCAAAAAATGGCGGCGGGTACCCGGTTGCAGAGTTCCACAGGGCGGCCGGGTATGTACGCCACTGTATGACATATGGAACCAGAAGCAAGACAAAATTCAAAATAAGACATGAACCACTTGAGGATTTAATGGATGTGCAACACATTGCAAATGTTTTATTAAACATTTAATGATCTTGGACTGCAATCAAGTTTTAAAACCCTTAAATCAATCTGGTGTATTAAACACTAGTATATTATTAGTATTATTATGTGCATATCTCAAATACCAAAATCTAGTCCTAAAATGGTAATTTATAAATAAAATTAGAGAGTGCAATGTATTTATTTGGATCATTTAAGGTTATCTAAATTACTGTTACCTAGCTCTCCATGTTCTTTTGTTTTATCTTCTAAGAAAGAATTGAGGCTGATACATTCCAATAAGTCCAATGCACAATGACATTTAACTTTAATTCATGAGTATTACACCAGTAGGGGTCACTGTTGTCTTAGCATGCCTTAACATTCTGTTGTTTGAAACTTCGTTTATTTTACATGTAGAAGTCAAATTAAAGGATCTCTCCCTTTTAAACCATTGACAAAAAAAAAATTGTGGCAAATGTCTCTAATCAAGCTTTAAATATTTATAGGGCCTTACTTTTTGCACTTTACTATGGTTTTATAACCAAAAGGCTTAACAGTAAGTAGTCTAGATAATCCAATTAAATAGAGAGAACGCTACTACAGGCAAGCAAAATGTGTTTTTACATAAACAAAAACATGTTTACATTGTCCTCATTGCCTGACATTACAAGGGAGAGAATAAAGAAACTTTGGTCACGTGTTGAAGACATGCATGCTTATGGAAATACAATAATAACATTCGGGTTACTACATTGCCAGTTTTAATCAGGGACGCTTATAAAAAGTGCTTACTTTGACACTTACTACCTACTTTAAGGCTAAACTGGGGAGATTTGAGTCTGCAGCCAACAATTTACTCAACACAGCTTTAAAGTATGCTTTTAGTGATGTCCCGAACGGTTCGCGAACGGTTCGCCATGGACTCATCATTGAGTAAACTTTGACCCTGTACCTCACAGTCAGCAGACACATTCCAGCCAATCAGCAGCAGACCCTCCCTCCCAGACCCTCCCACCTCCTGGACAGCATCCATTTTACATTCATTGTGAAGCTGCATTCTTAGTGAGCTGTCCAGCAGATGGGAGGGTCTGGAAGGGAGGGTCTGCTGCTGATTGGCTGGAATGTGTCTGCTGATTGTGAGGTAAAGGGTCAAAGTTTACTCAATGATGAGTCCGTGGCGAACCGTTCGTGGCAAACCGTTCGCGAACCGTTCGGGACATCACTATATGCTTTTAGTTTTAAGTCTTACTGACCGAAGTCAGTGGATAGTAAATGCATTGTTAAACACAAATCTGCATGCACCAAACAAGCAATAAGACTTATTTTTCCTACAAAAATCTCACATTTGCAGTGCTGTTACTATTGCAAGGGATTCTGGGTGGGCATATGCAAATGAGTTCAGCAAAAGAACCACCTTTTTGCCTCATTTATTCTACTTTATACATGGATTCCTTGCACTCCAAGGAATCCAAGAATACAGTGGAATAAATGAGACAAAAAGGTCGTTCTTTGCTGAAATCATTTGCATATGCACACCCAGAATCCCTTGCAATAGTAACAGCACTCAAATGTGAGATTTCTGTGGGAAAAGTCTTATCGCTTGTTTGGTCATTTACTATCCCCTGATTATTCTTATAATATGATGGCGGCACGTCTGCTAACTATGCAATTTTTTCACTAATCTGAAAAAACACTTTGTTATTGGCTGTTTAAATAATACTTGCTTAGTATTTAAACTGCATATTCCAAATGTATTTTTATTTATGGAATTTTAGGAAGAGATTATCACAGGACTAGAGTTATCTGAAGTTGAGGTTGCTAGCGTTCAAAGTTTTTGCTTAACCACCTCCAGGGTTATTCTAAAGTGAGAATTCAAGTGGAACTCAAAGTAGCTGAACTGGAAGCATAGCAGGGGTAATATTGTAATTTCAGGTATTTTAAACTCACTTTGAATCACTATGAATTTTCACTTTTTATGAATAACCCTGCTACAGCGCAATAATGTGCTTGATGATATCAAGGGCGGAGCGCACAGTGAAAACACGCTACTATTCATTGCAACAAGATTAAGCAAGAAAAATGCGGATGAGTGCACATGCTGCCCGAAACCTAGCTCTGGCCTCATTTCAAACTGACAAGTGAGTTACTGAGCTCACGATGACAGAAGTGTGAAACTTTGCATCCACCACTTCAGTAAAATCTCCTTTAGCGATACTCTTTGTTTAAAGAATACAGCCTTTATTTCTCAATCTCCTATTTGAAAGGCAGAATGAAATAGACAGGACCAGAATCCCTGTATCGTGTGCAGTTTATTTATTTTTGCTACTACAGACTTTTCCTAATGGGAAAACAATTTCCCATAGGAAACTATGCGTTGACTGCCCTGATAATAAGTTGTTCTATTTTTGGTGTGTAACATGCTAAGGACATAATTAGTCATGCATTATTGAACTGACAGTGACAGCCTAATATGAACTTCAGCAAACTTCAACCTTTAAAGGGCTTAGGTTCAGAAAGTCATCAATCAAAATTACATTTTAACATGCTTTTTTTTTTTTTTTCAATGTGATTTGTGGTGTTCAGTGTCTTCTGTGGACCACTGTCTGTGATTATGGTTTTGATGACTCAAGTAGACTTTTAGAAAAGTCAATTAATGGGAAAGTAAGGATTTCCTAGATGTATACACTAAAACTACACTTTACTATAAAACATATGTGTAGCGGATGGCACTGGACTGTCCTCCAAGGTTATGCTTAAAAGACAATCTGTGTGTTTATTTTTTGGTGTACTTAAAATTGTATGTAGGATTCGTATGTTTGAAAACTGTCATACAAATGAAAACTACCGAATCAATAGACCACCCCAGAGAGAAGTGTGTACCTCATTAGGCTTTCACACTTCTCTAACCGCAGTCAATCGGTACTTTACTGCTATATCTGGGTGGCCGCCATTCGGTAAGTGAACACGTGGTGGCGGCCATCTTACGCATGAACTCTCATCGGTGTTTGGTCGTCGAGTGTCTGGAACTCAAATCGGACACTCAATTACCCGAACACCGCTGAGACCTCCAGTGCTCCGTAACTCCCGAACGGAGGGGCCAATTAGCCCCTCGTTCGGTGAATTCAACGTACCGAACAAGGGGATTCATACGAATGTGTTGTTAATAGTGGATGGCAAAGATTTATGTTTGTTTTACCTCCCGAACGGAGACCGACTGCAGGGCCAAAACACATGGAACCCTTTTCGGCTACCACCTTGTCTGCGGTCGGTCAAATAGTTTATTCCCCATAACTCCCGAACCCATGGTCCGATCTGGGTGAATTTTGAGTATGTTAGCCACCCAGATCAGGGCTACCAGGGGGTACCACTTAGACCCTTGTACCCCACAGTTTTAGGGTACATCCAGAAACCGGGTAAAACTGTAACAGAGATAAGTGGATTAAGTGTCACACTGAGGGGAGGAGATGTATGGGAGGTAACTACTGTACCATTGGCTACTGTCCCAATTATTGTATATCCCTCCCTTGGATGGGAGAAACCTTTATAAGGAATTGATTAAATTAAAGTTCTGCTCCTGATGCTGTGTGTCGTCCAGTCATTGGGATTGAGGTTGGGATATTGTTGGGGTGGTTTGCCTGCTGGAAATATTACCTTCTGGATTTATAATACTTGTTCCTGAGCCTTTCTGGGACCTAAAGTGGAGATAAGCTGTGTGTCTATTATTTCTGGAACTAACAAAATATTGTATGGGGCTAAATGTCAAGATGAAGTGATCCATATGTTCTATGTACTGAGCACAGTTAATACACGATCATGTGTGTTTGTCAGACCTAAGATAAAAACTGACAGTTCTTCTAGGACCATCAACAGTATAAGCAGCATTTCACATTTCTAATTTTTTAAAGGAGACCTGCCATGCTCCAAACAGCCTATGCTCATTATATGGAGCATACACTTCTATCCATACACTGTGCTAGCAGTTTTGCTAGCAAATGTATAGATTAGGAGAAAAACCTATTTAAAAAAGGGTTTTCTGCCAGCTATTAGTCAAGGCTGCTCTCCAGACCATAGCAACCATAGCACATAGTAACCACAGCGCATAGCAACTACAGTGCATAGCAACCACAGTGCATGCTTCTAGCGCTGACTAGGGAGTATAGGAATGAAGAGACATACCAACATCACTGAGAAGGTTTGCACTGCTTGAGGATGTGTCCCCAAGCAGGGCAAATCAAAGAAGACAGGAGGCAGAGCAGAGGACGGCCTGCAGGTGCATGTTACATATAACACCCACAAAGTGGTGCTAACAGAGGAAAGGTGAGTAAATCTCTATATTTTCCATTGAATACATCATGTATCTTTGTTATATATAGTATATAAAGGAGTGAGTGTAGGTAAGTTGTTTTTTTCACAACAGGTTCACTTTAAGTAACTCTCTACTATACAAAATAATACCAAGTGTGTATGAACATCTAAACAATCGGCTAGATTTTCTTAGCAGAGTAAAAGTTTTATTTTGTTTAAAGAAAACTGCTATATATTAACCAGAGTAAACCATTACTCTGCTAAGATAAATCCAGCCCAATGCCGGGTCACATCAGCATCCAGGGCCGGACTGGGAAAAAAATTAGGCCCGGGCATTTTTCAATCAGAGCGGCCCCCTAAGAAGGGGGCGGGGCCAGAGAGTGTGTGTTTTGTCATCACTAATGACAACACGCCCCCTCTCAAAGTGAGCATGTTGGTTCAATGCCCAGAGCCCTGCTGAAGAGCTCTGGCATTAGAAAAAGGCCCTGAATTTGTTCTGCGCAGCGCAAGCAAATGTAATAACATGCTTGTGCTGTGTTTGCTTTTAAATTGTCTCTGGAGTCTCCACAAGTGGGATACCAGAGGACAAATGGGCCAGGAAAGTGCATGGTGCATATGTTTGGAGCCTGCTTGTGGGATTGCGTGTGTGTAGAGTGTGGTGTGGTATTGTGTAAATAGGTCAATTTAATTTGTGTTTGTGGTGTAATATGTGTGGCTAGGGGCTGTAGAGAGTGTGTGTATAGGGGCATAGTTTTATAGGGGATGCAGCGAGTGTGTGCATACGGGCTGAAGTGTGTGTGTATAGGTGACATAGTGTGTGTAGGGGTTGCAGAGAGGGTGTGTTTAGAGAATGTTGTATGTGTTTGCTGACAAGGAATGTAGTGTGTGTGTGTAGGAGATCTACTGTGTAAAGGACCGTGTGTGTGTGTATGTGTGTATAGAGGATAAAGAGTGCATATAGAGTAAGGGATCTAGTGTGTATCTGGAGCGTAATGTGTGTAGTGGTGCAGTGTGAGGGGTGCTGTAGTGTGTGTGTGTGTGTATATATATATTTGGACTTATTGTATGTGTGAGGGGCGCAGTGTGTGTATGTAAGAGGGGTGCTGTGTGTGAGGGTGTTTTTATCTGCTGTCACATTCTAGGTTTCTAATTGTCTTTGTCTGTTAACTCACTGAGGGTTATTTATATATATATATATGTGTGCTGTATATGTGTGGGAGTGTGCTGTGTGTGTCTAGGGGGTGCTGTGTCTGGGGGGTGCAGTGTGTGTCTGGGTGCTGTGTGTGTCTGGGTGCAGTGTGTGTCTGTGGGTGCAGTGTGTGTCTGTGGGTGCTGTGTGTGTCTGTGGGTGCTGTGTGTGTCTGGGTGCGCTGTGTGTGTCTGGGTGCAGTGTGTGTCTGGGGGTGCTGTGTCTGGGGGCTGTGTCGGGGGGGTGCTGTGTGTGTCTGGGGGCTGTGTGTGTCTGGGTGCTGTGTGTGTCTGGGTGCTGTGTGTGTCTGGGTGCTGTGTGTGTTTGGGGGTGCTGTGTGGGTCTGGGGGTGCAGTGTGAGTTTGGGTGCTGTGTCTGGGGGTGCTGTGTGTGTCTGGGTGCGGTGTGTGTGTGTCTGGGTGCGGTGTGTGTCTGGGTGTGTGTGTGTCTGGGTGCAGTGTGTGTCTGTGGGTGCTGTGTGTGTCTGGGTCTGTGTGTGTCTGGGTGCTGTGTGTGTGTCTAGGTTGCAGTGTGTGTGTCTGGGTCGCTGTGTGTGTGTCTGGGTCGCTGTGTGTGTCTGGGTGGTGTGTGTCTGGGTCTTCTGTGTGTGTCTGGGGGTGCTGTGTGTGTCTGGGGGTGCTGTGTGTGTCTGGGGGTGCTGTGTGTGTGTCTGGAGTTATGTCTGGGGGCTGTGTCTGGGGGGTGCTGTGTCTGGGGGTGCTGTGTGTGTGTCTGGGGAGTTACTTGTGTCTGGGGCTGTGTCTGGGGCTGTGTCTGGGGGTGCTGTGTGTGTCTAGGTGTGCTGTGTCTGGGGGCTGTGTCTGGGGGGCTGTGTCTGTGGGCTGCTGTGTCTGGGGGGGTGCTGTGTCTGGGGGCTGTGTCGGGGGGGTGCTGTGTCTGGGGGCTGTGTCGGGGTGCTGTGTGTGTGAGTGAATGTATTTTTTTATTTAAATTTAAATATTTTTTTTACTAATAAAAAAAAAATTATTCTCCCCCGTTCTGCCATGAGGAGGGGAGCCGTTCTGCCATCCTTCCCCGGTGGTCCAGTGGTGAGAGTGAACTCTAACCTGCAGGTTAGAGTTCACTCTCGCGAGATCTGAGCGTTGCCGCGGCAACGCTCAGAATCCCGCGAGAGGACCCGGCGGAGCTGCTTGTTAGAGCTCCGCCAGGTCCTCTCTCCCTCCCTCCCTCCCTCACCAGCCGGCGGCCGCATCTCCCTGCCTCTGGGCCGGTGAGGGAGATCTTTGATCTCCCCACCGGCCCAGGGAGGCACACAGCAGGGCCGGCGCTCGGATAGCGCTGGCCCTGCAGGGGCCGGCCGGGGAGATCCCCTGCCGGCCTCGGCCCCACGGCCATCGCGGCCCACCGGGCATTTGCCTGGTATGCCCGATGGCCAGTCCGGGCCTGTCAGCATCCAAAACAAGCCCTTAAGCTGTTTAAATAAACAGTCCAAGCATCCTAACCACTACATCGAGCTACATTGACTATGGTGCAAGTAGATCCCTGCCCATCACCAACTTTATGTAGTCAAAGCATTTTAGAGTAATTTGACTTCTTAACTGGTATACACTCTGCGCTACTCACAGACTCCACTACTTCCTATGCAGGAGCTCCAATAGTTACTCTGAGCTAAACTCTGCAGTGCAGTGCTACCTCATTGGCTGAGTGCTGATTACACTCAAAGGCACCAAAGGCCGTAGCTCAGACAGAGTTTCTGGGTATGCAGTGGAGGCAGGGAGCAACACTGTACTAAATTTGTTTGACTTCTTACACTCCAAGTACCATAATTACTACAGTACCAGTGCTTAGATGATTAATTTATCTACATTTTCAATAATAATCTGTCAGATGATAAATTAATGGGCATTAAATCTGGAAGGCAAGCCTAGCCATGGACATTTGTTGACATAATGGCTAAATTCTCTTCATCCTATCATCCCATAGACCTCTGGATACATACTTTCTCTCCTAGAGAAAAAAAAATGGGAAATATCCTGTCCTTCCGTGGGTCCCCGCTCAGAACTCAAGCTGGTTTTTGCTCATCTTGTGCCATTACAGAGAGAACATCTCTGAAACATATCAGACTGGTCCCACCCATACGGGCAGTCCAGATCCGAAATGCCAGCAAGTTCCCTCTGCACGAGAGACACAGCAACCCCAGACGATCGTTTCAGCCTTGTTAGGCATCATCAGTGAGACATAGCTGATATCTCCCTAGGCACCGTGAGCAAGGGGTCCACGTCCGGATTACCCTTTAACCCTTTAAGGACACATGACATGTGTGACATGTCATGATTCCCTTTTATTCCAGAAATTTGGTCCTTAAGGGGTTAAACTTGTGGACAGCAAAAAAAAAAATGGGTCGCAAGAGTATTCTGAGGACGGACAGCAACTGAAATATCCTGCCCTTCAGTGGGTCCTCTCCTAGGTGTATCCAGCCCTATATGCATTTCTATTTGCTTTGGGATAACCAACAATTAGTTACAGAGTTCTGAAGCAGTGTCTTGAACAGGTGACAATTAATATACTCATTAGTTTCCACCTTAATAGCTCTATTTTAAAAAACTTTTACACCATACTTATTTTGGAGGCTGTCAGACTTTCTAACTAAATTTTAAATGTAAATTAAGTTCTTCCAGGTCGGTTTAAGCCGGCACCCTTTAACCTGCAGACTTTAGCTGACTTGAAATAAAGCCAATTTATGCCATCTTGAACCAACCCTAACAATTATTTTAGAGTTGATTGATTGCTCCTTGATATCTGATTTTTTTCATGTTGTCTGGCCTAGGTATTACATAACAGTCAATCAACATCAAGAGTGCTATCAGAGAAAACAAAAATACACTTAAGAGCACTGAATGGCTGGCACACAATCAGTTAATTTGCTTGACAAAAACACACTACAGACATGGTTCTATTAATGAGCAATTGGCCATGAAATTGAGGGTTCAACAATGTAGAGAGGACTCACGGGAGGTCAGCTAAGTAGGGAGATTAATCAACATCCATGTGCACTAGGGTGATGACTTATTAATGCTGAGTTGGGGGCTTTGCTTAACTTATATTCACTATAATGTTCAAGAGGGGCTAAAGTGGACCTGTCACCTCAACCACCCCCCAATAAATGAAACAAAAAGCAAAAGAGTATTTCATAATGATAAAATCTTTATGAAATACTCACAGAAGCAGTTGGAATTTCATTTCAAAAATATGATCAGACATGCGTTTTGCATTTTTCCTACACATTACAAAATGTTACAAAAGGCAGAGCACTACTGCGATTAAGTTTTGCCAATTCCCTCAGCTGTCATTAATAAGGACTGTGAGGAAAGAAAGCATTTTCTATTGAGGCTCCTGTGATCGCATAAGATGCTCTACAGACATATGTGTTGTGCTCTTGCACATGTTTACTCTAAATATAGTGTTATGGCGGCCCAACCTCCTGACAATAAAGTTCATACTGCATCACCCAACATGCAGTGTGATAGGAGTGTCTATATTGCTGACAATTACAATGCCCATTCTGTACTACGCAGCATGCAGTGTGATGGGATCACCAAGGTCCCTGACAATATTGGTGCCTGTTCTGTACTACCCAACATATATTATGATGGGAGTGTCCATATCCTTGACTATAATAGTGCTTATACTTTACCACCCAACATGCAGTACCAGAATAACAAAACTATGTGGGCATAAGAAAAGGTTTCCCATAACAGTTATCAGAATGACCTATAAAATAAAAGCATTTAATACTTATGAAATCCAGCTAAGTTATTGCTTTCTAGAGTCTCAAAACTTGTCATGGCACCAGTGCAGTGCATTATCATTTCTCCAGATCCAACACTGTCCTTCCCTCCTCCTCCATCCGTGCCTACTGACTGTATGCCTCCTTCTTGATGTTAGCCGCTGTGCATCCGAACCCTTAAATGTCTCCAACTTCTCTTACTTTATTGACAATGCAAAAGTAAATGCATCATCACACCAACGCCATGGACAAACTTTCTGGCATCATGTGACCTTAGCTGACCTAGCACTGCCACTGCCCTCTGCAGACTATATAATCCTATTATTCACTTTACACTGTGCCCTGTCGTGGTCCTTCCTTTGAGGTGATTCAAACGTACATTTATCTTTTTCTCTTCTTCACCCTGGTTTTTATCATCCTAGACTATTCTCCCTTTTTATTGTCCCTAAACCTTGGCTCATTTATTATACTCTATTTGGCATTACGTCTGGCCACTCCAAGGACTGGTAATACAATTCTATCTACCTTTATTTGTTTCATGATTTTTAACTTAAGTTCTACGTGTTGGGTGGTGGAGAACAGTGACAAAGTTGCCAAGAGGCATTTTCATTGCACAACTGTGGTGGTTTGCACATCAGGGATCATGTGATCTGAAACAGATACAGACGGGCTCATTTTCAATAGCTGATCATACATTGTTATCTAGCAGTTAATTCACTTGCTACACCAATAATCCCAAATAATCTCTTTATCTATATCCAAGTATAAATCAACCCTGGCATGTAAAATGGTTTGTAGCATGTGGCTTGCAGCAGACATTAGTGAATTCCCAATTCCAAATGGTGCAAAATGCTATCACTGCTGTAAACTGTTATCAATTAGACAATTTATCATACAATGGCTTCTCCCCTTTCACCAGCTGGCTAATGGAAACAGGGTATGAGCTATAGTCATTGAGAAAACTCATTGAACTGGAGGCATCTCTGGCACACAAAGAATTTCATTGAATCACAATTATCTTCTGCTAATCCATACTTTCCTTCTACATATAGCTTGCCTTGCACAACATGCAGCACAATCTTATTACAAATATATCTAACCCTGATATACAGCGCAGTCTACAACTATCAGTATTGCCTGAATCAATTCTTTTTAGGAACCTATTCTTTTATTTTTTTTAATTTTTTTAAACCTGGTTTTAAATTGTGATTGTTCCATTGATTTCCACAGTTTCACCATATAATCACAGATGCAAAGCTCTAGCTGCTTAGATTCATCCTGTTTTCTTGAAGTAGGACAACATCTGTAACTACAGTTGCTAGCGGTAACTGGTTAAATAGTAATTCCAATGCAGCTGCAATCACACCCCTTAATTTCTTCGGTTGTTTACCATCTGGTTCTCTTCAATTGTCTACTTTTGAGAGGAACTCAATAGGGTTGCTGTCTTCATTAAATAGACTCCTATTCCCTCGGTAGAAGCCATTTTCATGCATTAAAATGAATTACCAAATAATATTTAAATACTTCTCTATTCCTCGTTGAAGCTATTAATGACTATTCTTTAAATAATGTAATTATCTATCTAGAACAATATGAAAAGAACAAAAATCCATGTGTGTTAGATCCTAAAATAAAATATATGTATGCACACGGGATAATGAATAATGACAAAGAACGCCATATCAGAAGAACTTGATTGTACGATAAAGCACAAAATAAGCAATGGCCGAATTAGAATTTTAATCAGTCCAAATAAATAACGTAAGCAGTCTCCAAAATCATATCTATTTACCGAGTAAAAGAAAGAGTTTAAGAAGTTGATATCTTGTCTAATGTTATGCATATGGAAAAAAGATTCTCATATCAAGAGGTATTTACAGCACTGAATACAGCAATGAGATACATTTAATGACCGTTTTTAACTACTTTAATTATTATGTGTCAATTTTGGAAGCCTTGTACATTGGGCACTTGAAGTCATCTGCAATGACGTAGAACATGAATCTTATAATGCCTCGGCAGGGTCTTGCTTTATGTTATACACCCTCAGTCACAATATAACACTATATTCACAAGCTTTCACAGCTGCAGTAAATGCTAAAAGTATTATTTTCATCACGCTGATAAGTCATTTGCAGTTACCTCAATGAGACAATTAAAGAAGCTTACTACAATGGTGAAATGCTTAAATGACGTGTGAAACCAGTCATGTTGCCTTCAGGTAAATACAATGTAGCATCACTGTTACAAAGCTTTTAATAACCATAGTACAATATTTAGTAGTCGATAGATCTTGTTTCATTAGGATATCTCGTTCTTGTCCTCACACATAGAATAGAGAAACAATAATAGTAATAGTAATCAACTATTCCTATTACGTTATTTTTTCTAAATAATTCTGCAAAGTTTTTGCTAATCATTAATCAAAAAAAAAAAATTATAATAACATGCCTATTTGCATATTTCAGTAGGGTACTACTGCTCATTTCATAGCCATGTTGATCTAACTATAGGCTTTTTGATTGGTTCTCTCTCATAGAATGATGGATGCTTATAGAAGAGACCCTTTATTACTTTCGATTTATGTATCTCTGCACTGTTCAGAAAATACTTTTGTAACATTTTTATACCCAAAATGCAATGTGGTCATAATTGTCCCCAGAAAAGCCCAGATGTTTCTTACTCTCTATTAACATCACGATTGTGGAGAATGAGTTATCAAGTTCAATTCACACTGTTAAGCACATAAGGACAAAACAGTTGGCAGTAAGACCTACGGATTATGTACTTTCTTCTCATTGACTTAGTGGTTTATGTTGTTACATGTTAAATGCCAAAGCTTTTTGGAATCCCTATCCACTATTGATAAAAGGTCTATGTGTCATGTCCACTGACTGCTGCTCGTGTCACAAATTAGAATACTTGTCTGCACTGTCAGCAGGCCGTGACAGTAAACGTCAGGAACAAGTGCAAGCGTTATGTTTTAGAAGGGTTTAACTCTATAGCCACTGCATTATAAAGCCATAGCAGCATAAAGTTCATAAAAACCAGTACAATAAAAAATTTTAAAATCCCACGACATTTAATATTTAAAAGGATGTAAAAGCAAAGGTGTATGTAGTTTTTGCTAGTATGTCATGATGTCTTAGTGACACTATTATCCAACTTAATGATAATCATTTTATTGGTAATGAACAAGAATACCACCAACCAGCTTTCATTTTTTGATTATGTTGGTATGCACCAATGACCCTTAACCCCTTAAGGACACATGACATGTGTGACATGTCATGATTCCCTTTTAATCCAGAAGTTTGGTCCTTAAGGGGTAAAAGAGTTATTTAAAGCATTATGATTACTTCAGTGATTTGAAGTGGTCATGGTGCCTTGAGTCTTTGCGTCCAGAATTTTGCTTTGAAACACTGCATACACAGAAATGAACACAGTTGCTGCCAGAGATGTTACTCCACGTCTGGCAGGTTCATTAGCTAGTCAAAAACTAAGTTCCAGGCTGGGTAATGTCAATTCTGTGCAAAATTGGTATTTGAAGCCAGAATGCACAGCATGCTACACCAGAAACCAATGGTTGCATAGACAACCCCTCCATGCTGTCCCTGTTCACCCTCAGTCTGTCCTCTCTGACCTCACTACCGTCTAGCAAGGAAAGTGACATAAGCCAAGGAAAATCTGAATGCAGGGAGAACTTGGATTTGGCACTAAAACGGAGGAGAGATTTAACGTTTTTATAATTTATTTATTTTTAAGTTGGGACACACACACACACCCTATAAAGGATTATTCTAACTAAAACTAATGGTATATGAAAAAAATTGTTTTTGGGTTGGATTAACCCTTTAATGTCTGAATATATTAAAACATATGTAGTGAAGGAATAACTTAATAACAAAGAAAGCAATTAGCATTACAAACATCTTTGTGGAGAACAATGCAAACAGTGATGCATTAACTGTGAACTGTTCACCTCTATAGTTTGCTTTTATTTATTTAAGAATAGTGGGCAACAAAACCATTACATAATGTTGTAGTAGTTATGGTGCAAATAGTTTATTGGAGCCATCTCTCCAGTTTGAGTCCAACCATTTTTTGGTGGCTTGAGAAGAGTTCTCCCAGTGTCCCTCATTTACCTGTCCAACGTTTGGTGGTAACCGTAGGACAAGAGCATTTTAAAAAGTGCAGAGATGAGTGTGTTCATGTCTTCATTACCACCCTGCAGCAGAGATGCCTGGTTTAGACAGGATTGGAGTGACACAAACCAGTAGTGGTGCCCAAAGACTATTTGAACCATAACATTACAGCAAGCTGCAGTGGTTATGGTGCACAGAGAGTCCTTTTAAATCCTCTGAACATAATCTACCTGCCTAGGAAGAGGTGGTAAAATATCTACTCCTTACTAATTATGGTAATTACATAATGGGAAGGACCTATTTCTGACTGGTGAGGAATAGAATTGTTTGAAATATGCAGGAACCTATTGATAAATGCTATAAGTAATGTAGGTTCTCCTAAGAATACAGCTGATAAAAAGATTTACCATTTCTTTTTTCAAGCATGCTTCATATACAAATTACTTGATTGCCATGTGTTGAGTAATCCCCTGAAGTTACCAGTCATTTATGGCTGCTATTTTAAAAATGTGAAATCCTTTTATTACACTCTACAAATAGTTTGTAATTAAAAAAAGGAGACAATGATGAGTCTACTTTATCCCATGCAACATATAACTACCCCATATCCAGGAACAAATTATGACATTTTGAATTGTAATTACATTCTCCGAAATAAATATGACGTACAAATCCCATGTTTTCAAATGCCCTTGAGATTTTCTGTAAATAGACAATGGTTGTAGAAGAGCTAGCATGCCTAACAAAGTTTCGAGGACCCTGTGGATTTGCTTGGGACTCCTTACTATTTTCTCACAGTATTCAAAATTCTTTATGCAACCAATAATAAACAATAACTGAATATGCACAATAAACATCATGAAACTCTAACAGTCCATCTGCAGAGATACATTTTACAAGACAGATTACACATATTTAAAAATCTCTACAAGTTCCATAACTTTCCACATAAATAAAGCTGCAAGTTTTAACTTTAAGGAATACTTTAAAAGCCATCATTCCTACAGTTTATTGCAGTGGTTATGGTGAAATGTGTTGTTTACCTGTTTAATGGCAATGATAGGTTGCAAGCATTGGTGGGGGCTTATCATTGATGTTCAATGTTGGATGGTTTAGAATGAATGTTTAATGTTGAAGTGAAACTGCATTATCACAACAGTGATTGAATGGCATGGTGTCACGAGAGTCACTCAAAAATTATCTCCTATAAAAGAGAGGGGTAGCACCCAAAATTCCTCGCACCATAATTGCTGTAATAAATTGTAATGATTACAGGGGTTTAGAGTGCTCCTTTCTGGAGTTTGACACCAGATATCCCCAAATTAAGTAATTTAGAAAGGTTCTCATTCACTTTGCTTAAAAGTAACAAAATATCGAATTGACCATGTTCTACTGCTGGAGAATACCACAAGGTGAACTGTTTCAAACCCTCACGGCATTGCTCAGGTACAGAACTTAATTTGACACCGCACTACAAGTGATGGGTAGAAGAAGATTTTATGGCACACTGATACTGAAATTCACATTTTAGGATCATTCAGATTTTATTTAGAAAATCTCACTTTTAAACATATTTTTTGTACTTCACTTTAATATTGTGGTTATTGGGGAGTTATGAACAGGAAACCATCTTTTTTAAGTCTTTTCTCAAAATATATTTTTGGCATCACTTTTAGATTTGGATGTGCATTCTTATCTTGTGTGTCCCAGTTAGTATTTTGTTTCCTGTTTGTTTTTACAATAAGCAGCAGTAAAGTTTATTTTTCATATTTTTAAATTACTGGCATTTAGTGGTTATGTAGCCTAAGAAATGAATTATTTATTTAAAATTTTTTACATAGCATGTATATTCACCTCACTTCACGTAAGCAAATGAGAAGACGTCATCAATGCGTACAACAAATATTTGATCATCAATTTGGTGTAGTAAGTTCAGATTTCTAAAGGTTACGCAGTCAAATGAACATTGCACCCACCAATAACAACTTCATCTCACTGTCTCAACTTCAGGAAGAGTTTTCTTTGATTTAGCTGCCACTCGCAGCGTATCAGTGGCCTCCTGACAAAACACTGCTCATACCATGGCGGCAGCAAAGAGCACAAAAGGTGGGGAAGCTGTGTTAGGCTCTTGAGGTCCAACTTTGGGGCTAAAGTGCTTTAATAACCCTTGAAAGTAAGGTGGTACACACACACAGACATATCTGCTCCTATAGAATCTTCAATTTAAGCTAAAGTTGTTGTGGATTTTGTTCGGCACTTTCTATTGAATGTTCAAATTTTATCCAACAAAACCCAAAAAACAAGGCATTTCTTTACTATAATCGTGCATTTAAATTAATGTATAGTTTTAAATAAACTGTAACCAAAATAAATGCTTGGCTATGTCAAATAGCAGCTTCAACATTTAAATGAATATTGTGGAACAGACATATTGCATAACATATACTTCATTAAACTTCGTAGAGTTGTTTGTAAAACAACTTCTGTTAATGATTTTAATGTAACCGAAGACACTGGTTCCTGCATATTGATATCAACATTGCCATGAAAATATATTTTTTTTAGTCCAAAGCACTTACACTCTATGAGAGTAGATAACAGTTTGAATGCCAAGCTGACTTCACAATGAACATAGAAATATGAACATAATGATATCGTAAATGTATTATATGTATATTGTATATGTATGATTTCTATGCTTATATCAGATAATGTTAAACTATTTATACATACATATATACAATATTGTATCTCTTATTCTCTTTTGATATATGATATAAGTTGCCTTTAACAAAAGATAAATCTTAATGAATGTTCTCATTTATTAACTAATTGGTGGTAAAATGCAATTATTTGCATCTACTTAAAGGACCACTATAGTGCCAGGAAAACATACTTGCCCCCACCCTCAGGGTCCCCCTCCCGCCCGCCTTTTTCCAGTGCTGGGTGGAGAGCTCTCTTCCTCCGATCCTCCTCTTCTCCTCCCTGTCGGCTGAATGCGCACGCGCTGCAAGAGTTGCGCGCGCATTCAGCCGGTCACTTAGGAAAGCATTCATAATGCTTTCCTATGGACGCTGGCGTGCTCTCACTGTGAAAATCACAGTGAGAAGCACGCAAGCACCTCTAGCGGCTGTCAATGAGACAGCCACTAGAGGAAATAGGGGAATGCTTAACCCATTCATAAACATAGCAGTTTCATTACTTGTGCCTCGCTGTAGAGAATATACGCTAACCAGTAACGTTGATATACGTCACTACATAAGAATGTATATATCTTACTTGTGGCAGTAGGGAAGAATAGCAAGAACAAATCTGCAAGAATGATGCACGCTTTTCTTGCCATCATATCTTTGGTGATAAAATAAGATCTTTTGTGGTATCTGGTGCTACATAATAACCAGGGGACCTTGTAGATTCAACAACTACCATGTCTAGAGTGCAGAAGCATATAGGCTAATGTATGAAAACACCAAATAGTTTCTCCTGCTCTTTCTACCTGGCACATAGGGGAGCAGACTACATATCATTTCCAATACCATTGCTATGCAGATGACACGCAAATCTACCTGTCCTCTCCTGATCTCTCCCCGTCCCTCTTGACTAGTGTCTCTGACTGCCTCTCTGCTGTTTCTAACTGGATGGCTGCCCACTTCCTTAAACTAAACTTGACCAAAACTGAAATTCTGGTCTTTCCTCCCTCAAGTGTTGTTACTCCTGTGTCTGTCTCCCTCCAAGTCAACGGTGCTACCATCAGCTCCACCACGCAGGCTTGCTGCCTAGGTGTTCTCTTTGACTCCGACCTCTCCTTCAAGCCTCATGTTCAATTCATCGCCAAATCCTGTCATTTCCATCTCAAAAACATTGCGCGCATCCGCCCCTACTTAATGCCAGAGGTGACTAAGGTGCTGGTCCATTCCACTGTCCTTTCTCGCCTTGACTACTGTAATCCACTTCTCAGTGGTCTTACGTGCTCCCAACTAGCGCCGTTACAGTCCATAATGAATGCGGCGGCGAGGCTCATCTTCCTGTCCACCCGCACCTCCCATGCCTTACCCTTCTGTCAGTCCCTACATTGGCTTCCTATAAAATATAGAGCTCAATTTAAAATTCTGGTTCTTGCTTTCAAATCTCTACATAATGCTGCTCCCACCTATTTATCCTCCCTTATACACAAGTATGTCCCGTCTAGGCCCTTACGATCTGCTGAAGACTTACGTCTATCTTCTGTCCGTACTACCATCTCTGATGCTCCCCTTCAAGATTTCTCGAGGGCTGCACCGTTCCAGTGGAACTCGCTTCCCTCCTCCGTTAGATAATCACCCAGTCTCCTTCAAAAAATCATTAAAAACCCACTTCTTCATAAAAGCGTATCAATTAAACTATTAATAGCTCCTGACTGATTCCTCTTCTGCAACTGTCACTAGTCTAATACTATCCTTACCTTTTTGTGTCATTTTACCCCACTCCCTCTAGCATGTAAGCTCATTGAGCAGGGCCCTCAACCCCTCTGTTCCTGTGTGTCCAACTTATCCGGTTACAACTACATGTCTGTTCGTCCACCCATTGTAAAGCGCTGCGGAATTTGACGGCGCTCTATAAATATCATAATAATAATAATAATAATAATAATAATAAGGAAACATTGTTCCCAATCACCATCTCCTGCACAGAGAAGTTTTTAAACTAGAAGGGTCATAATACCCCATTTTTTTCCCTTTCATTGCTATTTTTTTTAAATCTATTTTTCTTTATCTGCTCTCTTGTTCTTGACAGCTGTCTTTTTTTTTTTACAAACATAAAATACGGAATGCTTGTAGATATGATGCACAGCAAATTATAACCAGCTTGAGTACATGGACTTGTGGTCTTTCGCTGGAGCCAAGTGTGCTACATGGCAAGTCTAGAAAAATTAGTATAATATCAGGGGACAGAGGACTAAAAACAATAGCTAAACTATCATATAAACAATTTCGCATTCATAAAACAGCTGCACGGAATGGCATTATTTCAAATTACATTTTTGTTTACAAAAATAATCAACTAACGCTATAGCAAACACAGGTTGTAAGTTTGTTAACATTGGACAGTATTTAAGCAAACTTTGGCTGGCATCTTTTATAAAACACATCTATGTAACCTTCGGGTTAGAAAGAGAATAATTATCAAAATGTAGATATGAATAGTTTTGGCATCTCTAATAAAAAAATAAAATAAAAAAAATAGCCTTACATTTATAATCAAAAGACAACAGATTTGATTTTATAAAACATTTAATTCAGCCAAGAACACATAGCTTATCATTGTCATCCAGGGAGAGGCCAATGTTCCTTTTTATATTAGCCAAGTTGCACCAGAGCGGTTGGGATGTAGGACCCAGGAGAGACAATTTTTTTTACATTGCTCAAAAATAGTTTAATAAAAACTTTAATACCACAGCCTCTTTACACCAAAACCATAACAATAACCTGTAGCAACTCTAGAGGTTAGAGTAGCTCTAGATGCTCTAATGCAGGGGTGTCAAACTTATTTGTTCTGGAGGGCCAACTTGTCCACTGAAATAGGTATAGAAAATGTATGTATACACACATGCACAAACAAGAAAAAAAGCTGTCACAAAGAACATCTTCACATAATGTCATAAATGTAATGTATTACTTTCTTACCACAATAAAGATGTGTATTTGTGTGAAGTGGTGTCTTTTGAATGCAGTGGTGTATTACTATTTAGTGCTTACATTTGATTTGAATACATGGGTGTGTATCATTAATGGCATTTGAATGCATGGCTTTGTTTGTGTGTAGTGTTTAAATACAGAGGTGTATTGATATATAGTGTTGTTTTAATGCAGGTTTGTGTTTGCGTGCATTGTTGGTATTTCAACGCAGGAGCGTATTTTTGTGCATTGTTGGCGTTTGAGACAGACACATAGGTGCACACATACACTTACACACGTACAGATAAACAGACACAGATACAAACAGATGCACATTGACACAAATACAAACATACAGTCAGATACAAAAAGACAAAGAGGAAAACATACACACTTGCACACTGACACAAATTCAGATACTAACACTGACACACAATGACACTATGTACAAGGCTCTGGTAACACCCACCCAAAATCATGGAGAAGTACAAGCTACATCTTAAGGGATTAAAGGGGTAACCTGAAGGAGAATTTGGGTGTGAATGGAAATAACTATGTACAATAGGAAAGAAAAGAAAAGAAAGACAAAACATCTAGAAACGCACAAGGGTAGAGAAGAAGAGGGAGAAAGAGAAAATTAAACAAAGATACAGAAGAGTCTGGTCTGTGGATCCAATAAAAGAGAGTTAAAGATAGGACAAAGTCATATATTAGCAAAAACCAAAGGGTACTAAACCCTAAAATATGGTTTTCAGATTGTGAATATAGGCAGTAAGCTGTCCCCGTCTCTCTTACCTTCTCAACTTTCTGTAGGATCATACAGGGGGGTTTTATCGATCGCCCAAAGTCCCACTATAGCCATACATGTAGCCAGGGACAATTTAACGGCCAACTTATTTTCTGGTTTCATAAGCAAGAAAAGAACATCATGTGTTAAATACCAACTATAAAGGTATTAGTCAACTATGTTTTTTTAAATTTAAGATCACGTAAATATGCAATATTGTGAGCTTCAGTAGACTGACAGTGACTGGATGCGTAGTCAGAGAAATTTAGCGTAACATAGTCCAAAATACAGGGCTCCTTTGTTAGTAGGGAGACCCAATATTTTTTTCCAGCACATTTATTTTTTTGTCAATAGCATTCTTGCCATCGGAAATGATGATGAAGCCATAATGTTGCTTCCAGGTTTATCTCAGGTCCCTCAACCATTTTTACTTTTTTTTTTACTTTTTGTCTGCTGGACACTTTAGTATAGCTGACAATTTCAGTTATGCTATAATCCTCGACAGATTAGTTTTTCAAGTTGCATATTAAGGAGCATTTCCAAGCAATCAATCAGCATCAAAATAAGTCTTAAAGTCAATACATGTCAACTTTGTAATTCTATCCTTACAATCTGCTATTGCAAGTACAGGCCAGCTTCAAACAGCCATGTTGAAACCAAACTATAACTATATATACATAAATATATCTATTTTCCCACACAAGTTAGATGGAATCTAACATTATAGCAAACCAATACGTATGCAAAATGTTGTCCCACCTATAACCACTCTATAATTTATCAAGTAAGATATCCTTATGGTAGGTTTAAGCACCTTAGCTTGTTGAAATGCTATATGTGTGAAAGAGCATTTCAATAGAAATTGGCAATTTTATAAATTAACCTTGGCTGTCAATAAGACAACCAGTTCTTGTACTTCCTGGTTGCTGAGCTCAATGGAGCTCAACTCAAAAAGCAGCAATTGACCAGAACATCTGCCTTGCAAAGATTTCTCACTGAGCTGCATTGCGAAATCTGTGATTGGACAGCCGCAGAACTTCTGGGTGGGGTTAGAAGAGGAGGGCTTGCAAAGGCTTCACACAAGAGATCTACAGATTTTTTTTGCAAGTTGTTTTTAGATATAAACCCAATGGAAAAAAAAATTATTAAATGCACGGATGTTTTCAGTTGTGATATATCTACTAAACAAGTGATTTTTAAAATTTTATTTGGGCATTGTAGTTTTAAGGACGGCTTATTAAAGTGTCCTTTGTGCAGTATTTGGAAAATCCATCTTTAACCAAAATAGCTAAATTAACAAAATACTTGACTTACAGTGTTTCTATAAAAATTTGCTATTTACTTATCAATTTTATCAGAACCAATTGTATGAATAACTTGTGTTCATTAGAGCTCATTATACCACTGTAAAACAAGGCATGATAACAACTGCATACCTATTCATACGGAAATAGTTATTCAAAGGATGCAGCAATACACCGATTGAATGATTTGTACAGTATCAGTGACATAATAAAACATGATGCTACACCATCTTAACATTAAAATGTTTTCTTCTAAACAATGATAATGTTTCTTTAAAGATTAGTTGCTAAAATAATTTAGTAAATATGGAGGACTTTTCTAAATATGCCAAGATAATTAGACCACTGGTCAAATAGATTACATTTGTCTTTTTTTCTCCCTTTTTAGAAACAAACAAAAATTGGCAAATTGTGCACAAAGCTTTCATGGCTTACTCTGAATAAGCTCTGATTACTCCCACAGGCAATATATCGCCATGCATGAGTGCAACAGATATTAGCCTCTTTTCAACCTAAATTGAATTACTCAGTTTGTATGCTTTTGGGATACTGCTGAAATTATTTTAAGTAAGCTTATGACATAGAAGTAATAGAAAAAAATATTTTACCACTATTTGTCTGACTATTAGAGGTTTTAATTTTTCTTAGGGGCATTTGGGGATATTGAGCATCCCACAAAGTAGCATAATAAAACCAACATTCTAATTGTTCTGCGAACAAAAATAGCAATGAATCTTAATATTACCGTTTTAAAAAAAAATATTTCCATATAGAACAACCCAATTGTTTATAGCTAGATAAAGCTCTAGTGCAATACGTGCTTTAGATATAATATGTGACTTCGTACAATACATATTATTAACAAAAATACACACAAACACACACACATTTAAACTCGCAAGCAAAAACATAAAAATATCTGATGTCTGTGTGTGCGTGTGCTTCAACACACACATACATTTACTCTGCTGCCTGGTTTGGCAGCATCTACTGGTAGCATTGGGGGTTAAAATTGTTGGCAAAGAATACAGGACTAGTATGGGAACAATCCAATCCCCCAAGCTGTCTCTGTTACTCTTGTCTGCAACAGATTCAAGTTAAAATAAGCAGTAATATGTGCGTTTGGCATTAAAAATTTGGATCTTTTAATGCTAATGTTTAGTACATTAGGCATACTTGCTGTGAACCTTATTTTCTTACTGATACTTTACAAATATGATAACCTGATAAAGTGTAGTTACGCACTAATACATTTATATCACAATACATCCGCCCACATATGAATGTTCACACACATTAATTTTGTTATTGTTACTTTAAGTATTTGCGCGTTTAACATTTTTACCAAAATATCAACAGCCCTGAGTGCCAGAGGAGAGGGTATAGTAAAGCCTATATTCCATTGCTCTGGCAATTAAAGAGTTAACACATTTATTGCCAGAGGGACATATAAAAGCATTTTGTTGCAAACATGAAGTTGATCAAGTTTGACAGTGAAACAGAAAACAAATAGTTTAAATAGCTGATAGATTGTAAACTTTCAGTAATATGACACCTTTTAGTTCGCTCACTTCATATAATGATTTCATATACTCCTTTCGCACAGCAGAATGTATATTTTAACCAGATTAATCAACAAGCATCACAAAAAATAAAAAAATAAAAAGAATCTCTAAGGCAGTCAGGAATATCAATTTTAGTTTGGCCAACACATTTTAAAACCAGAATTACAGGTTAACAATTGTCAAATGTTTTCTTGCGCTCTGCTTTTTAACCTATTACATGCCAGCCAGGGCAGAGTTTATGGGGAATTAAATTACACAACTTTCTGTCACTTTAAAGTGCTAAATAACTTTTGCATGCCAAGCACACACAGCAGTATAAAAATAGTATTATATAAAATCTAGCCATACCCAGCTCAACGTGTTGCTAATGGTTGGCAGACTTTGCTCCCACTAATACCTTTCAAGCTTCATCTTAATGCTGTTTAATGCGTGAAAACACCCAAGATTTATCCTGTAAGAACTTACATTAGTAACCACCAGCCTTTTGCTGTCTGAACATTGCCAGCCAATGTGGATTAGAGAATAAGGGCTAAGCTAAATTATACACTGATTTTATGGTGTAACATTTAAATATATGTTTTGTTTTTATTTTTTAAATAAAGTTACACAGAATTTTTTTTAAAAAAACACATATTTGCAGCAAAGTATATTTTTCACGTGGATATGCATAAAATATATATTGCATAAGTGAGTGTGTGTGTTAATACAGTTACACAGAATTTTTTTAAAAAAATACATATTTGTAATGCCCCCCCCACCCCCCTATCTTTCAGATAGTGCAATCTCACAAGAGTTACCAGTAAACAGAATTATTCAAGCCTGCATATCTCTAATACAGAGAAGTTGAACCTGAAGCTGCAAACCACTTTATTTATCCTCACCACACCTTCCTGTTCATGGGAAAATTGTTAAAATGTACGCAACAGGCCGACACCTACAATTTAAAGTTCTGTGTTATAAATAAACTGCAAAGCAGGTACTATCAAATCAAAATCACCTGCCAGAAGAGCACATATAAATACATCGTTGGTTAGTATTTCCTTAGCTACATTCTTTAACCAACAGCCATAAACTTTAAACCTAAAAAAATAAATCTTATAAACCACTATTAAAAGCATCTGCAATGAACACTTTCCCGATTGAACAGTTGTTTAAGGGAGAGGAATAGACTACAGTACATGTTTATAGAATTCTCATAATGTGTGAGAATTATCTCTGAGACTGTGGTAGAAAGATACAAAAGCTGTATTTAAATACACTATAAACAGAAACAGCAAATGGCCCTTTTCCCCTTATATAGCAATTTTGCCCTTGACACATTTTATGCAGGTTTTAAACCAGCATACAGCTGTTCCCTGATAAATGCATTCAAATGCTTTGCTTACAGAGCAGGCTGTGTCTTTCTCTGCATGTGTTTAAGAGAAATGAAACAGCAATTAATATAAGAGAGTACTCCTAATGCAAACTTTATGCAAGGTAAATAATACTACATCCAGTAATAGGAATATCCAGGTAGATGCTTACCTGTATGCTTTATGCAGAGGTCCAGAAAGAGATGAAGTTCAGGATGACCCAGTTGATTTGTAGCCTCCTGCAGCTTAGTCCACAAAGTGCTTTGAACCCCAGCTGAGCCATTCACATGTCTGTTCTCTCATTCACTGGTTTCAAGAGTTGAGGGAGCTCCAGTACTAGGTCTGACTCATAAGGCAGGGCAATTCCTCTAGGTCCTAGTGCCTTTCTGACATAAACCAGGTGTGTGCTTCACATTTTTTTTTGTCTCTGTTCAGCAAGTTCAGTTATATTCCAATGACATTTTAGCAAGTGGCTAAAGAATTCTGCGAAAAAACAGACGCTTAATAATTTTACGCGTAAGCATTCAGATCTCTATTGCATCCTCTTTTAGTCTGCAGCAGACCAGCTGATAATACCCCCCTATAGTGATGGAAGACTTTTAACTAGGATTACATCTCAGCCTATCAGCTTCAACCCACTGTTTTTTTCCCCTTCAAATAATCACCAGTCGCAACGACTTAACCCTTTCTCTTACAGGAGGATTTGCATATAAATGAATTACAAATGCCTCTGGCATTCATAGCATGTATTCGACATGCATTTTCAGTATTTCTCATGTGTACATTAGATTGAAAAATCAATTTTCTTAAAAATATTTAATAGTTTTACCAGCAACATTCCAGCACATATTATTAGTTTGATTCCAGCTCTCCCATTCAGTCAAATGTGTATATTCGTCTTACAGACCACTGTCAGTATATCAATCCTCTGCACAGAATGTCTTAGCCGCAACATGCATTTTCACCCTGTAGAGGCTACTATTTATTTATTTTGGATGCCCAAGGCATTGGAAGATGAAGTGGCTTGTTATGATCATATGTCTCAAGCACATGAATGAATCCAGCCTTCTCTGATTCAGATTCAGGAATACACTAGTAAATGACTAAGGGCAATTCTGTTTCAAAGGAACCAGCACAACTGCGTGTTGTGTTTGTGAAAAACGCACCTTTTTCAAAAGTCGTGTTGGTTCATGTAACCAAATAAATATTTATACATCTTTTTTATGTATTCATTCGAGCACAAACATATTGCTATCTGTTTAATGTGAATTGTTTGCTCATTATCACATGAAAACATATATGACTATTTTTGTAACCTTTTGTACTCGTGAAATTTTGTGAAATTTATGATAAAAAATGGTAATTACCTCAAACCCGCAAAAGAAATGTATTGCGTCACCTCTATTTGGGATGGCACTCAGCACGATACAGGCCTTTGCCCCCATGCAATGCTGCATGACCATCAACGCAGGTCACATCATCTTAACTAGCAACTCTTGCAGGTTTTTGACCTGGCATGACCCTGCAGAAACTCAGCAAAGAGGGGGCAATCAAGGCCATGCACAATGAAAGCTGCAGGAACCTGGATGTGTTTAAACACATGATAAGTTGAAGGATTTAAATTTAAATTAAGTTTATGTAAAAACCATACCTAAAACTCCTCCATATCTTTAGCATATGACAGGATCCTTCAGCCATATACATGCACCTTGGGTCAGACAGTGTTTAAAAACCTACAGTTAGCCTTTGTGGTCTTACCTGCTTCACTCATTGCACAGAAGCAGGGAAAACCACAGAGACTAAATGTCGGTATTTAAACACTGTCCGACCCAAGGTGTATGTATATGGCTGAAGGATCCTGTCATATGCTTAAGGGAAGGTTGAGTTTATCTAATTTTCTTTATATATTTTTAATTTCAAAGCGTATATTCCCTTTTAAAACTTAATGAAATTATTATTATTATTATATTAAATATAGTTTTCAGGTGAATGTTGTCATTGTATGTAGGTGACAGTTGTCCTTTAATATTTAAGAATAAATTAATGTGTGTTGCTAGAATTCTTTAGCAGGTTCAGGGTTTCAATAAAGCAGACGATACTATTAAACATCTGCTGACATTAATTCCAACTAACTGTTTGATCAGTTAGTGTCAATTATCTTAGTGATGTAACCTGGCCGTGAGTTTGCTTGAATGCACTGGAATTGTGATAATGATAATTCATTTTAATGGCCTAGTATGGTGAAAAGTATGTTCAAGAATTTAGAAGATGGAGGATATTTGGTCAGTTAAGGACTTAGTCCTGTTGGCTGCAGATAATTAATAAAGGTATACAGCCTCATGGCTACATTGGATGACCCTTCCTGAATCTGACTTTCAAGAGATCATTGCCGCTTTGGTCTTCATCTGGATGCCTTCCAAAACTATACAAACCTTCCGTGGTAACCTCCCCTTGACCTGGACCTTTCCCTCTATATCCCCCTCTTTCTTCTCTTAGGACCTCTTTTTTATTACATTATGTTGCCATAACATAAAGCAGGAGTTTTACTTTTATTTCATATGCCGAATTCCAACCACATTTGGACAATTATGATATGCAGGGGTTACTGGGAGCAGCTTATACTTTATGTCAGTTAATTAAAAACCACTCCAAGTGTTGTTGTTTTTTTTTTTTTTTTTAAACAAAAATAATTAATAATTTTACAATTTGCAATAATTTAGTGAAATGTACCAGTCTGTATATGATAATGAAGTGATTTTCAGGATGTGCTAAAAGCTGATAGATTACTATTAAGTTTTTTATGCAGAAAATATGTTTAAAATAAATACAAAACTCCACTAGTTTCCAAGTTTTATTTGTGGAGTGCAAAATCCAAATATAATGTTTTTCCCATTAATAAATATATATTTTTTCATTAATAAACAAAAATTAGTATTGACTGTAAATCATTTTATTTCAAGGCATTGAAATACGTATATTAATATCAAATAGCTGATCCTATGATGTCATAACGTGGTGCTTTAAGGAATGACATCTATTCCAACTTGGAGTTTGTGTGCCCTCTTGTGGATACAACGTCAAGAAGGCATTACAATGGGATTTTAAGACAACAAAAGCCAGCTTCCATCAGCACCGAGACAGATCATCTCCCACTTTTCAAGGGCGAAAAAACAATTAGAACAGAAGCCGTTATTTTCACAGTAGCCTGTGCTTTATTCTCTTCCCTGTGTCTTTTCCTCCTTCAATCCTTCTGGGGTTTATTCACTGCAGAATTACTACAATGTGTTTTCTGCCAGAGCCTACTGCAGATTTAATTCTCACTGAGTATTTATAGCATCCTTGTCTGATCTTGTGAATGGCACTCAGCTCTGAAAACCTTATTCTGACATGCAAGGAGATAAGAAGGCTTGCTGGAAGTAAATATTAGATTTAACTTCTACATTGCTATGAGAGGCGGCATAGTAATGCGGAATGTATTTGTGATTTAAAGGGACTGTCATGTACAAATTAATGTCTTGTTCAATAAATTTGTTTTATGTTCTTCTCTGCGCTATGTGAGTCTAATGTCTTACACATGTGTACACCATTAATTATTTTACATTTTTTTTTTCTTTATTGGACGAAGATGTAAAATGCATCTTTGTGCTGCATGTTCATTATTTTTGGAAAGATATTGATCATTTCATCAACTCTGCAATTGTGAGTTTACATCTTACATTAAATTTCTTTACATATTTATTGATCATTACCAAAAATAAGTTAAAGCTGGTTGGTGTATTGATCAGGGTGATAGTTACACAGGTGGGTGGCTTGGAATATTTGGAAGAGATCAGATCAGATAGACAGAGAGGAGTCAGTGTGATGAATGAATATTAGGAATATCAGGGAATAGTTTTTTTAGTAAACTTCAGGGGTTTACAAAAAGATCACAGATAGGTGGCTGACTGCATCTGGGATGTTAGAATGTTCCTAAGGTAGGGGGTCAGGAGTGTAAATGAACAAGATTAGGAAGGAATATATAGGCATGGTAGTACAGTAGTCTATGTGGAGCAACATGATAGGAGGGAAGAGATAGAGATTTAGCAGGATATAAGAAATGGGGAGAAGGAAGGCTGCAATGATTTTTATACATATATTAAAGATAAGGCCTTTAAAAAAATGAACACTTTTTTAAAAGAGGGAATATAAAATTAAATAAGTAGGGTATGTTGAGGAGGAAACGGGAGCTGCAATTTAACTATGCTGGAGTGGAGTGTTAGAGTGTTTTGGATAGGGATGTACATGGGCAAAAAATTTGGTTCGTTTTTTTTTCATGCATTACACAGTATGATATTTAATCTGTAAAGGACCACTCCCCCTTACTTTTACTCTAATTATGATCACCAACCTTCAGATGAATTAATTTCTCTAGCATAAGCCACTAGTCACTGATATAATGCCTGTACATTGAAATGAGTAGGCATGTTGAGGAGGAAAAGAGAGCTGCAATTTAACTATGCTGGAGTGGAGTGTTAGAGTGTTTTGGATAGGAATGTGCATGGGCAAAAAATTTGGTTCGGTTCGTAAATTTGGGTAAGTAAAAACATTTGTCTGCTTCAGCAGTTTGGACCAATGGCATTCGGTTAGGTTCGTCACTTCGGAAACTGCCGAATGGCATTCTGTTTGGACATTCGGCATTCGGGCACGCGGCATTAATGCTTTCATTTCGGGCATTCAGCAGTTCGGCATGCCATTCGCTTCATGCATTCGGTTGTTCGGCAGTTCGGAATGTGGTTCGTTTTGAAAAATAAACATATGTGTGTTTTTTTCTTAAACAGCAATGTTTAACATTGCATATTGGACCACAGCAGTACCCAGACCACTTAATCTTAAAAAAGTGGTCTGAGTTTAGTTAATAATTAGTAGTGTTAGTTTAGTATATATACAATTTACAAAATTATATTTTCATTGCAGAGGTAGTGCAGCCAATCAGGGAGCACTACTAGCATGCAACATTTTGCACACTATATAATCCCATCCCTGTGACACCATCTTTGTGGAGAGTTTAAGAGCAGAGAGTGAGCAGAGTGTGAGAGCAGAGAGCAAGCAGAGTGCGAGAGCATAGCGTGAGAGCAGTTTGTGAGAGCAATTTGTGTTTGAACAAGCAAGAGAGAGAGCAAAGTGAGAGCAAGTGATGGCTGGTAGGGAGAGCAGTGTAGGATCCCCCAGAGTTGTGGTGGTGGTGGTAGTGGGGTAGTTGTGGGAGTGTTGCCCAGGGAGGGTGGTGGGAGGGAAGGTAGGAATTCTAGGGGCAGAGAGGGTGGTGGCACTAGCAGCTCCTGCTGTTTCATTTGCCTCCACTTCAGGTGAGTTGAAGAGGAAGCAAGTGTACCACTACCTGTGCTCTGCCTCCTAACACTTGTACTTGTGGACGAGCTAGTAGTGGTACTACAAGGAGCGACATGACGGCTGCCAGTTTCCTCAGTCACTTTGCTTGAGGGGAGAATGTGAGGAGTACGTGGACAATCCATTATGGTTTCCTTTGTTTTATAAAATTTTTATTTAAATTAAATCACAGAAAACTAAAAAAAACACAAAATGAATCACTGTAGCAAAGTCACAGTGCAGCAGAGAGACACCTTGGCATTTAGACTACATGGCTTGCACAGTCACACACTCTCTCACCCTCCCCCCTCTTCAAAATGCAGAAGAAAAAAAAGGAAAAACTCACTCTCTCCCTCTCTCTCTCTCTGGAAAGCACACTTAAAAGCGATGTGCCCACCAGCATTTTGGTGTGGCCCGACCACACAGAAAAACTGATTTACATACTATGTCCTCAATGACTCTGTGTGCCTTCATTGCACAAGTGTCAGTGACAAAATCACCATTAACTGGCTGTCCTATAACATCAATCACAAAAATTTGCTCATTTCATTGGACAGGGAATAGTGAAACCAGATTGCACAAGCAAGCATTACATTGCACAAAAGGAATTAGCCTATTGGTCAAGATTCCTGTCATCATTCATGTAATTTTCCCTCCCTCTCTCTTGTTTTGCCACTCTTCAGAAAGCTGAATCACTTCAGCACTTTGTCACTTCAGCGCTTCAGAACCTCGGCACTTCGGACATTCGTAAGCATCCGAATGTCCGAATAGCATGAAATTCGTACGAATGTACATTCAGAACGAAACAAATTGCACATGTCTAGTTTTGGACAGCCAAGCAGGATGTTACAATAGACAACAAGTGTACAGTTTCTGAATTGGGAGGGACTTTGAAACAGGCCAAATAGTGATGGCTAGACGACTGGGTTAGAGCATTTCCAAAACAGCAAGTCTTGTGAGGTATGCAGTTGTTAGTACGTACCAAAAGTGGTGCAAGGAATGATAAATGGTGAACTAGCGTCATGGTCATGTGTGCTCAAGGTTCACTGATGCACTTAGAGAGCAAAGGCAAATCTGTCTAATCAGATCATGCAAACTAGCTACTGTAGTTCATATTGCTGAAAAACTTAATGCTGGCCATGATAGAAAGATGTCAGAACACACAGTGCATCACAGTTTGCATCATATGGGGCTGCATTGCTACAAACCAGTCAGAGTGCCCATGATGACCACCATCCACTGCCGAAAGCACCTTCAGTGAGGACGTGAGCTTCAGAACTGTATCATGGAGCAATGGAAATAGATTAATAAAGTCTACGCTGATGAATAGTAGAGAATAGAGCCAAATATCATATGGCTCTCATGGATGTCTCCTTGGGACTATTTCAACAGGTAACAGGAGGGGGACATCCTTGAAATAGTCCCAAGGCGACCTGACTCAAATTCTCTACTATTCATCAGCATAGACTTTATTACACTATATTGTGCTTTGTATATATTTCTTTCAGACATATTCAGAAGTGTGATCAACCAACTATATTGTATGTATTTGCCTGTATTTTGTTGAGTGGTGTGAGGGGTTTCCACTCAGGTGATTTGTGGCATTCTTGCTACCACACTTAATCCCACTGTTCTGTTGTATATATCTGTATTTTCCAATGGAAATAGATTGTCTGGTCTGATGAATCACGGTTCATTTTAGATCAGGTGGATGGCCGTCTGTGTGTCGTTTATCTGTGGAAGATGGCAGAAGGTGCACTATGGGAAGAAGGCAGGGCGGTGGAGGCAGTGTTATGCTCTGGACAATGTTCTGCTGGGAAACATAAGGTCCTGGCTTTCATGTTTATGTTACTTTGACAGGTACCACATATGTAGAGATTGTTGCAGATCAAGTACGTCCCTTCATGACAATGGTATTTTTTGATAGCAGTGGCCTCTTTCAGCAGGATAATGCAGCCTGCCACACTGCAAAAATTGTTCAGGAATGGTTTGAGGAACATGACAAAGAGTTCAATGTGTTGCCTCTAGATTCCCCAGATCTCAATCCACCTGAGCAACTGTGGAATGTGATGGAACAACAAATATGATCTATGGAGGACCAATCTGACAACTTGCATGACTTAAATAATCTGCTGCTTATGTCTTTGTGCCAGATGCTAGATAAGATAGGCAGCACGAGAAGGGACCTATACTACATTAGGTAGGTGGTTTTAATTGTGTGGCTGATCAGTGTATGCAGGGCCATTACAACCATAAGACAGTACAGGCAGCCACCTTAGGGTGCACCAGCCTGGGGGCGCAACTTACAGGCTTCTGGTGGCAGGAGGGGAGCATACATCAAAAAACATAAGGACATGATGGACAAGTAGGAGAAGAGGAAAGAGAGGAGAATTGGTGTGAAAGAGGAGAAAGAGAAGACATATGTTGTAACGGATCTCCTGGCACCCCGATTGGATACCTTCCATTGACGGATGCTCCAAGTGCTTCCCGAGGACTCCAAGCACTCCACTAGGCACCATAACCACCGCAGACCCCACGAACTGCCACAGTTTGGTTGGGGTCTCGCCGTCTTCCTCCTACTCTGGACCCAAGACCGGGATCCAGCTTCCAGCAGGTAGACCTCTCTTAAATCCAGAGAGCAGGAACAGGAACAGCTCTTACAAGAGCTTAGTGATTATACTCTGGGGAGTATAGTGATTATAGCAATCCCCTGAGTGTAGGTAGTTCTCCAATCCCCCAAGCATGAGCCAAGACTTCATGAAGAGTAGAACAAGTCTGTTTAATGCAAGCAAACACTTACAATTTATACATAAATTTAAAACCCCAAAAGCCGCATTTACATACAATAGGTTACATAGAGCACTATAGCACAAGGAAGGGTGTGGTCAGACAATAGCAAGGGCTGATGGGAGATTGAGGAGTGACAAAGCAGCCAGTTTAAACTGATATGGCAGTGTCCCTGGGACAATGACCTGCTGGGGAAACAATAAGACAAGCAATACATTCAACATACTCCTCCTCTGTGTGTGAGAGATAATTGAGTCAGGAACTGTACAAACTCAATTATCTCCAGGTACAGAAAAACACTAAATTTACAAACACCCTAAAAGTACCCCCAAGATCCATGGAAACCCCACAAGAGTCGCATCCTCAGATAGCCCTGATCTGGGTGACCAACATATCCAAAAATCACCCAGATCGGTTCAGTGGTTTGGTTTTTCTATGGAAGTCACTTTTTAACAAGTCTTTTTGCAGGGCCCATAGTCCTTGGGCAGGAAGCTAGCCAGCAGGCCCCTCCAGGAACATGTGGCAGAGACATTTCTGCCACAAGCCAAATAGGTCACAGAGCCATAATCACAAGGCAAAAGGCTGGCCATTAGTCCTCTCCAAAAACCAGTGGAGAAGTTGCTTTCGTCACATATGTGTATTTCATATTCAAAGAAAGGAGCATTAAAACTCCTGGAGGATATGAGTCTGTGTGATAGGGAGGAAAAACGGAAGAGGGCTTTGCTGTATACCTAATGGAAGGAGGAAGGTTGGTGTCTAATCTGTTAAAAGAGACTACATGAGCAACCAGAAAAAACAAAAAACTGAAGTATGAGAACCTACAAATGGCATAACATAGTTTGCCATAGCATTTCAAAGTGATAAACGCAATTTGGTTAGAAAAATAAAGAGAGACAAGAAATAGGTGAGACATCCATGAAGATCCATCGGATTCAATGCTTCCCTATGACAAGCATTTAATTGGACCGTGTGGCACTTGCCAAGCATGAGCATCTTGTCCCTAATGCTTCTCTATGATTGGACCATCACTGTGGAAGTGACACCTCCAGAATGATATCAGCGTCTTTGTGTGGAAAAATAGTAAGTAAAACATTTTCTCTTTGGTACCAGGTGAAAGGGGGTAGAGGCTTAATTTTAATATGCACTCCTACAATGTAGTACATAATATTTCTAAATGTCATAGTGTTCCTTTAATATTTTGAAGGTGGTCAACAGTTTTTATTAGAAATCAAATACATGATTTCTAGCTGACCCTGAAAGTGGAGCAACATTAAAAAGTTCAAGAACCATTTAATGCTCCTTTTTAAATGATCTTCTTCTCAACCTGTACACAAATCTGCCAATCACATTCTCTAATTGGTTACTGTCATCACTGGAACTAAAATTATACTATATACTATAGGCACCCAAAACACTTCATCTCATTGAAGTGGTGTGGATGCTGAGCCCCTGTCCCCTTAACTGTAATGGCTACCGGCATGGGAGTCACAATTACAATCTCAGACATGGCGGGACCTTTAACTCCACCTCTGGCCAGGTAAAGGTCACGCAAATGTGCGTGTTGACGCGTCATCGGCGGGCACGTACATTTTGGAATCACATGACCCATATTAGCCAATTGAATGAAGTTTAAAGTTGTTTAAATTCCCCTGTTACTATTTTTCATTGCCCTGTCATGGTTTCTACTAGTTGGTTATGTGTCAGCGTGTTCTCTGAATTTGTCTTCTGGTTTTTGATCTTGGCTCATTCCTGCATATGCATATTTCTGGTATTATTGACTATTCTTACGTTAAATCTGACCATTTTAGGACACTGTAATATGTTTATTTATATTTTGTATTATTTCCATGTTTTACATAGGTCTGCGTGTTGGGCCACAGTATAATCCTGACATTAGACCTGCAATGTTAGTATGTATTTATTTATATTATTATTATTATTATTATTATTATATTCTCCATCTCAGTTTGTACCTTACAGCTGCAGTATTCAACATGAAAAGGCCTTGCAGGTTTAACCCCAGCCACGAGAGGCACTTCCTGGTGTTTCACTGAATTTTACACTGTGAAATTACACTGGATGTCCTCATGCTTTGCATGAAGATGTCCAGCGTCCTGAAAAACCTCATTGGTAACCACAGATTAAAAGGGGGGGGGGATACAGTTTTGTATTCCTAACTCTATACTGTTCCTTTATGGCTTTACTTTACTGTTATCTGACCAACTACTGCTCAACCTAACCTGCCTGCTGCTGCAGTTTTACACTGAGTACACAGCGCTATCACAGAAGTAGGAAAGTTTGGTTGAGCATCAGTTGGCCAGATAACTGTAAAGTCTGACCCAGCATGGCTGCTCAGCCAGATAAAAATGTGGCATTTTCTCCCCCAAAAATAAAAAAATATCAATATACATGATTTAAAAAATATCATTTAAAAAATATCATTAGAGGAGCATTATAAATTTAGGAATACCGACATTTATAACAGTATAGTGCCATACTAACTCATCCCACCTTGTAATTAAAAAAAAAATGTCTCACCTTGTAGCCATTGCTATGCCAGTCCTGCTTCCTTGGCCGAGACCATCCCCGATGGGGAAGCATTGTAAGGCTAATGCACATGTGTGGCAAACTGGGATACTGCGTCAATTAAAGGATCTCTAAGAGAAGCATTTGATTGAAAATCACTGGGAATGCACCCACTGATTCTCAATCAGGGGTAAAAAAAAAATCATGTATTATACAGTATGAAATTTACTCTATAAAGGACCACTCACCCTTAATTTTACTCTAGTCATGATTACCAGCCTGCAGATGAATGGATTTCTCTACCAGAAGCCACTAATCACTGATATAATGCCTGTTGATGAAAATGTAAGCTCACCCCTGGCTTTCAAACAATACAGGAAGATTTAGTAGGTCATATCATTCTTGCAATCAGGTAGGGGGGAGCAGTGAATGGAATCTACCATTTATTGTCATTATTACATTAAGAGTCAGAGATTGTTAAAGACTGCTAGCAGTTTCCAACACCCTTTATTAAAAAAATACATAATTTAACTGAGTTTACTGTATGTGGGTATTATGCTCAAACATAGATACTCTTTGTACATTCTTTTGCCATTTTTAGTAAGCTGTGTTGCTAGTTAGGCCTTCAGTGTGTTTTGCAATTTATTATGAGCAAGGTATTTGATCATTTTTATTTCTCTATCTGATATTATTTTTTGCTTTTTTTGCTTTTATACTAACATTTCAGACCCTGTGTGGAATATTGCAAGATAAAGGGCACCGTATACTGTCTAAATATTTGAATTTTCCAAATATTTTTTTATTAAGGATGAGCAAAAAATAACATGAAAAATAAAAATTGTGTAGATTTGCATAATTAAAATGTTTAAGTTTGTCTGCAACAGTGGCGTACTAAAGGGGGAGGGGGGTTGGATTCGTGCCTAGTGCCAAATGCTCCAAGTACACCCCTGGTCTGTAATGAAATATATACACAAATTTGCTGTATTATGATATGCTTAAGGCTAGCTGTGCCTCCCTTGCTTCAAATAAATCTTATGCTTCAATCTAAACTGCTCGCTAGTGAAGAGTTAACTAAGAAAGCTGAATAATAGCAAACAGAGAGGAAAAAATACAGTATACTAATTAATAGACAATGTTAGAAAATACACTATTTATTATGAGTCCTCATGAATGGACTGAAAATACTAATATTAATAGAGAGATTTTGCAGATTCAGTACATTCTTTCTTCTCTCTGTATATAAACTAAATTTTGTACTGAAAATATTTGAACAGCTTTAGTCAGCATTTCTTAATATGGCCTCTCCTTGGCCTCTTAGAGGTACAATACGGGATTCTAACCAAAATCCAAGATGTGAAGCATGTGTATGAAAAATATAATTGAAACCAGTTTATATGTTTCCAGTCAAACATCAGCATTAGAAAAGCTGCAAACAAGATTGTTTGATAGTGTGTTGTTTAGTTCACGGGTTTCTAAAAATTGCATTGTCTTTCAGCCAGAATTTAGTGTCAGCTCACTCAAAATTGGATTTCTATAAAAGGAAATAATGGCAAATTTGTTGCTTCTGGGTTACTTGACTGGCGTCTGATTTTAACATTTGAATTTTTGCATGAATTGTTTTTCGATCTTTCAACAGCACACAGAGTTAGAAAAACTCCTCGTTCTTAACAGCTGACTGCGCCCCACGTCACTTTCAGCAACTCTCAGCCAGTTTAGGGCTGCCTATTCATGATCAGAGCTATCGTATGCACTGGTTCGGAAGTACCTGAAATGTTTTTTATTTATTCCTCCTAATGCATCCCACATACATTTATATATCTGTAGTAATAAAAAACAAACAGACAAAACACTTCTAAACATTCTCGCAAGCATTGCTGTTTTTTTAATTTAGTCTGCAGTGGTTTATTTTAAGATGTTTTAAGTTTGAACGGAGGAAAGAAATTGGGCTTCTCAGAACATAAAGAGTGTTTTTGAAGTGTCCACCCTTTGAAATCATCTGTTTACTTATTCTACTTCTGGCTGGCTTAGAGAGCTGAATATAGATGGTAAATGTCAGTGTTTGTGCATGTAGAGTGTTTCTGCCAGAACATCTGAACATGCACTGTGTTTGTATACTTGTCTGTGGAACACTCCTGTTTATCAATGAGGACTATCTCATCTGTCAAGTCTTTCACCATATTCCCGCTTTTTCAATTGATTCATCAGATAAGTCCTTCTGTTCTCTTACATCTGCTGCTTTCTTATATTACGGACAGAGGCTTAGTCAATTAAGAGCTTTGTATACAAGTAGATTTACTTACTGAGATTATAGACAAAGTATTGAAAATATAGAGACAACATTATCTTTGACATTGAATAATGTACAAACTTCTCTCTCTAGTTAAATTCTTAATCAAAATGGATATCACTGAAATGTATACCAAATTAAACATTACCCATGGGTTATGTAATTAATATGCAAAATCATCCCAGCAGATTTTAAAGCACATATAAAGAGGACAAATATACATACAGTAGTGGAGCGCCTAAAAAAATTATCCTCGGATATCAGGTTCATATAAAAAAGATAAGAAATATCACAAATAGTAAAGCACCATAGGAATAAATGAATATATATATATATATATATATATATATATATATATATATAGGGATCAGTAGCTCCTTAGAATAAAAATACTTGTGTAGATCAATAACAAAGACGGCGTTTAAAGAGGGACTGTCACGTGACTGCTTTTTAGCACTAAAAGTTAGCTATTATTTTGTGCAATTTTTTTGTTCTCTTAAATTCTTTAGATTTTTACTTGCATACTTAGCCAGACAAGTATTGGCAAACTTTATAAATTAGTTAAATCTAGAGGTGCAAAATGCACAGCACCTGCTCAGCATGTACACTTCTAGTGGAGAAAATTCTGAGGGGGCATGCGGGTGGTCAGTATTTGTCTGTTAGATGCCTGAGCTCCCGTGGGGCAGTTGAGATGGAAGTACAACAGAGGTGAGTAAGTGTTTTACGTACATCCACTGCATTATGCACTCTTAAATTCTGAAATCACATTTACTGGGCAAAAGAACGATGAGATGTCATTTCTCTGGAAGCTCCCGTTCCTTTGCAGAAATTGCTCTTCTGGATCATGGCGTTTTCTGCATCTACCGAATGATTGCTTAATTGTAAAAAATTCCAAAATGGGTATAGTTTGGTGCATTGGTGTACATACCGCGGTCGCAGGGCCCGTCACTCAGGGGACCCGGCCTTCCTGAGGTCCCCTGTGACCGGATGCCCGCCACCATGTGTTGCAGCCCCAACCCTCACTGCAAACCGTCGGTCCGCATGTTAAGAGGCCCATCAGGTGGCCCATACACTTAGGGCCACCCGATGGAGATGAATTCCCAGGGGGCCCCGGTCAGCTCTGCGGCACTTTAACAGCGCGACCGGGCCCCCTGTGGCTGTGATGACGTGACAGCTGGGAGGAAGTTACTGCCCGTCACTCCTCCCAGCTATCAGAGAGAGCCCGCGCAGGAGGAAGGAGAGGGAGTCAGAGTGGGAACTCTGACTCCAACCAGCCTGAGCCACCACTGGACCCCAGGGAAAGTCACCCTCCTGCACCTAAAATATAGGAAGCAGGAGGGTGACTTAAACATTTTGTGTGTGTGTGTGTGAGCCTGTCTGCCTGCCTGTAACTGTCGGTGTGTTTGTGTGTGTGAATTGTCTGCCTGTAACTGTGTGTGTGTGAGACTGGCTGCATGCCTCTAACTGTGTGTGGGACTGTCTGCCTGTAACTATGTATGTGTGACTACCTGTGACTGTGTGTACCTGTCTGCCTGTGACTGTGTGTGACTGTCTGCCTGTGCCAAATGCCAAACACAGGACTCGCCACAGGTGCCAAATGCTCTAGGTACGCCCCTGCTTGAATTGGCTGTTTGTTTGTATTTTTTTTTTTAAATATACCCTTCCTGCCTACCTGTCCTTCAATCTACCCCCTCTCTCCTTAATGGCCCAATAGAGCATTACTGATTGAAATAACTACTCACTTAAAAAGGGTTGGAGTAACCCTTTAATTTTTCCAAACATTATCAAGTCTCCTTCATCATTTAGTGAGTAAACCCTTAAATGACAAACTGCAGTTTTACAATGCAATAGGCAGATTCTGATGATTTAACGACCGTGTGCTATCATGCATTTTGAGTGCAGTTCATTTTTTCACATCCCACTCAGTTCATTATGTGTCCCACTATTCCAGACATTTCATAATGACATGCTGCTGCATTTTACATGAACAATTCAGTTTTTGTTCAAAAACATAATTCCATTTAAAGACAAAGGTTTGCCTTGGGAAAATGAACAGAGCAGAATATTCCTAATTTACGACTATGTTAGGGAAAACCTACTAAGAATATAGGTAGGATACATTGACCATTGAAATCCTTCAAAATTTGAAAATTAAAATTCTCTGCCAATTTATCTAGAACATTCTTTACTATTCATCATTAAACACATAATTTAAACTGTGCTATTTTAAGTGAAAGACATTCTTAATGTTTTATGATAAAGCATTCTTACCTGATTTTAATGTAAAGTATCTGAAATTGATTACATACATTAACGGACCACTACAGTCACCAGAACACTTCATCTCAATTTAACTCTTCAATATAAAACATTGCCATTTTGTAGAGCAGCAATATTTATGTTGAAGGCTTATATACACCTCTAAGGTAAAAAAAAAAATAGATAGAACTGTCTTCCTGACAGAACATGCTAGAGGGGTGGGGTATAGTGACACAAAAAAGTAAGGGAGAGTGTGAATAGAGTCCACTAGAGCCTTAGTAGAGCCTTGCAGGCTTATTTGAAATACTGTGGATTGTCTTCCAGAGTTCAGAGCTGATTGGAGCAGCGCAGCATTTGGCATTTTAAGCTTATCTTATCCACCAATGCTTCTCTTTGAGAAGTATTGGATTGAAGGAGATTGCAGAAGATGTCATCAGGCATGCTAATATCTTTGGAAAAGGAGCAGGCAGCTGCAGCAGAGGACTCTTGGCGTGGAAAATTAAATACGTAAATTTAATTTTACTTTCAATTTTATCAGCAAATGGGGAGGGGGCATTAGGCACATTAGGCACAGTAATAGGAGGCAACCTATAGTCCCAAAAATGTGTTTGATGGCTATAGGCTCCCTTTAATAAAGCCCAGGGTGAACTAATTACGTTGGTGAAAATATACACTCTTTTTAATTATTAGAGAGGCACAGAAAGACAAAAAAACAACACTGTATTTCTAATAGCTGTATAATCTGCATGGTGTTAGACAAAAATTGTAAACAGCAAAAAGCAAACAAATTCATCCATTCCATTGAAATTATACCAGCAATTGGTTAAGTAACAACTATGTGTTTCCCTTCAGGCTGATCATTTCCATTCTTTGTGGAAATTCTTCTACTTTTTGGTGTCACACACAAACCGTCTTTGTTGTGCTGGGTGTCTTATTTTTGGTGCTAAAGGCTTTCTCACAACTACAAAACCTATGTTAAGAGGATAGAACATGCACAATATACTTTACTTCAGAAAAGTTAAGATATGCCAAGAGCAATTGAAGTACATGTTTCACGGAGATGTGACGCAAAATGTATTTTTTATGCGTCACTGGAAATACTCTGGCTGTCATACTAAAATACTAACATACTAAAATGACACGTTAGATAGAGATGCATTTGTTATTAATTAATGCTTAAATCATCAGAATCAGGTGTGAATTTAGACTTATTAACTTAGTGTAATTAGAATTAACATAATTTGTTTTCTTCAAATAAAATATTAATTCAAATAAAATGTCTGGTATATTAATGTCGAGTTTCTACACTGTCACAATTTTTAAGGATACCAAAAAAATAAATTTGGTGTATGCATTGAACTATATTTAATGCTTAAAAATCAGGAAATACAAAAAAAACTTTATTAATAATTTACTATTGAGATCAGCATTCAGCAATGTTGGTCCAAGCTAATCTGAAGAATTCCAAAGTAAGATAAGACCAAGGCAATAGTATCTTCTCTATGTTACTGTGTCTTGAATTCCCATTGATGTTAATTGGAAAAGTTACAGCACGCCTAGGAATGCTTAGAGATTCTCAGGGAATATCGAATTAACACAATATCTCACTGGAATAAAAAGAGTAAGGAGAGATAACATATAGAGGTGTATTCGGGTGGGAGATGGAATGAGAGGGAGCAGATGAATTGAAAGACTTGATAAAAATGTCAATAAGACGGAGATGATGGAGATGTAGTTAAATACGCTTGAAGGAGAAATCAAACTGTTATTTTGAACAACAAAAAGAGCTGGTGAATGAAAGAAATTGGGCAGGGATTGAGACAAAACATGAACATGGAGTAGGAATGTGAGATTATTTTAGAGAATTAGGATTGGCAGATATTGGAGAAAAATATTTCTACTTGTGTATGTAGATTCATTTATACTGACGAAGGTAAAAATATATGTACTCATCTATTTGGTCTATCAAATGTGTGATCACACTGCTAACTCAGCTATGTAAAGTGTATGAGAACAACCCATGGTTCCCTGTAACTCCTAGAAATCTAACTGTTGATAAACCTTTAGCCAGCCCTATAACTAAGTTAGACTAATATAGGAAAACCCCAAATTTTGGTAGTCATCCATATTTGATAAGATATTACAGACACCCACTGCAGTTTGTTAAATTACTATACACATATAAACATTTGCTTAGATCCGCGGTCCCCAAACTGTGTACTGCGGCGCCCGACAGCAGCAGCAGGACTCCAAGCCAGAAAACAGGAGGGTGGCTGGAGATATAGAGTGTGAGTGTATGTATGAGTGTGTGTGTGTGTGTGTGTGTATGTATGCATGTATGTATGTATGAGTGTGTGTGTATGAGTGTGTGTGTGTGTATGAATGAGTGTGTGTGTATGTGTGTGTATGTATGAGTGTGTGTGTGTGTGTATGCATGTGTGTGTGTATGTATGTGCATGTATATATGAGTGTGTTGATGCATGAGTGTGTGTGTGTATGTATGTATGAGTGTGTGTGTGTATGTGTGTGTATGTATGAGTGTGTGTATGAATGTGTGTGTGTGTGTATTAGTGTGTGTGTTTATGAATGAGTGTGTATGTATGAGTGTGTATGTGTATGTATGAGTGTGTGTATGTATGTGTCTGTATGTGTGTGTGTCTGTGAGTGTATGAGAGTCTGTATATGTGTGTGTATGTATGTGAGTGTCAGGGTGTGCATGTGAGTGTGTGGGTGTGTGGGTGTGTCAAGTTGTGCATCTGTGTGTGTCTATATGTCAGTGTGCTTCTGTGTCAGTGTGTATCTGTGTGTGCACACACATCTGTGTGTCAGGATCTGCGTCTGCGTATGTGCATCTGTGTGTCAGTGTGTGTTTTTATGTCAGTGTGTGTGGTATGGTGTGTGCAAGTATCAATGTTTGTGTGTGTCAGGGTGCGTGTGTGTATATGTTAGTGTATGCACATGTTAAGGTAGGTGTCAGTGTGTGTGTATGTGTCGGTGTCTATAGGAATTTGTGTGCATGTATATCTGTATAAGTATGTATGTATGTATGTATGTGTGTGGTAGTGTATGTTCATACACTCAAGCAGTCATACACCAGCACAACATACAAACACACTCCTGCAATTTAACACAAATATTACATACAAACACATCTCTTCACTCAAACACAAATACAACACGTAAATGTACACCCACATTTAAAAGTGAACATAACATGCAAACACACCCCTGCAATCAAACGCAAACATTACATACAAACCCACCCCTATATTAGAACACTAAAACTATATACCAGAACCTATTCAAACACCAACACTGTACATTACACTATAGTATAGCGCCAGTAAATGCTGCAGCGCTGTACAGATATACAACCTAGACGTTTTGATTTGGAAAAATAGTGAAATATTAAGGGTGCATTGAACCTAAGAAGTTTGGGAACCACTGGCTTAGATGACAGTAGATGTACAGTGGTATATATCTTTATATGTTGCATATCCTCACCATATAGCTCAGTTTGCTTCCAATGATTTAGCTTTAAAACAATATACTATAGTTTTTAAGAAAGCATGTCATTCAACAAACTAACACTAAGTTGGCAGTCTGTAGTGTGGCATCTTTGGAGCCTCAGCGTGTGGTTTGTAATCTACTGCCAAGATTTCATATAATACTCCTATAATCCCTGAACATACCTCATTTGAGAAACACTCACACAAAGACTGCATACTTTACCACTCTCCAATACTTTGTTCTCACAGCAGGATAATAATATGTGTACAAAGGGAAGAAAAGGGGCCACATTGTTAGGATTTAATAAACGTTGGATAGAAATTCTTGTAAAACATTTCCGGGCATGAATATGATGAAGTAACCAATTTCCCAAAGTTCCGTAATTGACATATTATCAAGATATGAATTAGACTGTTGAATGAAAACATCAGTAGATTATATTTTCATTTTTTACACATGGTAAACTATGATGTTTTACCAACAAAGGAATGGTTCAATGTTTTACAGAAGCACTCTTGTGACTTACAACATAATTAATTATTATTATTAAAATTATTATTATTATATAACTAACACCTTCACAATTAAGAATACTAAAATATGTTAGTTTAGCATTATTTTAAAACATTAGATGCAAAGCTAGCACACATGAGGATATTAAAAAAAGAAGCAGAAAGGAGGAGTTAAAGGGTTTAAAACACATTGATTAACATTATAAATATTTTATGGCTCATAGCTATTAGGACTCCCTCATTATAACCAGCAAAGAAAGTTTTTAACTTACCTTAATCCTGTTCCAGGCAACACTCCCTGCACTGGTCTTCCTCACCCCGTCGTGACATCAGCTGGCGGTTCAATCATAGAGAAGTCTTTGATTGGACAAATTCGCCCCCTCAGAGCACATGTTGCACTCCAGGCCTTCAGGGGCAGGGAGTGGGGAGAAGAAGAGAGGGAGGACACACAGGGAGTGAGGGTGGGATGGGAGAGATTCTTTCCCCTTGCATTTTGCAAATTCTGGTCTTTTTAAATGTTTTAAATTGATTTTCACCTTTTAATTCAAGAATGCACTTTTGACAAGGTTTATACAGGAGCGTGTGATGCTGATGCGCACAATAGACTTGGCCATGTCGAGAAGTTTTGGTTCTGCCATATACTGTTTTCCAAAGATACAAACATTTTGTGACACCCAACATTAGGTCGGATGTTGGTTTGACTCAGTCGAGGTTGTACACCCAAATACGCAACATTTTTCTGAAAGTTTGATCTGCCAACATTGAACTATTCTAACTATAATCTATACAACAATTTCTTCCCAGACATCCTTCTATCTTTCTGTATTTTTTCTCTTTTGTGGATACATCTCCTAAATCCTGTCTTCCTTATTTATCTGTCCTCCTGGACCAAGCACACATCTGTATGAAATCCACCTAATGTTTACATTTTCCACTGCTTGAACTGCTGTTTTTAATCACACAAGCACTTCATCTGGCTCTAATCTACAGTATGATGCAGGCTTACGATGCCCTTCGTTGCGTTTGTATGGTATAATTTCGTGATACATTATGTAACTTTGGTTGTCACACTTTTTTCCTCTTTGCCTAGAATCGAAAATAAAAAAGTGTTTTAATTTCCTTTGAGACATTAAATTCCAAGCCCTAGATACTAGATCATACTGTCTGCCATTGATAAGAGAACACAAGAGAATCACCTACATTCTAAAAACTGGCCACTGAGGTAAATATTAAATATAGTCTGCATTTCAGTATAGGGTCTTTCATAATGCCAGCTGGACACTTTGCACATGTTTGGTCCTATGAAAACAGGGCTAGAATAAGGTTTTCCTTGTAAAACTGGTCTGGATGACTTGTTGCTGATTATCAAGAATAAAAGAAGGGTGGTGTGTTCAATGAAATAGACTCTTTGAATCCTTAAAGGGACATTATAGTTACCAGAACAACTACTGCTTAATGTAGTTGTTCTGGTGTCTACAGCCTGTCCCTGTAGGCTTTTTAATATAAATACTGAGAAAAGGCAATGTTTACATTGCTGCATAGGAACACCTATAGTGGCTGTCACTTAGACGGCCCCTAGAGTTGCTACCTGAGTCAATGTTGTCCAGTGTGAATGCTCCCTGTAGAGGTGCATTCTATATGAGGAGCTGCTGATAACAGGGGAGCCAGGAACCTAAACTATGTTTTTACAGCTATAGTGTCACTTTAGTGTTCCTGTAATTACTGGAGACTACATGCTGCTCGATGCAGATTGTCTGAATTAAGCATTTACAATTCCTGAAATTCTCCTTTTCTGCTCCATCTTCATATCTGCTGGTAAAAACAGAGCACACTGTGTTGTGGCTTTATATTCACACCTTTTACTATTGTTAAATTAGGTACATCAGTGACACAAATCTCCTGCTCACTCTGTCATACCACCAATGACTGCACAGATGTATATAGGCAGATCAAAGGAATCAATGACAACCAGAGATGTTATCACATCCAATGGGCCTGATGTGGCTGCTGCACCTCATTATATGCACTAGAGGCATACCTAGGTTGCATTGCTCTTGAGTCCAATATGTATTTTGAGTACACTCACTCTGCCTCATTTTATCTCACTCTGCACCCCCAACCCCATTTTTTTAGTGAAACACAATGTAAATACTCACATTCATATGCATACATATTTATATACATTGATTTTCACACACTCTTTCATATCCACATACATTTTTTTACACAAACAGACACATATACACTGACACACACATTGATATCCATATACACAGAGATGCCTCAGCACTTACTGCTCAGTTCCTCTGTGCTGATATTAGAGCTGAAGTGACAACACATCCTGGCTCCTAGTATCAGTACAACTGCAGTCAGTTACAACTGTGGCACTGAATCTCTGCTAGCGATGCACTGGTAGGTAGATGACTACTCTGGCGAGAAGTGGTGCTCTGTGCACCTCTTGCCACCTGTCACCAGGGGCAGACCATCCCTCCAAATTGGCATACCAATGTATTGCACCCTTCTTCCTTTTCTCTTCTACATATCGTACTATCTATGATATAGGGTATACATTTATAAAACAATAAAATATTCACCATCTAAAATAGACTTAAATATTTATTCATGAACACAAATCTGCACATGCTCCTATGACTTCCTTGTGCTAATGCTGGAGGAATGCATGTACTATGAACTAATAAGCAATTATACTACCCATGCATCTGGCCTAACTAACAGTATTGCCACTTTATCCTGGCATAATTACATAGATCCTTTACCTGCTAGAGCTTGCCTAAAGTGAAAAGGTTTGTTATTTGACTTCTTCTCACTCCTGCTTGTGTGAACCTGTCCTTTACTTAAACATATCAACCTATGCCATCTGTACCACTGTCATGTTCTGAAGTGCTCTCTCTCTGATGGTTGGGTCAGTGTAAATCCATCTTTGTTTTCTGCACCGTTTAGTGTTCTAGGAGTCTAGAAACACAGAAACATGGAATGTGATGGCAGATAAGAACCATTCGGCCCATCTAGCCTGCCCAATTTTCTAAATACTTTCATTAGTCCCTGGCCTTATCTTATAGTTAGGATAGCCTTATGCCTTTCCAACGCATGCTTAAACTCCTTTACTGTGTTAACCTCTACCACTTCAGCTGGAAGGCTATTCCATGCATCCACTACCCTCTCAGTGAAGTAATACTTCCTGATATTATTTTTAAACCTTTGCCTCCCTAATTTAAGACTATTTCCTCTTGTTGTGGTAGTTTTTCTTCTTTTAAATATAGTCTCCTCCTTTACTGTGTTGATTCCCTTTATGCATTTAAATGTTTCTATCATATCCTCCCTGTCTCGTCTTTCCTCCAAGCTATACATGTTAAGTTCCTTTAACCTTTCCTTGTATTTACTAACACAAGTTGATGATTGATTTACAAAGCTATGTTTAACCCGAGTTTTGATATATAAATAAAGGAAAATCTAGTTGGTAATATCCTGATTCCCTATTTAGTAAATACCACCCTAGACTGCTCTCTTTTTATGGATTCAGTATTTTCAGGTGATCATTGAAGTCCAGTAGCTGTACAGAAGTATTAAGGTGAAAAGTTATTGGAAGACTCGGCTCCAAATACTCTGAGTGTACCAGCTTGTCGCAGTGACACTCATTCAGCAGATACTTCTAATTTATCAGACCTAAGTATAACTGTGAATGTTATGGGATGAGAAGCATAGTAACAACACATTTGCTGATCCATTTTCTGGTTCTCCAGGGGAACTTTGAGAAAAATCTAATACTTTTCAAATAATTAGCAATTTAATACCAATTACTCTTTAAAATACTTTGCCTTTAAACAATACAATAATATATTCTTTTAAATTGATATGAGGTTTAGTTAAAGGCATTTACAATATCGTTAATATTTTCTGTCCTTTTTTTGCAATTCATAACTGTATGTGTGTATACATATTCATAGCTTGAAAATGTACTACTAGAATTAATCTCCATACTGACAATAGATTGTTTTCACATTTATACATTAATTGAGCTATGCTATAATGATAACTAACTAGTGCTGTGACATTTAAAATTAATGACCTTTTAAAAATCAAAACATTGTGTAAAGTATTGAGGAGGTAAAACAGGGATAGAATAGTGTAGATGTTTAACCCCTTAAAGACACATGACATGTGTGACATGTCATGATTCCCTTTTATTCCAGAAGTTTGGTCCTTAAGGGGTTAATGGGCTTTTGCATACTGCTAGTGTTATTTATTATGGTTGGATTGTGCAGACTTTGAGAACATGTTTTGGGTTAATTCACAACAGTTTTAAAGGTAAAGCTGATATAGTCACAGAAATTATAGTAGTTTGGACACAAATTTTTTATTTCTCCCATGAAAGAGCCCTGAAATTCTATACATTCTTGTACCTTACTTGCAGTAACAAACTCAAAATAGAGCAATTTCCCACATATTTAATTACATAGTGGTGGCATTTTTGGGAGGCTACATTCCCAAAAATTCCAACAAATTCCCAACATATCCTAAAATGGGGTGTTTGACTATTTATATTTATGAATTTTTCTCACAGCTGTGATGTGTAATCTATATACAAATTTTCTGTTTAATCTACAAATATAAGTTCATATTTTTATACAAACCACAAAATAAATATGATTCTTTTCTGTGAGTGTTTTACCAAATCTAGCTTATAGCAATGGACCTGTTGGCAAATGCTTCTATGAACATAGTGTATTAATAGATTTGTGCATACAGAGAATGTATGGTTCAGCCATATCACTTTTCCCTAACTTGAAATTTTGTTTTGGATGTCCAACGCTGATTCATATGACTGTTTGGGGTTCACCAAATATCATTCAAGAAAAAATATTCAGGGAAACATTCAGGGAAACCAAATAGGGCACAAAAATTAACCAGTCAATGTACAACAAATTATATACATAATATAAATATTTATGTAATTATATTATTATTAGCCACGATTGGTTCACATATTAAATCAGAAAAAGTAACCAATAGAGGGAAAAATAAGAGGAGCCAAATAATCCCATAGGTTTTAAACCTTCCTTATAGTAAAAAGACCCCCATTTTTTGGGGGGAACTTTTTTAATGGCAAGTCCTGGCGAGCCACTCTATAAGTGACCCTTGAGCCACAGAGTGTTTTTAACTATTGACTACTAACACTGACAGTGGGCAAATAGTCCATATTATTTGAAAATCTTGGCCCGCATAGGAAGCATATGGGTGTGGATATGATGCATTCGGTCTGCATTTCAAATTCAAGCCTTTTATTGCAAAATCCGAAAATTGTTAACTAGCGTGAACAGGATCTGGATTTTGCAGTCCAAAATGTTCTTAAGCAGGAAGGTTTTGCCCAATTTCGTATGGTGCCATTTGGAAATTTTATGAATTACCCCGTGATAATCTTCCCAAGAATTGAGTGTTCTGTAAATTAATTTTCACACAACTGCTTATATCATGTTATTTGTGTTGACATCAGCATTTGTCATAAGTCAGAAATCCTTTGTACATTGTTGCATACTATAAAAATATGACAGAGAGAGGGGGCATAGTGATATAGACAGTGATGGAATAAGTGATTTCACAAATAAAAAAAGAAGAATTGAAATGATGAAAAGTGGTTTTGTAGTCAAAGAATGCTAACACAAATAAAAAGGCTGTTGGGAAATATCCCAGGAGAACAATAGAGAAAGTAGACATGCATTCATGCCAACTAGGATACAATGAAATGAAAAATATTAAAGAGCTCAAGGGATGCTGGCAGAGCTAGTGACATTCCATATGAAGAGTGTTAAAAGTAGACTTTCAGGCACGGGAATAAGAGTGATTGTTGTATTACTTAAAAAAACAAGGTACTGATTAAATAATATTTACAATCAAATATTATTTGATGGTAATGTTTCATGATGAAAATTATGTAAGTTAGAAGAAACGTAGAAGAATTATCCAACACTTGCATTATATAATGCAAAGAGTGCCTTCTATTCTAAATATGCCAGGAAAAACGCAAACAAACCCTCAAAATGTACAAAACAAAACACATCAATCAATCAATCAATAAAAAAAAAAAATCTTGTTGTAGACAGTTGTGCTGTATGCATCAAAAAACACTCCATTGATTTTATTTTAAAAACAATTTAGTAGATATCACCCCAAAGATAACATGCATGCATTTTGTCCTCCGTGTTTCTTTGGGGATATATGAAAAAAACAGCTTGCAAAAGCTGCTGACCTATTATCTGCAGCCTTTGCAAGTCCTCCTCTCTTTTCCAAGCACAGACTGGGAAACACAAATCAGAGGCTACTCAATGACCACACACATGAACATGGCTTTGCAAGGTGTCCTAGGGAAGAAGGTAGGCATGTGCTAGCTCCTTGGGGCTAACGGAATTGGAAGTAAACCAACCTGGCTGTCTGAGTGACAGCCATGGAGGTGATTTTTATTCCAGTTATAAAAATGCAGATTTCTTTTGAAATTGCCACTTTTACAAACTGTCACAAATATGACACACTCCAGACACTGTCACATAAAGCACTTCTTCAAGATGAAGTTCTTTATGTGTCGGTAGGTTTCCTTTGAAATTCATTGCTGTAATAAAAATATTTTGATGATGTCTGTAATAATAGGATTTTTGCTTGAGAATGTCCCTACTCACCTAGGTCAGGCATAGGCAACCTTTGGCACTCCAGATGTTTTGGACTACACGTCCCATGATGCTTTGCCAGCATTACGGGTGTAAGAGCATTATGGGAGATGTAGTCCACAACATCTAGAGTGCCGAAGGTTGCCTATCCCTGACCCAGGTTATAAAGATCTAACACTCCAAGTGGTTCCCTACTTGATACATTGTGGAGCATTTTCAGCAAGTATTTTTTTTTTAAATATGACAACTATGAAGCCATGTGAAAAATGTGAAATCAAGACAATATGATAACAAGTCTCTAAAAATAACCCTTGACAGAAAAAGTAATGGCTACCCGAGTGAAAGTAGCTGACAGCATGAAGTCTAAACATGGAACACTGTATATAAATTGGAAATGGCTCACTTAGCACGATCCATTTACAGCCAATGTCTCTTTACAACGGCTGACATATAGTTTGCTTAGACCTTCTAAATGACTGTTCAAGATGTTTACAGAGATTTAGAAATTCATCACTCAACACATACAGACTTCAGATACAAGTTCCCATTCAATCTGTTGCTAATAAATTTGCAAGGGATTTCCAAAGGAAATGTCAACAGCAAGTGACAGATTAATTTCTAACATTGTGACACAGTCATATTAATCTTTCAAAAAATAAATAAATAAATACAATAGAATAAAGCTCATACTATTTCTTGTATTTTGTCCGTATATTTCTGAATCTGGCATAAGTAAGTTTTTATGATATTTATTGCTGTTGTTTAAAAATACAGAATACTTGTTTTTTTATATTTTAAATGGTTACTCCAAGTACCATGACCACTTAATTCATTTGAAATGGTCATGGTGCCTAGAGTCTGTATGTGCAGCATTTTGCTCTGAAATTCTCCACAGATGGAGTTTAACCTCTCTGCTCATGGCAATATAACTCCACATCAAGCAGAGTCATTGAGGCATTATAAATGCTGTAAATAATGGATGTCTTATGTTAGCATGTACAGTATTCTGGCGACAGGCAATGGTTGAATGGTCGCTATTGCAACCCAGCCCTGGATTTCCACCAGTCCAGGGAGGAACTTGGCCAGACTGAGGGGTCCATTTTAAAAATGTTATTTAGTGTATTGTCAATTTAGCAAAAAATAAAATGAAACCATTTTTAAATTTAATTACTGGCAAGCAGGTCCAGACCAGTCAACAGGCAAAGTGGACAAATGCCAGGTAGGCTGTGATGGATTCTGGCCAGGGCAAATAGGGGAAATCTAGGAATCTGTTGCATGTTGTTTATTTGAGTATGCTTATGTATGCCTGTCTGTTTATGACTGTGTCTATGTATCCTGTCTTTGTGCGTCTCCCTGTAGCAGTGTGTGCTTGTCAGTATGCTCATATTTGCCTAGTGCCTATTTCTGTGTGTGTCTACGGAGGGCGTACATACATTCTTATCCACAGTTAACTGACAAAAGTCATCAACCATGTAGACTCCATTTCCTTTAGGGTCAACTCCATATATAGAAATAATGTTTTAACACATTAGCAAACAACCTAGATTAATAATTATTATTATTATGTTATTATTTATATAGCGCCATCAAATTCCACAGCGCTTTACAATAGGTGGACGAACAGACATGTAGTTGTAACCAGACAAGTTGGACACACAGGAACAGAGGGGTTGAGGGCCCTGCTCAGTGAGCTTACATTCTAGAGGGAATGGGGTAAAGTGACACAAAAAGGTAAGGATAGTATTAGACTAGTGACAGTTGCAAAAGAGGAATCAGTCAGGAGCTATTAACAGTTTAATTGATTCACTTTTATGAAGAAATGGGTTTTTAATGATTTTTTTGAAGGAGTGGAGACTGGGTGAGCATCTAACGGAGGAGGGAAGCGAGTTCCACAGGAACGGTGCAGCCTTCGAGAAGTCTTGAAGGCGAGCATCAGAGGTGGGAGTACGGACAGAAGATAGACGTAAGTCTTCAGTAGATCGTAAGGGCCTAGACGGGGCATACTTGTGTATTAGGAAGGATAGATAGGTGGGAGCAGCAATGTGTAGAGATTTGAAAGCAAGAACCAGAATTTTAAATTGAGCCCTATATCTTACACGAAGCCAATGTAGGGACTGACAGAAAGGTGAGGTGTGGGAGGTGCGAGCGGACAGGAAGATGAGTCTCGCCGCCGCATTCATTATGGACTGTAACGGTGCAAGTTGCGAGCACGTAAGACCACTGAGAAGCGGATTACAGTAGTCAAGGCGAGAAAGTACAGTGGAATGGACCAGCACCTTAGTCGCATCTGGCGTTAAGAAGGGTCAGATGCGCGCAATGTTTTTGAGATGGAAACGACAGGATTTGGCGATAGACTGAACATGAGGCTTAAAGGAGAGGTCAGAGTCAAAGAGAACACCTAGGCAGCAAGCCTGCGTGGTGAAGCTGATGGTAGCACCGTTGACTTGGAGGGAGGGAGACACAGGAGGGAGGAAAGACCAGAATTTCAGTTATGGTCAAGGTGAGTTTAAGGAAGTGGGCAGTCATCCAGTTAGAAATAGCAGAGAGCAAGTCAAAGACACTAGTCAAGAGGGACAGGGAGAGATCAGTAGAGGACAGGTAGATTTGCGTGTCATTTGCATAGAAATGATATTGGAATAATATAATCTTTTGAAATTCACTCATTATAATCACAATTATATGGTGACGGCGAAATAACTGGGTAAGAGCATCACTTATGATAAGTCTTGTGTGGTGTTCCCAGTGTCCAGTGGTTAATACCTACCAAAAGTGGTGCAAGGAAGGACAACTGGTGACCTGGCATTAGGTTCATGGGTAGCCAAGTCTCATTGATGAACGCAGGGTGCAAAGGCTAGCCCATTTGGTCCGATCACACAAAAGGGCTACTCTCACCCAAATTGCTGAAAAATGTAATGAAAATAAATAATAGAAAGGTGTCAGTACCCACCCTGCATTTCAGTCTGCTGTGTATGGGGCTGTGATGACCCCAGTCCACCATCGAAAGCACCTTCAATGGGGACTTGAGTGTCAGAATTTGTTTTAAATTCTGAAACTAGAGAACTCTCCAACAACCATAGTCTACCCCTTTGATGGAAATCGATGAGAATAATAAACTTCCTCATTCTTCCAACATTTATTTATATGGCGTAGGAACACATTTGCCTTTAGACCTGGTTACTGTATTGTTCTGGCAATGCCAAATGGGTTAACAGCAATTTTGTCACTTGAAAATGATTTGTCAAAAAGAAATACTTTATCTATATCTTCCCTAGACCAAACCACTATATTTAAGGTGCTTTGAGAGTTTCTTTAATACTCCATGTTAGTTTTTTGTTTTTTTTTATGTTATATTTCTACTTCTTCTGTATTAAGAACATGGTTCCAAAACTCAGCACTTCAGAGAAAAAAGAAATAGTAAAAACTTCTTGTTGTTTATCCATTTAAATATCCAAACATTAAATAAATGCAATGGAAGTCAATAATACAAAAAATATATTAATGTAATAACTAGATATGAAGAGGATGGTACAAAGCTACCACATGCTTATAGATAACTTTAGAGTAAGCTTCTGTATAAGACAGGAAAAGCACCAGCTCTTGCAGGCATGGCCATCTAGTAACTTTTTACTTTTTTCTTACTCACCGCCTTCATATGTTGTCAATGTATTTATATATATTTTTTGTATTACTTACTTGCCATGCCTATTTTTTATGTTTGCATTTAACTATGAAGGTGCAGTCCCTATTTTGGCCCCAAATCTTTTCTATCCAATTGTCCCTCTTTTCTATGAGCTCCATATTGTTGGTGTGTTTGAGTGTAAAGCAGTGTTACAAAGTGATAAAGAAATGTGTCATTAAACTAGAATAAATGT
>OW240912.1:109692691-109901205 GCA_933207985.1 Pelobates cultripes | reverse complement strand
CTCGCCACAGGTGCCAAATGCTCTCGGTATGCCCCTGCTTGAATTGGCTGTTTGTTTGTATTTTTTTTTTTTTAAATATACCCTTCCTGCCTACCTGTCCTTCAATCTACCCCCTCTCTCATTAATGTCCCAATAGAGCATTACTGATTGAAATAACTACTCACTTAAAAAGGGTTGGAGTAACCCTTTAATTTTTCCAAACATTATCAAGTCTCCTTCATCATTTAGTGAGTAAACCCTTAAATGACAAACTGCAGTTTTACAATGCAATAGGCAGATCCTGATGATTTAACGACCGTGTGCTATCATGCATTTTGAGTGCAGTTCATTTTTTCACATCCCACTCAGTTCATTATGTGTCCCACTATTCCAGACATTTCATAATGACATGCTGCTGCATTTTACATGAACAATTCAGTTTTTGTTCAAAAACATCATTCCATTTAAAGACAAAGGTTTGCCTTGGGAAAATGAACAGAGCAGAATATTCCTAATTTACGACTATGTTAGGGAAAACCTACTAAGAATATAGGTAGGATACATTGACCATTGAAATCCTTCAAAATTTGAAAATTAAAATTCTCTGCCAATTTATCTAGAACATTGTTTACTATTCATCATTAAACACATAATTTAAACTGTGCTATTTTATGTGAAAGACATTCTTAATGTTTTAAGATAAAGCATTCTTACCTGGTTTTAATGTAAACTATCTGAAATTGATTACATACATTAACGGACCACTACAGTCACCAGAACACTTCATCTCAATTTAACTCTTCAATATAAAATATTGCCATTTTGTAGAGCAGCAATGTTTATGTTGAAGGCTTAAATACACCTCTAAGGTAAAAAAAAAGGGTTGGAGTTCCTGATAGAACTGTCTTCCTGACAGAACATGCTAGAGGGGTGGGGTATAGTGACACAAAAAGGTAAGGGTACAGTGTGAATAGAGTCCACTAGAGCCTTAGTAGAGCCTTGCAAGCTTATTTGAAATACTGTGGATTGTCTTCCTGACAGAACTGAGTTCAGAGCTGATTGGAGCAGCACAGCATTTGGCATTTTAAGCTTATCTTATCCACCAATGCTTCTCTTTGAGAAGTATTGGATTGAAGGAGATTGCAGAAGATGTCATCAGGCATGCTAATATCTTTGGGAAAGGAGCAGGCAGTAATTTTACTTTAATTTTTATCAGCAAATGGGGAGGGGGCATTAGGCACATTAGGCACAGTAATAGGAGGCAACCTATAGTCCCCAAAACTTTTTTGATGGCTATAGGCTCCCTTTAATAAAGCCCAGGGTGAACTAATTATGTTGGTGAAAATATACACTCTTTTTAATTATTAGAGAGACACAGAAAGACAAAAAAACAACACTGTATTTCTAATAGCTGTATAATCTGCATGGTGTTAGACAAAAATTGTAAACAGCAAAAAGCAAACAAATTCATCCATTCCATTGAAATTATACCAGCAATTGGTTAAGTAACAACTATGTGTTTCCCTTCAGGCTGATCATTTCCATTCTTTGTGGAAATTCTTCTACTCTTTGGTGTCACACACAAACCGTCTTTGTTGTGCTGGGTGTCTTATTTTTGGTGCTAAAGGCTTTCTCACAACTACAAAACCTATGTTAAGAGGATAGAACATGCACAATATACTTTACTTCAGAAAAGTTAAGATATGCCAAGAGCAATTGAAGTACATGTTTCACGGAGATGTGACGCAAAATGTATTTTTTATGCGTCACTGGAAATACTCTGGCTGTCATACTAAAATACTAACATACTAAAATGACACGTTAGATAGAGATGCATTTGTTATTAATTAATGCTTAAATCATCAGAATCAGGTGTGAATTTAGACTCATTAACTTAGTGTAATTAGAATTAACATAATTTGTTTTCTTCAAATAAAATATTAATTCAAATAAAATGTCTGGTATATTAATGTCGAGTTTCTACACTGTCACAATTTTTAAGGATACCAAAAAAATAAATTTGGTGTATGCATTGAACTATATTTAATGCTTAAAAATCAGGAAATACAAAAAAAACTTTATTAATAATTTACTATTGAGATCAGCATTCAGCAATGTTGGTCCAAGCTAATCTGAAGAATTCCAAAGTAAGATAAGACCAAGGTAATAGTATCTTCTCTATGTTACTGTGTCTTGAATTCCCATTGATGTTAATTGGAAAAGTTACAGCACGCCTAGGAATGCTTAGAGATTCTCAGGGAATATCGAATTAACACAATATATCACTGGAATAAAAAGAGTAAGGAGAGATAACATATAGAGGTATATTCGGGTGGAAGATGGAATGAGAGGGAGCAGATAAATTGAAAGACTTGGTAAAAATGTCAATAAGACGGAGATGATGGAGATGTAGTTAAATACGCTTGAAGGAGAAATCAAACTGGTATTTTGAACAACAAAAAGAGCTGGTGAATGGAAGAAATTGGGCAGGGATTGAGACAAAACATGAACATGGAGTAGGAATGTGAGATTATTTTAGAGAATTAGGATTGGCAGATATTGGAGAAAAATATTTCTACTTGTGTATGTAGATTCATTTATACTGACGAAGGTAAAAATATATGTACTCATCTATTTGGTCTATCAAATGTGTGATCACACTGCTAACTCAGCTATGTAAAGTGTATGAGAACAACCCATGGTTCCCTGTAACTCCTAGAAATCTAACTGTTGATAAACCTTTAGCCAGCCCTATAACTAAGTTAGACTAATATAGGAAAACCCCAAATTTTGGTAGTCATCCATATTTGATAAGATATTACAGACACCCACTGCAATTTGTTAAATTACTATACACATATAAACATTTGCTTAGATCCGCGGTCCCCAAACTGTGTACTGCGGCGCCCGACAGCAGCTGCAGGACTCCAAGCCAGAAAACAGGAGGGAGGCTGGAGATATAGAGTGTGTGTGTATGTATGCATGTATGTATGTCTGAGTGTGTGTGTATGAGTGTGTGTGTGTGTGTGTGTATGTATGAGTGTGTGTGTATGTGTGTGTATGTATGAGTGTGTGTGTGTGTGTATGCATGTGTGTGTGTATGTATGTGCATGTATATATGAGTGTGTGTATGCATGAGTGTGTGTGTGTATGTATGTATGAGTGTGTGTGTGTATGTGTGTGTATGTATGAGTGTGTGTACGAATGTGTGTGTGTGTATGTATGAGTGTGTGTATGAATGTGTGTGTGTGTATGTATGAGTGTGTGTGTTTATGAATGAGTGTGTATGTATGTGTCTGTATGTGTGTGTGTCTGTGAGTGTATGAGAGTCTGTGTATGTGTGTGTGTGTATGTATGTGAGTGTCAGGGTGTGCATGAGTGTGTGGGTGTGTGGGTGTGTGGGTGTGTCAAGTTGTGCATCTATGTGTGTGTCAGGTTGTGCATCTGTGTGTGTGCCTATATGTCAGTGTGCTTCTGTGTCAGTGTGTATCTGTGTGTGCACACACATCTGTGTGTCAGGATCTGCGTCTGCGTATGTGCATCTGTGTGTCAGTGTGTGTTTTTATGTCAGTGTGTGTGGTATGGTGTGTGCAAGTATCAATGTTTGCGTGTGTCAGGGTGCGTGTGTGTATATGTTAGTGTATGCGCGTGTTAAGGTATGTGTCAGTGTGTGTGTATGTGTCGGTGTCTATTTGAATTTGTGTGCATGTATATCTGTATAAGTATGTATGTATGTGTGTGGTAGTGTATGTTCATACACTCAAGCAGTCATACACAAGCACAACATACAAACACACTCCTGCAATATAACACAAATATTACATACAAACACACCCCTTCACTCAAACACAAATACAACATGCAAATGTACACCCACATTTAAAAGTGAACATAACATGCAAACACACCCCTGCAATCAAACGCAAACATTACATACAAACCCACCCCTATATTAGAACACTAAAACTATATACAAGAACCTATTCAAACACCAACACTGTACATTACACTATAGTATAGTGCCAGTAAATGCCGCAGCGCTGTACAGATATACAACCTAGATGTTTTGATTTGGAAAAATAGTGAAATATTAAGGGTGCATTGAACCTAAGAAGTTTGGGAACCACTGGCTTAGATGACAGTAGATGTACAGTGGTATATATCTTTATATGTTGCATATCCTCACCATATAGCTCAGTTTGCTTCCAATGATTTAGCTTTAAAACAATATACTATAGTTTTTAAGAAAGCATGTCATTCAACAAACTAACACTAAGTTGGCAGTCTGTAGTGTGGCATCTTTGGAGCCTCAGCGTGTGGTTTGTAATCTACTGCCAAGATTTCATATAATACTCCTATAATCCCTGAACATACCTCATTTGAGAAACACTCACACAAAGACTGCATACTTTACCACTCTCCAATACTTTGTTCTCACAGCAGGATAATAATATGTGTACAAAGGGAAGAAAAGGGGCCATATTGTTAGGATTTAATAAACGTTGGATAGAAATTCTTGTAAAACATTTCCGGGCATGAATATGATGAAGTAACCAATTTCCCAAAGTTCCGTAATTGACATATTATCAAGATATGAATTAGACTGTTGAATGAAAACATCAGTAGATTATATTTTCATTTTTTACACATGGTAAACTATGATGTTTTACCAACAAAGGAATGGTTCAATGTTTTACAGAAGCACTCTTGTGACTTACAACATAATTAATTATTATTATTAAAATTATTATTATTATATAACTAACACCTTCACAATTAAGAATACTAAAATATGTTAGTTTAGCATTATTTTAAAACATTAGATGCAAAGCTAGCACACATGAGGATATTAAAAAAAGAAGCAGAAAGGAGGAGTTAAAGGGTTTAAAACACATTGATTAACATTATAAATATTTTATGGCTCATAGCTATTAGGACTCCCTCATTATAACCAGCAAAGAAAGTTTTTAACTTACCTTAATCCTGTTCCAGGCAACACTCCCTGCACTGGTCTTCCTCACCCCGTCGTGACATCAGCTGGCGGTCCAATCATAGAGAAGTCTTTGATTGGACAAATTCGCCCCCTCAGAGCACATGTTGCACTCCAGGCCTTCAGGGGCAGGGAGTGGGGAGAAGAAGAGAGGGAGGACACACAGGGAGTGAGGGTGGGATGGGAGAGATTCTTTCCCCTTGCATTTTGCAAATTCTGGTCTTTTTAAATGTTTTAAATTGATTTTCACCTTTTAATTCAAGAATGCACTTTTGACAAGGTTTATACAGGAGCCTGTGATGCTGATGCGCACAATAGACTTGGCCATGTCGAGAAGTTTTGGTTCTGCCATATACTGTTTTCCAAAGATACAAACATTTTGTGACACCCAACATTAGGTCGGATGTTGGTTTGACTCAGTCGAGGTTGTACACCCAAATACGCAACATTTTTCTGAAAGTTTGATCTGCCAACATTGAACTATTCTAACTATAATCTATACAACAATTTCTTCCCAGACATCCTTCTATCTTTCTGTATTTTTTCTCTTTTGTGGATACATCTCCTAAATCCTGTCTTCCTTATTTATCTGTCCTCCTGGACCAAGCACACATCTGTATGAAATCCACCTAATGTTTAAATTTTCTACTGCTTGAACTGCTGTTTTTAATCACACAAGCACTTCATCTGGCTCTAATCTACAGTATGATGCAGGCTTACGATGCCCTTCGTTGCGTTTGTATGGTATAATTTCGTGATACATTATGTAACTTTGGTTGTCACACTTTTTTCCTCTTTGCCTAGAATCGAAAATAAAAAAGTGTTTTAATTTCCTTTGAGACATTAAATTCCAAGCCCTAGATACTAGATCATACTGTCTGCCATTGATAAGAGAACACAAGAGAATCACCTACATTCTAAAAACTGGCCACTGAGGTAAATATTAAATATAGTCTGCATTTCAGTATAGGGTCTTTCATAATGCCAGCTGGACACTTTGCACATGTTTGGTCCTATGAAAACAGGGCTAGAATAAGGTTTTCCTTGTAAAACTGGTCTGGATGACTTGTTGCTGATTATCAAGAATAAAAGAAGGGTGGTGTGTTCAATGAAATAGACTCTTTGAATCCTTAAAGGGACATTATAGTTACCAGAACAACTACTGCTTAATGTAGTTGTTCTGGTGTCTACAGCCTGTCCCTGTAGGCTTTTTAATATAAATACTGAGAAAAGGCAATGTTTACATTGCTGCATAGGAACACCTATAGTGGCTGTCACTTAGACGGCCCCTAGAGTTGCTACCTGAGTCAATGTTGTCCAGTGTGAATGCTCCCTGTAGAGGTGCATTCTATATGAGGAGCTGCTGATAACAGGGGAGCCAGGAAGCTAAACTATGTTTTTACAGCTATAGTGTCACTTTAGTGTTCCTGTAATTACTGGAGACTACATGCTGCTCGATGCAGATTGTCTGAATTAAGCATTTACAATTCCTGAAATTCTCCTTTTCTGCTCCATCTTCATATCTGCTGGTAAAAACAGAGCACACTGTGTTGTGGCTTTATATTCACACCTTTTACTATTGTTAAATTAGGTACATCAGTGACACAAATCTCCTGCTCACTCTGTCATACCACCAATGACTGCACAGATGTATATAGGCAGATCAAAGGAATCAATGACAACCAGAGATGTTATCACATCCAATGGGCCCGATGTGGCTGCTGCACCTCATTATATGCACTAGAGGCATACCTAGGTTGCATTGCTCTTGAGTCAGATATGTATTTTGAGTACACTCACTCTGCCTCATTTTATCTCACTCTGCACCCCCAACCAGGGCCGGATTAACATAGGGGCTGATGGAGCTGCAGCTCCAGGCCCAGGCCCATGGAATAGGCCCATTTAAAAAAAAATGTCTCAGTGTCCCCAAGTCTCCCAGTGTCTGTGTCCCATGTCTCTCCGTGTGCCTAGTGTCCCCATGTCTATGTCCACAACTGTCCCCATGTCTCCCCAAGTGTCTGTCTCCCAGCCAGTGTCCCCTAGTCTCTCAGTGTCCCCTAGTCTCCAGGTGTCCCCTAGTCTCCCAGTGTCTGTGTCCCTAGTGTCTTAGTGTCCCCAAATGTTTCAGTGTCTCCATGTCTCCCAGTGTGTTCCTAGTGTATCAGTGTGCCTCGTGTCCCCATGTCTCCCAGTGTCCCTATATGTCCCAGTGTCCACATGTCTATGTCCACAGCTGTCCCCATGTCTCCCAGTGTCTGTCTCCCAGCCAGTGTCCCCTAGTCTCCCAGTGTCTGTGTTCCCATGTCTGTGTCTCTAGTGTCTTAGTGTCCCCAAATGTTTCAGTGTCCCCATGTCTCCCAGGGTCTGTGTCCCTAGTGTCTCAGTGTCCCCATTTCTCCCAGTTTCCCTAAATGTCTCAGTGTCCCCGGGTCTCTCAGTGTCCCTGGTATCCTAGTGACATGGGGACACACTGAGACATTGGGACACTGGGAGAAATGGGGACACAGACACTAGGGGACTGCGCGACATGGGGACACTGTTACTGTGATACATAGGGACACTGAGACACTGGGTGACTTGCGAGACTGAGACACTGGGAGACAGGGAGACACTGGGAGCAATCCATCTATACAGCAGAATCAAACTGTGAGTAGTTTGGTGATTTTACAGAATTTTCTCTGATGTCACTCCTTGTGATTTACATCACGTGATGTCACGCATAACTAATTAATTATACAAATGATTAAGGCTGGTATTTTTTTCCAAGAAATGTGGCAACCTTAACTACTCTTCACATACTCTTGCTTAAAGGAGCACTATAGGGTCAAGAACACAATCATGTATTTCTGACCCTATTATGTTAAAACCACCACCCTGGTGCCTCCCTAAATATAGTAAAATATTACTTGTATTCAATTCTGCAGCTGCTGGCTCAGAAGTGGTGGTCTGAGCAAATTACAATACTTCCCCATACTTCAACTAGGCAGATCAGGGGCAGAGCCAGCACAAGTCCAACATAGCCCTGGCCAATCAGCATCTCCTCATAAAGATACATTGAATCAATGCATCTCTATGAGGAAAGTTCAGTGTCTGCATGCAGAGGATGGAGACACTGAATGGCAGTGCTGCACACTAGGCAGTACTGCCCCAGGAAGCACCTCTAGCAGCCATCTAAGGAGCAGCCAGTGGAGTTATTTTCTCTGAAAAGACAGTGTTTACTGCAAAAAGCCTGAATGGAATGATTCTACTTACCAGAACAAATACAATAAGCTGTAGTTGTTCTGGTGACTATAGTGTCCCTTTAAGTTTGGAAGCTTAAGAGGGATGTATGGGAACAAAACTTGTGTGCACTTGCCGACATTAAAGTTAGTTTAGGTAATGCAGACGTTGGTCTCTGAAAGCATAAAGATGAAAGCATAAATTAGAGAGAAGTTAGCATAGAGTATGCGTTTTCTTATAGCTGCATCCTATGAGTTTCCCTCCAGCACCATCTCCATCAGATACATGACGCTTGGGAGGTATGATTGTTTTAGTGTTTTTGGTCGATAAGATTCCGTAATTAGGCCCATCATAATTGTCAGCACCAGGCCAACTGTGCTCTTAATCCGGCCCTGCCCCCAACCCCATTTTTTTAGTGAAACACAATGTAAATACTCACATTCATATGCATACATATTTATATACATTGATTTTCACACACTCTTTCATATCCACATACATTTTTTTACACAAACAGACACATATACACTGACACACACATTGATATCCATATACACAGAGATGCCTCAGCACTTACTGCTCAGTTCCTCTGTGCTGATATTAGAGCTGAAGTGACAACACATCCTGGCTCCTAGTATCAGTACAACTGCAGTCAGTTACAACTGTGGCACTGAATCTCTGCTAGCGATGCACTGGTAGGTAGATGACTACTCTGGCGAGAAGTGGTGCTCTGTGCACCTCTTGCCACCTGTCACCAGGGGCAGACCATCCCTCCAAATTGGCATACCAATGTATTGCACCCTTCTTCCTTTTCTCTTCTACATATCGTACTATCTATGATATAGGATATACATTTATAAAACAATAAAATATTCACCATCTAAAATAGACTTAAATATTTATTCATGAACACAAATCTGCACTTGCTCCTATGACTTCCTTGTGCTAATGCTGGAGGAATGCATGTACTATGAACTAATAAGCAATTATACTACCCATGCATCTGGCCTAACTAACAGTATTGCCACTTTATCCTGGCATAATTACATAGATCCTTTACCTGCTAGAGCTTGCCTAAAGTGAAAAGGTTTGTTATTTGACTTCTTCTCACTCCTGCTTGTGTGAACCTGTCCTTTACTTAAACATATCAACCTATGCCATCTGTACCACTGTCATGTTCTGAAGTGCTCTCTCTCTGATGGTTGGGTCAGTGTAAATCCATCTTTGTTTTCTGCACCGTTTAGTGTTCTAGGAGTCTAGAAACACAGAAACATGGAATGTGATGGCAGATAAGAACCATTCGGCCCATCTAGCCTGCCCAATTTTCTAAATACTTTCATTAGTCCCTGGCCTTATCTTATAGTTAGGATAGCCTTATGCCTTTCCAACGCATGCTTAAACTCCTTTACTGTGTTAACCTCTACCACTTCAGCTGGAAGGCTATTCCATGCATCCACTACCCTCTCAGTGAAGTAATACTTCCTGATATTATTTTTAAACCTTTGCCTCCCTAATTTAAGACTATTTCCTCTTGTTGTGGTAGTTTTTCTTCTTTTAAATATAGTCTCCTCCTTTACTGTGTTGATTCCCTTTATGCATTTAAATGTTTCTATCATATCCTCCCTGTCTCGTCTTTCCTCCAAGCTATACATGTTAAGTTCCTTTAACCTTTCCTTGTATTTACTAACACAAGTTGATGATTGATTTACAAAGCTATGTTTAACCCGAGTTTTGATATATAAATAAAGGAAAATCTAGTTGGTAATATCCTGATTCCCTATTTAGTAAATACCACCCTAGACTGCTCTCTTTTTATGGATTCAGTATTTTCAGGTGATCATTGAAGTCCAGTAGCTGTACAGAAGTATTAAGGTGAAAAGTTATTGGAAGACTCGGCTCCAAATACTCTGAGTGTACCAGCTTGTCGCAGTGACACTCATTCAGCAGATACTTCTAATTTATCAGACCTAAGTATAACTGTGAATGTTATGGGATGAGAAGCATAGTAACAACACATTTGCTGATCCATTTTCTGGTTCTCCAGGGGAACTTTGAGAAAAATCTAATACTTTTCAAATAATTAGCAATTTAATACCAATTACTCTTTAAAATACTTTGCCTTTAAACAATACAATAATATATTCTTTTAAATTGATATGATGTTTAGTTAAAGGCATTTACAATATTGTTAATATTGTCTGTCCTTTTTTTGCAATTCATAACTGTATGTGTGTATAAATATTCATAGCTTGAAAATGTACTACTAGAATTAATCTCCATACTGACAATAGATTGTTTTCACATTTATACATTAATTGAGCTATGCTATAATGATAACTAACTAGTGCTGTGACATTTAAAATTAATGACCTTTTAAAAATCAAAACATTGTGTAAAGTATTGAGGAGGTAAAACAGGGATAGAATAGTGTAGATGTTTAACCCCTTAAAGACACATGACATGTGTGACATGTCATGATTCCCTTTTATTCCAGAAGTTTGGTCCTTAAGGGGTTAATGGGCTTTTGCATACTGCTAGTGTTATTTATTATGGTTGGATTGTGCAGACTTTGAGAACATGTTTTGGGTTAATTCACAACAGTTTTAAAGGTAAAGCTGATATAGTCACAGAAATTATAGTAGTTTGGACACAAATTTTTTATTTCTCCCATGAAAGAGCCCTGAAATTCTATACATTCTTGTACCTTACTTGCAGTAACAAACTCAAAATGGAGCAATTTCCCACATATTTAATTACATAGTGGTGGCATTTTTGGGAGGCTACATTCCCAAAAATTCCAACAAATTCCCAACATATCCTAAAATGGGGTGTTTGACTATTTATATTTATGAATTTTTCTCACAGCTGTGATGTGTAATCTATATACAAATTTTCTGTTTAATCTACAAATATAAGTTCATATTTTTATACAAACCACAAAATAAATATGATTCTTTTCTGTGAGTGTTTTACCAAATCTAGCTTATAGCAATGGACCTGTTGGCAAATGCTTCTATGAACATAGTGTATTAATAGATTTGTGCATACAGAGAATGTATGGTTCAGCCATATCACTTTTCCCTAACTTGAAATTTTGTTTTGGATATCCAACGCTGATTCATATGACTGTTTGGGGTTCACCAAATATCATTCAAGAAAAAATATTCAGGGAAACATTCAGGGAAACCAAATAGGGCACAAAAATTAACCAGTCAATGTACAACAAATTATATACATAATATAAATATTTATGTAATTATATTATTATTAGCCACGATTGGTTCACATATTAAATGAGAAAAAGTAACCAATAGAGGGAAAAATAAGAGGAGCCAAATAATCCCATAGGTTTTAAACCTTCCTTATAGTAAAAAGACCCCCATTTTTTGGGGGGAACTTTTTTAATGGCAAGTCCTGGCGAGCCACTCTATAAGTGACCCTTGAGCCACAGAGTGTTTTTAACTATTGACTACTAACACTGACAGTGGGCAAATAGTCCATATTATTTGAAAATCTTGGCCCGCATAGGAAGCATATGGGTGTGGATATGATGCATTCGGTCTGCATTTCAAATTCAAGCCTTTTATTGCAAAATCCGAAAATTGTTAACTAGCGTGAACAGGATCTGGATTTTGCAGTCCAAAATGTTCTTAAGCAGGAAGGTTTTGCCCAATTTCGTATGGTGCCATTTGGAAATTTTATGAATTACCCCGTGATAATCTTCCCAAGAATTGAGTGTTCTGTAAATTAATTTTCACACAACTGCTTATATCATGTTATTTGTGTTGACATCAGCATTTGTCATAAGTCAGAAATCCTTTGTACATTGTTGTATACTATAAAAATATGACAGAGAGAGGGGGCATAGTGATATAGACAGTGATGGAATAAGTGATTTCACAAATAAAAAAAGAAGAATTGAAATGATGAAAAGTGGTTTTGTAGTCAAAGAATGCTAACACAAATAAAAAGGCTGTTGGGAAATATCCCAGGAGAACAATAGAGAAAGTAGACATACATTCATGCCAACTAGGATACAATGAAATGAAAAATATTAAAGAGCTCAAGGGATGCTGGCAGAGCTAGTGACATTCCATATGAAGAGTGTTAAAAGTAGACTTTCAGGCACGGGAATAAGAGTGATTGTTGTATTACTTAAAAAAACAAGGTACTGATTAAATAATATTTACAATCAAATATTATTTGATGGTAATGTTTCATGATGAAAATTATGTAAGTTAAAAGAAACGTAGAAGAATTATCCAACACTTGCATTATATAATGCAAAGAGTGCCTTCTATTCTAAATATGCCAGGAAAAACGCAAACAAACCCTCAAAATGTACAAAACAAAACACATCAATCAATCAATCAATCAATAAAAAAAAAAAATCTTGTTGTAGACAGTTGTGCTGTATGCATCAAAAAACACTCCATTGATTTTATTTTAAAAACAATTTAGTAGATATCACCCCAAAGATAACATGCATGCATTTTGTCCTCCGTGTTTCTTTGGGGATATATGAAAAAAACAGCTTGCAAAAGCTGCTGACCTATTATCTGCAGCCTTTGCAAGTCCTCCTCTCTTTTCCAAGCACAGACTGGGAAACACAAATCAGAGGCTACTCAATGACCACACACATGAACATGGCTTTGCAAGGTGTCCTAGGGAAGAAGGTAGGCATGTGCTAGCTCCTTGGGGCTAACGGAATTGGAAGTAAACCAACCTGGCTGTCTGAGTGACAGCCATGGAGGTGATTTTTATTCCAGTTATAAAAATGCAGATTTCTTTTGAAATTGCCACTTTTACAAACTGTCACAAATATGACACACTCCAGACACTGTCACATAAAGCACTTCTTCAAGATGAAGTTCTTTATGTGTCGGTAGGTTTCCTTTGAAATTCATTGCTGTAATAAAAATATTTTGATGATGTCTGTAATAATAGGATTTTTGCTTGAGAATGTCCCTACTCACCTAGGTCAGGCATAGGCAACCTTTGGCACTCCAGATGTTTTGGACTACACGTCCCATGATGCTTTGCCAGCATTACGGGTGTAAGAGCATTATGGGAGATGTAGTCCACAACATCTAGAGTGCCGAAGGTTGCCTATCCCTGACCCAGGTTATAAAGATCTAACACTCCAAGTGGTTCCCTACTTGATACATTGTGGAGCATTTTCAGCAAGTATTTTTTTTTTAAATATGACAACTATGAAGCCATGTGAAAAATGTGAAATCAAGACAATATGATAACAAGTCTCTAAAAATAACCCTTGACAGAAAAAGTAATGGCTACCCGAGTGAAAGTAGCTGACAGCATGAAGTCTAAACATGGAACACTGTATATAAATTGGAAATGGCTCACTTAGCACGATCCATTTACAGCCAATGTCTCTTTACAACGGCTGACATATAGTTTGCTTAGACCTTCTAAATGACTGTTCAAGATGTTTACAGAGATTTAGAAATTCATCACTCAACACATACAGACTTCAGATACAAGTTCCCATTCAATCTGTTGCTAATAAATTTGCAAGGGATTTCCAAAGGAAATGTCAACAGCAAGTGACAGATTAATTTCTAACATTGTGACACAGTCATATTAATCTTTCAAAAAATAAATAAATAAATACAATAGAATAAAGCTCATACTATTTCTTGTATTTTGTCCGTATATTTCTGAATCTGGCATAAGTAAGTTTTTATGATATTTATTGCTGTTGTTTAAAAATACAGAATACTTGTTTTTTTATATTTTAAATGGTTACTCCAAGTACCATGACCACTTAATTCATTTGAAATGGTCATGGTGCCTAGAGTCTGTATGTGCAGCATTTTGCTCTGAAATTCTCCACAGATGGAGTTTAACCTCTCTGCTCATGGCAATATAACTCCACATCAAGCAGAGTCATTGAGGCATTATAAATGCTGTAAATAATGGATGTCTTATGTTAGCATGTACAGTATTCTGGCGACAGGCAATGGTTGAATGGTCGCTATTGCAACCCAGCCCTGGATTTCCACCAGTCCAGGGAGGAACTTGGCCAGACTGAGGGGCCCATTTTAAAAATGTTATTAAGTGTATTGTCAATTTAGCAAAAAATAAAATGAAACCATTTTTAAATTTAATTACTGGCAAGCAGGTCCAGACCAGTCAACAGGCAAAGTGGACAAATGCCAGGTAGGCTGTGATGGATTTTGGCCAGGGCAAATAGGGGAAATCTAGGAATCTGTTGCATGTTGTTTATTTGAGTATGCTTATGTATGCCTGTCTGTTTATGACTGTGTCTATGTATCCTGTCTTTGTGCGTCTCCCTGTAGCAGTGTGTGCTTGTCAGTATGCTCATATTTGCCTAGTGCCTATTTCTGTGTGTGTCTACGGAGGGCGTACATACATTCTTATCCACAGTTAACTGACAAAAGTCATCAACCATGTAGACTCCATTTCCTTTAGGGTCAACTCCATATATAGAAATAATGTTTTAACACATTAGCAAACAACCTAGATTAATAATTATTATTATTATGTTATTATTTATATAACGCCATCAAATTCCACAGCGCTTTACAATAGGTGGACGAACAGACATGTAGTTGTAACCAGACAAGTTGGACACACAGGAACAGAGGGGTTGAGGGCCCTGCTCAGTGAGCTTACATTCTAGAGGGAATGGGGTAAAGTGACACAAAAAGGTAAGGATAGTATTAGACTAGTGACAGTTGCAAAAGAGGAATCAGTCAGGAGCTATTAACAGTTTAATTGATTCACTTTTATGAAGAAATGGGTTTTTAATGATTTTTTTGAAGGAGTGGAGACTGGGTGAGCATCTAACGGAGGAGGGAAGCGAGTTCCACAGGAACGGTGCAGCCTTCGAGAAGTCTTGAAGGCGAGCATCAGAGGTGGGAGTACGGACAGAAGATAGACGTAAGTCTTCAGTAGATCGTAAGGGCCTAGACGGGGCATACTTGTGTATTAGGAAGGATAGATAGGTGGGAGCAGCAATGTGTAGAGATTTGAAAGCAAGAACCAGAATTTTAAATTGAGCCCTATATCTTACACGAAGCCAATGTAGGGACTGACAGAAAGGTGAGGTGTGGGAGGTGCGAGCGGACAGGAAGATGAGTCTCGCCGCCGCATTCATTATGGACTGTAACGGTGCAAGTTGCGAGCACGTAAGACCACTGAGAAGTGGATTACAGTAGTCAAGGCGAGAAAGGACAGTGGAATGGACCAGCACCTTAGTCGCATCTGGCGTTAAGAAGGGTCAGATGCGCGCAATGTTTTTGAGATGGAAACGACAGGATTTGGCGATAGACTGAACATGAGGCTTAAAGGAGAGGTCAGAGTCAAAGAGAACACCTAGGCAGCAAGCCTGCGTGGTGAAGCTGATGGTAGCACCGTTGACTTGGAGGGAGGGAGACACAGGAGTAACAACACTTGAGGGAGGAAAGACCAGAATTTCAGTTATGGTCAAGGTGAGTTTAAGGAAGTGGGCAGTCATCCAGTTAGAAATAGCAGAGAGCAAGTCAAAGACACTAGTCAAGAGGGACAGGGAGAGATCAAGAGAGGACAGGTAGATTTGCGTGTCATTTGTATAGAAATGATATTGGAATAATATAATCTTTTGAAATTCACTCATTATAATCACAATTATATGGTGACGGCGAAATGACTGGGTAAGAGCATCACTTATGATAAGTCTTGTGTGGTGTTCCCAGTGTCCAGTGGTTAATACCTACCAAAAGTGGTGCAAGGAAGGACAACTGGTGACCTGGCATTAGGTTCATGGGTAGCCAAGTCTCATTGATGAACGCAGGGTGCAAAGGCTAGCCCATTTGGTCCGATCACACAAAAGGGCTACTCTCACCTAAATTGCTAAAAAATGTAATGAAAATAAATAATAGAAAGGTGTCAGTACCCACCCTGCATTTCAGTCTGCTGTGTATGGGGCTGTGATGACCCCAGTCCACCACCGAAAGCACCTTCAATGGGGACGTGAGTGTCAGAACTTGTTTTAAATTCTGAAACTAGAGAACTCTCCAACAACCATAGTCTACCCCTTTGATGGAAATTGATGAGAATAATAAACTTCCTCATTATTCTTCCAACATTTATTTATATGGCGTAGGAACACATTTGCCTTTAGGCCTGGTTACTGTATTATTTTGGCAACGCCAAATGGGTTAACAGCATTTTTGTCACTTGAAAATGATTTGTCAAAAAGAAATACTTTATCTATATCTTCCCTAGACCAAACCACTATATTTAAGGTGCTTTGAGAGTTTCTTTAATACTCCATGTTAGTTTTTTGGTTTTTTTTATGTTATATTTCTACTTCTTCTGTATTAAGAACATGGTTCCAAAACTCAGCACTTCAGAGAAAAAAGAAATAGTAAAACTTCTTGTTGTTTATCCATTTAAATATCCAAACATTAAATAAATGCAATGGAAGTCAATAATACAAAAAATATATTAATGTAATACCTAGATATGAAGAGGATGGTACAAAGCTACCACATGCCTATAGGTAACTTTAGAGTAAGCTTCTGTATAAGACAGGAAAAGCACCAGCTCTTGCAGGCATGGCCATCTAGTAACTTTTTACTTTTTTCTTACTCACCGCCTTCATATGTTGTCAATGTATTTATATATATTTTTTGTATTACTTACTTGCCATGCCTATTTTTTATGTTTGCATTTAACTATGAAGGTGCAGTCCCTATTTTGGCCCCAAATCTTTTCTATCCAATTGTCCCTCTTTTCTATGAGCTCCATAATGTTGGTGTGTTTGAGTGTAAAGCAGTGTTACAAAGTGATAAAGAAATGTGTCATTAAACTAGAATAAATGTGTTTAGAAGCCAGTCTATATAAGATCCATTGTTCTTGTTGTAAATACCATTTTAATTGCATAAAACCATTTAATTGCGTAAATACCATTTTAGTTGCCACTTCCCGGTTCACACACTTAAAATTAAAGTTTCCCTCATTGTCCATTTGAAATGTTAGTAATAAATTTTTTTGTACCCTAAAGGAATCTTACTACCAGGCAAAAAAAGAGGTAATCAGTATTGTCTGCTCATATTGTCACTTGTTTATTTTATGTTTATGTGGTTAATAATATAATTAGGCAGTGTAGTAAAATAACATATCAAAGAACTGATATACCATGAGAACGCTATCTATTTAAGATAATATGAAATTTTGTAACATTTTTCGTATGTTGGTATATTTTTTATATAAGATATACTTTTGATATTTAAATATTTTTTAAAAATGTATTTTAAAAGTTTATTAAAAATATTAAATCATTTGAAAAACATATTAAAAAATATGACACCAAGGCCTATATTTGAGAAAAAGACAACAAGCTAAAGTGGTGCCTACATATGTCCCTTTGTTGATGGAAGAGTGTCCCTTTTTGTATACTGCTTTGTTATTTTATATTTTTTATATTTTCAGTAAAAATTTTATTTTATCTGTAATTCTGCTATAAGATCTATTCACATTAAATTGCTGATCGGTGGACAAAATATTTCCTTCCAAATTCACTGTTATATCTGTGAAAACATGAATTAATTATGTTTCTGTAGGGCTATGCTTTAAATGTAAACTTTTGTTGGGTCTAGAAAAGGGGTAGGCAACCTTCGGCACTTCAGATGTTGTGGACTACATCCCCCATAATGCTCTTACACCCATAATGCTGGCAAAGCATCATGGGAGGTGTAGTCCAAAACATATGCGGTGCCGCAGGTTGCCTATGCCTCTAGAAGAACAGCAAATATGCTTACCACTGAATTGGTGCTAATGTTTCTTATGCTTTTGAAGTCATCACAATCCCTACTTGTTTTAAAGAACATACACTTTATTGTTGGTGCCTGAAGCATAGTGATATACAATTATTTCCCCAAGGTCACAGACAGGGAAAACTGACACTTGGCTTAAGACCAGCTTCAACCATTCTATAAGCCGTGTTCTGACTAGTAAGGCACTGAGCTATTTTCTTGAATTAGCATATCTTTCATTGTGGATTATGATATATAATATATCAAAAGAATTTTCTAATATAGGTGGAAGGATGACAGGCTCCAGATATTTTTTTATTAGAGGAGCACATTTCTCAAAAATATTTTCTACATAATCATACTTGTTATTTTATTAGCCCCTGACAGCTATGATGAAATAATAAATTATTGCCTTATCGTATTTTCTGGTTATAGTTTGAACAGTATAAATATATCTGAATTTAAGAGTATAGCATGTTGAATTTGTTTTACAGTTTGTGGATTTTGCTTGTCTCCAATACCTTGCTGTCTTTTATTACAAATCTTTCTAAATTTTCATATAGATTATGTACCTTTAAAGTTTTGCTATATGTTTTATACAGTACTATCTATCTATCTATCTATCTATCTATCCATCTGTCATATATTATCTGTAACAAGAAATAATGAAAGCTTAAATTAGTCATATGTGCATACATATTAAAATAAAATCATCTGTCCATTGCGTATACAAATTGTCCCCTCCTCTCACTTGTTAATTGATTGTTAGCTTTGACCTCTATTGCAAAAGTAGAGAAAATGATGATAATTAAGAGACAAAGAAGAGCAGGAGAACCATGCTATAGGTATTACCTTCTGCTCTCCATAATATAGATTTCCCAAGGAAGTGTGAGAATCATTAACAAATAACAGCTCATAAAGAAATGAATATATTATTTATCATTATTAGTACTATTTATAAAGAGCCAACAAATTCCCTAGCACTGTTCAATAGGTGGACGAACAGACATGAATTTGCATCAAGACGAGCTGGACGCAAGGAAAATAGGGTCTTGAATGCCCTGATCAAACAAGCTTACATTCTAGAGGGATCGGGTATAGTGGTACAAGAGGTAAGGGTTGGATGTATTTCATATATGGGAAAAGTAGGAACAGTGAAGGGTTAATTTTCTGGATAACACCGTTACAGGAGAGAAGGCAGGGTGGGTTACTAAGGTGTAGGGAGGTAAAGCTATTAACGGTTTAATTGATATGCTTTCTTAAAGAAATTAGTTTTTAATGATCTTTTGAAGGAACTAAGAATGGGTGAGCATCTAACAGAGGAGGGAAGAGAGTTCCATAGGAAAATCACAGCCATAGAGAAATCTTGAAGGCGGGTGTCATAGAAGCAAGTACGAACAGGTAATAGATTAAAACAGGCAATCATAATGGTTAATGATCAGAAGCATACTACCAGGAAACGGGAATGGCCTGCACCAAGTGACAGAAGCAGGTACCTGCCTACCAGCACATTGCTGCCAAGGAGATACTTGCTCTGCTGCTGTCGTATCGAATTTTGCTGAGAAGGCACTGAGGGGGCTGCGAGCTCCCTCTGCACTGATTTCCCCCTAGAGTTCTCAGTACTAATGCTGGTGCCGGGGTGTGATGTCAACTTATCCCTGCCATCAGTTTAGAGCAGGGCAATAGGCTTGCAGTTTGTTCGAAACGGCAATTAATTTAATTTCGGCCAATCGGGCAATCATCCACTTTCCTGAATTCTGAACCCGAATTGTAGCCAAATCAAGAACCAAACAAAATGTGCAATAAATGAACATATTAATTTTGCTTCATCATTCATTACACTGACATGCATATTTTTCATTTGGTTCTCCTGGATTGTTTTCCGAATTCAGACGAATTCAACTAAACTGCCATATGGCCAAAATTTTGCCATCCCAAAATGTTTTTTATTTTTGGACAAAGTTCACAAGTCTACTAAGTAATCAGCACAGAGACTGATCACATGAGCAAATCACTGGACCCCCGAGAGATCCTATTCTTTATGAGCAAAATGAGAATTTGGTCATTGGGAGACCTGGTGTCACATGTTAACAAATTTATGACAGTAGATCGAGATTGAGAATACGACTGCTACATGTCTGCTCTTTCTGCAGCATATATTTAGTTACCAAGTCCTGCTAGCAGAAAACAAGAAAGCTAGAGATTCAGAGAAGGAAGAATGTAAGACACTGATTCCTGAACAATAAGAATCAAAGGAAAGCCATCTAGAGTGTTTCTAAAATAAATCTCTATTCTCCAGAATTAGCAATATATATATTAGTTTATATGAACTATTGGTAATGGAATGCAAAGTGCCAAAATGTATTTGATATTATGCAATCCATGTAACTTCTTAATATATTTAGAGGTGACCACAGATGTTATTTCAGCCTAACTACACTATATGTGCTTCAAGAGCTTAAGCAAGAATTCACCCGGATTGGCTCTGCTATCAGCTTGTAGAGGATGTTCTCCAGCATATAACACATTTGTGACTCTAAGCATTAAATCTTCTGCTAAGAATTCCCTGTACCTTGACATGATGACTCATCCGGACACTTCAATTCATCACTCACTATGAATTGAGAGTGACCTTCTATGACATCTTACAAAGCCTTTGGTCTACCACTTAATCCCTTATTCGTTTAAAAATATGAGCTAGCATTCAAATATAGTGTGTCTTCATCACATAAATTCAATAGAAACAGAACATATAACTCTTATATAATGTCTATGTACAGAACATACAGTAAAATTATTTAGGAATGTTTAAATATACAAATATACCATACACCTTTTCGTCTCTGTATAACACAACTGACAAATAAGAAAGATTACTATATAAAATCACCAGATCTCAGATAGATAAGCTTTGCAAAGCTTTTTTCTGGAAGAGTAAACTTGGCTCTGCATATTTTGTTATTAGGAAATATTAAAATATACAAAATGATAGAAAAAATAGTATGATGGTAGAATAAGTCCTGGAGTAGCCAAGGTTTTTCTAGTGCATCATTCTATCACAGTACTCTCTTTATGGATTCCTTTTTATAATTGAGAAAAAAATAATTTATTAATAAAGTTCTAGCGTGAATATAAATTGCAGCGTTTGAATGTCCTGCATTTTATTATTGTATAATTATATCATGTGTATATTCAAATTTACATTCACAAAGCAATGCAAAACTAAATGTATGCAAAACTGTGGATCCCAGAACACCCACATGTGGGGTAGCAGAGTTTGGCATTGGTTATATGTTGGACTAGGCAAGATTCACGGTAGTTTGGCTGTCAGAGTGCTGTGGGCTACATTGCGCCCATTACATACACATTATAATGAGTGGTTCCCAATGATTTGGTCAACAGAATCCAAAACAGACATAAGTATATCTAGAATGAGACAGATGAAAAAACACACATATTGTAATTTGTATATAATGATACATATGGTGCCAAATAAGAATCTCATTCACATGGAGAAGAGCCATATCAGGCTCTACATCAGGGGTCCTCAAACTCCGGCCCCCCCAGATGTTGCTGAACTACAACTACATGAACTACGCGTAATTCAAAAAATCATGGGAGTTGTAGTTCAGCAACATCTGGGGGGCCGGAGTTTGAGGACCACTGCTCTACATGAATGGCCCATGGGTGCCTATTCAGGCTTTCGTCTCCACCGCAACCTTCAGAAATACAGACCTCAAAGTAGCGGCACGTATTACAAATATTATATTTTATTAATGCAACATAAAAATATATATATAAAACCATTAAAAGATCAGGGAAAATGCCAATGAACTGGTTTTACGTTTTGCTAATTTTTTATATACAATTTATTTATACTCCATATTTTTTAATACATACCTTTCTTTGACTTCCATACTTCTGGAGGTTGCAGTGGAGACGACGGCCTGAATATGCACCCGTGGGGCAATCATATTGAGCCTAATATGACTCTTCTTCATGTGAGTGAGATTCTTATCTAACACCATATATATCATTATATACAGATTACAATATTTGTGTTTTTTCATCTGTCTAAATTCTAGATATACTTCTGGATACTGTTGATCATATTGTGGAAACTAGCCATTATATTAAGGATCTTCTGTATGTATACACTGGCTGAAGGTTTTGCACAATTAGTGTTATATGTTTTTGTATAGGTGTCCTCACTCAAAGCATGGGAGCACCTTATACATAGGCTTTCAGTCTGTGTGGAGCCCTTAGAGGGCTCACTTGAATTATGTTTTGTGGCTCTTTTTTCGATTAAGATCTTTTCTTATTTCAATAGTGGTGTGGGTTATAATTTTTTTCTTTTGTCTTTAGTTGGGCTGAAGAAAAGACAGCTTCAGAAGAAAGAATCATTCTTAAAGTGAGTATGATTCATTTTTACAAGAGTTATTTAATGGCCTGCCTCACTATTGTTAGGTTAGGGAGATAGCAAAGGCATTTTTAATTGGCAGGCAAGTGGCTTGGGGATCCTTAGACACAGGAGGGGAGGAAGGGAGCACAACATTTTGGAGAGTGGACAATGGCATTTCCACATGCCTTATATTTTTAATGCCCCCAACCGAAGCCTATGGGTGGGCATTTTTTTAATAGTGACCCCCACCTGCACAGCATGGGCAGGGGATGGACAAGGACTGAGCCCCTAAGTATTTTGCTAGTGAAAGGGTAGCAATAGTTGCACAGTTGCTAAGTTTCATTACAGTGAGTAGCTTAGATATGTACAGTTTAAAACAAAAAAATAAATACAACTAGAAAATACCATAAAAATACCTATTATAGTATAAGATATGTATTAAAAAGACACTCTATGAACAACTATAGCCTAATAAAGTGGTCTTAGTGTATAGAGCATGCTCCTGCAGTCTCACTGCTCAGTTTTCTGTCATTTATGAGTTAAATTGCATTATTTATGCAGTGCTAGTTATCAGCCCCACCTGTGACTTACACAGCCTTCCTACAAACATCCTGTAAAGAGAGATCTAATTTTTAAACTCCCTTTATTATATAGTGTGTTTAATTTATAATTTCTTTATCTCCATAATAGCCTGCTAGAGCCAGCAGCAGCCTTGTGTGTGTCATTAGAGTTCAATAAACAGAGCAGAAGATAAAAACTTCAAAAGTTAACAAACTGTGTTGTAAGGTCTGATTTTTTTTTTAACAGAGGCTTTGTGAATCACAGAAATAGGAGGTGTGGCTATGGCAGCTTAAACATAAATAAAAGTGATTGAACTCTTAAATGGCAAGTATGTGTAATTCAGACGAATTTCGAATTCAGACAGATCGCAATTCTTTCGAATCTGAATGCATAAGTCTATTATTTATTTTATTTAGAAAGGATAGGACATTAGCACTCTCTCTGTATATCCAACTTTACTAGATAGTTCCCTGTGTGAACTCATTTTAACCTTAGGAAATATACATCTATTTCCTCATCTGTTTTGTGCAGCCATTGAGCTAATCTAACACATTTTCCTGGACAAAACACAAATGGAAGTAAACTCGTGAGTCCCTCTTTTAAAAATTACTCATCTGGGGTTACTTCTATCCATAACTCACTCCTAACATAAACTGGGTTCCACATCAGCTCATAAATCAAACTATTAGAAGCACTGGAACTCACTGTATGAGAAGCACATAAGAGTGCAACAAATGATAGTGCACAATGAGAAAAAATATCTTTTTATGCATTTTGCAATACTAAACTTCTTTTACTAAAAAAAACTAACACTTGGTTAATGAAAATAGAACAAAAATATTTGGCAATACGGGTAACCACACATACCTTGCGTAAAATTTTGGCCATAAAAAACTATGTCAGTTGCTATTTATTAATTCTCTTATGATAGTTACAAATCAAGTCATCTGGCACAAAACAGCTTAAAAGATTGAGGTTGCTTATAATTATTATATTTTACGTGTTGCAGGACCAACAGATGGTAGCAACCAGAATAGTAATTTGTATATTGAATTTAGCCATTTACTTACATAATATTATAATTTTGAAATGTATTATTTCAAAAGAGAAAGGCATATGGCAAGAGATACTGACATTTATGCCTAGCAGACTTTGTAGGAGAATGCATAGCAAGTTATCCTTACATAACATAATACACAAAAGGCAGGAAAGAAATGAAATTGAAAAAAAAAAACAGAAATATGATAAAGCTACAAACCTTTGCCAAATACAATGAACTGTAACTCAGACTCACAGTTAGTCTCTGTCCTGCTGCTGGGAAGTAGTTGGTCCTTTAGAAAGGACTCACCATTTTCTCTTAGTTCTGCTGAGCAGATGTTTGTGGAACGTGGTCAACAAGAAATTAATATCTACAATTTGGAACAAGACGCATAAAATCTGCATTGGCATTCAGACTGTATTTCGGTACAGGCTGTTACTGAATGCAGATGCTCAAACCACTTAAGCAGTTGAATTTTCAGTAATCTTTCAAAGTTTTCAACAGACTAAAAATGGAAAGAAAACACTGCTTAGCATATATAAGCCATAATTCATTAAGATTTATTTTCGCTGGATAATCTCTTTATGAGCCAAAATTCAGTAATTCACACAGAACTTTTTTATCTGCACTCCTACTACTTTTAAAATATTTATATTAATTTAGTAAAAAAATTGTTTACATGGAACACTAATGCATTGATTTAACCTCCCTAATACTAATAAACTAATCAACATATTAAATAGAACATACTACAAAGTCTACTTTAGGATTAACTGATTAGTTACAATTTGTTTAAGGTTGGAAATAGTAATCATCTTGGAGAAAAATAAAAAAATACGCTATTAACTAAAACTTAGTCAGTTACACAGCTATAATAAAAATTATTCACCCCATTGAAATTCAGGTTTATGGTTTATTGTCAAAATTGACAGATTTTCAGCTGTTTGCAATGAATAAATCAAATAACAGCAATTGAAATAGCTCAACACAACATATGCCACAGTGGTTTTCCAAAACTCAACTATGTGCAACTTATAATGACTTCTCCGGTCTCAAAATGAATAAACCCCCTAAATAGAATCCCTCACAACAGCATGCATATGCAAAACAAGTGTTGTCTCAAGCACACCACACCTTGATCAGGGCTTCATAAGTTGCACCAGGTATGCTTGAGCTGGAACACTTAAAATACCTGAACTGGCTTATTACTTATTAGAAATATGGCAAAGTCAAAAGAATGGTCTACGAAGTTAAGTGAAGATCTCATCGTCCTTCACATACAAGGAACAGGGTACAAAAAGATAGAGAAGGGACTGAATGTTCGTAAAAACACAATTGGAAGTGCATTGGAAGCAGTTCACAAGTTCATAGTTGAAGAAACAGTGGTTACGCTACCTGGATGGGGTAGAAAAAGGTAGCTATCAATGTGTGCAACTAGATTTCTGGGAAGGCAGGTTGTGAAAAACAATCAAAAAAGATGAAGGGTTTTTAGCGCTAAGCAATAACTGGAACTGTCCAAACAGCAGCTAAATCACTGAGCCGGGGTCTCTCGTCCCATCCACAAACAGATGAAAGTACAAGGAGTGGTGCAGCACCTAAAGTGAGCTTACAAAATATCAATAAAAGCAGACAGAAAAAGAAAAAAAGGGAAAATATATAGTGTATTATGTCACTGTCCAAATAAATAGAATAAAACAAAGAAAAATTCACTCACAATTTCCTGGAGCTAAAACTGTAGCTCCAACTTGAATGCCTGGGAGGAACAATCCCCGCCTATGGATATAGTATGTTTTAAACACTTTTGAAAAAGCCTCTTGCCAGGTGAAACGTGTTAAGTGTATTTATTATTATTATCTACCTCACTTTGAGTGTATTTTTTCTTGTTTTACACACTTTTGAGAAAGCCTCTTGCCAGGTGAAACGTGTTAAGTGTATTTATTATTAATATTATCTACCTCAATTTGAGTGTATTTTTTCTTGTTTTATATTTTTATATTAATTAACTTTAAAAAAAAAACTACTTTTTTATTATACCTACCTTTGCTGCTATTCTGCTTGAATTACTGTATCCTTGGTGGGGATTGTACTAACCAAACCCGAGGTACAGAGCAGTCCACATCTGCTCCATCAAATGTGAGAAAATTTCTTACTACTTTAATTGTATTCTGTGCCTTAAGGGGAAAATATTTTCTTTTATTCTATTTATTTGGACAGTGACATATTACACTATATATTTTCCCTTTTTTTCTTTTTCTCCCTGCTTTTATATACATTTTTTTAAGGACACTCTAGGCACTGCACCACTCCTTGTACTTTCATCAGGTTGTGAAAAACCATCAAGTGATTGCAAAAGACCTGCAGCAAGACTTACTGGCAACATGCACTGAGCTTTCAGTGAGCACAGTAAGGTGCATACTAAACGCAGAATGTTTTCATGTATTGCTTCTAAGTTTTGTGTATATATGTAGACTGAGTGTGGTATTGTGTGCATGTGTGTGTGGTGGGAGCTGCTGGTGGAGTTGTGTATGTGTGGGATGTTTTTGGTATTGTGTGTGTAGGTTGCTTAATGTTATGTTATGTATGTGTGCCCTGTTTGTGTTTTTCACTTTGAACAATTTTAATGAATGTAATGATGGTTTCACATACCACGCAGGTTTATTAACTAAATTCAAAATTGTGGTGAATGAAAATCTGACAGGCTGTGTTAGCCTAAGTCTCGTAGCCCATGGACCAGCAAAGCTAAAGAATAGGCCTTGACAGAGGCAGGCATAAAGGTTGCGTGTTTTTTTTTATTGATTAAGTTTTCTGTGGGGCAGGGTTTATTTCGTTTCATATAATAGTTATGGACATTTTAGGTTGAGGGCCATTTTAATCATTTAGACTTACCTTTTGTTGTGCCCTAGCAACTCACAGGGCACAGAGTATAGGATATGAAAAGTTAAAAGTGTCTTTATTAGATTATACTTTATAAAGGCTATGGACACGTCAAAACAAATAGCAAAAAAAATTGTGTAACACAAAACCAAAAGTGCTATGGATATTAAAAAGGAAAGACTCTATGCAGCCTGAATAGTCTCTTATATGTGTATGGATGGCTGTAATTAATATAGTAGTAAATTAATTTATACAGTCAACGCCTCAGCCTAGTGGTGTCTAATTAGGAGCTTAAGATCAAGAGATAGTATCTGGTAAACTATTGTAGTTATCCAATTAGTAAGGAACTCCAAATAAGTGATAGGAGCTAGGGATACTGTAACCTGTATATCTTTAGTTCTTAATAAATAAATAAATGGAACGATATACAAAGTAGTGTCTCTTGTCTTATAGATTTATTATAAGGGTGTACAAAAGAGATCTGATTTTTAACTATATGTTACTGTAGGTAATGCCAAAATGAGGATAGGTTTCTAGTGTGACTGCAGCCACATGAATAAGGGGAGGAAAAAAGCCATGCAAATCTAATGCGATAGTACAGAAAACACACCTCAATATCAAGGCATACAGTGACCCAATAAAAGCTTTAACAAAAACCTCAAAATATAATAGACACACCTTCTACATATAGTCTATTAAAGCAAAATCAGCCAGAAGGGGATTCAGGGAAGGTCAGAAGCCAATAAGGTAAATGGCAAACTGAGAGTATCCCAATGCCCTTAATGATTAGAATCTCCTATAGTCTCAAAGAGATAAGCCCTAAATCTTGGGAAAGATAAAGAAAATCCCCCTTAAGGCTAGGTCCTATTTGGGAAGGCACTATATTCAGAGGATAAATGCAGTCCAAATTAGTGTAATCACCAGACACACTAATGCTGCCTGGATAGGAACTGAAGTAAATTGGAGTAAAGTGATAGCCTTCCTATCAAAGAGACTGTTAGAAATAGATAGCAGATCCTAGAGGTACAATTCCTAAAGCTATTGCCAGGTACACTGCCTAAAAACGTCCCTAAGTATTAAGGCTGCATCAGATGTCTAACCTAAATTTAAAAAACGTCCAACTCGACGCGTGTTTCAGCGCTCTAAGGTGGCCTTTTCAAGAGTGTATCCATGCTGGGTGCCCGCCCGGTAATTTAAGGGGATAGGGCACGCCTCCAAACAGTGCGTCATTTGACACGCCCAGTACCGTGACGTCAGAGAAACAGAGGCTGCAAAGATACAATTTTTTAAATGCGAAATCACCGAGCCAATCGCCTATGGTAAGTATCCGCGATAGGCTGTGCTACTATGTTTGTATCTGGCGTCCAATTAGTCCTTGAGGGTCAGGGAGTGTTGAAAGTAAAGCCCTGCATATAAACGGAAATGTCCATAGACGGATATAGTAAGATACAAAGTTACAATGTCCAAGTTACATATTGGTATTTAATATTTAAAAGACACGAGATAACATAAGATACCGTGTCAAATCACTTGATATATACTGTACATAGAAATTTAGTATCAAGTACCTTGAAAATACATTATATTGTACACAGTTCAGTACAGATTGAATATGAAGCAGAGAGCAATAGTTATTGCTGGGAGCTAAGATTAAATTTAATATATTATAGATCTGGAGAATTAACAGTCTGTTGTTATATACAAATCAAGTTACATTTCATACATGACGAAAATACAATAAATGATAGCTAAAAGCTAAGATTTAATAGAATATTTATTTATTTTTAATTTTAAAATCAAATATATTCTCTGTATAATTTAGGTATCAAATAGATCCCTGGTGAAATTTGAAAGAAATGTCAAGTATGGATATTCATATATTTACTTATTTGTTCTACCTTTTATTAATTTAGATTATATAGGTGTGATGTTGTCAGATAGAAATAGAATTCTTCCCAGAGCTTGGTGTATATGAACTTAATTTGTATAAAAAATGATAGGACAGAAGGAACCTGTATCATATAAATTTAAATGCTAGGATAATAAAATCTTTAAAGAAATGATGAAAAAAAATGATGAAAAGATAGCTCTTTAGAGTTTTACCTTGGGTTTTACCAGTAATGCATTTGTGGAGCAGAATTATGCTCCATCTTTTCCAAGTCACCACAATTGTGTCATTGTAGAATTATCCAGATCTCATGGAATGCAGATGTGGACATAGCTATTACAAAAAAAAAGAGAGAAAGAGAAGCCTTAATTGAGACCTTTTGGGCTTTGGGTTTTTTAATCTATAAATCCAAAAGGATTCCCTTTGCCTCAAAAATATATTGTAATTACCTCTCCTGGGGCTTTTTTTTCACTAATTCAAGGCCACAGACGCGCAAACCTTTAGAATCTCCATCATGATGTTCCCTAAGATGCCTAGATATAGGATTATCCAATTGGATTTTTAGGAGATCTCACATTTTCCTGGATGCGCTTCTTAAATGGCCTGAAGGTCTTTCCGACATATTTTAAATTACACTGACAAGTGAGTAAGTATATGAGGCCGTCTGTATCACAGTTAAAAAAAAAGGAAGAGATAGTGAACTCTTCAATATCCTCACTGTCTTTCACTTTTTTAGAGTCTTTTTTGATTAACTTGCAGGTGACACATCTGCCACAATGGTGCAGTACCGTTGATCTTATGTGTAAATGGTAACTAAGATGGGATACTTACAAACTTTGAGCCATCACTGGACCCCAAGAACTCTAAGATTGAGCTATTATATATTAGCTCCTAAAAGTGTGAGTGGGAATGTTTCCCTTCCTTTTTTATAAACTAACTGCATTATACAGTATACACTATGTTTGGTTTGTTTGTTTCTTATGTTTTATAGAAACTAAAAACTGGGAAGATTTATTTAAAGACTTTTTTGAGGTATTGCCTTTTATATACTCTCCTTTTTTTATCTCCATTATTATACCTATTTGAATATAGCGCTACACCTATCCAGTTTCTCAAGGGTGTATTTATGTGCCCATGTTAAAATTGTGTGTGTTTGGCAATTACCCATTTTGTTATTTATCTTTACATATATATATTTTATTAAAGCTGTGATATTTAATCCACTCTGACTTTCGTGTTGGTGTCTTTTTGGGGGGATGTATGGTTACATATTTGTTTTGTCATATGCCAAAAAGCACGTCATGCAATTTAGATTTTCTTTTACAACATTTTAAAGTTTACCTAGTAACCATGTTTATTTTATAGTCTGTGTTTCCCTATTTCAAGGTAAATGGATGTGAAAAATGGACTATATGCTATTGTGCATGTCTGATTGAAATAAGGCAATGCTTTTGCTCATTTGTTTTAATATTTGAGTACTCTGAATCACACACATATACATATAAAAATATAATAAAAAAATAATCATGCTGCTTTTTGTTCCCAACCCAGCACTGTCCCTGATGCAATAACTCAATGGCAGTCCAAGAAAATACTCATACCTTTCTTTTAGGGCATCAGTCTGTACACACTAAATGGGAATTTTGTAAAAAAAAACTAATCATCAAAATCATAACATGATTAATTGCTCAGCCTCACTGCTGCACATTAATGTATCACTCATGGGGAGGAAATTGCAGATATAATCATGATGACAGACACAATTATTTTTGCTAATACACTCTCATCATCAGTCCATACCACACCAATAGATTTTTTTAATTGTAACAAACAAGGTTCAGCTGACTCTTTAGACCAGCCTTGATAGCTGTTTATAATTCTGCTGCATTTATGTTGGGGTCTTACTAATGATTTGTTTATGCAATAAAATTATAATTTCATTATGCAAGTAAAAATGCTAAAACGCATTGCATCTGCTGAAGTCATAAAGACTTTAGACAGCTATTGTTATATATCTGGAAATAACACCTACAAAACCATTGACAATCACCTATAACACGCGTTAACTTTTTTGCATGAAAAGCTCCATTTTCTCCATTTAAAGTTATTTTAAAGCCTAACAAATGAAATCACAGTCCAGTTCAGTCCAGGCACAGTCATGGCACACAATGCAAATGCGCAGGAGAACAGAAACAATATTTAATTTCTCTTCTTCTTCGTATGCTGTTTCCCTGCTGATTGCCATGTGCAAAGGACAGAGTTTAGGATAGTAGCTGACCGGTAAACCAAGGTGGATGTGCCAAGCTGCATTCAATTTTATTTGTAAAATATCACTTTTGCAATAGTTTGTGCCAGGCAAAGGACTGTAAATATGCTCCTCCAAAAATTCAGTTAGTTTTTGCATTTATCTCACAAGAAATTATGTTTTAGTTATTATTTACCAGGACAAGTAACAACTATATACAGCTAGATTTTATAGCGATATACTAACCAGAATGAAGAAAAGCTATAAGGATTGGTTTTTAAGGTTGATCTCAATGGACTTTAGTCTTGATTTCTACAGTTGTGCTCCAATCTTTGCATACCCTGGCAGAAATTGTGAAATTTTGTCATTGATTTTGAAAATATGACTAATCATGCAAAAAAAAATATTTTATTGAAGGATAATGATCAGATGAAGCCATTTATTATCACATAATTGTGTGGCTACCTTTTAAATCATAATGATAACAGAAATCACTCAGATGGCTCTGATTAAAAGTTTATATAACTGTTTGGCCTTGTTACAGATACACAAGGTAAAACATACAGGTTAAAATGGAAATTAAAGGTTAATTTCCCACACCTGTGGCTTTTAAATGGCAGTTGGTGCCTGTGTGTAAATAGTCAATGAGTTTGCTAGCTCTAACGTGGATGCACTGATCTGATCTGGCTAGATCAGAAAAGACCTGTCAAAAGACTTGCGTAATAAGGTAAAGGAACTTTATAAAGGTGGAAAAGGATATAAAAAGATATCCAAAGCCTTGAAAATGCCAGTCAGTACTGTTCAATCACTTATTAAGAAGTGGAGCATTCATGGATCTCTCGATACCAAGACAACGTCAGGTAGACCTAGAAAGATTTCAGCCACAACTGCGAAAATAATTGTTTGGGATACAGAGAAAAACCCACAGGTAACCTCAGGAGAAATACAGGCTGCACTGGAAAAAGACAATGTGTTTTTTCAAGGAGCACAATACGACGATACTTGAACAAAAATGAACTGCACGGTCAAGTTGCCAGAAAGAAGCCGTTACTGCACCAATTCGACAAAAAAGTCCAGTTACATTATATCCGACAACACCTTGGCACACCTCACAGCTTCTGGTACACTATAATTTGGAGTGACAAGACCAAAAGAGCTTTATGGTCACAACCATAAGCACTATATTTGGAGAGGGGCCAACAAGGCCTATAGTGAAAAGTACACCCCACTGTGAATCATGGTGGTGGCTCACTGATGTTTTGGGAGTTTGTGTGCTCTAAAGGCACAAGAAATCTTGTGAAAATTGATGGCAAGATGAATGCAGCATGCTATCAGAAAATACTGGCAGACAATTTGCATTCTTCTGCACGAAGGCTGAGCATGGGACGTTCTTGGACTTTCTAGAATGACAATGACCTTAAGCACAAGGCCAAGTTGATCCTCCAGTGGTTACAGCAGAAAAAGGTGAAGGTTCTGGAGGGCCATCACAGTCTCCTGACCTTGAGCCTTGACCTTGATCATTGAGCCACTCTGGGGAGATCTCAAATGTGTGGTTCATGCAAGATGACCAAAGACTTTGCATGACCTGGAGACATTTTGCCAAGACGAATGGGCAGCTATACCACCTGCAAGAATTAGGGGCCTCATAGAAAACTATTACAAAAGACTGCACGCTGTCATTGATGCTATAGGGGGCAATACACAGTATTAAGAACTAAGAGTATGCAGACTTTTGAACAGGGGTTATTTCATTTTTTTCTCTGTTGCCATGTTTTGTTTTATGATTGTGCCATTTTGGTATAACCTACAGTTAAATATGAATCCTATAAGAATTAAAAGAAATATGTTTTGCCTGCTCACTCATGTTTTCTTTAAACATTTTACACATATTAACAATTCTCCAAGGGTATGCAAACTTTTGAGCACAACTTAATGTAACTATGTAAATAGTTAAAGTTAAAGGGAGGGGCGGGGAGGTAATATATTAAATTGACTTTACAGAATATAACTCCAGGTTAGTAAGAATAACAATGTCTAAAAGAGAGTTCCGGACTCAAAATAAACACTATAGCCAACGTGCAATTTAATTTAAAAAATAATGGAAGTCAAGAAGGGCAATAGAGTATAAAATTATATAAAATACATATTTTCTCTGCAATTATACCACTGACTAAACCATTGAAACCCACCTGTAGCTTGTTCTTTTATGCGACCTCCATTTCTTTTGAATGCATATAAAAGATTTAGAAATTGACACAACAACCCAATTCATTTCTGGCACACATTCCTACGAAAGAGGGGGAACAAAAAAAAAATTCTATCTTCTTCTCTCTCTCTAAATTCTGTACACAAGATCCAGCGCACTCACCTATTCACTAAACAGCAACTTCAATGTTGAAAGATTTTATTAGTTTTTTTAAAAACACCTAATCTAGGCAAAAATAATGGGGGTTTAGTTACATTATATGATCATACATTGCATAAGCCTGCCACAACGTCAATGTACCCCATCTTTGGCAGGTCCTACTCTAACAGCCTAATGTCTGCTCTTATGAGATTCTAAATTCTGTATTTTGGCATACAGGTGTGAATGGAAGAGCTAATAACAGTGATGACACAGCAACAGTGATAACACAACAAAATGAAAACACTCAGTTCCAGAGTAGAGGTATTAGCAGTTGGGTGACTTTTCTTTTTCACAAGTCAAAAACACATTTGTTAAACATAGAGGATAAGTAAATATAATATTAAAAAATCTAGCTATCCTCTCCACTAACCCAGGAGACTCACTTCTGTTCAGATACAACCCACCAAAGTTATAAAAATTGTTACCAAGTGCAAAATCAGCCCAGTGCTCTAAAACCCCCAAAACGTAATTCCTACAGCTAGACGTCCTCCGTGCATTAACCATGTTAAGCTTCTGCTGCCTTTCCACTGTGGCAGAATAATAATTTCCAGTTGCTTAAATTGTTTACTTATTTTCTTTTCTAAGTTACGTGTGTGAAGTTCTTTGAGAAAATATTGTGAAGAAGCATAAAACTCTGAATAATAATGTGTGATCTGTCATCTGTCTATTTTATGTGAAAGATATCACAAAAGCTGCACTTTGTCATATAATCCTTATCACAGAGAACACTTGGAATGTGACAGTGATATTCAGGCGATGCCATTTTTTTTTTTCTTTAAAATAAATTGGTTAATTTTATAGAGCATAGCAGCTACTTATTCTCAATTTTCATTTCTGCTTAGAAAATGATTAATTACAAAAAATAATTAGCAGTATATAAATTCTGGATCTCGGACAGTGGTTTGAAATTAAATATGGTCCTATAACAATTCAAAAGAAAAATAAGTGTTCATCTCTAAATATCTTTCTGTACCGCATAATAATTTATAGGCTGATAGAAGTTCTTAAAATAAAAGATGAGATCGCCATGAAAGGAATAGTTTTTAGCTCAAGCACACTGATGTCGTCAAAAATATGCAGAGCTTTCTTTATACAGAGAGCTGGCCTTGCTCAGGGAGAAAGCAGTGACACAAGACATGACATGCCAGGACAATCATAAAAACTGTACATAGAAGACAAGACTGTCCTGGCACATTATGGTTTGCACATATAAATGCTATGATCAGCGGCCAAATGGTGATACTAATGCTTCTCTGAATGGATTTGGGTGTTATCAAATCAATTAAGTGATCATGGTGATTGGAGTAACCTTTTAAAGGTGTCTGTTGTTACTATAAATTTAAATGTAGAAGGTCTGTCCAGAAAAAGTCCAGCTATTGTTCATATATTGATTTGTGAGACATCGATTAAACCTGGCAGCCAAGGAAAGTGGACTGAAATGCAAATGCGTGAACAATGACGACTTCATTGTACTAGTCAGTGGGGATGCTAGACGCCATTGAGTGAGAATGTGTACTGTATGGCTCTTGCATTCAAAATTACTGAGCGAGTATAAATCTGCATCACATTTTGAGTTAAGCTTGAACATTCCTCTGGCGGAACTGTTCGTATAATTCAGAAGGCTTTCGGGGACGATGCAATGAGTGCAGCGCAAAATAGAAGTATGGCACAAATGCTTTAAAGATGGCGCCCTATGACTATTGGATTGTCAATGAGATTTAGATAAATACGACAAGGCAGCTGATGGTGATTCCAACAAGGGATTTTGCAGAGCATTTTGAACAATGGAAGAGACACTGGGAGACCTTTTTGAGTTCCTAAAGTGCCTACTTTGAAGGGGACTGAGCGTCATTGTCCTATGTACAAAGTTTCTTGTATATTCTTTAATAATTGTCTCTCTTTTTTTATTATATGGCTGGATAATTTCCAAGCAGACCCAGTAAATGGTAACATATATAGGGTTGTTCATAATATAATTAGGAATGTAGGTTGTATATGTCACTCTTACTGAAACACCCTTTACTCTCATAGTAAACATATAGGATAAAATGGGTGGATGGCTGATATGTACAGCAATAAACTGTCATGGAGTAGGGCATCTAGTTTGTAATTGTATGTCATGTATGTGACAATAACTGTTTAACGTCATTTCATTTCATAATAAAGCATATTGTTTTTATTAAAAAAATATAATACACCAATAGAATAAATGATTAAAATGGGTATACGTATGTGTACTGTATTCTCAAGTTGTTTAAATACTTATTATTGTGACCACTGGTGGCCAGGTATTAGATCCCAAATTATAGCAAAACTATAGCTCCCATAATGAATTGCCAAGTTATGGCTGATAAAAACATGATAGAATGTGTTAGCTGTTGTTCCCCCACTAGCTGGGGTTCTTTCATTTGCAAAAGCCTGATTTACATACACAGGTCACTTGTTCCCAAACTAACAGCGGATTTCAGTAACAGCAAGCACAATAATGTACTACTCATATTATCACTGGCAATAAATGAATATAATACAGAATGAGAATAATACTGTCTTGCAATAGACAAAGTTGCATTATTATTAAGCCAAAGGACTTTACCATAACAAAATCTATGTAAAATACGCTAAAGAGGAGTTTTTTTTGTTTGAAAAATATCACTTAGTACAGGGGTAGGCAACCTTTTAGCAGCACTGTGCCGATAGAGAATGGTGATGTCCTGTAGCGTGCCGGTCCTATTTTTTTAAATTGAGGTGTGTATGCTGCCGTATTCTGCTTGTGTTATTTTTACTGTAATTGCTTTGTATCGTTGTATTTGTGAGTGTATAAGCTATTATATTGTATATGTTCATTAGTAGTTTATGGTATTGTGTATGATACATATAAATGTGGGCTGTGTATGAGGGTTGCTTGTGGAATTGTGTGTGTGGATGGATGGATATGTCACATTGTGTGTTTGGTAGTGTGTGGGGGCTGTTTGGGGTATTGCATGTGAGAGGCTGCATATGGGGTTGTGTGCATGTATGTGGACTTTTAGTGGGTTACCTTTGTGCGGATTGTGTGTATGTTTGTGTGTGGGCTCTTCATATTATTTGTATGAGGGGAGGGTTATTCTGCATTTCGGTGTATATCCTGCAGTGTGCGTGGCTTCCCTGGGTTCCAGTGGGGACCAGGCTGACCAGATACATGTCAAGGACAGGAGCTGCAAGAGCAGCTGCGGGCTGCTCTACTACAGTGTGGATTCCCATTCACAAGTGCTTGGATCACTTCCTCTATATATTGCAATGTTTAAATTGAGGATTGTCCTTCACCACCTCTTCGTATTAGCAGATATCTGAAGTTTTACTGGGACTCCTGATAGGCCAGAGCCTGTTTGGCTCTAGCAGCCTGGAGTGCCGTGCAAATACACCTTGAGTGCCATGCATGGCACTAGTGCCGTAGGTTGCCTACCCCTGACTTAGTAGATTACATTATTAAAACAGTTGGGACAATTGCAAAATAGTGAGCACTTGTTTAGATAACTAACCCAACTATATATATGGCTGTCAATAAGGGGGAGGGAGTTAATGTAAGCAAATTATTTTATTTTTTTTTAAAAATATACATGTATGAAAAATAATTAATGAGATAGTATATAGCTATTTTAGAAAACAAAATACAATTAAATTATTTTCCTGGTTAAATTATTAGCAAGATGTAGTAGAAATACACCTACCCGATCCAATCTATTATATATCTTCCTATTTAAAGGGACACACTATGCACCAAAACAACTTTAGCTTAATGAAGTGGTTTCACTTTATAGATCATGCCCCCGCAGTCTCTCTGAATAATACGTGCACGGGATGGCTTTTGTATTCTAAACTAAGGTGCTAGCAATTCACTGCAGTTTGTATATACAAAAAAAAAGTATATATATACACAAGATATTGGAAAATCACAATAAAATAACAGTATAACATTATTTGATTCTGAGGAAGGTCCCTGAGCGGACCGAAACGTTGATCTGCTTTTAATATTATGGAATAAAAGAACATTATACATGGAAAGACCGTGAGTGCAGCCCATTTATCTGCTATCTTTGAATATATATATATATATATATATATATATCATTTTTTTTTTCCAGTGGTACTTGTTGATGAATCTAATGTTATATCATATAATACTATGACTTATGATAAATCTTCAGAAGAGAAGAGAAATATGTAAATCTATTATTATTTCCAAAATATTATAATTAAAAAAAATTCCATCTGAGTATATTGTTTGTTTCCAGGAATCTGTAGCTCTGCATACATTTTTTTTCCACATGTACTTTATAATAATGTTAAAGATATTAATTTTATCCTTTGTAGGATGGTTTCTTACTAAAGATTCTGCCTACCCAAATGAGTTGTAAAGATGTACTTAACGATGATTGGGATTTCTTTAATTAAATATTTCAGTAGAGCTCATACCAATTTGTTGACTTTATTAACTTTACGTTTACTTTTGTCCTAGCGCTTTGTTACTAGTCTGTTTATATTTCTTAATACCTTTTGCCATATCAAGGCAAGGCAAAAGACTTGGAGTGTCTGAAAGAAAGAAAAAGAAACTTCAAGAAATGTAAGCAGATTCAGTTCACACTGGACTTTTATTTTTGTATTTTTTTAAATTCTTTACTTTAGGTGTGCTAAAGTAACAAATGTTACAAGACATGGCATTCAGAGTAACTGCACATTCTTTTATAAGCTTAGGAACAGGCTCATCATGTATAGCTAACTTTGAATAAAGAGAAAGTCAGTACATAATTTAGCATGATATAGTAAGCTGAATGTGTAACGTTAGATGGGCGTAATAACAGATAATACTATTCCGACATGCAGAGGTGAATTATAAAAAAAGGAACTTAGATATTAAGCAATATGTGTGGTTAATATTTTAGAATGCGTAGTAGTGATCGTTGAGTCATGTTCATTCACAATAGCCCACAATGTGGACAATCTGAGTGTTAAACATACACTCTATGGAGGGTACGTGATGACGCGAGACGCAACACGTACAGGAGGTGGGCGTGTCCGGAGGAACGGTGATGAAGCAGAAGTGCGTGGAGACGAGCTAACCACGCTGAAAGTATTTGGCTGTAGCGTAAGAATGGAAAAAAGTATTTCTAAGGAAGTGCTGCAACTTCATCCGAAGATCACCTCACCGCCATATGTCTGTGTGCATCTGGCTTAAGATCGCTGACAGTACTTGAGCTGCGCGCTTGGGACCTTCGAAGGGACGTGGATGTTCCGAGCGTGCAGCCCAAGTACTGTCAGCGATCTTAAGCCAGATTCACTCTCAAGATAATTTGATTAAAGCCAGACGCACAAAACCCCTAACAAATTCCGTTTATAAAGATATATATTTTTTGCAAGATTTATCTTATTTTACAAGAACTTGGAGAAAATCCTTTTTCAATATTAACAGACTTTTTAAGAAAAAAGGATATTAGATTTCAATGGAGCTCCCTGGCATCTTTAAAATTTATTTGGAGACAAGAAAGACTTTCTTTCACCGATGTAGATGAAGCAAAGAGCTGGGTAGCCAGAATCCAAAGATAAAAATAAGAAGACCGTTGAGATAGAAGGAACTAAGGATTTTTTTTTTTTTCTCTTCTTTCCCCCTCTTTCTCTTAAATCTGGATAACATTTAATTATGAGGGCTTATATTTATGCTTACTGATGTAAAGGAAACAAAGAACTGGCCAGATAAATCCCAAACATGATGATAAAAAGATCGCTAAGAAGCAAACAGACAGATAGGAAAGAGGAAAGAGAGAGATTTTTTTTTTTTTAATTAGACATAAATCAATTATTAAGGTTTGCACTTATGTTAATGGAAGAATTATCGGCTTAAATTTTATGATGAATGTAATAAGCAAGTAATTAACACAAAAAATAATGCGTTGGGTTAATAAGGATGAGGTTATAAGGTTGTCACATATATTTTTAATGCATATATGCTTAGATTATAATTTTTTTTGTATAACACACAAATAAACACAAAGAACAGTTTGATGGGACGATAATGATAAGGTTGCTACATATATTGTAAATGCACATATGCTTAGATTTTTTATTTATGTATTTATGTATTTATTTTTTTATTTAGATATAAATCATTTATTAAGGTTTGCACCTATATTAATCGCAGAAGAATCTGCCTAAAGTTTATGATGAATGTAACTTACAAATATCAAACATAAAAAATAATGGGATGGGTTAATAAGGATAAAGTTATAAGGTTGTCACATATACTCTTAATGCATATATGCTTAGACTGTATTTTTTCTCTATTTTTTTTTGTTTAACGCATAAATAACAAATATAAAGAATACTATGATGTTACAACAGCGATAAGGTTGTTACATATACTAAATGCTTATATGTTTAGATCATAATTTATTTTTTCTTTCTCTCTTCTTCTTTCGAATCTAGACACAAATTATTATCAAGGTTTGCACCTATGTTAATTGTAGTGGAATCTGTTTCAATTTCACGATGAATGCAACATACAAATAATATACATAAAGAATAGTGTGATGGGTTAATAAAGATAAGGATCGAAGGTTGTCATACACATTGTTAATGTACATATGCTTAGACTATATTCTCTTTTTTTTTCTCTTTTCTTGAATTTAGAAACAAATTAATAATTAAGGTTTGCACTATGTTGATTGCAGAGAAATACCTGAATAAATGTCATGATGAAAATAACGTATAAATAATAACACAAAGAGCACTCTGATGGGATAATAACGATAATGCTGCTTCATATACTCTAAATGTATATATGTTTAGATCATAATTCTTTTTTTTTTTTTTTTTTATATGTGAACATACGATAGACAATACAAGAAACTAAGGGATATGATTATTAAGTAGTATCACCCTAATCCGGACAGACCTACTTAGTGTCTAAAATATAGACACAGTATTAGACTGACTCCCCAATTGGTGAGTTAACAGTCTTTGTGCTAAAGGAGGATGCCATCCTCCTACGATTTTAGATATGTGTTTTTTTTTTACATGTATGTTTGTGCAACAATGGAGAAGGATAGTGGAGATTATAATGTCGGGATGGAGGGAAAGAGGTCTTGGGAACTATAATGATAAAAAATTTAACTCTTAATGTTCAAGGTATGAACACAACAACAAAGAGGCCCTTACTATATTAATATTTAGCTGCAGAACATATAGACTTGGAATTTCTACAAAAAACCCGCTGGAAGCAATCAGACAAACAGACATGAGGTGGAAAAAAAATTCCCGCTTATTATACATGCCTCAAATAAAAAAAAAAAAATGCAGGGTAGCTATAATATTTGGTGAAAAAATAGAGGTAGAAATAATTCACCAAATACAAGACGTAGATGGCAGATTTTTGGCAATAGTATGTAAAATCAATTCCAATTTGTTTACACTCTGTAATGTCTACCTCCCAAACTACTCACCAGCCTCCTATTTAAGATCTATCCTAGAAAAAAATAGAAGAAATAAAAGTAGGAAATCTGATATTGGCAGGAGACTTTAATGCGGTCATAGCCCCTCAAATAGATAAAAAAGTAATGAAAGGAGCTAAAATAAACAAAATGGCGGTTAAACAAGCTAAATCTTTAAAAAAAAATTAAAGACGAATTTAACCTGTTCGATATTTGGAGAATTCACAATCCAAGTATAAGGGACTATACACACTTCTCTAAAGTCCACTTTTCTTATTCAAGGATGGACATGATCTGGATAGATCCCAAACTTATTGATATGACTCAAAAAACAGATATTAAAGAAATAGTATGGACAGACCATAATGGAGTAGTATGTGAAATAGGCGCTGGTAAAAATACAAGAGAACCATACAGCTGGCGTTTAAATTACAGTTTGCTTTGCTCTGACTTGAATAAAAAAAACATATATCGAAACAAATATAAAAAACTATTTCAAAGAAAATAGCACAGAAGATATCGATCCATCCACGTTGTGGTGTGCTTTTAAGGCAGTAATAAGAGGCCATTTTATCAAACTCCAAAGTCAAATCGATAAAAATACCAGCTTATCTTATCTCCACACTCAGCTAAGAAAGTTGATTCAAATTAACAAACAGAATTCAAGAGTTGAGAATTCTGAGAAAATATCTGTAATAATGGAAAATATAAATCAGAAACTAATGGAAAGAACAGTCAAAAGCCTAGACAGATTAAAACTAAAATATTACTCCAAAGGTAACAGAGCTGATAAATTGCTATCTCAAAAACTCAGAAAACAAAAGGGTTTAAATAAGGTGGATAGACTAATAAATAATGGAATAACAGCAGTAACTTCCAAAGGTATAGGACAACAATTTAACGACTTTTATAGCAAATTATATAACATACCTCAAACTATGACAGTCAAAAATATTAAAAAATATTTTGAAAAAATGAATAAATTCCAGTTAACAGAATCGGAGAGAGAAGCAGTAAATAAAGATATAACTATGGATGAAATAATGAAGGTTATAAGCAACTTGGAAAAGTCTAAGACCCTGGGTCCAGATGGATTCAGCAATTTATTTTATAAAACATTTAAAGAGCTAATTTGCCCTCATCTGACCAATACTTTAAACAGTGCTGCTAATAGAGGACTCCTCCCAGCTGAGATGTTAAAAGCCAATATCCTACCAATTTTTAAACAGAATAAAAACCTTACTGACATTAAGATTGATCGTCCAATATCTTTTATAGATGTTGACACTAAATTGTATGCCTCAGTTTTGGCTGCTAGAGTCAAGAAACTTTTACCATTGATTATACATCAAGATCAAATAGGATACGTCCCAGGCAGAAATTCCTATACCAGTATCAGGAAAATTATCAACGTCCTAGATGATGCTAAAACTAATAAGGTCCCAGTTTTGGCTCTGTCGATTGATGCTGAAAAAGCATTCGATAGAGTCAACTGGAATTACCTAGAAGCTGCATTGTCGCATTATGGCCTTGATGGCTGGATTAAGAAAGCCATTATGGCCCTTTATGTGAATCCATTGGTGCGCACTAAAGGACCGAACATTACTGCCCCATGGTTCCAACTAAGAAATGGGACACGTCAGGGGTGTCCGCTTTCACCATTATTGTGTTTGCTCTCTATTGACCCATTAGCTGAAAACATTAGAAACAATAAAAAGATCAATGGCTATAAAACAGCTGACATAGATCAGAAAATATGCTTATATGCCGATGATATCCTAATCACAATAACCAATCCTAGTACTTCATTAGACTCTCTAATGTTAGAAATTACCAGTTATAATCAAATATCTAATTATAAATTAAATACAAATAAATCCATGATTTTAGATATCAATCTGGATAAGAAAACTCAAAATGAGATTAAAGATAGATATAATATTCTATGGGTTGAAAATAGTATGCATTATTTGGGGGTCAAATTGACCAGAGATGTAAATAAAATTATGGAGACAAATTTCTTAGATTTATTACAAAATCTTAATAAATGGCTAAAAGATCGTTGAAATTTAGAAATAACTTTCTGGGAAAGAATAAATGTGATCAATTCATATGTTATCCCAAAATGGAACTATATGTTCCAGATGTTGCCATTATATATTTCCAATTATTGGTTGGAGCTGATACAGAAAGGCTTCACCCAATATATTTGGAAAGGTAAGAAACCAAGACTGAGTCAGTCAACATTAATACAAAAATTAAGTAGAGGAGGATTAGCCTAGCCCTTAATATTAAATAGTTATAGAGCAGCTACAATTTTACACATTTACAGGATGCAAATAGAAGATAATAAAAACGAAGGATGGTATAAGATGGAACTTACTGCAGGAGGAGTCCCCAGTTTGTACTGTTTAATCTGGAACACTATTAAATCTCATAAAAGAGAATACTCCAATACAATTTTAACACATTTATTAAATAGTTGGTTTAAAATAAAAAATGTATTAAAAATTCAAAATACAGTCCCAAGCTATCTAGAGCTGAATTTTGTTGAACAACAGGTCGAGGATATAAATCGTAATAATTGGAAACAGGCAGGAATTGTATGGCTGGCTCAGCTATTGGTAGAGGGAACAATTAAAACCTTCGTTCAATTAATACAGGAGTATAGCCTACCATCAAAGGAGCTGTTTAATTTTTTGAGACTTAAAAGTTTTTCGATGACTCGTTTAATTGTATCAAAATCTAGTTTAAGCAACATGATCAACATATTATTTAGTTCATATAGAATAACTAAACTGCTCTCTAAAGCTTTGCTATTAAGTAAAATGTGCAATAAAGAAAAAATACCAATAGCTATAGCTGCCTGAAAGGAAGAACTAAACATAGACATAGATATCAAGCATTGGGGTTCTTCACTGGTGGAAGTTTCGAAGACTATACATTCACTAAATCTACTAGAAACCCACTTCAAGGTTTTAAATAGATGGTACTTAGTACCAGATAAATTGAGCAAAATGTACCCCACAATAAATCACCTATGTTGGAGATACGGCTTAGTTACAGGCACTTTTAAGCATATATGGTGGGAGTGCCATAAATTGAACAACTTGTGATCTAAAATCCAAAGGTTTATATCTGCAGATCTGAACCTTGGGTTGAGGCTCTCCCCAGAGGTTGTCCGGCTTCACTTAAACTGGCCGGCAATGGCGTATGAGCTGAAAATTATTCTTACTCATCTCTTTTTAGCTGCCAAAATTGTGATTGCGAGATGTTGGAAAAACGATATGGACGTCCCTTGGGAGAAAGTTAGAGCTCAGCTTAAGTTCCAGATCAAAATGGAATTAATGATGAATAAACAAAAATTAAGTAAAAAAGTAACTGTTTGGATGAAGTGTTGGGAGTGGATAAATAAATAGAGCTTCCAGTAAATAAGGTGTCTGTCAAAACTAATTTCATTATAAATTTAAAGTAAAACATTGCTAGATCATTTATACTTTGGATAATATAAGATACATAGTCTTGCTCGACCTGCGACCTTGTATTTGTAGATATGTAAGTTAAATATATTGTGTTGTTTTTGGTTAGTGAAATGTGTAAGGAAAATTTACACTGCTATATTCCTCAAATTGAAGAAATGTTTCCTTGCATTAGTATTGTTTTTATAGAAACATTTTCAAATAAAGATCATTTAAAAAAAAATACATTCTATGAATTGACATTTTTTTCTGTGAATTGCGTTTTTATTAATATTTTCTTCAAACTTCTCGATACTTGTTAAGTCGCCATAAAGAGGTAGGACTCACAGGTCCTTGGCATGCAAATCTACGTCAACCAGTTAGCCACGCAAGGCTACGAGAGGCAAATCAAACAGTTAAGGGAAAAACATTCTCAACTGTGCACCATATATATCGGGAAGGTTGCATACCCACAAATATGTCGAATCAAAGTGTAGCAAATTGTATTTACATGTTATTGGTAATATCATGATGTAGTCTATGGTATCTCGTAATAGCGTACCATTAGTAGTGTTCAATTTATCTTGAATTAGTAACTCCTATGTTCAGCTTCCCTACCACAGTTGTGCCCCCTAGCACTGCAGTCTATCCGCCCGTCTGGATGGTTCTCATGTGTGTCCCTCCTCCCGCCTCTCCCTTCACCCCTGGTTTGTGATGGTATAGGCATGGGCAGCGTGCCAGGGTGTAGGAGCTTCGTTCATCCTCCTGGGTAGGCCAGCGACCCGAGGTTCCTGTCTACATCTGGGTTAATGCCTGGGTGTTTTCTTCCCCACTCCCCCTGTCAGCCCCCTGTCGGCCATATGTCAGCATGCTTCGCAAATCTGGGCGGTATGCTTTTACTATCTAAAGTGTCCGTATATCTAGGTATGTTTGTGAGCAGCCCTGAGCTGTAAACGTCAAGTCTAGTAAACGTCCAGTCCTCGCAGTTCCTCCATTTTCTCAAACCAGGTCGTTAACGGAGGGGGTGTGTTTGTCTTCCAATATAAGGGCAAGATATGTTTTGCTGTGTTCAGTATCCGTATAGTCAGGGATTTTCTAATGAATTGACATTTTACGTGTTATGATGTAGCGACTATATTTATAAGAGTTAAAGTGTTAGTACAAGAAGTGTGAATTGCTAGGGGTCATCGTTCCCCTACGTGCGGACAATCCAGGGGTCTCGTTTGGTGGACTGGGAGGGCCTGGTCTTTAGTACAATATGGGTCAGGAATTCTGGGGTTAAACGCATTTGATGAGGCTGTGTAGAACTATTATCCCATGATTTTGTTAAATGGCGGGGGTGGGGAATAGATCTTTGGTTAGATAATCCCTCGAGCTGAGGGTGGTGAAGGCATTGGAGTTATGTTACCAACAATAATGCAATAAAATGATGAAAAGAAGAAAAAATAGTGATACATTTAAAGAATAGAAAACTGAGAACTGAGCACTAAACACGTGAATGGGTAATGGTATTGATATTGCACCCCGGTGTGGTCACCAATACTCCAGGTTGTTCAAGTAATGTTTGCTGCAGTGAGGTCTGGCGTGGACCCTCAAGGGACACATGTTGTCACTGTAGCTGGATTACATCTGTGTGGGGCTTGCTCTGCTGCTCCATGCCATGTTGTTGCCAGAGAGTCCTGAGGTAGGCCCAGATTGGCCAGAAGTACCTTTGCTTCTCTGATGTCATGTATCTCATATTTATCATTGTCCTTTAGTACCTGGAGCTTGTGTGCCATTCACCAGCGATATTGCACCTTATGGTGTCTGAACAGAGCTGTGAAGGGTGCCAGCATTCTTCTCCATGCCAAGGTATAACCTGAAAGATATGCATAAAACGTGAGGTGCATTGCTTCAAAGTTGTAAGGTGTGCAGTCTTTTACCGCTGTCATTATTGCATTTCTTCCACTCAGGAGGTGGACCCCCAGGGCCCAGGGGGTCTCTCTTGGAGCTTTGGGTGATTTGGGAATACAGAAGAATCCTTCCAGACCCACAGCCTTACCCTGTCTTGGGAGCAGCAAGTCAGTAAATAGATGCTGAAGGAGGTGAGGTATCTCAGCTGCCTGCACTTCCTCCCTAATGCCTCTTATTTTCACATTTGTTCTGCGCCTCGTGTCTTCCACATCTGCAAAGTGTTGGTCATATGTTTTACCTTCCTCCGTTGTAGGGAGGTAATTTGCAGGGCTTGCTCCCCAGTGTTTGTTATCCTGTTTGATAGGCCTTTAAGGTCCTCGCAGATCTTTGCTTTGTCCACCAATGTGGTGTTCTGGAGGCCTGCTAGGAGTGTTGTTAGGACCTCAGTGGTTATTGGGGCAGAGTCAGAGCCTGCAGAGGCCGATTTTGTGGGCTGTGATGTGGGCATTTCATCCACCTCATCCTCGAGTAAGAAGTCGTCAGATATCTCCGAGTAAGTCTTGGGGTAGTTGGCCATCTAAGTTTTCAATGTGCAGGTCCGGCCGTGGCTTGTCAGGCTTTAATTTCTTGTTTTTTCAGCCCAGCATGTTGCCTGAGTGTCCGGGGTAAAGTGAGGTTTTGGGTTCCAAATGGGGTGTATATATCTCCAAATGCCTTGAGCTCTCATCAAAGGTGTCTGCTCAGCTCAGTTGCTTGGCTGAGCTTCTCCTCCCCTCCCCCCGCAATTTTTTTTTTTTATGTAGTTTGATTTATATACATTTTGGGTAAATTTTGATTTGTCTGAATTCCATAAACACCATATGAATGAATTACAAAACAAACAAAATTAGCAATGGACAAGCTGATTCATTTGTTTTGTGATTCAGAGTATACTAATAAGTGCATTTTTATGTAATTTTAGTTCGTCCGCTTCTTTTTTACAGAAATTGTTGTATGGGGAAATTTGTCCAAACTAAAACACCACATGGACAAAATTTGAACCAACTGAAACAATTTCTTTTTCTTTTTTGGACTAACCAAATTTTTCTGCCATGCACAAGTTTAGTTTACACTATCCTGAAAACACAAGCAATGCTAACTTAATAAAGAAAACATAATTTTATAAATCAGTCTTGGAAAAAATTATTATTTTAAATGTAGAGTTTGATAGAGTAATTTATCTTAAATATTGGTAGCTGCAATAAAAAAATGCATATGCAATCACTGGAGTCATCGAGATTGATTAGGCAATAAATTGGGCAGTTCATAAACATAGGGAATCTTAGACTATATATCGTGGATTATGCTTGGATGGACCTTTTTTTTTGTAGTTCAGGACTTTGCATGCCATTAGAATGACAAAACATAATGGAAGCTTAGTTTTAAAACATGTGGGGATCTACCTTTTGTGTACCCCTAAAACAGACCATATCCTGTAAGATTTAAAAAAATTGCATTTAATTTAAGCAAGTTAATAATTTAAAGTCAAATCTTTAGTACAACTAGAACAATGTTTAGACACGCCTGTCATGTCCATAAAGGGATACCATATCATTTGTTAATGACAGATGCAGCAAAATAAGTGAAATTGTAACGATGATGCCATTTATAAAGCTGGTACAACTGGATAGTCATTTAATGGAGACATTAAATCAGTTGATATTGTTTATATACAAGTTCATCGAATAGTTAGTCAAGCTGATGAAGACCATGTCAATGTTTCCTAAACATTGGAATTGTATATAAGTAAATTACTGAATGAACGGAAGCAATGGAAAATGAAGATGCAAAGTGTATGATATAAAAATGGGAGCCAAGGGGTTAATGAACATTTCACGCAAATGTTTGTTTTGTTTGAAGTACTCTCTGTTCACGTTTGGCAGTTGAAGCTTAACAGCCATTGTTTTAACTGTTTACTCACATTACTATTTCAGTTTCAAATTTATATCAAATGAAAGGAAAACACGCTATGTGGACACAGACGACAGGATGAGACTATTGTACTATAAGCACCTTGGCAAAGCAAGAGAAGCAGGTGTCAGCCTCTGAGTATATCAACAGGCATGGTATAACAAGGCAGAATTTACATCTGTCAGTTTCACAGTCATTAGTACTTATTCATAATTCATTCATAACTTCTACTGTCAAGTATCTCAATATTTCAAGCACAAGGGATTCTGGGTAAGCAGACAGATTTACTCAAACATACACTGTCTAGCAATAACAGGGAATACAGTACTTACGTGAAGAGCAGCACATTTATTTCAGATCGTGAATGGTGCTTTTATTAAAGCGTAATAATGCAAAATATGAAATAAGTTTGCTTGGAAAAGCATTTGCTTTTTACTTATACTAAATTAAATGCATTAAAACAAAAAATGACATTAGGTAGTAAGAGAAACTCCTATATATGTCTACCATATGATAGACAAAAACTTTTCCATACAGACCTAGCTGTTGAATTTCACATTCATGTTTCTAACTTCTTTTTAAATGATTTTCAAGTGCATGGGCATTGCTTGGGGGGAGCCTGATAGCGACTGTAGCCCCGAGGTCATGAGAAGTCCTGGGTCGCATTTTGGTATAATTTCATTATTGGCTTTGAGTCCCATGTAATAGTGAGATATAAATAACAACTCCAATTACATTATTCGTGACAGCGTCACCTTGATGCACTCTGAAATAAATTATACAGCACAGAGTGGTATTGCTACTATTCGGTGTCACAATTTAATTTATAAGACATGTTGGGGTTAAGGTTGATTTAGGATATGAAATAGGGCTGGTTTAAGGGGATAATTTAACCAATATATAACATGGATAATAATTTTCAGTTTGGCTATAGCTTGGCCTAAAATTTTAAGTTCACTTTGAATTTCCAACACGTTTCGCTTTACCGAATAACATTTCAAACATTATAAACTGTATTTCTGAGTGCTCAAAAGAACACAAGTAAAATGTTTAAAATTCAATTATGTTTACTATTATGCAAACAGATTTCATAGTCTGTTAGACGTACAATCAATGTCTCTGATAATGTATATGGAGATCACTACGCATTTTAATGGGACTAGATGACAAGAATGTTTTTGTTTTTTGTTGTGTTTAGTATTTTCTTTATTGATTTTCTTCAATAGACATATACAACACATTGAAAAAACAAACAAACAAAAAAACAATACATAACAATACACACAATCTCGGCACATAACTGTGTCTACCATTGTATATACTCAAATTATAAACCTAATTAGGCTGTTGTCCAGTTAGTCTATACTCAAATACGGGTTTTCCCAATGGATTATAAATAACAATCTATCTGCAGACATTCAATCTTTCATACCTAAGTCTATACATATGAATTTGGAATATAAAATCTATTTCAACGTAAGACAACACTTAACAAATATAATTTACATTAGTGTCTCATTAGGTGTCTCTGCCAGGGACAAATAATCTTCCCAACTTCCAATTGCCCCTTTCTCACTACCTTCATAAAGAGAAGGTAAAAGGATATAAAAATAAACAAGAGAGCAGTCAATATCTACTCAAAGAAAGCCTTTTTCAATTTCCTCTATTCTCTTAATCCATTTATCCCTATCCTCTCCCCCTTTAAAAACTTCTTTGAATTGATTAGAAATTCCCGATTGCATTTTGAGCTGTAATAGGGAAAGATTTATAACCATGGGCCAGGTGAGGGTTAGTAAAGATCTCCAGTACCTTGCTATTATTACTTTTGCTGCTACCAGAATATGAATAATTATGTGTTTTATATGTGTCAGCCATTTTTGGGGATCTATATGCAAGAGACAAACCTCTGGTTTACATCTAAATTTGAATTTGCATATTGTCGAAATTTTATTACATATGTTCCTCCAAAATATTTGAATTTGATCACATTGCCACCATATATGCATAAAGTCCCCTTTATATCTCTCACATCTCCAACACCTATCCCCCTCTCAGGAACCATCCTCATAATCCGTGACGTCACTAGGTACCATCGGTCAACCAAATTCAAACAGTGGATTGCTCTTTGTATTTTTCTAAAAGATCCCAACCAGCTCTCACAGGAGATTACTATAGATAAGTCTCCTTTCCATGTTTTAATAGCCAAAAAGGATACTTCAGGCTTACACTCTCTTAATAACTTTACAGATTTTAATATCATGTGTTTCATGTCCGCTTGTTCTAGCAGAGTTTCTAGATTTTTATGAATTTTAGAGTTATTCACAAGGAGATGTTTTTTTTTCAAATATACCTTTAATCTTAGCTAAGTAAAAAAAAACTAATTGTTAGGCAGGTTGTTTTCTTAACATAACTTGAAAGGCTTTATTTCTTTGTTGTTGAACAAATCATTAATTTTAGTTATTCCTGAGTCTAGACAATTTTTCAGATTTATATCTGGTATATTATTACCTATGTATTTTAAAGCCCTATTCATTAATATTTTGTTATTTATATTTAGGCTTTTCCTCAATTTATCCCAAATAAATTTAAGGTCCAGGATTATTAATGAACCTTCCAATACCCTTTTTTCTATATTGTTGGTACCCCAAAAAAATGGCACCTAAATCTTGTATGCCAGTTAATTCGTTTTCAATAGCATACCAACTTTATTTTTGCAAATCTTCTTTTTGGGTTGCGATTATTTTAACCCCTGTGAATTCTTGAAAATTACTAGTCTTTACACAAACGCAGAAAGATCAAAGATTTCATCAACTGCAGTTCCACACGAGTTATGTAATAACCTGTAGCTGTGGCCTTCAACATGTGGGACAAACAGATTGTAAAATAATTGTAAAATAACACATCCAGTATTACAAAAAAAACCACAAACAGAATCGGAATACGGCTGTATAATCTATAGAGAGAACATATAAAAGCAAAATAGTGTAATACTGGATGTGTTATTTTACAATCTGTTATATTGTATGTGATTTTATTACTGTTGCGGTCCCTGAAGAAGTTCTTATTTGAATGAAACGCGTTGGACCTATTGCCGCATACTTGTTTTTTATATTTATGGTGTGTTTCACCTTTTAAAAAATAAAATAATTGGATTATGATCATCACCCACTTGGAGTCCCAAGTACCACTGGCTACTTCGCATTGGCAAGGGGATTACTAGCCCCCCAGACCATCAGGGGAGGCACTTTATGAGCGCCCTTTTCTACATCATCTTGTGAGTGCATTTGCTAACAGCGCAAGATTGATTGTGCATACTGTATTACACTATTTTGCTTTTATATGTTCTCTCTATAGATTATACAGCCGTATTCCGATTCTGTTTGTGTTTTTTTTTGTAATAGTTAGTAGTCACCTAGGGAACAGTAATTAACAAATATTTGAGTGTGTAATGCCAAGTTGATTTTCTCATTTAAAATTATATTTCTAACATGCCTTCAACAAGTACTTGGTATCCTAAATGAATTCATCATTTAATGTGTGGTTATAAAACATTTAGAATGTGGTAACAATTGTCATATCTTTATTTCTTTATTCTATCAATAGGAGTAGACATAATGAGAGATCCCTATTCCAATATTACCATCTTTTTATAATAGATTTCTCCATTTCCCTGTCATCCTACGTCAAATAAATATGGAGATAGAGTTAAACCTGCTCAGACAATCGTTACTATAGTAACGGGAGCATACACAAAATAGTAATGTGATGGGCCGATTAAATGATTAAGTGAAGAGTACTATTTTTTAGTTATCGAGTTTTGATATATTTTAACTATTTGAGCATACAGAAGGTACATTTGCAACACCCATTCTCTGCCCTTTTTTTTTTTTATTTTTTTTTTTTAACACTTTTGTAATTCTGTCTTCTTTTTCTTTCATATTTTCCGTCTTTTTTAACTAAATGGAAACGGCAGTTACATTTAAACCTGCTTGGGCGGGTGTTACTATGGTAACAGTAGTAAATAAAGAGGAATAATATAATATGCCGATCTAAATAAGGGATAACTTTCCTGAGCTGTTAAGTTCTGATACAGTGAAACTATTTTGTTTCAGAGAAGTTACTTTTGTTACACTCACTGTTTGATGTATTTGCCGGGTTTTAATTAATGCCGGCAAACCGCTATATAAGCGAACACAAAGACACAGACCTCATCCATTGAAAAAGCCGCCAAAGCGGAGAAACGCGTTTGGAGAGGTCTGACCCCCACCATTATCAGCCATCACTTGGATTATAAAGAGGACTTTTATTTGACTTATTTTTTCAGCATTTATACATCTCTGCTGACTCGGGACGCCGAGCATTTCAATAAGGTCTGGACTTTTTATGACTTTTTTACGGCTGTTGTTTAATTATTTGTTATAGACGTATTATATGTGAGATTTAATGTTTTCTCTTTATATTAGTCTATCTTTTTATTAATAAATTAATCTGTTTATTTTTATCTACTTTGAGTGTACGAGTAAAATCAGTTTCATGATCTACTAGGAGAGAAGGGTACATTTTATTTATGTACATGTTTTATACTATATAGGTCGTTAGGTTGCCTATTTTGTTTACCCTACTCTCCTTTTTTTCTATTTTATCAGCGCTCCACATATACATAATATCTTTATATCACTTAACCATTCTCTGGAAATTGGTAAACAATTTAGTAACCACAATACTTTGGAGCTCTATAGTAACAATAAAAACAAAAATAAAATAAACTCAACACCTTGGAGTTAAACACAAAATATAACTAAAAATATGGCAGTAGCGATGCCTTGCTAAATTCTTACTTAGCCTAACCTTTCAGTGTGAATTGGCAAACAACTGAGTAACTACTATACCTTGCAGCTAACAAATAAAAATATAAATAAAATAACCATTATACTTTGTAGTTAATTAACAAAAATAAAAATATAAAAATACAATGACAGCAGTGATGCCGGTTCTTTAGAAGTATTAAATTACGTTGCATTGGTTAGTTTACGACTATTAGCTTTTCACATCTTTTTAATATTGATCGGAATATTATCCCATATCATTAAACAGCTTAGCTGGAGAAATTACAATAAATACTGAAAGTATAGCATATATGACCATTTGACATGGGCACTTGGGCAGAACAAAGTATCCCCGGACAGACCTATCCACTATGCACATATACACCACACTGGCAAAATATAAACAAACTAAGCATCATTAGTACCAGCTACAAATTGTTAATTACCTTTTTCTAATTTATAAGCTCATGAGCGAGAGTTACATGGAAGAAGGCATTCTATTAAACATATATAACAATTGCAGCATTGCCCCAAAAATAAGTGTGATCTGGGTAATCAATATGTTTTCAGTGTTTTAAATTCATTTTCAATAAATATTCTTCCGGAGGTTATCATATATATTATAAAAATTAAATTCTTTATAAGTCATCAGTAACATATATAATGTCTAATTTAATACATACCATTTCTTTATTCTCATGTGCTTGATGATTCCAAGAATTAAATAACATAGTTACATAGCTGAAAAGAGACTTGCGTCCATCAAGTCCAGCCTTCCTCACATATGTTTTTGCTGTTGATCCAAAAGAAGGAAAAAAACCCTAGTCTGAAGTGCTTCCAATTTTGCAACAAACTAGGAAAATATTCCTTCTTGACCCCAAAATAGCAGTCAGATGTCTCCTTGGATAAAGCAGCTATTATCCCACTAATTAGAAATTAGTATGGGGTAAACATAACATAACTGTATGTTATGTTTTTGCAAGTATTTATCCAATTGCAGTTTTAACATCTGTATGGACTCTGATAAAACCACCTCTTCAGGCAGAGAATTCCATATCCTTATTGCTCTTACTCTAAAAAAAACTTTTCTTTGTCTTAGCTGAAATCTCATTTCTTCCAGCCTAAATGCTTGACCTTGTGTCCTATGTACAGCCCTGTTTATGAATAGATTTCCAGATAATGGTTTGTACTGGCCCCGAATATATTTTTATAATGTTATCATATCCATTCTGAGGCGCCATTTTTCCAAACGAAAGAGATTTACATTTTTTTAACCTTTCTTCGTAACTTAAAATGCTCCATTTTTTAAATCAATTTTGTAGCTTGTCTCTGCACTTTTTCTTGTGCCATGATATCCTTCTTTAGAACAGATACCCAAAATTGCACAGCATATTCAAGGTGTGGTCTTACCAGCAATTTATAAAGATGCAAAATTATATTTCCATCCCGCGGATTTATGCCCCTATTTATACATGACAAAACCTTACAGGCCTTAGCAACTGCAGATTGACATTGCATATTGCTGCCTAATTTGCTGTCTATAACAATTCCCTAATACTTCTCGTGTGTGGTTATCCCTAATTCACTACCATTTAGGGTGTAAGTTGCTTGTGCATTCTTGACCCCAAAGTGCATACCTTTGCATTTCTCTACAATAAATTTCATCTGCCATTTTAGTGCTCAGTCCCCCAATTTATCCAAATCCTTCTGCAGCAAAGTAATATCCTGCTCACATTTTATTACTTTACAAAGTTTTGTGTCATCTGCAAACACTGAAACATGGCGTTCAATGCCTATTTCAAGATCATTTTTAAATTTGTTAAATAGAAGCTGTCCCAGAACAGAACCCCGAGGGACACCACTTACCACTTTTGTCCAGCCTGAAAATTTACCATTAATGACAACTCGTCGTGAAGAATATTCATCTAGACCAGGGATAGGCAACCTTGGGCACTCCCATATTGTGATCCCCCATAATGCTCTGGCAAAGCATCTTGGGAGGTGTAGTACAAAACATCTGGAGTGCCGAAGGTTGCCTATGCCTGATCTAGACCAATTTCTTTTAGTTTGAAGACTAACCTATTGTGAGGAACCGTATCAAATGCCTTGGCAAAATCCAAGTAGATCACATCCACTGCAACACCCTGATCTATACTTCTACTTAATTCTTCGAAGAAAGCAATTAGGGTTAGTTTGACATGACCTATGTTTCATAAAACCATGTTGATTATTGCTAATAACAAAGTTCTTCCCAATGAACTCCTGAATATTATCCCTTAATAGCCCTTCAAATATTTTCCTAATCACAGACGTTAAGCTTAAAGTCTATAATTTCCATGCAAGGATTTTGAAATGTTTTTTAAATATAGGAACGACATCTGCCTTCCTCCAATCCTCCGATACAATACCTGAAACAAAAGAATCTTGAAAATTAAATACAGAGGTTCACCTATTTCCCCACTTAAGTACTTGTGGGTGAATACCTGCCCTAGAGCTTTATTTACATTAATTTTCTTTAACTGCTGTAGCACCTTGTCTCAAGTCATCCAATCACAAGTTATCTGCACGTTTTTGCAGCAATCATTTGCATATCTTTTGCCATAGAATCCTCATTAATATATACCGAAGAAAAATAGTTATTTCAAATTTCTGCCTTTTCCTGGACTTCATTAGCTAACAGACCCATCTCTGTTTCGAGTGTACCTACACTTTCATTTTTTGATTTTTTAGAATTGATGTACTTGAAAAAAAAAATTGGGGTTGGTTTTGCATTCTTTGGCTATTAATTTCTAATTTTCTAGTTTAGCCACTTTAATTGCTTTTTTGCAAATATTATTGTGATCACTATTTCCCAAATGCTCCAAATGCTCCCCTACTTGAATGTTGGTCAAAAGATCAACATTGTTTGTTATAATGAGATCCAGACAAGCATCCTTTCTAGTTGGTGCTTGTACCAGTTGTGACATAAAGATGTAATTTAACACATTCAAAAACCTGATTCCCCTTGCTGAAGTACTAGTCACTCTATCCTAATTTATGTCCGTGTAATTGAAATCTCCAATAATTAACATGTTACCCTGATTTGCAGCTTTCACAATTTGCTCTAACAGCTGTTTTTCCTCATTAATATTTACATTAGGTTGTTTATAACATATTCCAATCAAATTACTCTCACCATAATGTTTCTTCCTAAGTGATGACTGGTCCATTCAAAATCTCCTCATCTAATCACATTTAAGATACTTACAAAAATGCCTGTCACAATCTAAGTTCGGTTCCCCTCTGAGAAGACAAAAGTTGAAACGCACGTTAGGGGTCCAGACGCTCAAACCGCTCTATTCATTCACATGCTGACTTATACAGCATAAGGAAGGGTCTCAGGTGTTGATACCGCTCCACTCATTCTTAAGCTACCTAGTAACCAGACGGATGCTTAGGATGGGGTCCTGTTGAGCGGGTGTTTATCAAGCTTTAAAAACTAGGGATAGCTTTTGTTAAGGGGTGCCCTCGAAGGCACAATAGTGAGATTATACCATTAGATATAATGTACCAACATAGTCAGATCCTATATTAGGGCAGCTCTCTTGACAGGATTACACTTGATACATTATCCAATTTGTAACTAGTTGTTATATCAAGATTAGATACTGCTGCACCCTTATACTGAATACATCCCATGTATCTAGTTTTAGCCCAAATGCAGCCTGTGTGAACTTTGAGTGTTTGGTTACAAACTCTAGTATTTTTCTAGCTCTTTAGAGGCTGAGGACACATACACCTCTACACTGTTTTATGTGGAATGTGAGATGTCTATGAACCATCATTATGGCACATCACTTATTTTGATTCAATAACTTATTTTGATTCAATAACTTTGCACCATTTAGTAGAACTACACCTCATATATTTATACTACATTTTTATCATTGTTTTGTGTTTATGTAGTTGGTCTTTTTTGTCTTTTTTGTGTTCATCTATTTAGCTTATTTAACGACTTTGGTGGATATATTTTCCCCTGTGATATTATTAGGGAATCTCACATTTTTCGTAATATTAGCATTAAAGGTTAAGTTTTAATCTAGTTGCTCAGTCTTTATTTACCTTAGTAGGTATCATTCCACTTGTATTCAAGAACAGATATTGGGTACCAACCAATTTCTACGATTTCACCCTTAGCGACACAGGAATCTTCCTGCCTTTTCTTTGTTTGATACTTAACGAGGAGTGAACTTTTTCACTTTAAGAGAGGTAATTTCTAGTATACTTTGTTATGCTCATTACTTGTTTCTGACATTTTCAAAGCATTTGTTGGAAGCCTGATCTTTTTAGGTGGGCCATTTCAATCTAGAAAAGGGAATAATATTTATTTTGAATGTATGGTTGCAGGGACTTAACTATGCAACATAAATGTTTGATATATATATTCCTCTCCATTCATGAAAGCTATATCATAAATACATTTACTATGGTATGAATCAATAAACCCAAAGTGGGACAGCTGTATATATTATCATGTCCTTTCCCCGAATGTTTGGCCTGCACTCAATTAAAATAGTAAGTAAATAACTCAAATGCTTATTATATTATTATTTTGAAGCATGCCCGATGTACACACATGGATGACTTTTCATTTTGAAAACAATTTGAGGCTCTCAGAGTACACAGTGTATATCCTCCAGCACTGTTTAATATTAAAGCCACATTGTAGGGAAAAAAGGTCAATTTAATGAATGGGTTTGTTGACTTTGTTGCTTTCAATTTACTCTGAAGAACTGGTAAGAGAATTATATACACACACATAATGTGGTATCAATACAGCTACAAACAAATGGCAAAATGAGAACAAATGATAATATGCTTTTCCTAAGGCCCAAATGCACAAAGATCAAAGTAGCTCTGACATTTCTAAAAGACTAGTAGAGTCTAGGATTGCAAAGATTTCCTTGTTTATAAAGACAGGGAAAATACATTCACGTGCATCACACTTGATCTCTCACAGAATTACACATGTTCATATGCTCTATATGATGATTTTAATTGTAAGTTTTAAACTGTGGCAGGAGCCATAGAGAAAATATGTTGGAAAAGGTCTGGGGAGGTAGGTACTTGCAAACCTTCCATTCATATAAAACAACCAACCTATCAATAGAGCCACTCACCCATTCACATATGGCACCCGGTATTCACTCACACAGTAACCATCCAAGTCAAATATAATCACTTACCCAGTTGACAGTCACTCACAGTGACCCACCTATGATTACTCAGCCACATACCAAGTCAAATACCAACAGCAACAGTCACCTACCTAGTCTTTTACTGACACTCACTCTCTTACCATGGACATTGTCAGGTGCAAAATAATGTTTATTGCATGGCCTTTCCCACAGCCATAAACCTAAATACCTTCTAAAATAACCCTTTACCTTGTCCTAGGTCAAACCCCTAAACCCTAATTTGTTTTATAAATAATTTTAAAGTGGGCATTGAAATTAGAATTAAAATTACCCCCATGATGTCATACCAATTTTAAAAGTAGACAACCAAAGATATTGCAAATGGGGTATTTTCAGTCTTTTTTAGTAGCTCACAAACACTGGCCAAAATTAGCATTCATATTTGTTTTTTTGCATTTTTCAACCACAAATAACATTAACTTTGGCCGGTGTTTTGTAGCCAAGTGGCTACTAAATAAGACTGGACATACCTCATTTGCAATACCTTGGGTTGTCTACTTTTGCAAATGGTATGCCATCATGAGGGTAATTCTCATTCCTGGGCTACCATACTGTCTCAAAGGCAACAAAACCAGTCTGGCAAATTTCAATGTGAAAAAACTGAAAAATGGAACATGCTATATTTGACCCTGTAACTTTCCAAAACATTTTTCAATCTGTACATGGGCGCTGCTGTTGTACAAATGAGACATTGATTAATACAAATATGTGTATTTTAGTGCAGTAAAAGCAAGCAGTATTATGACATTCACAGTTAAAATGCCATTCAGAACTAAAAAAATTAAATTTCTCTTTTGTACATTTTCCTCATTTTCAGTTATGTCTCATAAATGAATATTTGATGTGAAATGAAAGCTCTGTTTCTCCTGAACAAATTTATATATAATAAGTATGGGTTCACTTAATATGAAAGAGAGGAATTACGGTTGTACAGACATATAGTCTGTACAACCGTATCATAATTTTGTTTTGATCAGAATGTATACAATTGCCTTTGTCCTTAAGGGGTTAAACTAGTTAAGATAACATTTAAACATAATATAACGTTTCTACAGAAGTAGATAATCTGTGTGACTTGCCAGACAAGAAGCAGATGACATTCAATACAGATCAATGCAAAGTAATATATTTTGGAATAAGCCACGCAAACATTAAATGGTGTTGAGTTAGGAATAGCAGTTAATGAACAAGACTTGAGAACAATTATAAACAACAAACTTGGTACCAGTATGCAATGCAGGTTTGCTATTGCAAAAGCTAGCAAGGTGTTGACGTGTATAAAAAGTGTTATTGATTCATGTGATCAAAATATTATTTTGCCTCTTTATAAATCGATGGTAAGACACAACCCTGACTATGTAGTGAAATTTTGGTCATACATTTAAAGGCATCCATTTATTGCAGAACTAGAAAAAGTGCAGAAGTGATCTATAAAAATAACAAAGGGGATATAAAGCATTAGTTATGTAGAAAGGTTAGAGTAATGCATTTGTTTCCTTTATAAAAAAAATATCAAAGGGAATATAGTAGCACTATAAAAATATATACAGGATCAGTAGAAATCTCTAGCCTGTTTTTTAGCAGGAATATACAACCGATAAGTGGTCACCCATTAAGGCTGGTCGAAAAGCATTTTAGTTTACAACAGAAGAAAGAGTTCTTCAGAGTAAGAATAAGATGTGGAATTTTCTACCCCAATGAGGTTTGTCTTTTTGGATTCTATAGATATTTTTTAAAACGGCATGGATATATTTTGAAAAACAGAATATTCAAGGATATAATTATTGTTGACCAACAATAAATTTGGCTACATTATGGAGTCAAGCAGGATATTTCCCCCTTTTTGCAGCATCAATGGTAACTGCTTTAAATTAAAGGTGTTTTGCCTTTTTTGGATTAACAACATAAAAAAATGTTTTTTAAAGGTTGAACACGATGTATTTGATTTGTTATTCAACCTAGATTACTATGTAACTATGTAACCATATCAAATTCTGACTCCATGAGCCTAAATTCATAGACTGCACAATCGCTGTATTAACCTCAAGCCATTCTTTATTGTATTAACCTATTTCTCTTTCAGTATTACTGGGTACTTTGGGTTAGCAATGAGATGGTGCCGTAATTAGACGATGCTATTAGGACCCACTCAGATATCTGGCCCCTGTTAGCCAAACAAGCAATGTCCATGCCCCTCACATGACAAATCACCTACAACCTGGAAAAATCACAACACACACACTTCAACAACCAACCCAATCACCCCATTTTTATCGAAAAATAAAGCCAATGAAAGGTTGAATAGTCCTTTCTTAAATAATCCTAATGTTAAAACAAATAATATAATCAGTACATTGTATCTGATTTTACAAAGTCTTGTGCAAAGATAATATTTTGCATTAGGCATGTAACCTTCTCACACTGATTTGCTGCTTATTTCCAATGTTTAATAGTTAAAATGTAGAAAAAAGTGAAAGTAAAAAAAAAGTATAGAGGAAAACTTGTCAAATTATTTAACAACCCAGGAAAATGGAAATCAACTATTAATCCCGACTTCAAATCTGCGGGACAAGATCAAACAAATAACACAGTATTATATAAGAGATACAGATATGAGGTTTTTAAGAAGCTGCCTGTCTACGAAAAGATGTACGAATAAAGCTAATAGAAGGTATGACACATAAATATCAGGTTCTACACAAAACTAACTAAATAAACCCAAGTACAATAATACCAGTACAATATTAAGAGATAAATTGGCCAACCATATAAGAATAAATAGAATACAATATGTTTACAAGCATTTTAAACCATTTAGTCAGTAAGAAATATATATGTGCAAAACAATTGAAAACAAATACTTATTTGACTCTCTTTCTAAATAAAATAAGAAGTAGTGTGCGCCCAGAAATCCTAAGAATGCAAGATACAGTAATCAGCTTTGTTATCATGAATTAAACTATGGCTTAGTAAAGCATTTATTAAAATGACTCCTTATTTTGATAAGGATGGATACAGAAAAAACAACTATTATTTTATGCATTTGAGTGCTGTTGTCATAATACTTCACATTCTCTCTTTAGTTTTTGTGGTCACTTAATCTTCAATCTGTAACCTTCTGCCATTCTTCAAGATTTTTTTTATTTTTTCATACAGTGTATCCCTTCATATAATTTGACATAATTACGTTAAACCACACTACTGGTATGCTTTTAAGTTACTATGTTTAAATGTTCTATAAAATAAATCCTAACAATAATTTATATTTATTATTTATACAGTTAGATGCACTTTCCCACCAGTTTGTTTGAGACCTTCCATGCCTCCTAGCCCCGGAGACAGTGCACCAAACCATATTTATTTCACTAAGAACAAGTAGAAGATGGGAGTTAAATCAGTGGGAAATAACAAGAATTTTGACTTCATTCCAACCAGTATTGGACGCAAATAGCACAAGTACTCCCATTCTGAACTTCTCTTTGGTATGAAATTTAGTGTCTCATGTCAGGGCTTCATGGTCGCAAAGACATTGAGAAATTAGATTCTGAGAAAACAGATGTAATCTTGTTCCCAGCTACAGGTTAAACCCTATAGACAGGTTTCTGTTGTGAAAGTCTTCTGACTACCATGTGAAGTATGGGTCACACATGGCTGGACCACAAAAGAGGGTGGGATACATTTGCTTTTACCCAACTGTTAATAAATGCTTTTTCTGTTGGCCTGTCATTTGTAAAACACTTTTTTTTTTTTTTTTGCAGATTCCTGGCTTCCCAGAAAGTCCCTTTAATCTTGGCACGGTGCATCGTTGCACTCCGTGACACAAGGGAAACCATACTTGAATTTAAAGGTCAGTTTGCTTTTAGGATCAGTGGAATGAGTAGATAGTGTCCGATATATGTGTATTTAGTATGAGATGTTTCTTGTCAGGTAAATCCTAAGTGATGAGGGTAACAGTCCAATTATACAAACTCTTGTCCCTAATGGAAATTCAAAAACAGAAGAATAACAAACTATTTGCAAGACTTCTATTATAAACACAGGACCTTAGATTTCAAAAGCAATATTTGCTTTCATCGTTATGTGAGCAATATTCTCAAACATATGTCTGTAGCCTGTTTACAATAAAAAATAAGTCTGGCATAACTAAAAAAAGCTATAGTAAGATTCATATTTTCTCCTGTTACTAGAATGTGACTTAAGATATATACACACAGTTTTATCCAAAACAGAAATAATTCTTAGATAACAATGCTGGTATACAAATGGTTTTAGCAGATTTAAATGTGCAAATAGGACATTAAACTACAGGCTAATTGGAGTTTGTTCATTATACCAGGTGTTGATTGCCAGCTTGCCCAATTTTAGTAGCCAAATTTGAAGAATAGATTAATTCTTAATCCTTAATAGGATTGGAAACTTTTTGGAAATCTGTCAAATTGTGAAAAAAAAATCTGTCCTCAACTCGCCATAAGTCACAAATAGTAAAATATTAGTAATTAGTCATAATATGTTATTTTTTATAGTTTTATATAGGCTTATATGTTCCCAAGCAAAGAAGTGCTTTGACACATTAGTAACATTATATGACATTTAATTATGTTAAATATAGGACATTATATAGACTTGTGCACTGGAAAAATATGATTTGAGTGTTTAAACCGTTTTTTTTTTTATAATATACTTATTTTTATGTTCGATTATCATTTTAGTTTTTTTTTTTAATTGTTTATAATTTTATGACCCAAAAGGGAACAAGAAAAACCCTGCTGACCTATGAGCCAAAAGTTTTTTGTTTATTCTTACCAGAATGTAGCATCGTTTTTTTCACCCAAAGCATACATGATAACGTAAGATGTTGGTTTATATATTGTTAATGAATAAATAATATTTCAATGTTCAAAATGAGATATCAGATAGTTTTTCTGAGGATAGGACCATAGAATCTTGTTTCAGTGGCACTACTACTTCTTTGACTCCTCGAGATCTTCTGTCATCAGTAGATGATGTTACTTAAAAAAAATTCTATTTCATTTTTCTTTCAGAGAAGGGATTAGCAGTAACAGAAAAAAATTGACAAAAATAGCAATAAATAAATATATAAATACATATGAGAATTAGGCAGAGAATAAGGAATCGGGCAAACAATCTTGGGAGGAAACAATGGGTCCCTAGAGAAAAAGAAGACTGAGAAGAAGAAAGATTAATTTTAATTAATAATCTATCAGTCCTTCAAAAAAATACTTGTCATATTAACCCCTTCACTTGTGTATACACCATTTAAAGTATTGCAAATTAAATTCATTTATTGCAAAGACATTTTGTTTTTAAAAGCTGGACATCTGCAGGGGCCGGTTGGGTGGATCTACACATCTGCACAGTTCTGAACTGCTCTCAGTGCAGACCGTACCTATGTCTGGGTGCAGATTGCTGCAGATGCTTCACCTCTAATCAGTGGCCAGAAGAAAATATTCAGGTGGCTCTGCACTGAGTCGTAGATGCTGATTTGCCTGGCAACCAACTGGAACACCAGGGAATAAAGGTTAGAGCCCCTCTCATTGCAAGCACTGTGTGAGGATGCTGAACAGAGAAATGCACTCTCCCCCTTTCAAAATCTACCCTAGAACACATAGTCACTGCCACACACATGGTCACCCTGTCAACTCTGGCCCTATAAATACACAAAACTGAGTTTCCATAAAAACACATATCAAAACTACATGCAGCCCTCCCATACACACAAAACACTAAAATAAGCTCCCCTAAACAGACATAGTCCCAGACACAAAAATACAGAGACTCACAGAGATGCAAATATGCATTCCCGACACAGTCACAGTTACACATGCACATATATAGACTCACAGACATACAAATACATTTACTGCCAGACACACACTTTCAGGCACATACACAGTTACACATTGTCAGACACACACTGTGATTGTGTGTCTGTCATTGTGTGTGTCATTGTGTGTCTCTGTGTATCAGTGTGTTTGTGAGTGTAGATGTGTGCATGTAGCACACGCTGAGTGCTTATATGTGTTTGTGTATCGATTTGTGTATGTTTGTTATTGTCATTTGGGCAACATAAGGCTACAGGCAACATAGCTGGAATGTGAGGGCAGTATGGTATGGACAATGCCATGGTAATATGGCAAAATCTACAATATACCACAATATTTTTGTTATCTATATATACACTAATCCTCCCAGCACCCCCCCCCCCTCCCACACACACACACAGACCTGCATATCTCAAGTTGTACTTTAAAAAATGTTCCCCTTGAGCACAAAAGCTTGACATTCAATCTGAAACACAATGCCTGTGTATTCATTTGCATGTCAATCTGGGAACTCTGGGATAGCTGTGGAACCATGACTTTTCGAGTTACTGTGCCCAAGGTTTCGTAAAGCCCATCCTGAATTATGCACACATAAATGCACAACTGAGAACTGAGTGCATATTTTATAATGTATATGTGAGAAGATTATGGTATATAAATAAAGAATATAAATATTACATATTAAGAAATGTTATTTATTTACAATTCTGTTTTCTTATCTGTAATTTCATTATTTGTCAAATTATTTTTGAAATTTTTCAATCTAAACAAAATCTTTGTTTGCATTAAATATTGCGCTATCTATGCATACTGAAATCAAAATACATTTATATGTTTATTTCATGGATATCCAAGATTTACATAGTTACATAGTAATCTAGGATAAAACAAGACTCAAGTCCTTAAAAATTCATCCTTTAATCATTCTTTAATGTTGTTGATTGAAAAGAAAGCCCTCCCTCCACCCCCCACCAAATAACTATGTAACTGTAAAATGCTTGTTTACACACCACTTTATTCATACCCTGAGCATGCAGTGGATCTGACAAAATCACCAACTTCATAGCCACAGCAGAAAATAGAGCTACTTTATAATGGTGCTTATTTATTGTGTGCGGTAGAGATCTGTAGGGCGACATATTCAAGCCCAGTAATGCACCCTGCTAATCTGAGCACACTTGGCCGCGGGGTAGTCTCAATGATAGAAGTAAGACCTATCATTACATTGTGAACTTTACTGATCACTATTGTTAGCAACTGGGAGTGGGAATAGTTTACATTAAGTATAGAGACTATCTTGCTAATTATATCACATGTGAGGATAGCTATATATCATATTGGCCTCGTGTGGATTCAATCCTATCTGCTCACAATCAAGTTATTCCATGTACAAGACTCCAGATCTGTCTATTTTTATTATCTGCTTTGGTACTTTTAATTTGGTACCAGAATCATCCACAAAATGTTTTGTCACCAGGTAATCTTTTTGGCGATATTCCAGTGTGCAGTGTGCATTTTCTATTTCCTTGGCTCTCTACAGTCTGTTGGTTTAAATACCACTTAGGTACTTCATTACATGTATAACTATATTTTGTCTTTATTACTTTTAGAAGATATCATTAAAGGGACACTGTAGGCACCCAGACCACTTTAGCTAATTGAAGTGGTCTGGGTGCTGTGTCCCTTTTGCACTTAGTGATGCAAAGTAAACCATTGCAGTTCCAGAGAACTGCAATGTTTACATTGCAGCTCTAAGTCTGCCCTCTGTGGCTGTCTAACAGACAGCCACTGCGGGCGCTTTCAGATTCGTAATGGACTTTTGGTCTGTTATCTGACGCTGGAGGTCCTCATGGTCCTCATGGACCTCCAGCATCAGATTTTCCTCATAGGAAAGCATTGGATATAGGGATGTCTAATGTGTGGGCATTGTTGGCGTCGGTGGGGGAGGAGTGTGGGCGGAGCCTGACCCAGCGCCGAGGGACATCTGTGCTGGATTCAGGTAAGTAGCTGAAAGGGTTTTAGGGACAGAGGGGGGCACTTCAGGATTCCATAGTGCCAGGGAAAACGAGTTTGTTTTCCTGGTACTGGAGAATCCCTTTAACGATAATGCTACATGTATATTTATGTATGATGATTTATTAGTGTTCATGTGTGTCATAGCATTTTTTGTTTTCATGTGTTTATTTTAGCTTTCTATATCTAGTGTGAATGTGACATTTGTCTGTCAGCATTGTAAAAAGTGCCTAATTTAGGTATATATATATATATTTTTTTTTATCATAGTGTATATAGTAAAAATTGACAGATATGTTTTAAATATAATTAATAACTAATTGTTGGTGTTATTGATATCATGATTTGTGTGCCCAGTATGGTTACATGTTAAATGGAACATCATGAGTCCATCCCTGGTTATCTGGCTAATTTTCCCTAATTTTAATTACATGTCAAAGTATTAAGCATCTCCAAAATCTTTTGGGGTATAGCCCCTTGCCTGCATACATAAATTAAACATACATCTTTTTTACATTTTAGTATTTTTCTTCTTCTTCCACCTCTTACCCCAGCAAGTATATGACAAAGGTCACTTTTGAAAGCAGTGACCTTGGGCCTGAGTTCTTCCGTATTTTAGTTTTCCTACATTTGTATTTACGAAACATTTAAATGCCTTTTCTGTTAACCTGTCATTTGTAAAGCACTTTTTCCCTCTTGCAGATTCCTCACTTCTCAGAAAGCCTCTTTAATCTTGGCACGGTGCATCATTGCACTCTGTGACACAACAAAACCATACTCAAATGTAAAGGTCAGTTTGCTTTTTGGATCAATGCAATAAATAGCGTGTATCCTATAAATTTCAGAAACAATATTTGCTTTCATTGTCATGTTAGCAATATCCTGAAGCATACCAATCCAGTGTCTGACTAACATATTTATAGGAGAAAATTATGGAATAGTCTGACATTACTAAAAAAGTCATAGTATGAATCACAATTTCTCCTGTTATTATACCTGACTGGTATTTAAGATGACTAAGCATCTAAACAAAGTGAATGACTATTTTAGTTTTATCCTTAGCAGAAATAATTCTTGCATAACCAATATGTGTACAAATAGGTCCTTTGAATTTTTACATGGGACGTAAAACTGGAAACTATTTTGGGTTTATTCATTAAATACAGTATTCAAGAGTTGGAGACTTTCTTGAAATCGGCTAAATATTGAAAATAGGTTCTCAACTCACCATAAATCCCGGTTTAGTAAACAAATAGCAAAATATTATGTGTCTATGGTGCCACTAAGTTAGAGATCACCAGATAGACAAATTCTAATCTGCTTTTAGTACTTGTATGGCTGATTAATCTCCTGAATAGTAATACTTACATGGGACCTGCAACGGGACCTCTGCTCCCAGTTAACCCGGACTGGTTAACCAGTTACCTCCCGTTAGTTCCCTTCCTTCAGCCGATCAGGAACACTTGCATGGTTAGGGGACTTAGCTCTATGCACTCCCAGGCACTCAGCCCTGGAAGCTCTTAGTCCTTACAAGGACTTTTCCCCGTTGTATCCCCTGCAAGCTGGAACAGCAGACACAGGGGTTAAATCTTCCTTCACCTCCAATAACAGGACGACACACAGTTTTGGAGGTTTAAGCACTGGACTCTGCCAGACTGACACATTTTATTCAATACAGGCTTCTTTTAGGCACAGACCCCCGCAGGGGGACTCCATTCCACACAATACACTTCCCTTAGTCCCAGTCCGCTGTGGGAGATACCAAACAGTAGACAGGGATACACATTAACACATATTACATTCAGGGGGTTACAATTTGGGGCTCACACCCCTGGACGGGAAATGGTTACAGGGTTAAAGCCTACATTGCTAGATAGCCCTGGGTCCCATCTGGGATCCCTGCAAAAAGCTGCGCGATCGGATGTACAGAGCCCGAGATATCAGCGTCTAATGTCTGAGGCTCGATGCTCTGTACATCTCCAAAATTAGTTCCATGGTGTTGCTTGGTTTAGTCCAGCGAATTCCACTCACAGCTCCAGAGATTCACTGCTGACGCGCTTCCCTCTCTCCGGTGGATACCCCCATGCAGGTATCCACCGGAGAGAGCATTCTAGCCATGTAGGGGGGGACAGGAAAAAGCAACTATAGCTATGTTGGGGAGTGGGTAGGACAGTCCCCGACATGGGGACTGAAGACAGGGTGCGCAGGCCGGTTTCGGGATATAAATGCAGCCCCCTGGTGGTGTTCGTCTATATAAACCGGCGGCCACCCAGGGAACGCATGTGCCGCTTGCTTTGTGGTCTGCGTTTTTCACACCTCGTTAGCGAGGTGTGAACATTCTAACCACACATTCTAAATGGAGTATCAGAGTGGTCCAGCGCATGGGGCTCCATGCGCCAGAGCACCCCCGCGTGGCTGAAAAGTAAAATACAAGGGGAAACACATATTGAACAAGGGAAAATCATAACAATACACAATGTTGACACAAAATACAAAACCAAACATCTGAATACTCAGTAGGCATGGCACTTAGTGGCGGTGTCCCGCCACAGGATATAACTAATGCCTATTTAATAAAACATCCAGAGACGCTGCTACTGTGTATGGTACTCTTCAATCAGCATTGTGGCTCCTTTGTTATAGGACATTAACCCCTTAAGGAACGCAGACATATCAGGTACTCCCGACGAAAAACGTGGACGTACCTGATACTTCTGCTGCTAATTAAGGGCTGCATCATGATCGCTTCAAGCTGCTCTAATAGTATTGCAGTGATGCCTCGTGCATCGTGCAATACCCCCCTCACTGCCGGGCCATAGGGTGATCGCTTCCCCATGTGGCTCCCAGCAGTATAGTGCAGAGCTTCAGAAGCCATCAGGCAGGCTTCTGATGCCTCGGAAAGAGCGATCACATGGCCACAATTGGAGTCCATTGTGCTGCCAGCAGGGGGACTGCCTGAACTGACAAGAAGTCCCCCTGCTGGTGAAAAAAGTAAAAAAAAAAAAAAGAATTAAGTTAATAAATTTAAAAAAAAATTAAATTATGTGTTATTTTTGTTGACAATCTTGAACATTTATTTTAATTTCTTTTATTAAAATATTAATTTAACCCTGATAGAAAGGTACTATTTTAAGCATATAAGTAGATATTTAGTGCTATCCTACCATTAACAATATTAGCATTGTTTAGACCATTTATATTCCAAGGTCTTCAATACATTTTGTTAAATTTTGTAATAAGATGTATGCTATTTTAGTTATATACATTATAGTGTTTTAAATCACAGTAAATTCTACTGTATTGTAATAGACTTCATACTGGTCAAAACATGATATTGTATAATCACTTTATTTTATTATTTTTTATTTTATGTCATTTTTTTCCCTTTTTATTGTGTTTATATTTGTTTAAAATTATATTGACTGATCTATGTTTTTTTGTAATAAAAAAAAACACAATAAAATAATTTGAAAAGAATAATAAAGAGTGGCGTAATCCTATCACACATGAATGTGGGAAAAAGCTCCTAAAAAAGGAGATGAGAGAGAGAGAAACAAGGAGAGAAAGTCAAATGATTGTTTGCAGGAGATGGAAAGAGATGCAAAGGGGTAAAATATATAAAGAAATAGAAATGAACCTGATGATAATGCTTGGAAAAGAACGAGAGAGTATTTAGGGATTGAGAGATATAGTAGTTCAGGAATTAAAATGTGGCATCAGTAATACGTTTTTGGCGCTGATTGAGTGAATGGCCTTTGGTTTGGGCTAAAGTCCCAGGTGGTTTTGAAACTTGGCAATAGCCTTACATAATTTATAGATTTGTTACCTGGTGGTTTCTGAGCAGATGAAAAATGTGTTTTCAAAAAAACTAACTTTCCTTAAAGGCTTGTAAAAAAAGTTGTAATAGTAATAGTATTCAGAACATAGCACCCATTGCTTAAACTAAATTATTCTCAGTTAAGCATTATGACAAAGTCTAAATGTAACTGGTCACAATCAGTTCCCTTAAATATTTTGGTGTATGGTTAGGTCTCACTCTCATTTGACTGATCTATTTAAAAACTGTCCTCCAAACTCAATGACCTGCTCATAAAAAACCCCCCCGGCTTAAACCTTCCAATTCTACTAAGGAAATTTGAATGCTAAATTTAGACTGTGGAACTATAGTGTACACTCTTGTTTTAAAATGCATCACTCTAAACTTAACAATCTGCAACTGATTTGATCACGTTGTTCTCCAGTGTACCTACAAAACCTGTCATTGTGGAAGTACCAAAACCATATAGCTATTGAATCCAGATTGTAACCTTCACCTTTTGTTTATGGGTCATTTGGGTAACAGTTGCTACTCACTATATTAAGCAACAGCTAATTTAGTGAATAACAGATGGTCAATAAAAGCTACAGAACACATTGGAAACTAAGCCCAACATTAGCTAACTCTTGATTCCAGACATACATTCTCTTCACCTTTCTTATCTTATCTGGTGCATAACCACTTCTCTAGAAAATGCACACACTACCTAAGCAGTGATCGTATTTTACCTGCCTGCACTTCAAATGTGCTCTGTTCCACATCTGGCTCTTTACTTTCCATTTCTCACTATGAAAATGAAGTAGGTTATTATTATTGGCATTTGGCATTTGTGCTTTACAATGTTAGAAAAGTGAGAACTTAACAATAATTGAGACAAACTATTACACAGTTTGACAAAAATTATAGGTTGATGAGAAATATGACCGAAGGAGTTGACAATCTAGATAGGTTTAGGTATGGAAACACAATAGGAAAAGTAGCATTGGGGACAGCAACTACACGACAGGGTGGAAAAGTAGCAAAGTTGGAAAGTGAAGTGAAGTGGAGAATGGACCCACTATTTAAGAGTTTTTGAGAGTAACAACAGTTACCCTGGCAGCAGACTGGCTTCTATGAAAAGGGGTGAGTTTTAGGGACTTCTTCAAGTATGGGAGACTAGGGTAGAGTCTGATCGCTGGAGGCAGGCTTTTAGCAGTATGGGTACAAGCAGAAGACTGGAGAAGGTCACTGACAGCCGTGCGGCTGAGAAGGTGTGTACCTATGAATTTTTTAGTTGCTTTCTCCTATTGAGCTCTATGAATGTAATGCAACCTGGTAGAAAATGACACAGTCCTTAAAATGTTAGCATCCATCTACCTGCCATCAAAATCATCCATACTAAAGTCGTATTGTATTATTTAGGTTTTCTATTGCATGTGTGACTTTATATGCTTTCAATAAATAATTGAACATGTGAAATCTAATGTACCATTCCTGGTAAAATATATATATTGTTAAATAAATAAATACATTTTCACATACTAGTTTTATGGGTTAATTTCTATACAGATTTTTTATTAAAATTATGATCTATATATGATATGATATGAACTTTTCTCATGAAGTAATGAAGCCACAGTAGTTCAAGATGCTATTCAATTTCTTCAGGAAAACTGGAAAAAAACAAGCTGTTATCTGTAGCCAAGAATCCAATGCTAAATACATTTCTAAACTGTAAATTGTAACATTGTTTGTAAAGGCAGAAATATTTTTACAAGAGCAGTGTGGGGTTTACTATCAGTGATATGTGAGGTGTTGTAATTTACATTTATTTATTTTTTTATATACATGATTTTTCAGTATGCATATGTTGTAAATGATTTGTTAGTAATACTGAATATATTAATGATACATTAATTTAATTGAATAATTATATTAAACATTTAGTTTTACTTTCTTATTATTAGCCATAGGATAACCATGTGTATTAAGTATAATTATCATCGATCTATCATTGTTTTACTTGACTCTGCACTGTTTGTTCACTAGTGTGTGTTGTGGTGAATTCGGAACCCATTTCCAAATTTAGGTTAAAATAGATAGTTTGCCTAAAAATAAACTTCCATTCAACTAAATTAAGCATCTCATCTCATGACATCTCAATTTTTAACATTTTAGTGACTAAGGATTTTATGAAATTTCATGCGCTAAAGAATTAGGCTGTTTTTAACAACTTTGCTATCTGTTTGTTATACCATAATTTCCTGCTTTCTCACCCATACATATTTTATAAGAACAGAATAGGGCTTTCCTTTGATGCCTTGTTGTGCTCTGAATATCTTGAACAAAGGTTTCTATGACAAATTAATAAGCCTTTTAGGTAAACATCACTCGCCCACAGTTGTAGTATGTAGAGGCTTTAAAGCAATCTATCACATTAGACAGGTTACCTGCCATGTCACAAAAATTAAATTATCCCATCTGCACACCACTATTTTATTAATGACCTGAATCTTTGTTATGTGTGGACAATTCCACTTGTTAAGGATAGTGACTTCTTTTTTCTTTATTCATTTTCATTTTTTTGTTTTTTTTAACAAAAAACAAAACAAAAAAACCCCATAACCATACAAGACATAAAATTCATAATAAACATACGATTTTATAAAATTCTTCTCCCCTACTATAAAACCTCACATTCATATATGACATTATCCCATTTTGTTGGAAGAGGTTACATGCAGAACACCATAAATACCGACGGGACAGCTCCTAGAGATGTTAAATATTTTCTCGACTAATCCTTGGGTTATTTATTTGTCTTGCTCACTCAGGGATCAATTTTATCCACAGACCAAATTATGATTCCTCTTCTGAGTAAAATTTGGATACTTACCTATTCCTATTTCCATATTTAAGTGGAAGAGGCACTGGTTTTTAATCTCGGTCCACAATGGCGGTATATCAGATTTCCATTTTTTGGCTATTGTGATCTTTATTACTAATTAAACATGTACTATATATACTATGTCGTATTCTGCTTTGGACATTTTTGGAAGATATAGATGTAGTAGATATGATTCGGGTTTCAGTGGAAGTTTAATCTTACTAATTAGTTGGATTTTATCCTTTATCTGTCCCCAAAACCTCAGAATCGGTTCACACTTCCACCAAATATGTAACAAATCGTCTTTTTGTGATTCATATCTCCAACACCTATCAGTATGGCCAGACCAAATCCTGTTGATACAGCTTGGAACCAAATAAATTTGATTGTTGAGTTCAAAATGCATCTCTGTTAAGTTCAGACATTTAACTGATTTACATGCTTTCTGGAATGCTCCTATTAAATAATTTTGGATAATTTTAACTTGTACGTCTCTTTCACATTTTTCAGTGACCCTACTCAAGCTTGTTTTTTTCCTCCAATCTTAACAGTTCCTTACATAAAACTAGCATGTCTTTTGCCTCTGTCTTTCTTTGAATTGTTTTCTTTGAAAAATGTAAACCCTTAGTCTTTGTTTCTAAGTCTTTGTTTTGTTAGGTCTATTTCAACCTTGTACCAGTTTTCTTCTCTTGATGATTACTTTTGTGTAATAAATGCATGCATCAGCATGCTTGGGTTATGATATCCATGTATATTTGGCATAGAAAGACCCCCTTGTGCAGGTTTCAATTTAAGACAATCTAGTTTTAGCTTTGAATTTTTTACTGCATCAAACAAAATTCCCAAGTGACATCTGGATCATAGAAAGCCAACTGCTGTGAACTGAAAGGGGTACCATACGGAATAGGTATAACCATCTGGGGAGAACATATGATCTTAAAATATTTATTCTTCCCCAAAATGAGAATTCCATCTTTCCCCGGTCTTTTAACTGTTTAGTCATTTGTTTGGGGAGAGGGAGGAAATTTGCTTCCATTATTTTATTTGGATCAGAACATATCGTTATACCCAAATATTTCATACTTGTCAAATTTGTATTTTGCTTTCAAGAACTCTTTAGTTTTTATTGTGACATTATTTATTAAAGCTGTGGTTTTATTAAAATTAAGCATATAGTCAGACACCTCAGAGAATTGTTCTAATACCTTAATAGTTTCTTCCAATGAGTTTTTGGGTTCCTCTAAGGTCACTATCACATAATCTGCATACAGGTTCAGTTTTAGTTCACTGGAATTTGTACTGAACCCTTTAATCTATTTATTTTCTCTGATCTGAGAGGCCAGCGGTTCCAATGGCAGAATATATAGAATCGGGGAAAGCGGACAACCCTGCCTGGTACCACTTGCCAGGTCGAACCAGTCAGAGCTAAAGCCTCCCCCAAGTACTTTGGCTGTTGGACCAGAGTACAGAGCCATAATGGCCTCCAGCATTCACCCATGAAAACAAAGCTTTAGATCCATTGTGCAGTTAAAGTCTCCCATAAGAAACAGACTACCTTGTTTTATTCTATCGATCTTAAGAAACATCTTCTTTATAAACTTAATTGGGGATTGGTTTGGTACATAAAAGTTAACAAAGGTAAAAATATCTCTACCGATCTTACAAATTAAGATCACATACCTGACTTCTATGTCACTTTTCTAATATATTGTTTCAGGAGATAAGTTTCTAGAAAAGAGGATTGCCACTCCTCTTTTTCTTACTCTCCAAGGACGCACTGAAAATCAGTGGGAAATCTTTAGATATCATTCCTTTCTCCTCACCCGTTGTCCAGTGCGTCTCTTGGAGAGCACAGATCTGTATATTTGCTTGCTTTAAGAAGTGGTATACCAATGACATCATTTGCAGATAATTAATCCCTTAAGTATTTAATGTTGCTATTCTAATGTTTCTTTACCCAATGTTTTACTTCCTCTCTCCAGAGTTGCTTCGCCAGACTTTCAAAAAATAACAAAAGAAAATGTTACATAAAACAAACATCCCTACAGATCATACACACCCCATTTGTGTAGATCTGTTTCCACTTGAGTCTATTTGACAATCTCATGTGGAAGTTTGGTGCCATAAATCTATGGCGGTGGAGCCAAAACAGGTGGTCTGTACCGAGACTCAGGCACATCTTTTCTTTTTCTTTCTGCCTCTTTCTATCTTCCTTTTTACCTATCCTTTGATTTTCTATAATTAAATTTATTTTGTTTCTTATTTCCTCTCTTTTCATACTTTTTTCCCTCCCTTATCTCTTAAAGGACCACTATAGTGCCAGGAAAACATACTCGTTTTCCTGGCACTATAGTGCCCTGAGGGTGACCCCAACCGCAGGGACCCCCTCCCGCTGGGCTCTGGGGAGAGGAAGGGGTTAAAATCTTACCTTTCTCCAGCGCCGGGCGGGGAGCTCTCCTCCTCCTCTCCTCCTCCTCTCCTCCTCTCCTCGACGTCATCGGCTGAATGCGCCGCGCGTGCATTCAGCCAGTTCATAGGAAAGCATTTACAATGCTTTCCTATCAACGCTGGCGTCTTCTCACTGTGATTTTCACAGTGAGAAGCACGCAAGCGCCTCTAGCGGCTGTCAAGAGACAGCCACTAGAGGCTGGATTAACCATATTATAAACATAGCAGTTTCTCTGAAACTGCTATGTTTATAAAAAAAAATGGTTAATCCTAGATGGACCTGGCACCCAGACCACTTCATTAAGCTGAAGTGGTCTGGGTGCCTATAGTGGTCCTTTAATATCATATTCTCAATTCGATTGTAAAGGGTGAGGGTAGAGAGGAAAAAAAACAAACAAAAAAAAACAGTATATCAGGAATTCTAATTCTCTCTTTACTCTTACTTCATGTCAAGTTATACATTTCTTAAATTTGTTGTGTTGTCCTTTTTATATTACATACCCTTATTGTTATAATTTAGATGTATTTTTAAATTAATTGAACTCTAAGGTACATGATATATTTTGGTATATATTGTAATCTGTGTCAGTAATCATGTAAAAATCACACAAATTTAATCTCAAAATAATCACATGAAAAAAAAGAATAAGAAAAAAACCCATCAGTTTATCAGTAATTAAATTTACCTCTTTACCCTTATTTTATATCAAATCCCTAATTTCTTATATGTTTTACTCTACACAATGTGCTAACCCTCTTGGGGTATTTGTTCCAATTGTGTGTTGTCATTTTTGTATTACATGCCCTTATTGATATAATTTGAATGTAGTTAAAATTAAGTGAACTTTAAAGTGTGTAATATCTTTTAGTATATATTATAATCTGTCAATAATAAATAAAAATTAAAAAAAATACATCAGTATATCAGTAATTCAATTTACCTCTTTACCTTTATTTGTATCAAATCCCTAATTTCTTAATTTTTTTGTTTACTCTACACAATGTGTTAAGTGTTTTGGGGTATTTTTTCCCCAATTTTGTGTTAGCATTTTTTGTATTACATGCCCTTATTACTATAATTTGAATGTACTTTTACATTAAATGAACTCTAACGTGCATACTATCTTTAAGTGTATATTATAATCAGTGTCAATAGTCACATAAACACACAAATAAAATCTGAAAATAAACATAAATTATCAGTAATTCAGTTGACCTTTTTATCCTTAATTTATATCAAATCCCTATTTTCTTACATTTTTACTCTACACAACATTTTAACCCTATTGAGGTATTTTTCCCAAATTTGTGTTGTCTTTTTTGTGTTACATACCCTTTTATTATAATTTGGAAATACTCTAAAGTGCATAATATCTTTTAGTATATATTATACTCTGTGTCAATAATCACTATTCTTTTTATTCAGCCCCACATAATTCATACCTGGGAATTAACTATATCTTTAACAATCCTATTCAAGCTGGCTCCCTGGTGTGGTCATCCATCAATGAACCCTCATGGTCGGACTACTCACATATTTAAGCCACCTTCAGAGACCTTGTTATCTATTCTAAAATAAGATATTGGAAACTTAATAAACACATATTCTCTTCACCTGCTGTGACTAAAATAAAGACATTTTTAAACAGGGAGATTAGCCCATAAATAATGGTTCTAGCAAAGTCGACATCTATGGTCAATAAAACTAAATATGTAGAAAAAGAGTGAACCCTGACATTGTCTTTGAAGAAATTAGAGGTGAAACTGCAACATTTCTGAAAACACATTAAAAAAACTAAATTGCAAAATTCAAGGAAGATTTTAAACACTTGCACGTCTGAAAGAACACTATATAACATTAATAAACTGGTCAATGATTCTCAAGAAAGCCAGCAAGTCTGAATACCGTGTTAACCAATCCGCTACACCAAAGGTGCGAATATCAACAGATTAATTCTCTAATGCATGAATGACAAATGACATATGACCCATAGGAAATAGTCCATGAATGATTTTATGCACTTTTCCCAATGCAGGGAAGTCATTCCTAGAAGCTAAAATAATTCACAAAATTTACATAGTTACATAGTTACATAGCTGAAAGGAGACTTGCGTCCATCAAGTTCAGCCTTCCTCACAAATGTTGTTGCTGTTGATCCAAAAGAAGGCAAAAAACCTGGTCTGAAGCACTTCCAATTTTGCCACAAACTAGGAAAAAATTCCTTCTTGACCCCAAAATAGCAGTCAGATGTCTCCTTGGATCAAGCAGCTATTACCCCACTAATTAGAAATTATATCCCTGTATGTTATGTTTTTGTAAGTATTTATCCAATTTCAGTTTAAACATCTGGTATGGACTCTGACAAAACCACCTCTTCAGGCAGAGAATTCCATATCCTTATTGTTCTTACTGTAAAAAAACCCTTTCTTTGCCTTAGATGAAATCTCCTTTCTTCCAGCCTAAATGTGTGACCTCGTGTCCTATGTATAACCCTGTTTATGAATAGATTTCCAGATAAAGGTTTGTACTGGCCCCGAATATATTTGTATAAAGTTATCATATCCCCTCTCAGGCGCCGTTTTTCCAAACTAAACAGATTTAATTGTTTTAACCTTTCTCCATAACTAAAATGCTCCATTCCTTTTATCAATTTTGTAGCTAGTCTCTGGACCCTCTCCAGTGCCATGATATCCTTCTTTAGAACAGGAGCCCAAAATTGCACAGCATATTCAAGGTGTGGTCTTACCAGCGATTTATAAAGAGGCAAAATTATATTTTCATCCCGAGAATTTATGCCCCTATTTATACATGACAAAATCTTACTGGCCTTAGCAACTGCAGATTGACATTGCATATTGCTGCCTAATTTGTTGTCTATAACAATTCCCAAATCCTTCTCGTGTGTGGTTATCCCTAATTCACTACCATTTAGTGTGTAAGTTGCTTGTGCATTCTTAACCCCGAAGTGCATAACTTTGCATTTCTCTATGTTAAATTTCATCTGCCATTTTAGTGCCCAGTCCCCCAATCTATCCAAATCTCTCTGCAGCAAAGCAATATCCTGCTCACATTTTATTACTTTACAAAGTTTTGTGTCATCTGCAAACACTAATACATGGCTTTCAATGCCTATTTCAAGATCATTTATAAATATGTTAAATAGAAGTGGTCCCAAAACAGAACCCTGAGGGACACCACTTACCACTTTTGTCCAGCCTGAAAATTTACCATTAATTACAACTCGTTGTACTCTGTCCTTAAGCCAATGTTCTACCCAAGAACAGGAATATTAATCTAGACCAATTTCTTTTAGTTTGAAGACTAACCTATTGTGAGGAACCGTATCAAATGCCTTGGCAAAGTCCAAGTAGATCACATCCACTGCAACACCCTGATCTATACTTCTACTTACTTCTTCATAGAATGCAATTAGGTTAGTTTGACATGACCTATGTTTCATAAAACCATGCTGATTATTGCTAATAACAAAGTTCTTCCCAATGAATTCCTGAATATTATCCCTTAATAGCCCTTCAAATATTTTCCCAGTTACAGAAGTTAAGCTCACAGGTCTATAATTTCCAGGCAAGGATTTTGAACCCTTTTTAAATATAGGAACAACATCTGCCTTCCTCCAATCCTCTGGTACAACACCTGAAACAAAAGAATCTTGAAAAATTAAATACAGAGGTTCACTTATTTCCCCACTTAGCTCCTTAAGTACTCGTGGGTGAATACCGTCAGGCCCCGGAGCTTTATTTACATTAATTTTCTTTAATAGCTGTAGCACCTTGTCTCGAGTTATCCAATCACAAGATATTTGCAAGTTTTTTGCAGCAAACATTTGCATATCTCTTGCCATAGGATCCTCATTAATATATACTGAAGAAAAATAGTTATTTAAAATTTCTGCTTTTTCCTGGTCTTCATTAGCTAATAAACCCAACTCTGTTTCAAGTTCATTTTTTATTTTTTTTTGCAAATTAAATTTTTATTAATTTTTCATTTTAAAACTTAGGGTACAGAAAAAAAAAAGGGAAGGGAAGGGAAAAAAGGGGAGTTACAATCCACATTAATTACATAATACAATATCATTCTTACAAAGTTTTGTTATAAGTATTACCAAAGTCTAAAATATTATTGCTTATAATTAATATCTCCAATTTGAAATAGTTGGATTACAAAAATGTCTACCTTTATAGAACTTGCTGGTAGTACATTTATAGCTCTTAGTGGAGAAAGGAAATAGGGAGGGAAAAAAAAAGAAGGGAAAAATGGGGGGGGGGGAGGGAGGGAAGGAAAAGGGCCAACCCCAGTCTGTATATTCCTGGGTTACCCAGGTTATCAATGTCCGTGGTTTTGAATGCTATGAAGTAAGAGTTGATAAATAACTTTGCCATCTATCAGCTACTTTCGGACTTAAACTCCCTATTCTTGTTTGCTTCCACATAATAAGTTCGTAATCTACTGTTATAGACATCAAAGACCTAATTTCTTGTAAGGAAGGTAATTCTGAGGATTTCCAGTTCTTCACTATTGATATTGATACTGTAGATAAAATTAGAAAAATCAATTTCCTTATAGATTTAGTAATATTATCTGGGAGTACTTTGAGAAGTAATATCTTTGGTTTATGTTCTAGTTTGCATTCTGTAGCTTCTTCAATCATTCTCTCCGTATCTTTCCACAAATTATTTACTTTATCACATGTCCACCATATATGCAACATAGTGCCTTTATGTAGCTGGCATCTCCAACATATATCCTCCACGTCTGGAAAGATTGATCGGAGGCGACTCGGTACCATACACCACCTATACAATATTTTCCGTGAAGTTTCAAAATGTTGAGCACATGATGATAAGCTTTTATGTATTGTAAAGATGTTCTCCCATGCTTCTTGAGTTATAGATTCTTGAATATCTCTTTGCCAGTCTAACATAAATTTCCATGCTTTCGGTTCTTCTATCTTTGTAAGGTAATCATAACATGTAGAAATTATTTTTTTGGGTGGACATAAAGCTGCACATATTTGTTCGAATTTCGTAACTGATGTACGTAGCATTTCGTATCTTATGAGTATCTTATTATTGAAGAGAAGTGCTTTAAGCTGTAAATATCTGAATATAAACTGTGAAGGAAGTTTGTACTCTTTTTGAAGATCTGAGAAAGCTTTTAAACCATTTCTTGCGAAAAGATGAAAAACATGAGTTATTCCCTTTTGTTTCCAAGCTTGATAAGGAAAAGTATCGTTGCAGAGATATAAGGTTTTTATTGGGGTTATCAATGCCCATGGGTGAGCGGAGCATAATCTTTCCCGATTATTATCCCATATTTTTAACGAGTATTTAGTAATTGATAATGTATCAGGGGATATTATCCGTTTCTGTTGGTGAAGCCAAAATATAGAAGAGAGGCTAGAGGTACCACAACAATGACTCTCTATAGCAACCCACTGAGGGGTATATATTTGCGAATTTATACTGACTATGTTGCTTAAAATTGCTGAATAGTAATATGCTTTCAAATTCGGGAATCCCATACCTCCATCTTTTATTTGTTTCATTATTAAACTTTTTGAAATTCGGGGTTTTTTCCCTCCCCAGCTGAAACGAATTAATATGGCCTGTAATGCCGAAATATATGTTTGCGGAATTTTAATCTGTAAAGACCTAAACAGATAAAGTATTTTTGGTAGAATTTGCATCTTCAATGTCGCTATTTTTCCTACCCATGATAATATAATATTTCCCCACGTTTTCAATTGTTTTTCAATATCTTTAAGTAATCTTGTATAATTTGCTGAAAAAAGTTCTTTTTTCATTTTTTGTAAATCTGATACCAAGGTACACCAAATGGTCTTCTCTCCAATCAAAATGATGATCTAATTTAAGTTTTTCTTCTGACAATTTGGGTATGTTAAAACACATAGCTTGCGTTTTTGTGATGTTGAGTTTATAAAAGGAGAGTTGACTATATTTATGTATTTCCTTATGTAAACTGGGTAAAGTAATATGTGGTTGAGTAAGTGTTAGCAAAATATCATCAGCAAAGATGTTAAGTTTATATTCTTCTGAGCCCACTCGAACTCCATGTATATCTTTACTTTTTCGGATAGCCGAAGCTAAAGGCTCCAAGGCCAAAACATATAACATGGGGGATAGTGGGCACCCTTGTCTTGTACCATTAGTGATCTTAAAGAAATCTGAACCAAAACCTAAGTTCATAACCTTTGCTGTCGGATTATTGTATAAGGCTTTAATCACTGAAAGAAATACAGGTGGAAATCCGTATACAGTTAGAGTTTCCTGAAGAAAGAGCCAATTCAAACGGTCGAAAGCCTTCTCTGCATCTAGGGATAACATAATGCTTTCTAATTTAGATGACTTTAGAATAGTATAAATATCTAAGACTTTCCTTGTATTATCTATCCCTTCTCTGCCTGATATGAATCCCACCTGGTCTGTATAAATTAAGGTTGGTAAGACTGCTTTAATTCTTTCTGCATACACTTTTGCATATATTTTGGCATCTATGTTCAGTAGAGAAATAGGGCGAAAATTTTGACATATTGTTGGGGATTTTCCTGGTTTTGGAATAGTAATGATTAGAGCTGATATTTTTTTTTTTTTAGAATTGATGTACTTGAAAAAATTTTTGGGGTTGGTTTTGCATTCTTTAGCTATCAATTTCTCATTTTCTAGTTTAGCCACTTTAATTGCCTTTTTGCAAGTGTTATTGGCTTCCTTATATCTTAAATAGGATGCCTTTGATTTGTCTGATTTAAATGCTTTAAATGCCCTTTTCTTATTTTTAATCTCTTGTTTTACTTCTCTACTAAGCCACATTGGTTTTAATTTGTTTCTTTTATATTTATTACCCAATGGTACATACTGAGAAATGTACCTTTCTAATATATGTTTGAATAGTTTCCATTTATCCTCAGTGTTTTTATCACTAAGGAGTTTATGCCAGTCGATATGTTGTAGAGCTGCCCTAATCTTATTGAAATTGGCTTTTTTAAAATTATATGTTTTAGTATACCCCACCTGCTTTTGCTTTTTTGAGTTTATTTCAAAATTTACCATATTGTGATCACTATTCCCCAAATGCTCCCCTACTTGAATGTTGGTTAAAAGATCAACATTGTTTGTTATGACAAGATCCAGACAAGCATCCTTTCTAGTTGGTGCTTGTACCAGTTGTGACATAAAGGTGACATTTAACACATTCAAAAACCTGATTCCCCTTGCTGAAGTACTAGTCCCTCTTTCCCAATTTATGTCTGGATAATTAAAATCTCCAATAATTAACGTGTTACCTCGATTTGCAGCTTTCTCAATTTGCTCTAACAGCTGTTCTTCCTCATTAATATTTACATTTTGTTATATAGGCTCCTTGCATTAGTAAGCATACATTTAATATTATCATGAGTCTTTTGTACTTTTTGTGAATTATCAATATTACATACCTCCTCTGTTCTGAGATGTTGAGTTTGAGATTCATCTGTGGAAGAGCCCAGGGGGTTATGAAAGGGCTTCAACACAACTAGCGCTTCAACACAACTAGCGGCCAAGGTCCGAATGGAATCAGGAACTTTAACTACAATATCTTGTACCCCAGTTGACCACAATATTTAATTGCAATGATCCTTGCCATCTGAAATTATGGTAGCTAGAGTTATAGTGCCACACATGCAGGACTCCACCCTTTGTGCAACCTATCAGCCCATACCTTTAATCAATTATGATGTTTATATTTATTCAAAATGCTTAGGTGACAGGCATCCAGGTTCCTTTTATTTGTAATTGCAATGCTGGTGATGGACTTCTCCATCCAAATACCATTATGAAACTCATGGACCTCACAACTAACATAAAAACACTGTTTAATTTTTTTAATTATAATTAAATTACAATTTGGCACTTCCGAAATTCAGGACTTTGGCACTTAGGTGTAGGGTTAGGAGTAGGGTTAGGGATAAGGTTAGGAGTAGGGTTAGGGTTAGGAGTAGGGTTAGGGTTGGGCTAGGAGTAGGGTTAGGAGTAGGTTTAGGGTTAGGGTTGGGTTAAGAGTAGGGTTAGGAGTAGTGTTAGTGTTGAGTTAGGAGTAGGATTAAGATTAGGGTTAGAGTTGGGTTGGGATTAGGGTTAGGGTTAGGAGTAGGGTTAGGGTTAGAAGTGGGGTTATGGTTAGGGTAAGAGTTGGGTGAGGAGTAGGGTTAGGGTTGGGTTAGGAGTAGGGTTAGGTTTAGGAGTAGGGTTAGGATTAGGTTTGGGATAGGAGTAGGGTTAGGTTAAGAGTAGGGTTAGGGTTGGGTTAAGAGCAGGGCTAGGTTAGGGTTAGGAGTTGTGCTAGGATTAGGGTTAGGAGTAGGGTTAGAGTTAGGAGTAGGGTTAGGATTAGGGTTAGGATTGGATTAGGAGTAGGGTTAGGGTTAGATTAGGGTTATGAGTAGGGTTAGGGTTGGGTTATGAGTAGGGTTAGGGTTGGGTTAGGTTAGGATTGGGTTAGGAGTAGGGCTAGGGTAGGGTTTGGGGTTGTGCTAGGATTAGCGTTAGGAGTAGGGTTAGGGTTGGGTTAGGAGTAGGGTTAGGTTAGGGTTAGGTTAGGGTTAGGAGTAAGGTTAGGGTTGGGTTAGGGTTGAGTTAGGTTAGGATTGGGTTAGGGTTGGATTAGGAGTAGGGCTAGGGTAGGATTAGCGGTTATGCTAGGATTAGGGTTAGGAGTAGGGTTAGGGTTGGGTTAGGAGCAGGGTTAGGCTTGGGTTAGAAGTAGGGTTCGGGTTAGGGTTGGGTTAGGATTAGGAGTAGGGTTAGGTTAGGAGTGGGGTTAGGGTTAGGGTTGGGTTAGGAATAGGGTTAGGGTTAGAATAGGGTTAGGAGTAGGGTTAGTGTTATGGTTTGGGTAGGGTTAAGTTTAGGAGTAGGGTTAATGTTAGGGTAGGGTTAGGCTTAGGAGTAGGGTCAGGGGTAGAGTTACCCTAACTCTACTAACCCTAACCCTACTCCTAACCCTAACACTAACCCTACTCCTAACCCTAACTCTAGTCCTAACCCAACTACTAACCCAACCCTACCCCTAACCTTACTCCTAACCATTCCCTAACTCTACTCTTGGCCCAAACCTAACCCTACTCCTAGCCCAACCCTACCCTTAACCCTACTACTAACCCTACCCTAACTCTAACCCTACTCCTAACCCAACCCTAACCCTAACCCTACCCCAACCCCAACATACATTCTACACTATTGATTCCTCCTTGTCCATTTTTATTATTTCATATCACCTACACCAGAGGACAACCCAAAGCACTAACTCTCCTTAGAATACATTTCTATATGTTGCATAAGAGAGACTTTGGATTGGGTTGATGAGTTGCCTGTCTCCATTTCAAAAGTATCTCTAGTGCTAGATGCTTTTCTTGTTGTAAATAAACTTAGCTAACCCTAGTAAACTCTAATTAACCTTATCTAAGTCTAGCTAACCCCAACTAACCCTAGCTAACACTAACTCTAATTACTCTTTAGTAAATAGGCAGATAGGCCTATTTTTTTTCAATTGCTGTAAGTATCAATGTTAATGATCACATTGCCTTAGCCATGCACTGGTTTGGCTCCCAGGGCCATTGCACAGCTTGGGAGTCAATCAAACCCTACTGCTGGACTGTCTCACTTGTGAGGCAGCCAACACTAGCCTAGCAGTGTGCCAATAAAAAAAGGATGCCTCCAGCGATTTTACCTGGCCTGAGCTTTAACAACATTGTGACAGCTGGCAGAATATAAAATAGCTTCTGACATCTCTAAGTATGAAATAGCTGCATATAATGTGATTGTAAGTCATTGGTATACAAAGTGCAATGATTTTTGACTTAACCATACAGGTATTTTTTTAACACTGTTGCTGGCTGGGACAATAACGTTGGCTACATATGCATAACATTAATATATGGACTGTGTTATTGAAACTTGGATACTGATACAAATATCTTTGCAGCATTTCAACTGCCAAAATATTCTGGTAAGGATGAAGAGCTACAAATGAACTAATATAAAACAGCTTCCTACATGCTGAATAAATTAAGCATCATAACTGAAGAGTAACATTCAGTGGTTCAGAGCATTCAGATTTCAACCATTTTGAGGTGTATTTGAACAGGCATGGTGTCCATGACAGAACACCTTGTAGAAAGACGTTGCTTTCTGAAAATAAAACATTGCTGCACACCTGAAGTTTGCCAAAGACCACACTGACAATTGAAGCACTACTGGGAACATGTTTTGTGGTTTGCTAAAATTAAAGCTGTTTGAGCTGTTTGGGAAGAACATGCATCACCATGTAGGATGTAAAAAGAGAACCCCATCCCAACAAGAACATCAACCCAGCAGTTTAGGGATGGTGAAAGGAGCATCATGATTTGGGTCTGCTTTGGCATCTTTGGGGCCTGAACCACCTGCCATCATCGAAAGGAAAATTAATTTCCACGTTTTTCAAGTTATCATTTAGGATAACATCATGGTGGATGTATGCTAGCTGAAGCTCAGTAGAAGTTGGGTGATGCAGCATCAAAGTAAATCCAGTACAGAATGGCTTTACAAAAAAGGAAATCCATCAGTCAGAGTTCAGACCTTAACCCCATGGAGATGCTGTGGAATTACTTTAAGAGAGCTGTTCACACTAGACATCTTATGAATATGGCTGAGATGAAGCAGTTTTGTAAGGAAGAGTAGTCCAAAATTTCTCCTGAACATTGTGCAGATCTAATCCACAGCAACCAGAAATGCTTGATTGAGATTTTTGCTGCCTAAAGATAATCAATTAACTATTTAATCCAAGTGTTCACTTACTATTTTCACAGCACTGTAAATGTTTAATGGGATCTGTTCAATAAAGACACAATTGATTATAATGGTTTGTGTGTTGTTAGCTTAAGCACATTGTATTTGCATGTACTTGTGATTTTGATGAAGATGAGGTGACATTTTATGACCAACTCATGCAGAAAACCAACTTACGCTAAAGGGTTCATGCACTTTTTCTTGCCACTGTATTCAATGAATAATGTGTTGTGGTGAATTCATAGTCATAAAACAAATGTCCAGAAATAAGCCCAGAATCCAGCCAGACTCACTCCAAAAAGCCACAATGTAAATGTATCACGATTCACATAACTTGTCTGAAATTAATACAAACCCTCACCAGTTAGTGGACAGTGGAGCCCAGCATCCAAAGCAGGGGTAGTCAATTCAAGCATGTTACTAATTCAGCAGAATCACAAGGGAGACACCAGCTAAAACAAAAAAAAAGTAGAAAGCAGATGCAGTCCTTGATAAAATATAACCTAACATTTATTGAAATAGTCTACAAAATTAACAAATTCAAGACATAGCAGCAAAATAAAAATGCTCAAAGTATCCCATGTCCTTGAATGAGTTTGGGTGTTAGCCAGTGTATCCCTTGTGAATTCATAATCAGTTTAAAATTTATAGCAAAATAGCTGATTTCCAAAAAAGGGTTGTGTTTGCTGTATCTTGTATATTGCATCAATTGGCCCCAGCAGCACACTTATAAAGTAATTATATTCTGGTAAGGACAGCTTTCTTGTTCTATATATTATAAGGGAGCATTGCATCCCTCCCAGTCATAGGAATCTAATTACGGGACACTACTTTAACCTTGCATGCAGAGAGCCCCAAGAGAATGAATATCAGTTGTAAGTGGTTTAAGTTTGCAAAACAAATCATTAGATAAGGACTGAATAAGACTTGAATACATAGATGGTGTGACAAGTAGAGTTGAGCAGACACCTGGATGTTCGGGTCCGGCGGGTTTGGCCGAACTTTGAAAAAAAGTCCGGGTTCGATAAAAGTTGTGGGTCAATAAAAGTTGTTTTTTATAATGCTTACACCACACTAATTTATTTTGGGTTCTATAAATTGATAGATCCACTGGCTTATGACTATCTACATAACACACAGATTGTATAATGTGTTCCTTGATGCATTCTAGGTTTAGGTTAAGGTTAGGGCTAATATTAGGGATAGTACAGGATCATATTTGTCCTGGTCTGCCTGGAAATTACAATTCAATATTGCTGTTAGCAGTTGCCACCATTAATTCTGTCCAACATCACCCTGCAGTGCAGGTATGAATAATTTGCCATTTAGAAAATTATTGAATTATGTGACAGACAGACAGATAGAGAGAGAGAGAGAGAGAGAGAGACAGGCAGTCAGAGACAAACTTGAGCAAGTGATCATGTTGATTTCTATAGAAATCTAAGGACCGGGCTTAACATTTTTTCTCCTGCTAATGATTTAAAGACAACAAAAAATAAGGTGCATTTGTAGTTTTAAGATATTCATTCTTTTTTTGCTTTCAAAAAGACACTCTTTCTGCAATTCCAACACAAGCATGAAACAGCTGAACAAACGCCTGTTCATATTCTGAAGAAGCCATCAATCAACACAGACAATAATGCTGCTATATGCCAAACATAGGAAAAGAAAAAAACCACAAGCCAGCCCTCTGGGATTTAAGGCGCTGCCTTACCAGAATAATGTCTAAAAGTTTACTTACATTTGCACTCAAGTGGATGAAACAAAATATGACTGAGAAGCTGAATTCAGTGAATTATTCCTCAATACTGCTCCAGAGAGACTTTGAAGTAACCTGCTTGAACTTAAAAAATAGGGACTTTTGTAAAAAGAAGGTTGCATTGGTGTCACATGTCTGTCATTTTGCAATCTTTAATTTTGATAGGATGGCCCTTTAAAAGAGACAACAGTTTCACCATTACATTGCAATCACCAAATGTATTTAATTGCTTTATATACAGTGAGACAGACACAATGCAAGTTTGTAGTTCCAGAAAGCAAAGTATGGAATGTTTAATTCCAAAGACTTAAATATAATTATAATTAATCTATCTGTCTGTCTGTGTAACTGTCTATTATTAATCCGACATATAAAGGGAACCTATAGTCCAGAAAATAACAATGAACTGCAGCCTTTGGAAGCCCTCTACTTTTCCCCAGAAGTGACTTTCTTCCTATCTTTGAGGTGAAATAGACTCAAAGGCTTTTCTTTCAGTAGTCTCTGAAGTCTCTGTGCACAAGAGTGCCTGCTATATATGTCCTTGCCAGGCCCGTGCACGAGTTTGCACTTCAGCATGCTGATCTGAGGTCTGTGAACTGGTCTGAGTTTGGATCTGAGGTATGCAGGGAAAAGGCAGGCTAGCTTAAATTGACTCTCCAGTGCCAGGAAAACAAACCTGGCACTGCAGGTCTTCTCTCCCTCCCACCTCCCATCCCAAGTTTCTGAAGGGGTTAAAACCCTTTCAATGACTTACCTGTATCGAGTGCCAATGTCCCTTGGTGCTGGGTCAGGGTCCGCCCATGCTCTATTGCGAATGCTCGGCCGCTGGCGAGGGAGACCTAATGCGCATGCGCGGCAATGCTGCGCACGCACATTAGACCTCCCTATAGGAAAGCATTGAAAAATGCTTTCAATGCTTTCCTATGGGGATTTCAGAGACGCTGGAGGTCCTCACATAGCGTGAGGACGTCCAGCGACACTATAGCACACGTGTGCTATAATCACGGAAGTGCCCTCTAGTGGCTGTCTAGTAGAAGGAGTTAGCCCTTCAAGGTAAATATTGCAGTTTATGAAAACTGCAATAATTACAGTTGCAGGGTTAAGGGTAGTGGGAGTTTGCACCCAGACCACTCCAATGGGCAGAAGTGGTCTGGGTGCCTGGAATGTCCCTTAAAGTAGAATGTGTCTGCCATTTGTGGAAATGTGGAAATGTCCTTTAAATAACGTTTACACACCTGGTTTCCATCACCTTCACCTCCTCCACCAATGATGTTAGCATCTAAGCTGACATTACTTATGATCTCATCCAATCTATGAGAAGCAATGTATTAAAATTGATTAAATGGATTAAAATGGATTAAAATTAGGCATGCAAAGCCAATCCTCCAATCAAATGCTGCTAGCAGACGCATTTTATTCCAGGGCCGTTTCACTTGGTTCTGAAGGAGGAAGCTCCTCTAGTGGCTGTCAGGAAGACAGCCTCTAGATGTATAATTAATTAGAGGTATTATTAATTAACCCTAGAATGTAAGGATTGCAGTTTCTACTAAACTGCAATGTTTTACATTGCAGCGTTAAAATGACACGACTACTGCATCCAAACCATTTCAATTAGATGAAGTAGTCTGGGTGACTTTAGTGGTGTTTTAAGAGTCATATTAAACTGATTTATTGGTATATTCACAAATTTTCCATTAAAATGTACAAAAAAAAGAAACTGATAGATGAAATGTTAATAGTTGGGTAACAAATGTCTTTATGTGCTGATGACAAATGCCAACTATGCACAGAATTATCACTAGCCAGTTGAAACACTCGTTTTGGGCCAGGTAATGATGCTGCTGGATATGGAGTTATACCACTGCCAGCAAAGGGCTTTAACTTTGTATGTGCAACATTCTTTTCTGTAACGCTGCACATGCAGACTCCATTCACTGTAGTGGTAATCGTGCTTGGAGTGTTCTTTTCAGAGAAATTTAAATGTACATAATAAAAGTTATATTTTAGCCGTATTACAAAGATATTTGCCAATATCCATTATATCGGCTTCACTGCATGTATTAGTATAGGCAACATAGGCTCCTAATTGCTAAATTCAAATAAAAATGGGGACCTATCATTTGGAGTGATTCGCCAATTTGAGTGTATCACACTGAGCTATCATTTACAAGATAAAATACATGTACATCTTGTAAATGTATGTGTCATTTAATTCATAAAACATGTGCAATTTTATTTTAATAAATAAATATCCACTCTTAAACGAATATTCAAATCTTAAATCAGATATATAACTAATCGAAAACACAAATAAACTTCAGATTTCAAGCCACACATTTTCAAATTTTGCTACATGTTTAAATTGTATAAAGTCGTTTTTCAAATAAAAACAAAAAACAAGATTATTGCTACAAATTTTGTAGAGTTTATATAACCTTGAAAACACTCCCAATTATTAAAATACTCTTTACATATTTTTCTACACTTTTGAAATATTCTACAATGTGTGTTGATATAGTTCCTTACAAATCAGGAAACTGTTAAAATAATTAATTTTCATGAAAGAGAGATTTTTTCAGCACCTATAGTCTCATCTAATAAAGAGTGATGACTGTATACGCACAGGGTATCTCAGAAAATAGAAGTCCACCATGTTTTTGATGACAGCCATTATCAATCATTTAGAACTGTTCAAACAATTAATTTCAGCTGAGATCTGGTGACTCATCAAATAATGGACCCTGCAGTCATCGTAATACTGATATTAGTACAGTCAACTTCCATTTTAATACACGCTATTGTTCACGTAGGCTGGCAAACAGATAAACATAGTCAATATAAAGCATGAAGCTTTCATTCAAAGCAATTAATTCAAGATGGGATTCTCAGACCATGTGCCTAGTTCTCATGGTCATTATTAACCTGGAGGAAGTCATAATTTATTTATTAAAGAACAAACAGGAGCCTCATTTCAACTATGTTGAATAAACATCATTATGAGAGAAAACACACTTAAAGAACTTCATGGTTACATAGTTACATAATTACACAGCTGAAAAGAGACTTGCGTCCATTAAGTTCAGCCTTCCTCACATATGTTTTTGCTGTTGATCCAAAAGAAGGCACAAAATTCCTTCTTGACCCCGAAATAGCAATCAGATGTCTCTTTGGATCAAGCAGCTATTACCCCATTTATTAGAAATTATATCCCTGTATGTTATGTTTTGCAAGTATTTATCCAATTGCAGTTTAAACATCTGTATGGACTCTGATAAAACCACCTCTTCAGGCAGAGAATTCCATATCCTTAGTGCTCTTACTGTAAAAAAACCTTTTCTTTGCCTTAGATGAAATCTCATTTCTTCCAGCCTAAATATGTGACCTTGTGTCCTATGTACAGCCCTGTTTATGAATAGATTTCCAGATAATGGTTTGTACTGGCCCCCGAATATATTAGTATAATATTATCATATCCCCTCTCAGGCACCGTTTTTCCAAACTAAAGAGATTTACATTTTTTAACCTTTCTTCGTAACTAAAATGCTCCATTCCTTTTATCCATGTTATAGCTTAACTCTGCACTTTTTCTAGTGCCATGATATCCTTCTTTAGAACAGGTGCCCAAAATTGCACAGCATATTCAAGGTATGGTCTTACCAGTGAATTATAAAGAGGCAAAATTATATTTTCATCCTGAGAATGTATGCCCCTATTTATATATGACAAAACCTTACTGGCCTTAGCAACTGCAGATTGACATTGCATATTGCTGCCTAATTTGTTGTCTATAACAATTCCAAAATCCTTCTCGTGTGTGGTTATCCCTAGTTCACTACCATTTAGGGTGTAAACTGCTTGTGCATTCTTGACCCCGAAGTGCATAACTTTGCATTTCTCTATGTTAAATGTCATCTGCCATTTTAGTGCCCAGTCCCCCAATCTATCCAAATCCCTCTGCAGCAAAGCATTACTGTTGTGGTCGTGACCTAAATATGAATATTAATCTCTTAATACATAATAATTAAGCAATAATTCATGGTATTATGGTCGAATATGTGGATAGAAAATACACAAAACGTTGTAATATTAAATGTATATTTAATATAACTATAATAAATAAACAGATGCTAGCGGAATGTCAATTTGCCACAATAATTATACAATACAATACTAAATGTTACAATGGATTCATATTACTTACAAGGCCCCAGCCAAAGGGCTGGGGCTAAGTCAGAGCTCGTACTACATGATCAGTCAGGTACAGGCAAAAAGAGAAAGAGCTTCTCCTACATCTGGTTTTTATTCAGTGTAAGTAGGCTGGCCTGTCATGTCACTGCCAGAAGCACATGTCTCCCCCCAAAGCATTACACTAAATATGCTTTCTTTATGATGTAAAGTCATTAATTAATAAATACCATTACAAACCACCCTTTGACTTATGTCATAAAACAAGCATTTATAAAACCAGTAAATTGTGAATCTTCCCCATTTTAACACTACCTGCCCTACAACAAAACCCACCTTTTGAAGAACGATACCCATTTACCCATTAATTATTACCCATTAACATTTTATTGCTTATATAAATGTTCACCATTGAGCACATGCATTACCAGTTGGGAAGTAGGCACATACCCACCCTTATAATAATGAACAATTCAAACCATGTTTTATTAGATTAACCAATGATATTGTGTTCATGTGAGGATGTGTTTTGGAGCTTAATATAGCATTAGACACGACAAACCTATAACACCCCGTGAATTATGACACAGACGGACAGTCACTGGAGCTCCTTTTCTGTAGCCTATCGCTGGTCTATGTGCCTGGCATTTTCACAAACATTAGTTCTGGAAACTGGATACTCTCTTCTTGGACAGTCTCATAGAACATACACATGTAGACAGGGATGAATTAAATAATTTGAGCAAACAAGGACGTAGGATTTTGTATTTACCTACTCCCATCACTCTCAGCTTCAGTATTTCTTCTCATAAAAACAGTTCATGTGTTCAGGGACTTTTTTGTGGTCACATTCCGTTTACCACCTTGACGTAACAGTTTCCTGCTCCTGATGCATTTTGTCCCTACTTTCATCACTCTCAGCTGCAATATTTTTCTTCAACAATTGAGTATAGAGTGTCCAGAGCTTCTTCTTCTTCTGGTTCATGGGTTGCAATAAAAAAGCTCCTTGCTGGAAAGTTCTTGAATGAAAACACAGGCAATGACGTACACAAACATAAATGGCAGATGACTTTGTGCCAATTATCACCAGTATTATTTGACTGTGGTGTCTTAACTATATTTACCCTATGGCGTTAAGTAAATACCTACACACCTCCTGAGAATTCTCTCTTCACATCCAGCGCACTCCTGATTCACAGATAAACACAATATCACTGTCGTATTTAACCGATTTAACCTAAACACCCACCAAAACAAAATAAATTCCAATTTACCACCCTTCCATTTAAACATGTATAGATAACCCTAAATGCGTACTTTCTCGTATCCCTCTTATCACTCTTCCGTCCACTCATGCACTTTACAGAGTCACAAATCAAGCACCTACTGGACAATGGGGTTCCCTCGTTGGAGCCCTCCCACCCCAGTTTTTTTTACACAAATACCTCCTGGTCCCTATGGGTCAATTCCCCCTTTCCCAGGCAAGCAAGCATACATACATACATGCATGCAACAACAATACATCAAGTTTTCAATTGCAATACAATCATTAAAAATAAGAGAATAGTATGCACAAAATCATAGCAGACATGTTAAATAGACACAATAAAATAAAACACATTCAATAGCTAATCATAGGTCAACATTTAAACACTGGTCTCCATCTGGTATTCTATCTGTGATTCAATGTCCACCCCTGGTTTCTGCTATATCTGAAAAAGGTAAGAAAACAGATCAGGATTACTTTTCCTTGTCACTTATAGCGTATACTGCCAAATCCTTTACTTAGCATATATACATATATACACATATAAATACATTCCTTAAACTTTTCATTTTATAAACAATTTGTTCAACAAGGTAACTTTCTTAATTTTCTACTTGGCTCTTAAAATAAACAATCAGCTAATAGCTGCTTTCTGCATCTTCCTTGCAATTCAGGAGTACACAAAACAAATTTCTAGCCAACTTAAATATGTTTAATAACTCTCCACCCTTTGGATAAATTATAGAGGAGTGAACCACAACACCTCTTCCGCCTCTGATGAAAGACTATAGGTCAATATGTCTCAAAGTGCAACACTTCTGACAGCTATAAGTGACTCCCTATTAATTTTTAGCCTTTCCACGGACATGTCTGCACCTCGCGGCTAAGGGCCTGCACAACTATCCACCCTGTGGTGGCAGTGGCTTTCCGCATGGGGGTGACTGCCCCCGCAAAATTAAAGAGTTGCAAACATACAGCAACCTCTTTTCCGGCTTGATTAAAGGTTATGGGCCAATATGTCTGCAATTTAACCAGTACACTCACGTATCACTTACTGTATATTTCCTGGTCTCTCAGGAATTTCTATTAAATAGCTTATCCCCTTCCCAGGCACTATACAATGAAAACTAGTCACCAAGGGTCTCTATGGTCATGATAGGCCACCCTACCACTAGTGTAATACATCCTTATTTTATATATTTCCTGGTCTCTCAGAGATTTTGCATATCCCTTTCCCAGAGCAATATATATAAACTATTACTAATAAGTTACAAAAGGCTACTTATAAGTAATACAGGATTTCAAATACAGGATAGAACTGCACAACAACTATTGGGTATGCTCCCCCTTCTCTGGACACGTATATTCATAGGATGGAAATATTAAAATCAGTTATATAGATGGCTTCTAAAAGAATATAAATCTCAATCTGAGCCCATACACTTACTTTGTTAAAAATGCTAACTTGTTAAAATATTCTAACCAGACCGAATAGGACAACAAGGAATTATTTTACCATTTTTTTCTGTTCATTTGTTACCAGTTCCTGAACACATATCCTGTAATTCCTTAGTCCTGGATATGAAAGCTGAAAAACACTCCACAAATTGATTAGTTTAGGCAATTACATTTACAAAACAATGCATCCTTTACTATGCAGTTTATTTTCTCATACAGGTAAGACTACCCACCCCTAACAAGGACAAATTCTCCCCCAGCTGTAGCTGAAAAGGATGGTCTCTTACATCACCAACCATCCCCCAAACACGTGCTTCACTGTTTTGACTAGGATGTACACTACATGTTCACACAGCTGTTAAATAAAAAAAAATGGTCTTTCCTTCATGAGTCATAATTATATATATCCATACTAAAATTCTATGTATACGCTCACAAATCTATTATTCGCTCAATCTGCTTTACTAAACTTATCTTTTTCTTAACTACTAATTTAATCAGTTTAGTTCAAATATCTTTTCAACTAAACAAATCCTTGAATGCCAAACAGATGTAAATTTGTACACAAACAAACAAACCAGGTCAAGTAACCAGCAATAAAAACCTGGTGAACAGGTTTAGTGAAAAGTCTTTTCCTATGCAAATGGTACTAGGCCTCAAGCAATTCACACCATGTGGTCAATGGTGGATTGAAACCCACATGGTCAGACAAAAAGTAAAATTGTTTTGTTTTATATATAAAAATGACCAAAGGTTGGTGAAACGTAACAAGCAACACAATAATTAATCACTAGGTTCTACAACAAGAGATACCTTAAAAACAAATATCTAATCCCTATCTGCTATCTGCATTCATTCCATTAAAACCAAATCATCATTCATTTATTCATTTGTATACAGACAGACAATTTACTGTATTATTTAAGCAAAATTCATAACATTTATATTTTCCCCAATATTCAAGCATAATCCTGCCGACTACGCCATATGTTGTGGTCGTGACCTAAATATGAATATTAATCTCTTAATACATAATAATTAAGCAATACGGAACAACATTAATATTTTATAATTCATGGTATTATGGTCGAATATGTGGATAGAAAATACACAAAACGTTGTAATATTAAATGTATATTTAATATAACTATAATAAATAAACAGATGCTAGCGGAATGTCAATTTACCACAATAATTATACAATACAATACTAAATGTTACAATGGATTCATATTACTTAAAAGGCCCCAGCCAAACGGCTGGGGCTAAGTCAGAGCTGGTACTACATGATCAGTCAGGTACAGGCAAAAAGAGAAAGAGCTTCTCCTACTGTTGATCCAAAAGAAGGCAAAAAACCTGGTCTGAAGCGCTTCCAATTTTGCCACAAACTAGGAAAAAAATCCTTCTTGACCCCAAAATAGCAGTCAGATGTCTCCTTGGATCAAGCAGCTATTACCCCACTAATTAGAAATTATATCCCTGTATGTTATGTTTTTGTAAGTATTTATCCAATTTCCGTTTAAACATCTGTATGGACTCTGACAAAACAACCTCTTCAGGTAGATAATTCCATATCCTTATTGTTCTTACTGTAAAAAAACCTTTTCTTTGCCTTAGATGAAATCTCCTTTCTTCCAGCCTAAATGTGTGACCTCGTGTCCTATGTATAGACCTGTTTATGAATAGATTTCCAGATAAAGGTTTGTACTGGCCCTGACTATATTTGTATAAAGTTATCATATCCCCTCTCAGGCGCCGTTTTTCCAAACTAAACAGATTTAATTTTTTTAACCTTTCTTCATAACTGAAATGCTCCATTCCTTTTATCAATTTTGTAGCTCGTCTCTGGACCCTCTCCAGTGTCATGATATCCTTCTTTAGAACAGGCGCCCAAAATTGCACAGCATATTCAAGGTGTGGTCTTACCAGCGATTTATAAAGAGGCAAAATTATATTTTCATCCAGAGAATTTATGCCCCTATTTATACATGACAAAATCTTACTGGCCTTAGCAACTGCAGATTGACATTGCATATTGCCTAATTTTTTGTCTATAACAATTCCCAAATCCTTCTCGTGTGTGGGTATCCATAATTCACTACCATTTAGTGTGTAAGTTGCTTGTGCATTCTTAATCCCGAAGTGCATAACTTTGCATTTCTCTATGTTAAATTTCATCTGCCATTTTAGTGCCCAGTCTCCCAATCTATCCAAATCTCTCTGCAGCAAAGCAATATCCTGCTCACATTTTATTACTTTACAAAGTTTTGTGTCATCCGCAAACACTGATACATGGCTTTCAATGCCTATTTCAAGATCATTTTGAAATATGTTAAATAGAAGTGGCCCCAAAACAGAACCCTGAGGGACACCACTTACCACTTTTGTCCAGCCTGAAAATTTACCATTAATTACAACTCGTTGTACTCTATCCTTAAGCCAATGTTCTACCCAAGAACAAGAATATTCATCTAGACCAATTTATTTTAGTTTGAAGACTTACCTATTGTGAGGAACCGTATCAAATGCCTTGGCAAAATCCAAGTAGATCACATCCACTGCAACACCCTGATCTATACTTCTACTTACTTCTTCGTAGAATGCAATTAGGCTAGTTTGACATGACCTATGTTTCATAAAACCATGCTGATTATTGCTAATAACAAAGTTCTTCTCAATTAATTCCTGAATATTATCCCTTAATAGCCCTTCAAATATTTTCCCAGTTACAGAAGTTAAGCTCACAGGTCTATAATTTCCAGGCAAGGATTTTGAACCCTTTTTAAATATAGGAACAACATCTGCCTTCCTTCAAGCCTCCGGTACAACACTTGAAACAAAAGAATCTTGAAAAATTAAATACAGAGGCTCACTTATTTCCCCACTTAGCTCCTTAAGTACTCGTGGGTGAATACCGTCAGGCCCCGGAGCTTTATTTACATTAATTTTCTTTAATAGCTGTAGCACCTTGTCTCGAGTTATCCAATCACAAGTTATTTACAAATTTTTTGCAGCAATCATTTGCATATCTCTTGCCATAGGATCCTCATTAATATATACTGAAGAAAAATTTGATAGCATTCATGTTTAATTAAGAAGAATACTCTATATATTCACATAGAGTGTGAACTTGATCATATAGCTTGTTTGAGCAGGGCTTTCTTTACCTCTTTTATCTGTTATTATTTGTATATTAGTATGTAATTTACTTGTTGCAAATTATCTTCATTCTATGATTGCAAAGTGCTGCAGAATATTTTGGTACTTATAAAATAAGAATATACTATCATTTATATTGTAAAACCTAAAAACTATTAAATAGTTTAATTACATGGTGCATTATATGGTAAAGTACATTTAGCAGACTTAGTTTTCTTCTAATACGTTCTTTAGCTATGTTTTTAATGCATATTATTTAAAACATATATATATAGTAGATACAAAAATATAAACATATTTCAAGTTTGCACATAAATCCTCAGTAACTTTAAAGTCCCATGTATTTGATAGAGGCTTTTAAAAAGAAAAAAAAAGCCATTTGCTTAGCATTTGATGGAATTTCATGCCTTATTGCATTTGCCTAGAGTTGCTATATTTAAAAAAAAAAGCAGATAGACTTGCAGCTGCCTCTTCTCTATTACTCTCTCACAAAGCATCAAGAGAAGTACTTGTTTATTACATATTTATATATATACCTTTAAGGTCCTCTTGCTCCACCAACATTTCAATGGAATATGAGGTATCAATTACAACAGAGCAGAGAAAGCAATTATTCTCCCCCCACCCAAATCTTGTCACATTTCATAGAATGTGTTTTAAAATTTAGGCTTAGAGTGCTTACATTTGGAATTAATAAAATGGGATGTCCAAAATCCCCTTAAATTTGTTCATATTTTATTGGCATCAGACAGGAAAAGGGTTGATTGGAGTGTGTTGAGTTTAAAAGGTTATTTTCAAAGTACCCCCTGTCTTCTGCATTTTTAGTCACCCTCCTATGATTGTTATGAGAGCTGCAACAGCTGTCATAACAAATGCATAACTCACAGCTTCCTCTGCTTTTCCTGCTATGCACTTCCTGTGGGAGAGTCTGTGGGCAAAAGGGAAGTGATCCCTTCCACTTCCTGTCTATCCAGCCACACACACAGACACTGGAGGAGCTGGAATAGCACCAAGTTTTACACCCTCTATATCTGTCCATGCAGATCCGCTATCACATATATGAGACCGACTGGACTACGGAATACACTGGGCGGCAGCAACGACCATAGTATACTTCAGCCCCAATACATAGAGTAAAAACCAAAGAAAAGTTACCTGCGCATTCCCTCCAATGGCCATTGGAGTAACTAAATAACCTCCATTTGTTTAAATATACATAGGGATTTAGGAGAGAGCGCAGGTAACTTTTTCTTTTGTTTTTACAGTATGTATTGCGGCTGATGTGTACTATGGTCGTTGCTGCTGCCCAGGAATGATGGGAGTTTGAGCACAGGACTTATTTTTTTGCATTTGTATTCACTTTTTGTATCACACAGCTATGTTACAATGTTGCCGCCCATCCCATGTGTTCCCTATTAAGGGTTAATAAGTATATAGGGGTGTATGTAAAAAATACCCCTCTCTGTCTCATTAGAGATATATTTACCAGAAGCTCAAGGAAGCAGGCTGAAGGGTCAGTGTAGGACCCATCTATGGGGTTTGCCTTGACGTGGCAGGCGGGCATTCCCTTCAATGGCCATTGGAGTAACTAGATAACCTCCATTTGTTTAAATATACATAGGGATTAAGGAAAGAGCGCAGGTAATTTATCTTTGGTTTTTACGCTACGGAATACACTGGGCAAGGCTCGTGGTACTTATCTCTCCTCCACAGCCCACCTAAGCTTCAAAAAGGCACATTATAAATGCTGTAAATAGGTGCCCCCCAAATGACATGTGCCTGTAGGCAGGTGCCTACTCTGCCTAATGGGAAATCCAGCCCTGGCTGCCAATACTTGCTCAAACTGCACTTTATGGTGAATTTTCTTTTGTTTTGTTTTTTGTTTTATTTTCTTCTTTATAAAGAAATTGCCTTGTGTATTTCATGTGTATAGTGATTACAAAACACTTGTCCCAAGAGAAGGACTATGTGGATGCATCTGCTACATAAATAACATTCAATATTGTGTCCTTCAGAAAGGCAATGCCAAAGGACTGTCTTGTTTTTGTCGTGTCTCTCACATTCTGCATTACACATTCAGCCATCTGCAATTCCCTTGTATAATCTGCTAAAAGAAAGAAACAAAAAGAACAAATATGCCATGCCTCCTAAATAAAACAGCACATGTTTTGTAATGTCAAATATTTCCTAGAAATAAACTGAGCATATGACAGAATCATATTCCAGAATAAATAGAAAGCTATTTCTTCAAAGCATAAATAATGCCATATACCAGGAAGATTTACTGAGAAATGAACTATGGAGTAGTTTAATAAACAGCACTTTTTCCACCTGCACTGTGAATGTTTACATGGTGTGTTCAATAAAAACATGGCAACATTTCATTCTTTGTGTGTTATTAGTTTAAGCAGACTGTGATTATCTATTGTTGTGACTTAGATGATGATCAGATCACATTTTATGACCAATTTGTGCAGAAATCCATATCATTCCAAAGGGTTTACATACTTTTTCTAGCAACTGTAAACTTAGAGAAACTCAGCAGCCTGCCCTTTGGTAAATTCCCATTCATGTCTCCATAAAGTTATTTCTCACTTGGTCCATTATAAAGAGAACATATTCTGAATAATCTCAGACTGACCCACATCCCACCCATAAAGGCAGTCAAGAAGCAAAACGCCAGCAAGTTCTCTCTGCATGAGAGATACAGCCACCCTGGACAAATGTTTCAACCTTCTTTGGCCTATTCAGTGAGGTGTAGCTGATACCCCTCTAGGCACAGTGAGCACAGGGTCGATTTCTGGATAACTCTTGTAATTTGGGGAGAGAGAAGTTACTGCATTGAAACAAAAACAGAGAATATGAGAACTCTGAGAACCAACAAAAGCTTAGAGAAGCTCAGTAGCTCGCCTTTCGGTAAATCCCCACTCAGGTCTCAAAATAGTTTTTGTTCACTTGTGCCATTACAGAGAGAACTTGCTGTCATTTCAGTTCTTGACTGACCTTATGGATGGGATCAGTTTGATATGCCTTGAAATAGGTTCTCTCTGTAATGGCACAAGTCAGCAAAAACTACTTTGAGACCTGGTCAGGGATTTACAGAAGGGCAACCTATTGAGTTCTTTTACCTTTTGTCTGCTCTCAGAGTTTTCATATTCTCTGTTTTTGTTAAATGGAAATCCCTCCCTAGCTGAGAATAATCTAGGAAGCTCCCACCAGCCAAGCCTACTACAAAAAAAGACCTGATTACCTCGGCACCACAGACTGTTCTTATAGTGCCTACCTGAACCTGCTAGCCCTCAATCTTGAAAAAAGAAGGTGTCATCAAAGCTAAGAAGTCCAAAATGTGCTCAGACCAAAACAGAAAGTGAGCAAAACTGCCTGATGCTCATTTCAGCATTTAAACATGCTGTCATCAGGAGCATCTTTGTTGCCTTATACTACTCTCCCCTTCTATCTTGATTACTCCACTTTGGGTGGATTCCAGAGTCTTTGTTATTTATTGGTTGAACTACACAATAGTATTATATTCTATAAAGTCTAAAATCGGTATTGACACTATAAAACTGTAATTTTCAATGTCTTTCAACCTATTTATGTGTAGACATTATTTTATTAACCATGATATTTATTCACATTAGATCCACTAATGTAAATGGATATTCTATTTAATTCCAGGTATTTTATAAATGTGAGACTCATCACAATACCTAAACATCTTTACTGGTAGTGTTTTACCCAGATTCCTAACTATTCACACTCCACAGATACATTCTGGACAGATCAATTGTTCACAATTGGACTCAAATGAATTTGTTTTTGAGGAAACAGTCATGAGCAATTATTGGTGATGTCTAATAAAAACAGTATTTTTTTCTGGTTTCATACCTTCGAGGATAATAATAACACAATGCTGTAGAAATATTCTGACAATATGTTTTTTAATTCTTCTGACAAGGACCTAAATTATTACATGTATGCCATTAACTTGGTAACTCATTCTTCAATTGTTAAATCAGGTCATTGATCCATTATTCAGTTTTAATATAATATATAGCAAAATAAATTATTCACATTACCCTTATAACACTATATACAGAGCGCATTGATGATGATTGTGATGCTACAATAAACAATTTAATACAGGCCATTTCCAGGGGCTGATGAACATGATATATTCGATCAAACCATTAGATATCCAGTGAAATACTATGTTGACTCCATTTTGGAATTAAGAACCAGTGGTCTAGCAAAATATAGTCCCTTTTCAAGCATTAATACAAATATTACCTATAAACAGTTTTAAAAATATATGAAAATCAACTATTATGTAAAAAAAAACCATATATTATATAAGTTGATAAGTGTCAAATAAAATGTTGTAATGATGCCCTTTCATTCATCTCAAACCACAAAATAAAAAATTAAATTTCCTGTGCATTGCATCCTAAAGCCTAAAATCTCAGACTTCTGTTTGAATTCAATATATGTTTTCACATTTCACTGAGAACAGCGGCTTTCTTTATTTGTGGCATTAGAGTACAGCATTGTAAGGTTGTTTATTACTGAGAGTTTACCTCACAAATGTGAAAGTGACAGACTTGACACACTCCAAGGCTTCTGTGTAGCAGATGTCACGCAATGTATTGCTATGAAATTCCAACTATTAACTAATAACCCAACTATAAAGGCCTATTATATAACACAATAGAGACATGGATCGGAAAAGCTGTACGTCAATTTAAATGCCATGCTTTACAGCGTGAAGCAAAAAGGCCACATCAAGAATTCTAATAATACAAGGAAACCACAAAGTTAGCTGTCTTCTTAACTTTTTTTGTATCTTTCATGGAAAAGAAAAGGAAATAATGATTCTACTGTCCTGGAGAGATGCAGGCCACAGACAGAAATGATTTGTAAAAAATATACAAATAAATAAATTTAACTCCTACGTAATGTGAATGACAGCAGGAATGAAAGCACTAACAATGCATACAATGATACATCAAAATGGTGAGATGTTTAATGATAAAATACAAAAATATAATGATGGGCAGAGAGGCAGACAGACAAAGAAGAAAATGAGGATAAATAACTGTGTAGAAAGTTTAATTGGTAAATAATGCAGACATTATTGTGCATGATATACGTAGATATACATAACTTTCATTGCTGTTTTCATAGGTGGACATTAAAAAAAAAATAAAAAAATAAAAATGTTAAAATTGAATATGTTTATGCCCTAGGGTGAATTCAATAAAACATCTTAAGCCACCTGTCGGCAAAATTAGCAAAAACATGGAATCCACCCAACTCCACAAAATATATTTAATGCATTCATTAATAGTATTTCTCCCAAATGACAAATTTTTTGAATCCACTGGAGCTACAGTGAAGAGGAAATATCTCTTAAGTAGAAGGACATTTCCTGCAAATGTAAATTTATTTCCTGAATCATCAACAAACTGTTGGACAGAAATGTTCTAATTCTAAGATGCAAAATGTCCTCAAAATAGATGCACAAGTTTTTACTCATCCCTAGTTTCAACCGAATATTGTTATATTTAATTAATTATAAATAATTCTTCCATTAAAATTTTTTTTAAGTTATAAACGTTATTGGAAATACATATTAGAAATAGTTGTTTACAAAATATTTTCATAGATATGCAGCACAACATAAATTATGTAACCATAATGATGTTGAGTGTGTAAATATTTCAGATGATTTATTTGAAATATTTACATACTCAATATTTAAAATATTCATGCATTAATATAAAAAAAACCCCGAAACAATATTTTCTGTTAAGTTAACTTAAACCTTTTTCTCCCTTCGCTTTTTTTGGATGCAATTATACACATTTTTGGTGAACAAATCACAAGTATTTAATGTATATCAGTTATTTCTTACTTTCTTACTTTCAATTTCTTTTTTCATAGCTAACAGTATGTAAAAAGGTGAGAGGTGGATAAGCCATGTTCCGGTGGTGAAGAGCTAATTTAAAAAAAAAATAAAAAAAAATAAAATCTTTCATGTATTTTATTGCTCCAAAAGGATTACTGCTTTTGAATGGAATTTCCGTTTTACAATTAAATCAAAAAAAACCCATCTTCTCACAATACTCCATCTGAAGCTCAAGTTCTCCTGCAAAATAGGAAAACTTGACTACAATCCTCCTTCTTTACCTTAAGACATCTAGCATCCTCACTTGATAGTGTCTTATCTAATGTAATATGATTAGAGTCATAACATTGAGCTTACTATGCAGCTCAATGTTATCTGAGCGCTATTTGGAGAACTTGGGCGCTCAGATCAGGGCTATTTAACAATGTATTATTTGTGGGGTTATGCTATGTTTTTATGTTTTATATTTTTATGTTTGCCTCTCTGTTCCTGGCAGATAATTATCTTGCCGGTCTTTAATGCAATTATCCCCCAGGCACAGATATTTATGGCAGGGCCTTACATTGTATTGTGTGGAGACCCCCTGCTGGGAGTTGTGTATACAAGGAGGCCACTGGGCCATAATAAAACAGTCTTCTTGTACCTTTCATCAAGTCTAGGCTGATGTTTGGGTATACCAGAGCTATAATCATTGCTTTTCTTGGGACTTGGGAGAATTACAACGAATATACTCAGTCAGAGTATAGGGGATCCGTTACATGCCCATTGGATGAATACATGACAAAACGTTACTTTAGTTACTTAACTAGTACAATATATACTGCAATCTATCCATTGACAGACCACTTCTCTACACACATATGGTATAAGCAAATCAGTAGTTTCTTTATTTTGCTCTGTTATGCAGGTTATATATTATACTGTTCTTCTTTTATTAGGTATGACAAAAACTGGAAATATTTTACGTGAAGATAGGTGTCCAGGTCAAGGAGAACCTTAAAAGAACACTATAGTGCCAGGAAAACAAACTCCTGCTGGGCTGAAGGGGGTAAAACCCCTTCAGCCACTTACCTTTCTCCAGCGCTGGGCTCCCTCAGCGCTGTGGAACTCTCCTCCCTCTGCCGATGTCAGCTCTGAATTCACATGTGCGTCATGAGCCGCGCGCGCATTCAAGCGGCCCACAGGAAAGCATTACTTAATGCTTTTCTATGGACGTCCAGCGTCTTCTCACTGAGAGTGAGACAGCCACTAGAGGCTGGATTAACCCTCAATGAAACATAGCGGTTTTCAGCTGCAGGGTTAAAACTAGAGGGACGTGGCACCCAGACCGCTTCATTGAGCTGAAGTGGTCTGGGTGCCTATAGTGGTCCTTTAAACCTGTAAATGTATAATACCAACAGAAGTTATCCCATAGTCTTGGAACAATTGCTATTCACTAAGCAAAGTAAACGCTAACTTTGCTAAGAGATTCATCCCAACATTGTAATGTGATGCTAATGCTGATGTGCAAAAGGACCTTTAAAATTCTATTGAATGCTTTTTTATTTATTTTTCATTTGTGCTTATACCAATAGATAGTCAACAGATGATTTAACATTTCTTTTTAATGCATCAATGATTTTGCAGCCTTTTAAACTCAAATTAAAATTACATGAAAATATTGATGATGAAGGAAGTAAATTTGAAAAAAATATGTGGACACATGTTGGCAAAGGTTAGTTATTAAGCTGGTCATAATTTGTAGAACGAAAATGAAAGCAGAGTGTTCTGTATTGTTTTTAGACTTATCTCATCAGAAGTGAAAAGTGATCAATACTAGTTGCTTGAATCAATAACATCTAAAGCCAGTTTCTATCTGTGAGGTATGTCACTTTACAATATTGTCTGTCATGAAGATATGTAGCGTGTAAGGTTCACGTTGAGCTTTCGTGGATTTAATACTTAAGGTTACTTCTTCATTAAACAGAATTGCAACTAGGAGCCAAGTTTTTTTTTTATACTTGCCTTTGTATCCCTGTCCAATTTGCCTTCCAGTTTTACATTTAAAGGTATGAGGTTTTAGACTGATCAACACAAAATGGGAAGGACGAATGGAAACCACATCATGCAAATAAAAAATCTACATTTTGTGTTAAAAAATATTTTCAGAAATAGCAGGAATAACATATCATATTAATCAAAATACACATTAAAAAATGTAAAATTGCATTTGTTTTTGTGAGGGAGTGTTCTCTCCTTCGTACTACATTGGCTTTAATCATGAAAATATTTATTTTTATTATTTTCATATAAAGTCAAACTGTATTGTTTTCTCATTTAACTGCGCGGTGAGACTTCAGAGGCATGATCTATACACATAAACTGCCTCATTAAGCTAAAATTATTTTGGTAGCTATAGTGTCCCTTTTATTAATATCACCATGGAATTGCTACTAGTATCTGTTAGAATCATAAAAATAATAATAATAATAATTTGCATTTCACCGCGGAGAATGGATACAGGTGTGGGTAGCACTTTATACTGAATTTCTCCTTCGCCAGCCAGAAATAGCATTGACATGAGCCTTTGATATTGCTGCAAAACTCAGCACGCCCTCCTATCCTGTTTTAGGGACAGGCCTGTTAGCGGGGCAAACAGTATGATGGAAAGGGGCATAAGCCATGGCTAGTTGTATATTATAGTGCTATTTTGTTAGTTCTCCGGGTAAACTATCAAAACATAAAAAATATGTGGTATATCAGCAATAAAAAAAAATCACAAATATGGCTGTAGGTATTGTTAAATTATCTGTTTAGGTATAATTAAAAAAATACTATAGGATCAGAAATACAATCATGTATTCCTGACCCTATAGTGTTAAAAACACTATATAGGTCCCCGCCCCCTCTTAACCCTCTTAAAATGTTAAAAACACACCTTTATTGCAGTGCCTTGAGGGAATTGTCGATGCTGGTCACACCCCCGATCCACCTCCTTGACTGAGATCATTAGAATTGACGATCTCAGCCAATCAAATGCTTTCCCAGAGTAAACCATTGTATTGGCTGAGATTGTCAATTCTGATGATCTCAGCCAAGGAGGTTGGCCAATCAGCATCTCATAGAGATGCATTGAATCAATGCATTTAGTTCATCTCTATGGGGAATGTTCAGTATATTCATGCAGAGCATCACTGTCACTGGAGCAATGTAAAGACGGCCTTTTCTTTGAAAAGACAGTGTTTACATTGAAATGCCTGTAGGGACTGACTATACTCATCAAAAGAGCTACTTTAAGCTGTATTTGTTCTGGAGACTCTAGTGTCCCTTGAATGTGTCCAGGTCCTTCAATGGTAATCTTTTTCTTCCCTCAATCATGTTTAGTCAGTGTATTTGTGAATTTTGCACTACTGATCTGCCACATATTTTTTCATAAATTTTAGGCCTGGTTGTATATTACCCTGTAAGGAGAGGTATCTGGTTGTTGTGCAGTAATCAACTGAGTCTGCCCCATCCAAACCTCAAGTAAATGGCAGCTCAGGCAGCATTAAAAAAACCAAACAAGAAACATTTCTGAAGGGGCAACTATTCCCTCCATCTGTATGATATGATGCCAATCAATATTTTTTATTTTAGACATACTGCCAGTGAAAATGGATACAAGTGAATCATACACCAACCCCCACCCCACCTCAAAAAAATAACATAAATAAATAAAAACATTACCTTGGGAGAACATAGGGCAAAATCAAAAGATGGATTTTTGCATTCTTGCCATTAGAGTTTTAAGAGGTATAAGATTACTGGGGCAGGATACATATTTGTTCTAGAGGAGGAGAATGTTGACATTCTAGATCTGTATTGGAAAATACGTTTATTTACATGAGAATTACAGGGTAACACCAAGAGGCATGTCATTTAACACTTAAAGTGTAAGTTTTCTTTTAACATTCATTCTCTGCGCTATGTTGTATAAATCACTGATAATAGCACTGACAAACAAACTGTGTGACAAAAGACATTTTCATTGATCACTAAATCTTCCTTGTCATTAGCTATATGCATTTTCTTTTTGATTAATACACTTATTGCTCATGTTTGTCTAACGATAGAGGCTGGCTATAAATGTATTTTATTATTATTTTAGCGTATAACATTGTCTAATAAGGTTTAAGGATGGGTTGTTGCCAGGTACAAAGGTACATATTATTTATTTTTATTAAAGGCTTGGTTCCACATATTATATTGTATTTATAAAATGTCTGTAATTTAGTTCTAATCCTCATAAAATATGTTCATTTTGGCAGCTGTAGATTTGCTTCATTAAAGATATCTAGTGGTAACCAACATGATGTCGGTCATTTTCTCTTTCACTATAATTTATTTATTTAAAATTCCACAGGTCAATCAAGGGACATCTAATTTCTCCTTGTTGTCTTTTTAAGACACATCCATCTTAGAAAACTCTTCCCTTCTTACTCTATCGAGTTCTCCTTTCGCTCTTTTATCTTTTTATGTCTTATCCCTTTTTCTCTTTGGGTGTTGCCACTTATTTTTCATTTTATCTCTACTTCACTTGTGGTTTTATATCTTCCCTCTATCGTCATTAGTATCGCCTCACTTATAGGAAGATCATTTAGTGGCACTTGCATGTATGATTGGTGGAGACTATGTCTTTCCATTCAGTCTGACATTTGAATCAGTTTGTTTTCTACAAAGAAGAAGAACCCAAGTACCAGCATGCAGAAATTCCTCAAACGTATACACCTTCTGTTTGGAATAAAAGGGCACACTTTAACATGGTCCTTTGTCAGAGTTATCATCAGAAAAAAAGTAAAAACCTCATGATCCAGCATGGAATCAATGGCACAAATATGGGGGGAAAATTTGTGTCTTGTTAATTCTGTGATAGGTTTTAGTTCTGCAGGGCCCCTTCCCCTTATTGGTAGCTGTGTGGAGAAGCTTACTTGAGAGCACCTTTTAATGTAAAAGTAAGTGGAGCTGCCCTGTTTTGCACTGAAACCTTTAAGAAGAAATTTCAAGAATTTTGATTAAGTTTCCATTCAGGCAATAGAGCCAGCTGCCCATGAGTGGAGGTATGCTGTTGGCCTCTCTATTTAGCAAGAGTTGGATAGGGGAGATGCCGATAGCTTAGGATAATGTTTGCCAGGCTCCCTCTTCACTGTGAAGGTATCCAGGGCCTGCAGGTATATATATATATATATATTATACATATATATTGATAATCGCTATATATGTGCAGACGACAGCCTGCATGACTGCTGACCCATCAAAACCCTTCTTCCCCGTTGCCCAAATAAAGCAAACCAGACATGAATTAGTTGGGTAAGGTCAATGGCCACAACTTTATTTAACCATAACATCATCATGCCAGCTAATTCCTCTGTCAGGTGTTGAGGTGTTCTCCAACAGACAGTTCTAATAAGTCATCCAAGAGTCCAGGGCAGCCTGCCCCTTGCCATCAGCTTTTGGAAGGCTGCAACTTCCCAAGTCGCCTTGGCGTCTCTATCCTTTGTATCTACGGTGGCCAGGAAGAACTTCCACCATGATGTTGACCCTACCACCCCCTCTCGTCCACATTGCGCCCCCCGCAACCAGAGCCAACTCCAACCCCGACTGAAGACCTACATTGAAAAAATCCAACCCAATCGAGTTGAGGTGCACACCATTCTTCATTATCATATTACCATTGTCCCCTTTGAGCTCCATGTGACAGACAACAATTCCTCCCAGATGGCGCACGAACTTGGCTACCATCATATTCAACTTGCGCCTACCTTTTTTCAAACCCCAGGCATGAGGGACCTCCAGCCAACAAGGCCTCAGAACTATCTCAGACCATATCTCAACTCAAGCCGAGGTCTCCATACGTCTACCAGGATAAAGGGTGCGAAACCCCATTTGAATGGGCACTTCTTCTCTGATTGGTCGCTTGCACCCTGCCGTGACCAATCAGCACTCACTCGTACTGACCCATCAGGAGAATGGCGTGAACCCAGTTTGAATGGGTGCTCCTTCTCCTATTGGTCGGCATGGACTTCTAGGCAGCCAGCGGGACTTCTGTAGCTGTAAAGCCAACTCACAGCCCAAGTGATCCTGCTGGGGCTCACGCCTCCACTTAGGCAACCCCGGGGACAGCACTCTCTGGGCAGCTATGAAGTAGAAAAATTAAATGGCACATCCCATCGGGAGGCACATGTCATAATAGAACAAAGTGCGGAAATGGAAACCCAGGAGGTGAAAACAACCGGTAACAATCGGAATGCTGATTCAATGTCAGATTTTGCCATAAGCGCCCCAGAACTGTTGAAGAACGCATATCGAAACCGGCACACCTCCTTGTCGATATCATCATTCACCAATCCACCTACGGGATAGGACAGGTGCTGAATCAATTGAAAGGAGCCCGATTCCTTCTTCACGACTAAACCCAAAGGAGAGATTCTCAAGTTACTGAAAGGGGGGAAGTCGAAGGGCCCAGCCATCTGGCCCAGACACACTTCAGTGTCCAATTTTACCATCAATAGGTCCTCTTTACCCTGTACTGACTGAAGATTCTCCGCAATCTCATACCTCATCCCGTCCGGCCCTTCTAGATGCCAGCTTCCCTTTCTTAAAGCAGTGAACTGCGGGATGAGCTCCCCTGCTCTGCGAACATTTGTGCTTGAACCTGCAGTAACTGTACCATCAGCAGTGGCTCTTGTTAATGAGTCAGCACACTCCTTTTTTCCCGCCAGCTGAAATACCGACAGATACGCCGGTTGTCCCGGGAAATGGAGATTGGATGACATGGGGTTATAAGAAAAAGCCACAAGCTGCCGTCCTGGATCCCAAAATCCCTCCCCAGACAGATCACCATCCTCTGGCAAAACTGCTAGTCATACTTAAACCGGCACTGTCCCCCGTAAATCTTTTAGGCCTCCATATCATGTCTAAGTACTCTAACAACGAGGGAGCCCTGTCTGGAAAAAATACTGGCAAAAATGTTCAAGCCCTGAAGCCAGTTCTCGTGTATGCGGCAGTTGCTTACCTTGTTCAGAATCCTGTAACTCACCTCGCCGCGGCCTGTCCACTTCCTCCTTGTCCGTAGGAACCAATGTAAGCAAGTCAACATACTCACCCCTCCAGATGTTTTCATGTACCTCCCCTGGTACATGGAGCCCCAGATGCACCAGTTCGCAGAACGGCGTGCAAGGGCAGTACGCACCACAGAGGAACCCCTATGGACCTGCCTGCCTACCCCCCTCAAAGCCTATCCAAAACAGTCAGTAACTCAAATCATCTGCCCTGTCTTATGCTGTGCTACCCTATCTAGCACAGGCCAACTCACTGTTCCTGGGGGGCACCACCAATACCCGCATCTCTGGGCTTTCTGGAATGTCCCCTTCCTCCTCAGAGTACAACCGGCACGTGGAAGGGCCTCTCCTAACTCCCGGCACCCGACCTCCATCCAGCCTGCTGCTGTCTTTCAAGAGCTTCTCTGCATCCTGCTACTGTCCTCCACCCTCGACCAGCCGATCCATAAGCTGGGGCCTGTGACACAGCAGGAAGGCACCTCACCTATGTCATGTATGCTCCCCTGCCTACTTCTGCCCGATTTCCGGCATTCCACGTCACTTCCGGCATCAACGAGGTGCACTCCACTGACGTCACATCTTTCCGCCATCGATCCGCCATCTTAGGGCCTACCTTCTGCCCCAGAGAAGCATGCGCTAGCCGGCTCCACTCCCCATCAGGCATCCGACCCCGCCACAGGGCTCCACTCCTCCTCACTGGGCTGGACGACAGGCGCGTTGACGGCATTGAGGTCTCGCCCTCCAACTGCTAACTGGAGACACCATCACCATCTAGTCACCCCTCTCGGATCCAGGCTTTCTCTCCACACTGGCAAAAGCTTCCTCCAGTGAACTAGGTAGGCCTGCAGTAATGCCACTATGGCATCCCTTGAAATGGTGGACATCGTAGCTGCAATGCTGGGAACTAATAAGCTTCACCAATTTATTGTTTCTTAGATCACAAACTGCCAGAAGCTCCAACAAGTCAGGACAATTAAGGAAAAAGAGCCAGGATCCCTCAACTTGTCTTCGCTGTCTGGTAAGTCCCCTCCCACCTTGTCCTTTTTTATCCAGGACCTCCAGATAGAAACTAAGTATCTTTGTAGGTCCAACCCCCCATCCCTGGGCAGCAGTCATGCTCTACCTTCCTTATTATTATTATATTACTTATATAGCACCAGCAAATTCTGTAGTGCTGAACAATGGGGTGTTCCAGGGAGAAACCTGATGCTGATGGCAAGTAGCCGGCTGTTGAGGCTCGTGGAACAAATGTTTGGGAGAACAGTCTGTTGGGCAACCGCCCAACAGCTGACAGTCTTTTGGACATTGTCAAATGGTTATGTTGATATAAGCTGTGGCCACTACCCTTATCCACTATAAGAAGGTGTCATGTGTGTTATTGGGGGGCCATGGTGGGGAATGGTATGGGCCGGCAGTCAGGGTGTTTGATTCTGTGAGGTCACTTGGAAATCTGAAGTTATGTCTCTAAAAATGAGAAGTGAGGATAAGGTTAACTTCTGCAACCTCTGTCCTCTGCTGAGCCATGTCATGTAACCTAACAAAGTCTACTTTATTCCAGATATAACAATAACATTTACTTTATTCCAGGTATAGAAAATGTGGTGGGACATTCATTTATTTTCATTCGCTAGAAATATTCCTGGAGCAGTTTTTATAATGGTGAATCAGTTCAATACCAGTCAAGGTGTATCAAAAGGGATCAGTTGCGGAATGGAAAGATACTTATATAAATATTGTTATAACTCAGATATTTGATGGTAAGGTAGAAGTGCATTTGTTCAGCTGATGATAAACCCAATTCATCAGACCTATTGGAGATTTCACAACTGTGCCAGTGTACAGAGGAAGCAGACCTGCACATGATACCAGCATAATAAAGTCTGTTATGGCTGGGGACCTTGGGGTCAGGTTTGGTCAGAATACAGTGCAAAAAAAAAATAAAAAAAGTCACCAGAACAATTACAGCTTATTGTATTTATTCTGGTGAGTATAGTCAGTCCTTGCAGGCTACTTGCTATAAACACTGTCTTTTCAGAGAAATGCAGTATTTACATTACAGCCTAGGGATACCTCCACGGGCCACTCCTCAGGTGATTACTAGAGGTGCTTCCTGGAGTACACTATGCAGCACTGATGTTCAGTGTCTCCACGCTCTGCATGGAAGCATTAAACGTTCTCCATGGAAGCGTTAAACGTTCCCTATGCATTTATTAGGATTATAAAAAATTCAGTGCAAACCCAAAGAAAAACCACTTAACCCTTTGGATGTCATAATGGTATACAAAAAAATCAGGTTTATTTACTAAAGTGAGAATGCAAAGTGATTTTAAAGTGAAATCAAATTAATCAAATTAGCTAAACTGGAAAAATGCTCTAAGTTAGCAATGCTCACACTTCAGCTACTCTGGCCTTACTTTTCAAATTGGTTTTGAATTCACCATAGCAAATAAGCCTGTTTGTGTTGCTCACTTCTTCAGCAAACAAACAGGGTTATTTTTTTTTTTTTTAAAGGAAAGCAAGCCATCCAGTGCTAAACCATACCTCCCTTTAATTTAATGGTTGGGATGGGGGAATGGCCAAGGGTAGAGCTTGAATGGGGAATTTTAAAGGAACACTATAGGGTCAGGAACACATATGTATTCCTGACCCTATAGTATTTAATCCACCATTTAGGTGGCTTGCTTCCCCTTAGCCCCCTTAGAAAAGGTGAAAACGCACCTTATTTCCAGCGCCACGCGGGTCCACTGATGCTGGCCCCGCCCCGATCTGCCTCATTGATGACCTCATCGGAATTGCCGATTTTTAGCCAATACAATGCTTTCCCATAGGGTTTGGCATTGGATTGGCTGAAATCGAAAAAAAAACAAATACTGTTTTAGCCAATCAGCCCTTAATCATAGAGATGCATTGAATCAATGTATCTCTATGAGGAAAATTCAGCGTCCCCGTGCAGAGCGTGGAGACGCTGAACGGCGGTGCTGCCTACTGGGCAGCACTTCCCCAGGAAGCACTTCGAGTGGCCATCTGAGGAGTGGCCACTTGGAGGTGTCCCTAAAGGCAATGTAAAAACTGCCTTTTCACTGAAAAGGCAGTGTTTGCATGGAAATGCCTGAAGGCAATGATTATACTCACCAGAACAACTACATTAAGCTGTAGCTGTTCTGGTGACTATATTGTCCCTAATCAAATCACTAATAGCAATTTGGGCAACTAAAATCTAATTTAGAACATGAACAATATATCTTATTTATACAAAACTCCGAAACACATTTATTGTAGTTTGAAGGAACACTATAGTGTCAGGAATACAAACGTATTCCTGACACTACAGTTTTAAAAGAGCTTTAAAAGAGTCTACTCACCTTATTTCCAACACCACACCGGTCTCATTGCCGCTCTGCCTCCTTGGCTGAGATAAACAGATTTGACAATCTGAGTAGACTAACTTTTTAAAGCTCTTTTAAAACTGTAGTGTCAGGAATACGTTTGTATTCCTGACACTACAGTTTTAAAAGAGCTTTAAAAAGTTAGTCTACTCACCTTATTTCCAACACTGCACCGGTCTTATTGCCGCTCTGCCTCCTTGTCTTAGATAATCAGATTTGACAATCTCAACTTATTCAATGCTTTTCCATAGGAAAGCATGGGGAAGCTATTGTGCATGTGCAGAAGAGCCATGCTGCGCCGATCAGCATCTTCTCATAGATATACATTAAATCAATAAATCTCTATGGGGAACGCTCAGTGCCTCCATTCAGAGCATGTAGATGCTGAACATCAGTACTGTACATTGTGCAGCAATGATCCAAATAACACCTATACTGGTCATCTGAGTGACAGCCACTAGAGGTGTTGCTAAGCAGTGATGTAAACCATGTCTTTCTCTGAGTAGGCAATGTTTACATAAAAAAGCCTGCAGAGACAGGCTGTAGACAACTAAATAACTACATTTAGCTGTAGTTGTTCTTATGGCTATACTGTCTCTTTAAAGACACATTACTGTGAGTATTATTGGTGTGGAGCTGCAGTATACACTCATATACACAAAACATGTAGAGCTCCTAGAAAAGTGGGACATTAGGATAGAAAAGAGGGACAGACAAAATTGGGCACTGTCCCTCCTTAATAGAGGCACCCGCTAAACTAATAATTATAGAAGCTATTAAAAATGCATTGATGTAATTGGTGAAATATATCCAAGATTGTTTTTTGATTTTTGTTCTGAACAAAGTCACCATTCATATGTGTAAATCAGCCATATTGAAGGGTGTGTAAAATAAATGTGTTGCCCAAGTAATTATTGTACAAAACACTTATATTAGATATTTCCATTTGACCTTGCATCACAGTCAAGGTTATTCAATAAAATGTTTTCACAGTGGATTCAAAGTGAATGTCAAATTTGAGGTCAGAGTAGGTGAACCAAAAGCATAGCTATTTCCTATTCTGTTATTTTGGCTTTAGATTTAAAATTCACTTTGAATTAGCTTTTAATTCTCATTTTAGTAAATAAGCCTGATGGTGTAAATGGAAATTACAACTCAAGCTCTGCTCAAAAACAACTGTGGGGAACAAAAGATTTATGCTTTTCACCCGGGTTGTGCATGGGTAAAAATCTGGTTCACTTCGGAAATTTGGGTAAGTGAAAAAATGTGTCTGCTTTGACAATTCTGACCAATGGCATTCAGTTCGGCACTTTGGAACTGCTGAACGTCATCAGTACGGAAATCTGTCACTTCGGACATTCGGAAGCATCCGAATGGCATGAAATTCATACGAATGTACATTCGGAACTAAACGAATTGCACATGTCTACTTTATATATCCTATATAATAATTAGCTAAGGATGTTTGTCCGATGCAGTCATGAGCAGTAGAGAATGCGCCATGGAGCAGGGGACGCCATGCGGCCGACAGCTCACACATGGCCGGCCGGGATATTAAAAAAAAAAAATGCGGCGGGGGTGCAGCTTCCTGTGCGGCGGGGGTGGGGTGAAACTGACGGTGGGGCTGAGCTAAAAGTGCTGGATAACTGCTGCAGGGGATGCAGGAAGGAGTCCCTGCTTCCCCCAACAAACAGTCTCCAGGAGCTGCACTGCCTCCTCAGTGAACAGAGGTAACTATGTGTGATTGTCAGTGTGAGTGTGACTGTCTGTGTATGATTGTCTGCCTGCCTGTGTGTGTGTGTGACTGTCTGCCTGTGTGTGTGTGTGTCTGTGTGTGTGACTGTCTGCCTGTGTCTGTGTGTGTGTGTGTATGTGTATGACTGTCTGCCTGTGTTTGTCTGTGTGTGTGTATGACTGTCTACCTGTCTGTGTGTGCGACTGTCTGCCTGTGTGTGTGTGTGTGTGCTGTCTGCCTGTGTGTGTATCTGTGTGTGTATGGCTGTCTGCCTGTGTGTGTGTATGACCGCTCTGTGTGTGTGTGTGTGTGTGTGGCTGTCTGCCTGTGTGTATGTGTGTGGCTGTCTGCCTGTGTGTGTGTGTGTGTGGCTGTCTGCCTGTGTGTGTATGTGTGTGGCTGCCTGTGTGTGTGGCTGTCTGCCTGTGTGTGTGTGGCTGTCTGCGCCTGTGTGTGTGTGTGACTGTTTGCATGTAAGTATGTGTGTCTACAACTGTATGTGTGGGTGTGTGGGTATATGTGTGGCTGTGTGTGTGTGGCTGTCTGCCTGTAATTGTGTGTGAGTGTGTTTATCTACCTGTAACTGTGTATGTGTGTTACTGCCTGTACCTGTGTGTTTCTGCCTGATCCAGTGAATGTGACTATCTGCCTGCGACTATGTGCATGTGATGGATTTGACAGTGTATATGTATAACTGTGTGTGTCTGACTGTGGGACTGTGTGCACATAACTCTGCAAAAATATACACCTGCATTCACACACAGGCCTAAATGCATGTTTTTATCTAAATTAGATAACCATCACACACAGCCAATAAACCCAGCACAAATATCACATAGAAACAATACACGCATATCACACACTGTTAATACACCCATTACAAATATCACACACAGCCAACACATAGCATACATATCACACAGACATCACACCTGTCACATACACAGACAACACAAACATTACATCATACATGGATGACAAGGGGGTAAGGAGGGGCGCTGTTTAGATTTTTCACACAGGGCGCCTAAAGGCTTAAGGCTGGCCCTGCTTAAACTCCTTCATTGTGTTAACCTCTACCACTTCAGCTGGAAGGCTATTCCATGCACCCACTATCCTCTCAGTAAAGTAATACTTCCTAATATTAAACCTTTGCCCCACTAATTTAAGACTCTTTATGTCCTCTTGTTGTGGTAATTTTTATTATTTTAATTATAGTCTCCTCCTTTACTGTGTTAATTCCCTTTATGTATTTAAATGTTTCCATCATATCCCCCCATCTCGTCTTTCCTCCAAAGTATACATGTTAAGATCTTAACCTTTCCTTGTATATTTTATCCTGCAATCCATAAACCAATTTAGTAGCCCTTCTCTGAACTCTTTCCAAAGTATCAATATCCTTCTGAAGATACGGTCTCCAGTACTGCATACAGTACTCCAAGTGAGGTCTTACCAGTGTTCTGTGCAATGGCATGAGCACTTCTCTCTTTCTACTGCTAATGCCTCTCCCTATATGTGGCAAACCTAGCCACTTAAGACTGTATTTCCCACTTAAGACTGTATTTACATGTATGTGATATTGTGGCTTTAAGACTACCTGAACTGTCCATGTTCCCTATTCGGTATTTTATGTGAATGAGAGCATTCGGATGCTGGTGACACAAAAGCCACCAGCATTCATACAGTAGTTTCATGAACAGTGAATTTCAACACTGTTCATGAAACGAATAAACTACCAAATTGGAGACCACACACAGGAGGTCGTGTTGCTCCCATTACGGATCGCAACAAAGTATCTCTCGGCAGTTAATAGATGTTCAGGGTGGCCACCGTTCAGATACCGACCACACAGCGGCGGCCATCTTGGATCCATTGTTAGCCCAGCGATGTTTGGTCGTTGAGTGCCTGGAATTAAAATCAGCTACTCAACGGCACGAATACCGGTGGACTTCCAGGCCGTTCGGGAGCACTGGTCTTTCAGTATTTTATCTCTGCATGTGTATTCGGGACTTTGGTGAAGAATTTATGTGCAAGTGTATTTCGTGCGGCGTTCGGCTAATTGTGCTGGGATCTGAGCGGTACTTTCATGAAGTATGCGCTCAGACCCCAGCTATTTGCCGAACGGTCATTTGTGACAATAGCACAAAAAATGTTAAAGTGATAGATTTTTATGTAAAAAAACGGTTCTGCTGTACAGAGGGATAATCCACTTAACTGGATACTCTAATGGGAGTATCCCTCTCGTACATGGTGGGAGAAATGTCCTGGTTGTTAAGTTCCCCATGTAGTCCCCTACTGTACAACCCCTGTAAAGTCAGTAAGGAAACCCCTTACATGGGGAACCACATAAATACTGGAGCTTGTGAATAAAACCTCAGTTGACTCCCAGCCTATGTGTCGTCTAGTTCTTGGGAAGGAAGGATCTGTATAACCCTACCGGGATTATTTTATGCTGTACTTATTTTACCTGGATTACTACATGCTGTTCATGTCTTCCCACGGAGATATTGTGGATGATAATACCTCTCCGCTACACTATACAACCAAGCATTCTGCTAACATTTCCTGCTGCTCTATTACATTGTCTGCCTACCTTTAAGTAATCAGAAATAATTACCCCTAAATCCCTTTCCTCTGATGTTGAGGTTAGTAGGGTATCAAATATTCTGTACTCTGCCCTTGGGTTTTTACATCCAAGATGCATTATAATATTTTACATCCTTATCCACATTAAATGTCAGTTGCCACAATTCTGACAATTTTTCTAGTTTACCTAAATCATTTGCTATTTGGCTTATCCCTCCTGGAACATCAACCCTGTTACATATCTTAGTATCATCAGCAAAAAGACATACCTTACCATCAAGAGCTTTTGCAATCTAACTAATAAAAATATCAAAGAGAATGGGTCCAAGTACAGATCCCTGATGTACCCCACTGGTGACAAGTCCATGCTTCGAATATACTGCATTGACTTCAACCCTCGGTTGCCTGTCACTCAGCCACTGCCTTACCCATTCAACAATATTAGAATCCAAACTTAAAAATTGCAGTTTATTGATAAGCCTTCTATGTGCAACAGTGTCAAAAGCCTTACTGAAATATAGGTAAGCATTATCTACTGCACCATCCTGATCTATTATTTTAGTTACCCAATCAAAACAATCAATAAGATTAGTTTGGCATGATCTCCCTGAAGTAAACCCATGTTGTCTCTAATTTTGAATTCCATGTGATGTTAGATGTTCAACAATCTTATCCTTTAACTTGGTTTCCATTACTTTCCCTACTACTGAAGTAAGGCTTACTGGCCTATAGTTGCCCGACTCCTCCCTACTACCTTTCTTATGAATGGACACAACATTCGCTAACTTCCAATTTTCTGGGACTACTCCTGTTAACAATGATTGGTTAAATAACTCTGTTAATGGTTTTGCTAGTACACCACTAAGCTCTTTTAAAAAAAGTTTTTTGTTTTTTTTTGTTTGTTTTTTTAAATTCTTTATTTATTTATTTTTGTAATTCTTTATTTTGTTATGCATAGTATATCAAACATGCTTGCAATGCCACAACAGCAATTACAAGCTGGCTTATCGATCACATGGTAATACTGTAACATGGCACATAGAGTAATGGCACAGTGTATGGTAAAAGCAGTATAATAAGGTGCCTGTTCGGGCTAAACATATATATTTTGACGGTGTGTTGGGTAGTGGAGAAGTAGTCTCGTCTTGCAGCTAGTTATGGTGTAGCTCATTAATTGTGTTTGACCATAACCACTATAGTGATACAATGTGTAGTAGAGGTTGTTAAATAGTGGAGCCGCTTGTAGGGGACTCAACCTAGTAGATGCTGCCGCACTCATAGTATATACAATTGAGTTTACACCCTCACAGCGAAGGTCGCTGTTCGGGCGGTAGTTCTGGTTTTGAGGTTATGTCAGCCTTCAGGGTTTGGTGCAGTTTTGTGAGCGTTTGAGCAGTGTAGTTTCTTGTTTGGTTTCTGATTTGGTGGTTTTTACCTGCTATAGGCCTGCAGTAAGGTTGCCTGCTGCTAGAGTGTCACACACGAAAGAGTGGCACAAGCCTTTCTTTGTACTATAGTCTGAGTGTTGGGTGTGTGTTCTCCGTTAGACGTCAGGACCGTTTTGTTGTTTGCTTGTGTGTGTTTCGTTTGGTCTCTGTTGTCAGTTGCATCATCTTGGGTGCGTCTGAGTTGCGTTTGCGATGTTAGCTGCGGCTTGTTCCAGTGGTCAGGGGTGGTTGTCGTGTCTTGTGGTTTTGGGTTCGCGGTGTTATTGTGTGTATAGTCTATCGTGGGTATATTATGGGTAGCTTGTGTATGGGGATAAGGCATCGTGCCTACAGGGGAGAGGGGGGAGAGTGGGGGGGATGGAGGGAAGTTACAGAGCGGCCGGACGTCCCCGACCCCGTCTTACACTCCCACAATGTGTCTCATAACCCAAGGGTCCCAGATTTTGTGGAAGTGTTTTGTCGTGTCATGTAGAATGGCTGAGAGTTTGTCCATTTCCATGGTTTCATTGGTTTTTTGGATCATCTTCGCCAGTGTGGGTGTGTTGTGGTTACCCCATTGCTCTGCTATGGTGCGTCTAGTAGCGAGGGCTATTTTCGCTACCAGTTTGTTTTGTGCTCTTGTTAGGCTGGGTAGGGGTTTGGAGAGTAGCCACGTCCAAGGGTCCGTGGGTATGTCTTCGTGCAATATTCTGGAGGTGAGGTTAGCAACCTCAGTCCAGAGTTGCGAGCTGCAAGGGCAGTGCCACCACATGTGTATGTATGTACCTTGTTGTCCGCATTTTTTCCAGCACGTGTCTGTTTGGGCTATGCCCATCTGTTTGAGTTTCAGAGGCGTTAGGTACCATCTAAGCATGGTTTTGTACGCCTGTTCTTTGTGGTTCACGCATATGGTTAGTGAGGCGGTTGCTTCCCATATGCTTGCCCAGTCTGTTGGGTCATCCGGTGGGCCTATGTCTCTTTCCCATGCTTTTGTGTATGTGAGTGTGTCCGCTGGGGAGTTGGAGTTTAGTACGGAGTATATCAGGGAGATTTGTTCTTTATGTGTGGGGGCTTGTAGGCAGTTTGTTTCGAATCGAGTGAGTTTTGCGGTTGCTGTTTTCCTATTCTGAGGTTCTGTCAGGAAGCTGCGTAATTGTAGATATCTAAAGTGGACGAAGGTGTTCAATGGCGTGGTACATGGGAGTTCTGGGAATGGGATTAGTTGTTGGTTGTTATAGAAATCTCTGAGTCTGATTAGTCCGTTGTCTTCATAATGTGCGTAGTCACGTGGTGTCATGCCTGGGGGGAATTGTTTATTTCTAAGGATTGGGGTAAGTGGTGAGGGGGAGTTTATGAGGGGGTATCGTGCGGTGGTTCTGTCCCAGACCTGTAGTGATGTAGTTAGGGCGGGTGTTGTTGGGGGAAGTGCCGGTCTGTCTTTTTTTGGGAGCCAGAAGAGGAGGGAGGGGTGGTCTCTGCCGAGGAGGTCGTGCTCCAGATCGACCCAGAGTTTTGTCCCCGGGGGGGAGTGGAGGTGTTGCACTTGGGCTAGTTGGGCTGCTTGGTAATATTGGATGAGGTTGGGGAGGCCCAGGCCTCCGGTCTTAACTGTTTTGTACATTGTTATCCGTTTGATCCGTGGTCTTTTATCGGCCCAGATTAATTTATCTATTTTTGATTGGAGGGCTTTGAAGTCCAGCCTAGAGATGGGGATGGGTAGGGTCCGGAACAAATATAGGAATTTGGGCAGGAGATTCATTTTTATGGATGCGATCCTGCCTAGCCAGGAAATATGCATGGGTTGCCACCTTTGTAGGTCTATTTGGGCTCGTTCGATTAGGGGGGTATAGTTGAGTGAGTACATTTCGGAGAGGTTCGCTGAGATGTGTGTGCCTAGGTAGTGGATACTTTGTTGATTGTATCGGAATGGGTGAGAGCATTTTATTTGGGTTAGGAGTTGTTGCGGGAAGTTGAGGGGAAGGGCTTCAGTTTTTTCTAGGTTAAGTTTGTAGCCGGAGACGCCGGCATATTTTTGGAGGAGTGTGAGTAGGGGGGGCAGGGAGTTGGTGGGGTCCGTGAGTGTCAGTAGGATATCATCTGCGTACGCTGCGATCTTATATTCTTCCTGTCGGACTTTGAGGCCCAGGATTTCGGGGGACATGCGAATGAGTTGAAGAAGGGGTTCTAGGGAGAGGGCGAACAGGAGTGGGGAAAGCGGGCAGCCTTGTCTGGTTCCATTTTTTATTGTGAATTCATGCGGGCCAGTGTTGGGGAGAAGGAGGGTTGCCGTGGGGTTGGAATACAGTGTTGTGAGGGCCGTGATGATGGCGTCGGGGAAGTGGAATTTTCGTAGGACGGCAAATAGGAAGGGCCAGAGTAAGCGGTCAAACGCTTTTTCCGCGTCCATCGAGAGTAGGAGGGTGGGGATGTTCCTATGTTGGGCTCTCCATATTAGGTCTACCGTGCGTCTGGTGTTGTCGCATGCTTGGCGGTTGGGGATGAATCCTACTTGGTCTGGGTGCACGAGTTTTGGAAGGAGACGTTGTATTCTGTTGGCCAGTGTTTTCGTGAGGATTTTGATGTCTGTGTTGAGGAGAGATATTGGGCGGTAATGTCCAGGGTCTAGGTGTGTTTTGTGTGGTTTGGGGATTAGGCATATGTTGGCTTTGAGCATCTCTTGTGGTACCTGGTCGCCTTCCATTATAGAATTGCAGAGTGCGGTCAAATGGGGTATCAATGTGGCGCTGAACGTTTTATAATAGAGGCCTGTGAAGCCGTCAGGTCCTGGGCATTTATTGGGTTTAATGTGCTTTATTGTGAAGGCTATTTCCTCTTCAGTGATTGGGGACGCGAGGGTGTTTCGTTCTTGGTCTGTTAGTGCTGGGAGGGGGATTTCCAATAGGAAGTCGTGAATTTCTTGTCCTAACGTTGGGTGAGTGAAAGTGTGGTTGGGTTTATGGTCGTATAATTTGGAGAAGTAGTCAACGAATATAGAGGCTATGCGGTCAGGGTCTTTATGGGTTCTGCCTCCAGGCGATGTGATTTCGTCTATGTGTTTTTGGAGAGTTTTATGTCGGAGTCTACGCGCAAGGAGGGTGTCTGCCTTGTTGGACTTCTCGTAATATAGTTGTTTGGTCCATTGTAATGCTTTTTGGGAATCTTTGGCCATATAGGACTTTATTGCGTGTTGGTGCAATTTAATTTGGTCGAGCAGTGATTGAGATGGGGTGCGTTTGTGTTTGGCTTCTATTGTCCTTAGGGAGGTCAGGTGTTGTTCTAATTCCCGGAGTGTTTGTCTTTTGTGGGCGCTGGCTGCGCTAATTATGCTTCCTCTGATTGTTGCTTTATGGGCTGCCCATAGTGTGTTCGTGGATGGGACCGATCCCGTATTGGTCTCGAAATAGTTTGTGAGCTCCTGTTGGATTGTTTGTCTGATTTGGGGGTTATGTAAGAGTGTGGGGTTTAACCGCCAGGTCCACGCTTTGGCTGTGCGGGGCTTATCTATGTTGAGAGAGATTTCGGCGTGATCAGACCAGGTGATTGAACCTATCGAGGTGGAGTGTGTATAAGGTACTAGGGAAGGGGATATTAAAAATAGGTCTATCCTGGAGTAAGAGGAGTGTGGGTGCGAGTAGAAGGTGAAGTCTGGGGTTGTGTGGTGTTGGAGTCTCCATATGTCTTGGAGGCCTATCTGGGTGGCGAACTCCATGAGGAGATTGTCATTTTTCCTGGTAGGGGGTTTGCGTGATTTGTTTCCCTCCGTGCTTTTCCTATCTATAGATGGGGTTAGGACTGCATTGAAGTCCCCGCCTAAGATAATGTGGTGTGAGGGGAACAGTTTTAGTTGTGTGCGTAGTGCTGTCCAGAAGGTCAGTTCGGGTGTATTTGGGGCATAGACTGTGGTAATCGCGTATTTGTGATTGGCGAAGTGTCCCGTGACTGTCAAATATCTCCCTTGGGGGTCTGGGAGGCTTTTTAAGATTGTGATCGGGCAGTGTTTGTGAACCATAATGGCTACTCCGTTTTGTTTGCCGTGTGGCGAATTTGCTAGGTAACATTGTCTGTAGTTTTTGTTGATGAGGGGAAAGGGTTTTTTCGTGTCAAAATGGGTTTCCTGGAGGAGGATTATATCTGCTTTTGTTCTATTGGCCCAGCGAAGTGTGCGGTGTCGCTTGGCTGGATTGTTAAGTCCCTTGCAGTTGATGGATATGCAGGAGATTGTGTCCGGTCTGGTCGTGTGTGTTTGTGGTGGTGGGTCGTTGGTGGGCATTCTTTAGTGTGGTGTGGGCTTCGGGTCGAGGGGGTGACGGGGCGTCCGTCCGCTCTTATTAGGGGGGGGGGTCCGGTGGGGGATGGGTGGTGGGAGAGGGGGATGGGTGAGGTTTACAAAACCCTTGGGGGATTGGGTTGCAAAGTGTCTATCCTGGTCTTATGTGGTAGTTGCCAGGTAAAGTGGGGGGAGGCGGTGTTGTACACCTTGGGTTGGTCGTGTGGTTGGTGTCGCCCGGGGAACCCGGGGTTCAGGGGTGGGGAAGAGGAGGAAGAGTTTCACGTTCCTGTTACTCCTCTCCCCCCGCGCTAGGTGTGGTGCAGCACTCACGATTTGGCGGTGCGGTGGTATCTGTCTGTGGTGTAAGGTGCCAGTCGTGGTCCCTCCATTGGTGTTTGGAGTGTGTCTCATGTTGTCCTCATCTGTGGTCCTGTGGATGTTGTTTCAAGGATCGTGTTGTCGGTGTCTATTATAAGTAGTAGAAAACATTAGGTAACATAGTAGAAAACATGGTAACAAAAACGCAGCATTTAAAACAGCATTTAAAACATTTAAAACATTTCTGCTATAAATGTGTACACAGATCCGGAGTTATCGCATGTGTACCATCTGTGTGAACATTAAGCTATATAACAGTTTCATGCTAGTGACGGATCCGGATTGAGTGGGTTTACCCGTCTATCTTGCTTGGGTCGGGGGGGGGTGTCTGGGGGTCGTCCTGTCCTGATCAGTGGGAGTCCGTGTAAGTGGATTTGTGGTGTTGCGTTGTGTTGGGGGGGTAGGTAGGTTTGGGGGGTTTCCCCCGGATTAGTCGTGGGATGTCCCCTTTTACGCATTTGTAAATAGCTAATGGTGTTGTCATGGTCTATCCTGTGTGGATGTGAGGATTCGGGTAGTTATGGGGAAGGTGATACTGTCTGGTTGGGTTGGTTAGTGGGGTTCATCTTGGGTTCCGGGGGGGGGGATGGGGTGGGTAACAGTGCGTTCTAAGGGGGTTCGTCTTGTGGGGTCGGGGCGGGAACTGGCTAACTAGTCTTGGGCCATTTTGGGGGGGTACCTGCAAAATAAGAGATGGTTAGATTGTAAGTCCAGTAATCAGCTAGAGAGTCCCCAGATCAGGCAGTGGATAGTTCTTGGGTAGCACGTCAGGCTTGCTGTTGGATGTGGTTTCGGGCGAGGTGTGAAGAGGTATATTGTCCGTGCTCTGTTGTTCCAGTGTGGTGGTGATCTGGATCTGTGCCTGGAGTTGAGTAGGGGATCTTGTAGCGGTTGGTGGGCTTTGTTCAGGGCTCCTCCCGGATATCCTGAGTGCTTGGGTTTTAAGTGAAGTGTGGTAGTTATACGTATCCAGTGGCCGATATGTCCAGGGTCTGGGCCAGTTCGTGGGTTAAGAAAGAGTTTTCGTCCTGAGGTTGGGGGTGAGGGGGGGCAGGATGGCATATGGCGGAGAAGGTATGGGGTGTTTTGTTGGTTGAATGGGGGCCGCTTACTGCACCTGGATAGCTCCTGCTGTTGGTGGTGTGAAGGATTCCAGGTGGCAGGCGATCAGACCCGTTAGGATTGGTGGCGGCTGTCTCGGCGTTGCCGAGGGGGTTCTCCCGGGCTAGCAGGTGTTCTCAATTTCTTGGGCGGCCTAGAGTCTTCAGGGTCGTCCTGTGGTCGCCCATCTTCACGGTTTTTGTGGAAGGGGGCCAGTTGTAGTAGTTGTATTCCTAGGGATTCTGCGAAGGGCGACATGTCCGACACTGAGGTGAGGATGTGCATTTGATCGTCTTTCTTGATCATGAGTTTGAAGGGGTGTCCCCAGGTATATTTGATGCCTTGTCGCTGGAGGGCAAGTGTCAGAGGTTTGAGGTCTCTTCTTTTTTTGAGTGTGGAGGGGGCTAAGTCTTGGAAGAAAGTTAGACGGGTTTCTTTATAGCGTGGGGGTTTGTCTCGTGCTATGGTTAGTAGTTTCTCTTTAGTTGTGAAGAAGTGTAGGCGGGTGATCACATCCCTTGGGGTGGAGGCGCCCAGATTTTGCGGGCGGAGGGCTCTGTGGGCCCTGTCTAATTCCATCTCTTGAGGTGTGAGGTCAGGGGCCAATGTTTTAAAAATGCTGTGAAGTGTGGGGACAAGTTGTTCCATGGTGACGGTTTCGGGTAGGCCGCGGATTCGTATGTTATTACGTCTGGACCTGTTGTTTAGGTCTTCTAGGCCATCTTCTAGTGCAGCCATGTGGCCATATAGGTATGCTATGTCTTGAGTGTGAGATGTGGAGGTGGCATATATGGAGGCAATTCGATTTTCTACCTGGTCTGTGCGGGCGGTGAGGCCTACTACTTCTTCTTTAAGGCCTGCCACATGTCTTTCCATCTCGGCGGCTACATGGGTCTTAATGTCGTTGGTGGCTTGGTGCAGCATGTCTCTCAGTACCGCGATGGTTATGGGGGCCGCCGGGTTCATCACTGTGTCCAGACTTTCAGCCTCCGACCCAGATTCCTCTTCTGCCTGTGAGGAGGTTGGTCTCCGTTGGTCTGATGGCGTGCGGAATATGGAGGCCACCGATGGGTTCGTGTCCCTCCGTTTCTTGTTGCCGCCCATTCTTGTTTTTCCGTACCGGGCGGGTGCCAGCTGTGTTGGGGTTGCTGCTGGTATGAGGGCAGACTGTTTCGAGGCGTGAGGGATGCGGATGGCAGGGGATTTAGCGCGTGGGGGGATCGGAGCGTTAGGATCAGGCGTCCATCTTCGTCCGAGGTTAGGCCACGCCCCCCTAAATTCTTTATTTTTTAAGTGCCGAATTGTACATATAGGAGTACGGTGACATTTCTCAGTTGATATAAACATCAGCCAAATATACATGCATAGTATGAGATGCCAATAACATAGCACTTATTTTTATGGGAAGTAAACGAAACAAACAAGATAACGATTGACAAATTAAAGTGTGTGTAAGCCACCCGTGGGTCAATTGTCTAAGTAAGTCAGACGGTCTCTTCACTTTGGCGAGGTATGAGAGTTGGTAGCTGGATGTCAGGGTAAGTATGGATAATCAGCCGTGTTACTCTATATTATAGTAGTATGACCTGTTTTGCATAACCCAAATGTATTGCGTCTTGTGCGGCATCCTGTACAGGCAGTACTGTGTGTTGTAGTAGTTTCATCTATGTGGCATAGGCTATTTGTGGTCGAGCGGATGGTGTGCAAGAGATAAGGCCCTGTCACAACAGAGGTCAAATATAAAGAAGTCTGTTGAAAGGTGCGCCACTGTGACCTCTGTCTCATTGGGTTCCCGATTATGTTGGGTGACAATTGGTGTGTGTGGACTGCCACAATCAACGACTTACCTGGCGTGGTCTGAGTTAGTTTGTTGCCTTCGTCAAAAAGGTTTGAAGGTGCTGTCAGGTGGCGTCTGTCTTGTCTAATGGAGCCAATACTGGTGGCCACAGTGATGTAGGTAGCAAGAGCCCCAGTGGGGGTTCTAGGAGACAGAGTGTGATGAGTCAAGTCGTATGGGAGTCCCCTAACCATGGGGGTTATGGGGGAGGGGGGGAGGTGTTGTCATGATTGCTAGTGACTGCCTTGTGTATGAGGAGAGCCCACAGTTGGATGCAGAAGCGAGTCTAGGGAAAAATAGTAGTACCGGTTGGGTACCTAGTGCCAGGTGGTGACAGGGGAAATTAGCACTGGTGAGCTATCCTGTGCCAGGTGTGTGCACATCATTTAAAAACTTTAAGACATAGAGAAACAAACGTAAGAAAGATTACAAAAACGTAAAAGCAGAACATGACTGTTCGGTAGATTATACTGCAGGTTTTCGCAGTCACTTTAGGTCGGAGCTGGATGTTCGCCACCTCTAGGAGTGAAGGGCACGGTTGTCTCTGGGTCCCAGGTATGTGAGGTGGAGTGGGTTGTGGTTGTCGCTGGTCTTGTGGGGATCCCCAGGGCTTGAAGGAAGGAGTCTGCTTCCGTTAGTGTAGACAGTTTTTGTGATGCCCTCTCTGGTTACCATTAGGGTTCTTGGCAATGTCCATCTATAATCTATGCCTGCGTTGCTCAGCTGGCTGGTTACAGGTCCCATTGAACGGTGCCACAGTAAAGGTGTCCCCCACCAACACACACAGACACACAGACACACAGATACACGTACTGGCACATACAAACTGACACAAAGAATGAAACACACACGGTCACTAGAGGTGCTTCCTGTGTTAATGCACCTACATTCAGGGCCTCCACACTCTGTAGGTGCTGAACGTTCCCCATAGAGATACATTGATTTAATGCATCTCTATGAGGAGATGCTGATTGGAGTGGTGTTTTGCATGGGAAAAAAAAAAAAGGTGAGCTGCTGGGGGACTTGTACTGGCGGCCGCTGGGGGAGCTGCGCTGGCTCCCCCAGTGGCTGCCCGTACAAGTCCCCCAGCGGCTGCCAGAAGACCTCCCCCAGCGGCCGCCAGCAGAGTATCCCGGTGGGCCAGTCCGGCCCTGTGTGTGCAGGAGCAGAGCAAACAGAGAGGAGCAGAACAAGCAGAGAGAAGGCAGTGCAGAGCAAGTAGAAAGGGGCAGAGCAAGCAGAGAGGAGAAAAAGCAGAGCAAACAGAGAGGAGCAGAGCAAGTAGAGAAGAGTGGAGCAGAGCAAGCAGAGAGGAGCAGAGAAGAGCAAGCAGAGAGGAGCAGAGAGAGGCAGAGCAAGTAGAGAAAAGCAGAGCAAGTTGAGAGTAGCAGAGCAGAGCAAGCAGAGAGGAGCAGAGCAAGTAAAGGGGAGCAGAGCAAGTAGAGAGGAGCAAGAGCAGAGCATGCAAATAGAAGCACAGCATCCAGAGAGGAGGCAGAGCAGAGCAAGCAGAGAGGAGGCAGAGCAGAGAGGAGCAAAGCAAGTAGAGAGGAAGCAGAGCAATGCAAGTAGAGAGGTGTAGAGCAAGCAGAGAGGAGCAAGAGCAAAGGAGGCAGAGCAGAGCAAGCAGAGATGAGCAGAACAAGTAGGCAGAGAGGAGCAGGTATTGTGGCCAGCGACCTGTGCCACATCTGGGTTCTGATAAAAATGAATTAATTACAGTGATTACAGCGAGTGGTGTGAGTGTGACAAAGGTTACTTACCTCTGAATGCAGACAGTGAGTGGTATGACAGTGGTACTTACTCTTGACATTGCAGACAGTGGTGTGACAGTGTCATCTTACTTACCAGAGATTGCAGGCAGTTTGCAGTGCGGCCCCACGTAAGGTGTGAAACCTTTCCTACCTGAGAGTGCAATTTGCAGAGGGATTGAGTGAGCGGAGCAGACACTCCAGACAGTTTCACAACTACTGTAAGTAACATGAACTTTAATTGCAGTTTTTGAGTAAATGATATGTATGTACCCAGGATTCCATATTGTGAGCATGAGAATGAAACAAGTAATTTTAGTTTGTATTGGTATAGTATTCACCAACTATAGGTCAGGGCAGTGGCGTACACATGACCCATGGGGCCCCGGTGCGAAAATTGATCCAGGGCCCCCCCCCCCCACGCTTACTCGGCACGGGTCGGGGCCGCAACACATGGCGGCAGGCACCTGGTCACAGGGCTGCGACCCCGCGACCGCGGTATGCACACACACTTAAAGGACCACTACAGACACCCAGATCACATCAGCTCAATGAAGTGGTCTGGGTGCCAGGTCCCTCTAGTTTTAACCCTGCAGCTGAAAACATAGCCGTTTCAGAGAAATGGCTATGTTTCACTGAGGGTTAATCCAGCCTCTGGTGGCTGTCTCATTGACAGCTGCTAGAGGAGCTTCCGCGATTCTCACTGTGAAAATCACAGTGAGAAGACACTGAACGTCCATAGGAAAGCTTGAGTAATGGGTTTAAATGCGCGCGCGCCTCTTGCCGCGCATGTGCATTCGGAGCTGAGAGGCGGACACTGGGGAGTCCGACGCTGGAGAAAGGTAAATGCTGAAGACACACACTCTCACGAACAGACGCATACACACTAGCTAACAGACACACACATTTACTGACAGAGACACACTCAGCGACATACATACACACTCACTTACAAAACATACACTTTCACTGACAAACACACACTCACTAACAGACATCAAACACACTCAGTAACACACACAATAACACACTCACTAGCAGACACACACATAATAACAGACACTCACTGACACACACACACAGACACACTCACTAACACACATACACTCACACACACACTAACACATACACTCAAACACACACTAACACATACACTAACACACACACACATACACTAACACACACACACATACACTAACACACACACACATACACTAACACACACACACACACTAACACACACACACATACACTAAAACACACACACTTTTTTTTTTTAAATTTAATCCCCCCAGCCTCCTTACCTTTTGGATTACTGGGGGGATTCCCTGGGGTCCAGTGGTGCTGCTGGGCTCCTGGTCACTGGGCGGGCGGGCTGTTTGGGTGGCCGGCGCGCGAGGGAGCACTTTCCCCTCAGTCATCTTCCGGCTCCGGCATGAGTGCGGCGCGCGAGGGAGCTGAAGAGGAAGCACTGAGGGGAAAGTGCTCCCTCGCGCGCCGGCCACCCAAACAGCCCGCCCGCCGGGGTCAGCAGGGCCAGCCTCGGGGGGCCCTGGGGTGGCCGCCTCCTGGCCCCCCAGGAGAAGAGGCTGGCAGCCGCGACCCCTGCGACCCTGGTATGTACGCCACTGGGTCAGGGCACAAACTTTAGTGCCAACCATTTTAGTTGTTCATGGAAGTAGAGCTAAATCTGATCTTCTTACATGGAAAGTTCATTTGAGTTAGCATTTCAAAATACAACTTTCTGTCACTTTAAAATGCTTAAACTCTGAGTGTAGAGAATATACAGTTAAGTGACCATTTTCTAAGTTTGTGAAATATTTATATAAAAGTGTTAATTTAAATTCCATTTAGATTGCATGTTGTAAATTATTTTAAAAATAAATATTTTTTAAAATAAACTATAGTTTTGTAACCATTCTGGCATCATGAGATAGACTTTAGCATATTTAACAAGGTGCTTGGAATCTGAATTTTGTTAACTTTTAAATGTTCTCCACATTTGTGTGTGTGTATATGTAGTGTATATGTTGACAAAGACCTCTTGGGTTGAATCGTTGATCACTTTAACCACATATAAAACTCGTTGAAAAAATCCTCTGAAGTGCTCTCCTCTGAAATTCACCAATACATTTAAAGGTAGAGTGCCAGACTTTCTTATATTATTATATATTTTTTTTTATATATATATATACACACACACACACACATACATACGCATGCACATACGTTTTGTAATTGCCCCCCTACTTTTGTCCCTGGCCCCCCATGTGCCCCCCATGAATATGAATGCTGGAGACACCACTGACTATACCTTTACCAACAGTAAGATTATAACACTTATAGGTTAGTCAATTGGGAGGCTTAGTGGCAGCTGGTAAAAGTGACAGGGATCGAATACCACCCACAGAGAATAACAGGCGCTACACTTGAACCTTTTATTTCATCTAATTGATAATATTATTGATTATTACAATTTAAAAAAAAGTAAAATTTATATTTTGGATCCTACATGAACATTACAAAATCAGAAAGTAACACTGTCTGCAAATGCAATTTTAATTGTTTTATTATAAAGCTTGAAAAGTGCTTTAAACTCACTTTTAGTCTTTTGTTAAATACTATAAGACAGAAAAGAAAGTATCTTCATTTGAAAGTTTGTTCTTTTGAGGATACAGGTGTGCTTTAAAATACAAATTTAAAGAACAGCCACTCCTTTGGATTCCATCTGCAAAGCTTATTCACTTCAAAAGGCTGTGGTTCCATAGTCAAATATTAGTATGAAAAGGGGATTGTTGAGAGGAAACCAGACATAACAGCACGGCAGTAGTAAATGTATCTATTGTACCAATTTCAAGAAAATAAGAAAGAAAATACACATAGTGGGTCTTAATGATCCCACCAAAGGAAAAAAAAAAACGGGAATGTAAATTCTTAGCGGCTTACTTCTTTCAATACGGGAAAATACTTTGCAACAACATTTACATAAATTGAGCTGGTACTGTCTTATTTTCAAATCCTTTTGATCACACAAACCAATGGATTGCCCCCTGGCTAAATTTCTTGTTATATGAAGTTATGTTTTTATATTCTGTGTCTATATTCTATTCATTTCAGATTTAAAGATAACCATGCTATTTACCTAGCCTTTTATACAGGGGATTAGGAAACAGACTGGATAAACATCAAGTGCATAGCAATTTAACCATCCATAGCTAAGTTTAACCAGTTTATTTATTTCACTGCCACTGTTGTAAGCTGACAAATTTTTACTAACATCAGAGAATGAATAGAAGTAGATTAAGGGGTTTATCCATTATATGTGGAGTTATGTTTAGTTGACACCTGACTTTAGGCTAAAATAACCCGTTTGAAAAATATCTGCTGTGCAACCACATATATGTATTAATACTTTGAGGCAAAAGAGAATAAATATTTTATTTTCAATACAGAATTGTATAACCTTAACATGGTCTAATTAAAGAGCCACCGGCACCTAGTAACGTATCCCAGATGCCTAATGAATGTTTACAGCAGGGGTACCCAAAAGGTAGATCCCCGGATGTTTTAAAACTACAAGTTTCATGATGCTTTGTCATTCTAAAAGCATTCTAAAGGCATGGAAAGCATCATGGGAGTTGTAGTTCTACAACATCTGGGGATCTACCTTTTGGGCATCCCTGGTTATAGGAACATGTTCCAAACTCAAGGAAGCAGATTTAATTCCTGGTAGAGTCATTCAGTCCTTCATCAATCTATAGTCTATAAATTGACCACAATTTGGGATGTTAATTGTAACAGCTGCAACATATGCAATAAATTAATATATCCTGTTTGGAAGAAACGTGATATGTTTAACAGAATAGAAAAGATTGAAACCCACACAGTTTTTTGGAAGTTATTTTAAAACACTTGAGTGAGACAAACATATTGGGGGATTTAGTATACTGTATATGTAACATTGCATAAACCTACCACTATTTACTGAGTAGCCAATTTTTGACAGGTCCAATTCTAACAACTTAATCTCTGCTTTTATGAGATTAACCTATATGCACAAGGCATCCACTGGTTTGGGATATCTCATGTAATGCATGCAATGCATGTTTTAAATAAGTACCTTTCATGTACATATGTTACAGTGAGGGATGCAACAACTAGAAACAGTGTGGTCAACATTACCAAATGTATGTGTATATTGAGCAGCAGTACTTAAACGGAAGCCCTATCAGTCCTTAATATGTTTGTAAAAAAAACATAAAATTAAAAAAAAAATAGACCCGAGCAAAAAAAAACACACACAAAAAAAAATAATAAAAATTATGCAAAAATAAATAAATCCATTTTCACCCAGGGAGGGCACCGCACAGACTGAGCTCCGCAGGGCGAGGAAGGCTTACAAAGCCTTCCCACGCCCTGCAATTCGACTCGGTGTTCTGATTGGTTGGTTTAAGCCAACCTTCCCTCGGCAGCGCCCCACAGCTGTCAAATCCTGTGCGTGCCGCCAACGGAGGCGGGGAAATATCTCCGACCACACCAACTGAACCCCAGGGACCCAGGTCCTAATCCTATTTACATCCTGCTTCATTCTCTTAACTAGCAGCCGTTGCGGGATAAGCCCAATGTCGTTAACACCCACATGCAGCACAAGCACATCCGGCCGCCTACCCCCCCGCTACCATACTAAGGACCTCATTACACACGTCCTGCCAGCCATAACCCCTGTAACTGAAACATTGCAATTTAATCTGGTCCTCAGGAAAGCCCCGCTGCAGCTCTCCTCTTGGCGCAGAAAATAAAGGAATGGCCCAAGATCCAAGCCACTTGACTTAGGGAAGCAAAATAAAATTGTCAACCCCCGCTCCCACCACGGCTAACCCCTTAGAGATCCTGCTTACACCAGTTTCTCCAATCGAACGTATGAGCGGAACATCCCTGATTCCCACCGCCCAATCTTCTTCACCAGCTCATCCCCCAATCCTAACCGAGTTGCCTCAGTGGTTGCCTCTATACGGAATGAGTGCATCCCAAACTGAGTCAGCCACAATCCCAGCCTGCCAAGCCCACCCCGAAAGACCTGGAAGAATTGGAAATGGGAAAGCGAGGAAACATCTTCGTGCATCAGAAGGGAACCTGGCCCTAGCGGGCACCATCCCATATATCGAGCAACACTAGCCACCGGGCAAAACCATGTGTAAAACCTGAATGCAATCATCTCTCAAATTACTGCAGAGGCTTAGCCTCAATTCCGCATTGCTCAAATTACTTCAGAGGCGTAGCCCCCGCAGCAGCGCACCTCCCTTTTTTTAAACATCGGTGCAGGCCGTGGGGGCCAAAACATCTGGAACATTTATGCTTGTATTTGCAGGTAGCGCCCCACTTGCACTGCCCCTTGTTAAAGAGCCAGAAAACCCCCTTTCTATGAGAGGCTGAAGCGGGGGATTGACCCCCCCCCCCCGCACCAGCCGCATGCTGAAAGAGAGGCGCCGTCTAAGCCATCATCAGCTTCATCCACAGTGGGATATCCATTTGATCCAACCGCATCCCTGGATTACCTGACAACCGCTGGCGGAACTGCTTGTCGTACTTCCACCACACCATTCCCCCATTGGTCCGGTACGCCTCCCAGATCACATCCAGATAGCAGAACATTGAGGAGCAGGTGCTCGGAGACTGGCCAGTATACAAAACGCCCACAGCCAGTTCCCAAATGACTTAGGGATCTTACAATACCTCTTCCATTTCTCCTCTTCCTCCTCTTTGGGGTCCTTATTATCCTCCTCCTTGAGGTCAATATATTCATCCAAAGGGAGGAGCGCGAAAACCTCCACAAACTCATGCTTCCAGATCCTGTCCTTCATGTCCTCTTTGAGGTGCATGCCCAGAGTGCCCGAGAACTAAATGTATTTGTTCTGGCGCGCCGCATCCGCCACTCACCCCGCCAACTCTGCCCCCTCACTCGCCGAACCCGCAGCCGCTGCCACGGTAGATGACTCCTCCACTGCAGAACTCTGTGGTTCTAGCTCCGCCACCACAAGGACCTCCACCTCCGGATCCCAAACCTGCCCCATGTCTGACCTATCCGAGCCGCTCCCGCAGCCACGCCGTCCCACTGTCTCATGCTGCTTCCTGGATCCCGGCCATCAGCTCCTCCAGAGACCGCTCAGCCATCCTGATAAAGGAAAAACAAACTTGCCAGGCCCAATCAATGCAACAACCACCAACTCAGCCTGGTAAGTCAAATCAGTAATGGGGATTTTTAAAATGGCCGACATCTATATCAGCCCAACTCCTAAACCCTAAACATCAATCACCATCAGGCTCCCGCTAAGCCCTCGTCCAAACCCTGTCAAGGCCCCTCTGCTAAGCTGCGCTTTTCTCCTTGGGGCTACCCCCCTTTTCCCATGCCTCAATTAGGTGTTGTATGTATTGTAACAAAGCAAGTGAAGATGCAGTAGGGTCTGACTCACCAACCAAGCCCACTGGTCTCCGCTGCTGTGCCGGACATTGGCCCCCTCCAAGACCAATCCGAACCACTCCCGCAGCCACCCCATCCCCCTGTCTCATGCTGTTTCCTGGATTCCGGCCATCAGCTCCTCCAGAGACCGCTCAGCCATCTTGAAAAAGGAAAAACAAACTTACCAGGCCCAATCAATGCAACAACCACCAACTCAGCCTGGTAAGTCAAATCAGTAATGGGGATTTTTTAAAATGGCCGACATTTATATCAGCCCAACTCCTAAACCCTAAACATCAATCACCATCAGGCTCCCGCTAAGCCCGCCTCCAAGCCCTGTCAAGGCCCCTCTGCTAAGCTGCGCTTTTCTCCTTGGGGCTACCCCCCTTTTCCCACGCCTCAATTAGGTGTTGTATGTATTGTAACAAAGCAAGTGAAGATGCAGTAGGGTTTGACTCACCAACCAAGCCCACTGCAGGTGAAGGCATCGGGGCTGCTCCTTGAGGTCCCACCGGACGAGAATGCTCCACCACATCTCTCCTCACGCCAACCGGGGAATCCATCCGATGCCGGGAATATCACTGCCTGATCTGGAACAAGAAGAAGAATGCCTGGGCCGATTGTACTGTTCCGCGCTCTCCCTAACACTACATTACCTGGCGCGCCGTGACCACCTCCTTGCCCCGCCAGCCGTTATGGGTCCCCGAAGCCCTGCTGGGCCAACCTGCGCCTAGATCCACACCGAGAAGGCACCGAGCGCTCCCCAGAGTCTGATGCCCCCGGCCGTATAACCAACACCCCTGGGGACACTGCCCTCAGACAGCTGACGTGACCTGACCAACGGCAGCAGCCGGACTCGAGACATGCCTCAGAATGGTACCAGGGGATCTGATACTCCGCGAACTGCCCGGCACCATGTGCGTCCCTGTGTGATTCCTATGCCCCGCTGACCCGGGGCCCCTAGCCAAAGTGCCACCCCTGCGGTCCACCTGCTTGCGTCGTCTCCTACCAGCAGGCCCAAGGTGACATCGGCCCCGGCAGCCCAACCTTGCTGTACCAGCTCCTGACCAGGACTGCCCAATGGGCCACCCTGCGCATCCACCCCAGGGGACACCTGATGAGAAGGACACCATGGCCCGCCACCGGTAGCCACCCTGCTGCCAGAAAGTGCCACCATCTGTGGGGCCCCCATCCGACCCCCAGGGGCTTTCCTCCGACCCCAGCGTGCGCCCCTAGACTCAACCACCCCACGGGAAGGCCCAGCTGCACCCCCAAGACCCTGTGGAACTAAGGGGCCCTGGACAAGCAAAGGACTGATGCCAACCCCAGCAGCACCCCCATTCCCAAGTGGTCCACTTCTCCACCATCCACCCTGGCACCAGGCCAGGGAGGGAGAAAACCCTGACAGGCCTGCTATGCCCCCCAGCAGCACCCCCAGAGCCACTGGGGCCTGCTGCCACCATCTGAGATCTCCCACTTGCCTGCACACTGTCGGGCCCTACAAGGGCCAGGTCCTGTGCTGCTCCGGCTCCTGTCTCCGTCCGATCCTTCTCCCGACCACCAGGGGGTGCCCAGCGCCCCGCCACACTTCCTAGGCCTACCTCGCCAACTGTGGGGGCCTGCAATCCAACCGGCACTGGAGGAGGAGCTTGGGCGCAGTGACAAGCCCATCACTGCCACTGGGATCGGTGGGAGCGTGACAATACCTGTCCTGGTCCCAGCACCCTCCACAACCGCGGGACCTGTCCTCAATCGTTGCGGCGGTCTCCGCTGCTGTGCAGGACATTGGCCCCCTCTAAGACCAATCCGAGCCGCTCCCGCAGCCACCCCATCCCCCTGTCTCATGCTGCTTCCTGGATTCCGGCCATCAGCTCCTCCAGAGACCGCTCAGCCATTCTGAAAAAGAAAAAACAAAATTACCAAACCCAATCAATGCAACAACCACCAACTCAGCCTGGTAAGTCAAATTAGTAATGGGGATTTTTAAAATGGCCGACATTTATATCAGCCCAACTCCTAAACCCTAAACATCAATTACCATCAGGCTCCCCCTAAGCCCGCCTCCAAGCCCTGTCAAGGCCCCCTCTGCTAAGCTGCGCTTTTCTCCTTGGGGCTACATCATTTTGCACTCATCTTTATTGAATCTCATCTACCACTTGCCTTCACAGTCCCCCAGTTTATCCAAACCCCTCTGTGGAGAAGTTATATCATGTTCAGACAGTATTTATTTTACCATTATTTATATATTTCTACTAATATTTCTAATAATTACTAATAAAAACCTTCACTCTTTCTTGCATTAATGTAAAAAAAAAAACATTTTGAGGCTGGTTTAGCATCTGTGTGGCTATGAGCTTTTCATTTTTATAGCTTAGTGCATTTAATTGTCCTTTTGCAAGTCCAGTTAGCATGTTTATATTTGTTATAGAATGATATTGACCATCTCACTTACATTTTGAATACCCTTTTCTTGTTTATTACTAGTGTTGTTGCGAGCTGTTCGCGACAACACTATTTATTACTCGACTGACCCTTTTACTAAGCCACATCAGTTTTAATTTGCTTCTTTTATACTTGTTTCCTGAAGGTATGTATTGATAAATGTACTTTATAACATTTGTTTAAAGACCTTCCATTTATCCTTTGTGCTTTTGCCGGTGAATGGTTCCTGTCAGCCAATTTGTTGTATTCTTTTGAAATAAGCCTTTTAAAAAGTAAAGGGACACTCAAAACCACAATGCACAAAAAGTGAAGATTTCAATAACAGCAGGTCCTGTTAATAATAGCAGGTCCTGTTATTTCCAGGTTCATTTAGCTCAGTGGAGCTTAACTCAAGGGGCAGTAATTTCCCAGAGCACTTTCTTTGCAACGACTTGTCATTGAGCTGCATTGGAAAGTCTCTGATTGGGCAGGGTCAGAAGGGAAGGGCTTGCAAAGGTTTCAGACAAGAGTTCTGCAGTTTCGTGAAAGCAGTTTTTAGATGTATTCAATAGAAAGAATTGTATAATTAAATGCATGCATGTTTTCATTCAGGGCGTATTGACTAAACAGTGATTTATTTATTGACTTATTTTTGTATTTGGGCAGTGGAGTGTTCCTTTAAGCATTTTTGTCATCCACATATACATTTATTTTGTAAAGCTGATCTCAAATGACACCATATTATGGTCACTATTTCCCAAGTGCTTCCTAACTTGACTATTTGAAAATAGGTCAACCCTATTAGTTATTACAAGATTCAGACAAGCACCTGTTCTAGTTGGTCCAACTGAAACAAAAAAAATTCATTTAACAGGTGCAGAAACCTTAGGAAAATGAATATTATGTAATTCACAACAAATATAAGGTATGGATTATATGGCTAATGCAACTTCTATTTCCAAAACAAACATGGCATGCATGCATTTATTCATGGGTTAGCTCCTCCCCTCACAGCAGAAAGGACAGGAAATAGAACTCTGAAACTGGTATAAATACATCCACCCCCTTCCCATCAGGCAGTTCATATATATATATATATATATAAAATATAGCTTTTTTTGATCCTGAGGAAAGTCCCAGATGCGGAGTTTTTAATAATTTTGAAATAAAGTATTTTGATTTTATGAAGTATGTGAGCCTATCTTTTAGATTTATAGTTACCTGAGCCCAGGCTTTGACACCCGGCACTATATGAATTTTTGCAGATAACTTTTAATTATTCATCTTAAAATAAATTGACGTCTAAGTCCCTCCAAGGGGACTTTCATCAGGAAAAATAAACAGTACCACCCATAGTTTTTAATACTGTCTATTGCCCCATTTAGCATCAATGACAGCATGCAGTTTTTTGTAATAGTTGTCTATGAGGCTCTGTAACGGAACCGCTGGCACCCCGACCGGGTACCTTCCACTGACGGATACTCCTAGTGCTTTCCGAGGTCTCCAAGCACTCCACCTGACACTATAACCACTGCAGACCCCACGAACCGCCGCAGCTTAGTTGGGGTCTCGCCGTCTCCACCCACCCTGGACCCAAGACCAGGGTCCAGCTTCCAGTAGGTCGACCTCTCCGAATTCCAGAGAGCAGAAACAGGAACAAGCTCTTAGCAGAGCTTAGTGATTATACCCTGGGGGGTATAGTTATTATAGCAGTCCCCAGAGTGTAGTTCTCCAATCCCAAAACATGAGCCAAAACTTCATGAAGGTACAAGATGATCTGACTCCGATGAGCGTTTATTACTCCTTAGATACAAGTTTTCAGGCCAGAGGCCCACCCCCTGGACCTGGTGGTAAACTGTGACAAAAGGGACACAAACCAATGGGAACACTAATTAACATAATAACACTCCCACATACACAATGAAATCCCTCCTCTCCATCTTGGAGATAATTGGCTTAAGGCACTGCAGTAAACTCAATTATCTCCAGGTACAGAAAGTATCTACATTTTACACTAACAGCAAAAATATGTAAAAGTACATAAAAATACATAATTCTTATTATATTACACAGAAACCCCACATTTAACCTATCCCCAGATAGCTCGGATCTGAGCGCCCAATCTAGGTGAACAGCGATCATGTCCCATGAACAGAGTAAATTTGCCATGGGGTTAAGCATAGCAAGGGCTGTTGAGAAATCAAGGAGGGACAAAAGCAGTCATTTCCAACTGGTTTGGCAGTGTGTCTGGGACAACGCCCTGCTGGAGAACAATGGACAGGAAACGGTGGAGGGGAAGAAACACACCTTCCCATGGATTCAAATGAGCAGAAACAGTCTTTAGAAGCCAATAAGCCCCAAATAGTCTTTTTAAATGGCAATACACCCCAGGGCCATAGTCATGAGGAAGGAGGCTGGCAATCAGGCTCCTCCAACCGCCGGGGGCAAAGGACAGCTTGTCACCTAACAATCCAGTGACAAAAGGCATTTCGTCACAGGCTCCTAATTATTGCAGTTGGCATAGCTGACCATTTGTCTTGGAAAAATGCCAAGGTCATGCAAAATCTTTGGTTCTCATGCATGAACTGCATGTTTGAGATCTCCCCATAGTGGCTCGATGATAGTAAGGTTAGGAGACTGTGATGGCCACTTCAGAACTTTCACCTTTTTCTGCTGTAACCACCGGAGGGAGGGTAAACTTGGCCTTGTGCTTATGGTCATTGTAATGCTGGAAAGTCAAAGAGCGTCCCATGTACAGCCTTTGTGCAGAAGAATGCCAATTGTCTGCTAGTATTTTCTGATAACATGCTGCATTCATCTTGCCATCAATTTTCACAAGATTCCCCATGCCTTTAGAGCTCACACCGTCAGTGAGCCACCACCATGCTTCACAGTGGGGATAGTATTCTTTTCACTAAAGGCCTTGTTGATCCCTCTGCAAACATAGTGCTTATGGTTGTGACCATAAAGCTCTATTTTGGTCTCGTCACTCCAAATTACAGTGTGCCAGAAATTGAAAGGCGTGTCAAGGTGTTGTCGGGTATTGAAATCAGGCTTTTATGTTAGGGCAGAAAAAGGCTTCTTTCTGGCAACGCAACCATGCAGCTAATTTTTGTTCAAGTATCGTCGCATTGTGCTCCTTGAAACAACCACACCATCTTTTTCCAGAGCAGCCTGTATTTCTCCTGAGGTAACCTGTGGGTTTTTCTTTGTAGCAATCGTGGCTGAAATCTTTCTTTGTCTACCTGACCTTGGCTTGGTATCAATAGATCCCCGAATTTTCCACTTTTTAATAAGTGATTGAACAATACTGACTGGCGTTTTTAAGGCTTTGGATATCTTTTTATATCCTTTTCCATCTTTATAAAGTTCCATTACCTTGTTACACAGGTCTTTTGATAGTTCTTTTCTGCTCCCCATGGCTCAGTATCTAGCCTGCTTAGTGCATTCACATTAGAGCTAACAAACTCATTTACTACTTAATTACAGACACTAATTGCAATTTAAAATTTAATTGCCATTTTAACCCGTGTGTTACCTTGTGTGTCTGTAACAAGGCCGAACATTCAAGGGTATGTAAAAGTTTGATCAGGGCCATTTGGGTACTTTCTGTTATCGTTATGATTTAAAAAGGAGCCAAACTACTATGTGGTAATAAATGGCTTCATACGATCACTATCCTTCAATAAAATAAAAAATTTTGCATGATCAGTCATATTTTCTAAATCTATGCCAAAATTTCACAATTTCTGCCAAAGTATGCAAACATTTGAGCACACCTGTGTATATTTATATATAGTGTGTATGTCTGTAAACAGTTTCTATATCCATGGACATCTCTGATTTGGTCATATGCTTTTAATATGTTTTGATTGTGAATCCTTAAGGAAAATTGCAGGAACTGTTATGTTGATTAAAAGGATAACAGAAAATCAATATTGTATACACAGAAAAATGTTAATAAAATGTTGCTTTACACAACTACACACCCACACAAGTCAGAAGATCTGTTTTCTATCATTTATTACATAAAAAATATAAAAATATTTTCTATAGAGAACCATCCATAGGTGATAAGATAAAAAAGTAACTCCTGCAACATCTGTCATAAATCTTGAACATGCTGCGTCAGATACAGCAGGTCTAAAAATTGTCAGGGTTATTTTCTAAAGTCAGATGTGTCAGAATTACACATAATATTAAAGTTAATTTCAAACTAGCCAAATTGGAAGCATAGCTGACTTGAGAATTTTTCTACTTCAGCTATTTTGACCTTACATTTTAAATTCACTTAAATTTACTTTGAATCCCCAACATTTCTCACTTTATTGCGTAACCCTATGTGTTTTTACCACCTTCAGACTGTCATGTAACTTTCTCGAATATTCACATATGGACCAAAAGCTAGTACCATTCTTATGAGCAACAAAAGAGTAAAAGAGTTGTACATGAATGTGATTTTATTAATGAGATTTCAATCCATTTATTGAAATAGAGTGTTGTGTTTGAAACATTTTATCACAAAGGGAACCAGCAGAAAACATACCGTAAATTCCTTTTTCCTTAATATGGTGGCAGTGCAATAGGCATGTGCTCTTCCCTGGGACAAGCATTAGAAAGAAATTAACATAAAAAAGATCCTCCCCATTGGGTGTAAAGCACTAACCTTCCAAGATCCCACAGTTTGTAACAACAAAACACTGGAGTCCTCTTACTGCAAACAAAAATGTAATTTATTCTCAAAATAAGGGGGGGGGGGGAGGACTTGTACTACCACCAATAGGAATTTACGGTAAGTAAAATTAAAGTTTTTTCCTAACATATGGTGGCACTTCGATAGGGATATATCGAAATGCCAAAAAACAAACCCGGGTGGGAATTAGGTAACCACTGCTGAAAGCACTTTACGCCCTAAAGCTGCTTCAGAGGCAGAGAATATGTATAGCCTATAATGCTTCACAAAGGTGTTGAAGGAAGACCACGAAGCAGCTCTGCATATATCCTCTGCAGATGCTTGAGCCTTTTCCGCCCACAAGGTAGCCATAGCTCTAGTTGAGTGCGTTTTTAACGATGAAGGCAAAGGCAATTTTGAGGAAGTGTAGGCCAATTTTATGGTATCTACTAGCCATCTAGCCAAACTAGCCTTGGAAGCTGTAAGACCTTTAAATTGTCCAAAAAAATTGACAAAAAGATGGTCTGATCATCTGAAGGCAGATGAAGGATCAATATAAATTATAAGGGCTCTACTAACATCTAGCATATGCCAAGTCTTCTCCTGTTCAGAAGATGACGGAGTACCAAAGGATGGCAGTACAACTGGATGATTGATAGCCCTAGATGTGATTATTATCGGAAGAAAGGATGGTTTTGGATGTAGGACAACTTTGTCTGGAAAGAAAATAGTGAATTCTGGAGAAGATGAAAGAGCCTGAATTTCACAGATTATTTTAGCAGATGTTATTGCTACTAAAAAGGCTGTTTTAAGAGACAAAAGCTTCAGGGAAAATTAATCCAAAGGTTTGAATGGTTCTTCACAAAGGGCTTTAAGAACAACTGACAAATCCTGTGAAAGAAAATAAATTTCTCTTAGGAGGTCGGATGAGCTTTATGGCTTTGAAGAAACACCGAATGAAAATGTCTGAAGCCAAATTCTTGACAAGGAAGTGGCTAAGAGCTGAAAAGTGAACCTTGAGTGTAGATAACCTTAATCCCACATTAAGACCACCCTGATGGAAAATTCAGATCCTTGCACCAGTGAAGACATTTTGTCCAGATTCTTAAATAAATAACTGATTTTCTGGAGGAATTAAGTAAAAACTGGCATCTTTCATTCTTAACACCTATGTGATGTAAAATCAGCCTTGCAGCAGCCGTACTGTCAATCTGAACATCTTCAAGCTGTCTAGGGGAATCCCTGTATCCTCCAGGAGATTTATTGATAGTGGAAGTTCCCAAGACCTCAAAGCCATTGTACTCAAGTCCGAGAACCAACTTTGTTTTGGCCAGTATGGAACTACTGCCAGAACAAACGCCTTGTCTGTTCTTATTTTTTGTAGAATCCTCGGAATGAGGCTTACAGGAGGAAACACATAAGCAAGTTTGAAGTCCCAATTGATTGATAGACCATCCATGAACAAAGGAGAGTCTGCCTTGAAAAGGGAGACAAATCTTACTACCTTTGCATTCTTTCTTCTTGCCATAATGTCTATGGCCGGCATCCCGAATTTCTCCATAATCTAAATTTCTCCATAATAGGTCGTCTGCTATAATGTTGAACAACCGACAGATCCTCTAGATGATGTTATGCCCATGATATAATTTTTGTGCAGATTATCTGTGGTTTTCTTACCCTTGTACCTCTTTATTTGTTGATGTATGCGACAGTAGTTTGGTTGTCGGATTGAATTATTACCGACTTTCCCAGAATGAGAGATTTGAATTGAAGGGCATAAAAAACTGTCATCAATTCTTTGAAACTGGATGACCCCTCTCTTTCTTCTACTGGCCATATGCCTTGTTTCATATTGTACTGAAGATGAGTTCCCCATTCTAGATCTGATGTGTCGGTGGTGATGATGATCCAATCCTTTGGTTGAAATGACATACCTGTGGAAAGGATTCCAGTTTTTGTCCACCAGTATAGTTGATTTTTTACAGGCTCTGAAATCTCCATTATGGAATCCAAATCTTCTTTTTTGGACCATTGTGTCAGGATTTCCCACTGTTATGGTCTTGATTCCGCTCTGGCCCATTTTACAGCTGGAATGGTAGAAGTGAGATGTCCCAGAACTCTCATGGCTCTTCTTATAGTGCAACTTGTTTCTCTTAGAAGATCTCTTATCTCTTCGCTGATCTTCTTTTTCTTCACAGGAGGTAGGTGGATTGAGAGGTCTATTGACTTGATAATAAAACCTAGGAATTGGGTGGTCCTTGTTGGATAAAATTGTGACTTCTCTGGGTTGATGACCCAACCATGCTTCTTCAGGATTCTGTGAGTGAATTTCACATATTCTACCAGGGCGTTTCTTGAGCTTGCCTTGACAAACCAGTCGTCTAGGGAGGGAATGATTGTGATACCTCCTTCCCTCAAAACCGCGGTGCCAAAACTTTTGTAAATATCCTTGGCGCTGAGGACCAAATTAATAATGATGAATCTTGAAACCCTTTTTGTATGGCAAAGTATTTTCATGAAGGGCCCCTTGCTCAGCCCCTGTCCCCCTCCTCAGCTCATGTCCCTTTCCTCAGCCTCTGTCCTCCTCCTCAGCCCCTGTCTCCCTATTGAGTCCCTGTCCCTTTCTTCAGCCCCTGTTCCTTTTCACAGCCCTGTCCCCCTACTCAGCCCCTCCCCCTCATCAGCCCCTCTCCCCCTGCCCAACCCCTGTTCCCCTTCCTCAGCCCCTGCCCCCCTTCCCCAGCACCTGCCCACCTTCCTCAGCCCCTGTCCCACTCCTGAAACCCCTGCCCCCTTGCTCAGCCCCATCCCCCTTGCTTAGCCCCTATCCCCTGCCCCCCTTCCTCAGCTCCTGTCCCCTTCCTAAGCTCCTGTCCCCATTCCTCAGCCCCGTCCCACTTGCTCAGCCCCTGTCCCTTTGCTCACCCCCGTCCCTCTTCCGCAGCCTGTCCCCCTTCTTCAACTCCTGTCCCACTACTCAGCCCCTGTCTTTTTCCTCAGGCCCTGTCCCCCTTACCCCTTCCTCAGCCCCTGTTCTCCTTCCTCAGCCCCTGTCCCCCTTCCTCAGCCCCTGTCCTCCTTCCACAGCCCCTGACTTAACATAAACCAGGCATCTCAGACAGCTCTCCTTCCCCAACTTGACCAATTCAATGTTACTGAACTACAAATCCCATGGTTGCATACAACGAGTTCTGGGAGCTATAGGCCGTCAACATCTGGGAGGCCAGAATTTGAGATCCCTTGGCATAAAAACATGCAAGATTGACATTTTTCAACAGCACAAAGCAAAAGGATAATGGGTCTTGCACTAATTTTATGAGTACTATGTCTCATATGAATAAGGTGTAAGATAAAGAGATGAAAATATTGGACAGAGACAGTAAGCGCAGTGGAAAAAGACAGTCAGAATGGAAGGAGGAAATTGGTCAAGTGAAGTGATAGAATAGGAAAAAACTGACTAAAAGAGTGAAACATTTGCTATTAGGGTAGATAAAAGAATATACATATTTGTTCATTTAAACTGCCATTTTCGCACTGATTCACACATCCCGATCCTGATTAATTTTTAATAAGCATGTTACCTAAAACGGTCTTCGTATATGGCAACAGGCAATACAGTTGATGTGCTGGAATGTACTATACGTGCAGAGCACCTTAATAAAAGTAAAAACAAGTTGTGCTTTGAAATTGTCTCTGTTTTCTAAGAGATGGAAATCTCTGAGTTAGAAGTTGCAGGGCAGACAGTATTTAAAAGAAGACAGAGAAATATAATCTATAGTCTCAAATTAAATTAGTTTTCCCTTTTTCCATACACTTGTTGACCTCCTTAGACCATTGTTTATTTTACTCACAAATTGCTCAATAAATCATGTCAAGAACAATTTGGGAAAATTAGAGCTTAGCAACATGTTTCATCTCCTGAAGCTATAACATAAAATTCACCCACATTACTCTGCTATTTCTCATTGTCTACTAATGCTATCTGCCTCAAGATTTAGGTCTTCAGCTAGAAAGATAATTGATTTTTCAAGACAGAGAAATAATTAACATTAAGGAGACATGATATGCAGGAACCAACTTGCACAGACATGAACAACTGTCCAGCAAGGGTTCATGAGATATACAGTTCAGCACCCAGCAATAGTTCCACTGGTCAAACTGGGTAAATCGAACTGCTGAAACAGCTGATAGCAGTCAGATAGCAGTTGCTATCATCCTTGTCCCAGCTCACAATCTTTTGAGCTGGGCTGTGTGCAGATGTTTTCCAAAGCAGTTGAGCTTCTATGGACACATCTATGGATTGGATTCTCTCTAGAGCTAAGGAGATGTGTCTACCTATGTTGTATACAAAACATGCACAGTTTGGATGGATTTGGACAGTAGTGGAGTAAAAAAACCTTTTTGTTTTTCACTGATCGGGGGCCAGGCTTATAGCTGTTTACAGTTGCTGCAGTTATAAACCAAACTGTACAGGAAACTGGGTGTAGGATACTCATTAGAAACTGGAGACAGCATAATTTCACTAATATCCTTCTGTTTTTAAAATACTTATTTTTTATTTTTTTTATTATGGATAAGGAATAAGACAAAGGTTAAGACCAAGGCTATAATTTGTTTAATTGTAGGGTACATATTTATTTAGCTTCTTGTCCATTAATAATAAGACAGGATAAGACCTTAGAAGAGAGACTCTTGCTATTGCTATCTGCCAAGCGACTCTCCCTCCATATCATTATCCGGGAGGGCCGACTTAAAATGGTGGAAATAGTGCAAATATTGCATGAAGCAACAACTACTTGAGGCCCTGTACACCGGGTCGGCCTTAGGGGTGTGCGAGCTGTGTGGCAGGACAGGGTGCCATGGGAGCAGGGGGTGCCATGCGGCCACGTCCAGCTTCATTATTCTCCACACAGGATTTTAAAAAAGAAATATACATTGTGATGGGGCGGGACTTACCAGGCAGTGGTGGAGCTTACAGTGTGGACTATAATGAGTGCATGGCGCAGCTAAAGCCCCCAGAATACATGCCAGGTAACTACTGCACAGGAAGTGTGTGTGTGTGCTTGTGTGCCTGTCTGCCTCTGTGTGTGTGTGGCTGTCTGCCTCTGTGTGTGTGATTGTCTCCTGTGTGTGTGACTGTAACTGTATGTGTTACTGTAAGCCTGTGTGTGTGTGTTTGTGTAAATGTCTCCGTGTGTGTGTGTGTGTGTGTGTGTGTGTGTGTGTATGTGGCTGTCTGCCTCTGTGTGAGACTGTTTGCCTGTGTGTATGTGTGTGTGTGCATGACTGTCTGCCTGTGTCTGTTACTGTCTGCCTGCGTGTGTGGCTGTCTGCGTGTGTGTGTGCCTGTTTGCCTGTGTGTATATAATTATATTTTAAAAAATGATTTTTTTTTTATATATTAAAAAAGTAATATTAAAATATAAATATATTTTTTTAACATACTTGTGACGGATCGCCTGCCACCCCGACTGGGTGCCTCCGTTGAACGATGCTCCTAGTGTTCACCAAGGACCATCAGCACTGCACTCGACACCATAATCACCGCAAACCCCACGAACTGCCGCAGCTTAGTTGGGGTTTCGCCATCCTTCAGCTTCCAGTGGGTGAACCTCTCCTAAATCCAGAGAGCAGGAACGAGGAACAAGAACAGCTCTTACAATAAGAGAATAGTGATTATAGCAATCCCCAGAGTGTAGTTCTCCAATCCCCCAAACATGAGCCAATACTTCATGAAGGGGTAAGCAGGTCTCAGCAGTCTGAGGGTTTATTGGCACTTACATACAGGTTTTCCCACAAGGTTACCACCCACGTGGACCTTGTGGTACACAGGATACAAAGTTACAAAACCAATCAGGAAAGACTTGTACAGTTTAGACACTCACAGACAATGTACACAAACCCTCCCCTCTGCCTGTGATACAATTAACACAATGGGCTAACTTAATTACTCACAGGCAGAAAACACACATTTTTCCCAAAACACAGAAAACACACCAAAACACCACATATACATCCCTGGATAGCCCTGATCTGGGTGAACAACATATCCAAAAATCACCCAGATCAGAGCAGGGGTTCACGAATTCCATGGGAATCACATTTGACCGACCACAAGCATGGCTTTCCTCCCCAAAACCGTTCCACAGATTTAGGCTGTGCAGCTGGTCTATCTTCTCCTCTATCCTGGAGATAATTGGCTTAAGTGGGTGTGGTAACTTAATTATCTCCAGGTACAGGGAATATCTCTAAGTCAAAACTGTTACAAAAACCACATAAAAATACATAAATCTTATAATACAATGTTTAACCTATATGTCCAACATATACCCAGATAGCTTGGATCTGAGCGCTCAATATGTCCGAAAAGTGCTCAAATCTCACGAATACAGTTGGAACGCCATGTGGTTAAACAATAACAAGGGCTGATGAAAGATTGAGGAGGGGCAAAGCAGTCAGTTTCAACTGGTCTGCCAGTGTCCCTGGGACAATGCCCTGCTGGAGAACAAAAGGACAGGAAAAAGGGGAAGGGGAAGAGGCACATTTTCCAATGGAAGTCATTTTTTTAGCCTGTCTTTTTGCACGGCCCATAGTCTTGGGGCAAGAGGCTGGCAAGCAGGCCTCTCCAAATCCCAGTGACGAAGGTGCTTTCGTCACAATACTAAATTGTTTCAAAAGTTTATTTTAAAGTATTAAATCAAGGCTTCTCTGTTCTGTTTCCAGGCACCTACTTACATACCTCCCAAAATTCAAGTGGAAAAAGAGGAACACTTTAATTTTAGGAGTGTAAGTATGGGTTTAAGAAGTGGTGTGTCCAGGGGCGGGCTCTTCTGAAAAATGTTAGGTGGGTTACTAATAAGAATTTATGCAAGAGATATGCAATTTAGAGAAAGAACAATGTATCTTATTTACACAAACTTGTTTCTAAACATGTTTATTGTAGTTAGAGACACATTACTGTGAGTATTATTGTTGTTGAGCTCAGACACACCAACAATATGGAACTCCTAGAAAAGAGGGGTATTAGGATAGAAAAGAGAGACAGAGGGCTTTGGGCCCAAGTACACACATTTACACCCGTTTGTCTTCTTTGTCACACACCAATCAGTGATGTAACTTCTTCCACCAAGCATCACTCATTCACATCCTATCCCAGCATTTCAGTCACTTTTGCCATCACCAACAATGTAAAAAAGATCCATTTGTTTAACTTTCCTTCCCAGGAGGTCTGGGCAGACGAGGCTCTCTAATTAGGCAGTTTAGACGGACGCCTAAGGCCTCGCACTGGCTGGGGCCTCGCGGCCACCTAAACCACCTGTAGGCAGATTGTGTCGGGTCCTCGGTCAGTGACCAAGGACCCGACACCAGGAGGGGGCCCGGCGGCTTGCCTGGTATGCCGCCGGGTGTGAGGCCCCTCCTGGCTGCCCGGCTAGCCATCAGACACTGGTCTGCAGCTCCACAGTGAGCAGAGCTGCAGACCATGTGTCTCGTGAAAACTGGCCAATCAGAGCATTGCCGTGGGTAACGCTCTGATGGTCTCGCGAGATTACATGATCTGCAGCTCTGTGGAGCTGCAGACCGTAAATGATGGCCACTGGACCACCAGGGAGCCCACTGGACCACCAGGCAGCCCACACTGGACCACCAGGCAGTCCACTGGACCACCAGGCAATAAATCAAGGAAGCCATCAGACCCCCCTCTCTCTCCCCCATCTCCCTCATCTCCCCCATCCCTCAGCATCATCCCCTTTGGCATCACCCCCCCACCACCCTCAGCATCATTCCCCAACCCCTCAGCATCACCACCACACCACCCCTCAGCATCACCCCCACCACCTCAGCATCACCCCCAGCATCACCCCCACCACCCTCAGCATCACCCCCCCCCTCAGCATCACCCCCCACCATCACCCCCCTCACATCACCCCTCACCATCACCCCTCACCATCTCCCCACCACCTCCCTCAGCATCATCACCTCAGCATCACCCCCCTCATGACCCTCAGCATCACCCCCACCACCCTCAGCATCACCCTTCCTCATCACTCCCACCATCACCCACTCCTCAGCATCACCTCACCATCACCCCCTCATCAACCCCCCTCCTGCCATCAACCCCACACTCTCCATCAGCCCCCTCCTCGCCATCAACCCTCTTCCCTTACACAGCCCCTCCCTCACATCAACCCTCCTCCCTCCATCATCACCATCACCCTCCCTCTCTCACATCACCCCATCTCCTCAATCACACCCACACCATCACCTCCCTCCCTGTCACCATCACCCTCTCACCCATCACATGCCTCTCCCTCTCACCATCACCCGCCTTCTCCCACTCACCATAACCCCCACACCATCACCCCTCCCTCTCACAATCACCCCATCTATCACCTCCCTCTCACTGTCACCCTCTCACATATCAATGCTTCTCACCATCACACGCTCTCACCATCACACGCCACCATCACACGCCACCATCACACTCTCACCATCAAGACCTCACCATCACATCTCTCACCATCACCCCCTCCCTCTCACAATCAGCCCCCACACCATCACCTCTCTCTCCCTGTCACCATCACCCCCTCTCACCATCACCCCATCTCACCATCACTACCTCTCACCATCACTGCCTCTCACCATCACTGCCTCTCACCATCACACGCCTCTCACCATCACCCGCCTCTCCCTCTCACCATCACCTGCCTGTCCTCACCATTACCCACCTCTCCATCTCACCATCACCCCCTCACACATCACCCTCTCCTCCCTCTCACCATCACCCCCCCATTCACACAACACACTTCAAGCAGCTATCCCATACACATAGGGTCTCAGACAAAAACGCAAACATGCTCACAGAGACATACATTCACACACAAGAATACTCTGTCAGACACAGTCTCAGGCACATACACAGGTAAACTGTGCATCAATGTGTATATGTGAAACTTTTTTGTTAGTGGGGCCTCATGTTTTGCCTAAGGCCTCATAAAGTCTAGAGCCGCCTCTGGGTCTGGGTATGATTTAACAAGTAAGCACCAGGAGAGAGCAGTACCTCGTAGACCGAGATTATGGAGAATGAGAAGAACCTGTTGATGATCAACAGTGTCAAAGGCAGCAGAAAGATTAAGGAGAATTAGGATAGAGTAATGACCACGAGATTTAGTAGCAATTAAATCGTTGGATACTTTGGTCACAGCTGTTTCAACAGCTTGACGAACGCAGAATCCAGACTGAAGTGGGTCAAGCAGAGAGTTGGATTCGAGAAAGTCTGTCAATCTCACATACACAACTCTCTGCAGTAGTGATATAGGGTGGTAGTTGGATGGGGAGTTGGGGTCGAGGTTGGGCTTTTAAATCCATACCCCCTAACAGCAGTGTCAGGTGGAGCAGGATGTTGGTGGGCGGAGTTAAAGTGTGGGCCACTGATGTGAATCACGTAATCAGAACCGCCCAAAGGGACAAACATGCCTAAAAAGGGGGAGTGTCTGCCTAAAGAATTAGATGGTCATCCTGGCGTGAATGGACAATGCATGATTAAAGCTGTATAGAGCCAAAACGTTGCACCAATTTGTGAGGAGACTTACCCTCTAATAAAGACAACCATCATAGACTTTGGAGTGCCGCCTGTGTTCTCTGCTACTTCATTTGACTTCAACAGATTGCGATGTCTGCTGCTCTCACAGGGCACCACACTGGTAGATGGCTGGATGATTAAGTGGAGTCTGAGTGCGGGGTGAATTGTTTCTTGGGGGCTGAATGCTTGTCAGGCTGCCTACCACTCATGCAGGATGACCAACCAAGGGCATACTGTGCAGACAACACTCTGAGCTAGGCATAAAGGCATCTAATGATGCGCTAGTTCTACGCTTTCTACGGACTGCCCCCTAGCACTCGCTGGTGCACACCTCTCCTAACCTTCTTACTAGCACGCAGAAGCTCCTGTTATGCAGTTTGGGACAGAGAAAAAGTATATGTAGTGAGTGTAGAAAAAAGGGGGCAAGCCACACTGTTTGAGAGACTGAAGTAGCAAGAGCATTTGCATAGTGCGCAAAGTCAGCTTTACCTTAACTAATTTCAATTTCAGCCAGTCTACATCAGTTTTGTTCCCCTTCATCCCTCTTAAGTTTTCATACTTAAGCAAGAGCATGTGAAGCGTAGTAAAATATATATATATATTTTGTTTTTTTTAAATCAATGGGCCTATTCTATAGGCATGGGCCTGGAGCTGCAGCTCCATCAGCCCCTATGTTAATCTGTCCCTGAATATGCCACACACATAAATGCACATTATCAGACAAAAGTACACTCAAAGACATACATACATATAGCAATATATACATGGTGTTTTTTGCAACCCTCCTGTCTGTCTTCCTTTTGGGTGCTGGATGATGACATCACTGGTGTCTTGTGGGATGCAGACTGTCACAGCAATGGGATCTAACCATGCATTCCAAAGTGGAATCCATATAGAGTTTGAAATAGTAATATTAATGTAAAAGCACTGGCTTGCAAAAAGAGTCCTTAACCTCAAACAATAATAAAAAATAAAAAATAAATAAAAAATAAAAAATAAACATACATTGAATATATAAGTAATTACTTATTTTTTGTTTAAGGGGACAAATTTAAAGAAAAATGTTGTAAGGACAAGCAATATCAAGGCAAGACTATGATAATCTACCTGTGAGATTAGTGTTAAAAAAACAACAAAATGCCTTAAAATCCAGACACAACATGAACTTAAAAATGGGAATAAAGTTCAAACATACCATAATGCAAAAACTTCCTATTCTATAACTGATGGGAAAATGGTACTTCACAGAGGTGAAATAAATCTTTGCATTCTTGGGTATTTCCTATTGTGGGTGCAACAGATGTGTACATTTAGTGTGTGCAGCATGTGTACGCCATATGTAAAAGTATAGAAGTGAAACTTAAACCTTTTGTAATATTTGAGGTAGAAGGCCAGTCATGGCCGCAGCATGTTTGTAAGTACATAGACATAGTGAGAATAAAATGAGGAAGAAAATAATACCGACAGGGTTCGTCACTAAAGACAGTGTTTTGTCCAGATGAACACTCCATGGGGGATGGGCAAGTAGTTTGGATTTTTAAAACCTCAATAGTAGGTGAATGTTTGAGCAAGGTCTTGCACTTTGTTTAACAGAATTATAATTACAGGTAATCAATCTGATCTTTCCTTTCACATTCTGGTTAAATAGATAAGATGTATTTGCCCTAACTGGTCTGCTGATATAAATCAAAGGTTAAGGAAGTACAATATGTCTTCCCTTAACTTTAATTAAACTATATTATCCCCTGGGGGAGGACAAGATTTGAACCACCCAGACATTGGGTCTCAGTGCTGTTAAAGGTCATAGTGCTAATTTCTCATAAAGAATTGTCATGTTTGTATTGCTTGTCAGTAGAACACAGGACTTGCCACCTGGTAGATGAATTGATTACTCTGTTGCTGCAGGCATCTAGTATGGGAAATATTTTTTTTTGTCTCTAAAAATGCATGTTAGGAATTGGTACAACGATAATAAAGACTGGTTAAAAATGATGGGTAAATGCATACCACTCTAGGAAAATAGCAGAGGTTGTTGAATGCTTAGGGAAATTATTATACAATTAGCTATAATTAAGGTTTTTCTGATCATATAGGCATTTTAGTATTAACACATTTGCGGTAAAAGAAAAATGATCTTATTATGTTCAGTTTGCATCTGTAGGTCAGTCACAGCTTAATCTGTCATGTATAATGGGCTGCAAACCTATAGTAATTTTTAATTCACAACATGCGCCTGATTCAGACAAACATGTAACTGGAATTGAAATAGCCACTACGCTACATCCGACCATGCGTGTTCTAAATGTTGTATTGATTTGCCACTTTCAGCATAGGTCACGACAAACCCTTCCTAATGATTAGGTTAGTTATGGATATTGAAACCAAATCTGTAAACATAAATGGTGCTAGAAGAAGAGAATAAATTACATCACGAAGTGAATCTATTTCATGAGATTGATATCCAAATATTATTTCTCATTTATTTATTTATTATTTATTATTTATAAAATATTTTACCAGGAAAGATACATTGAGATTTCTCTCGTTTTCAAGTATGTCCGGGGTCCACAAATCATTGCATTGTTACATTAGGTACAACAAAATACAAAAACAATATTAATACACAATATATACAAAATTTAACATAGAACAGGTAGGAAATATATAATCAACCATGACACGTGCATTCTGTTTTGAGGTATGTAGAGAGGGATCTCTTAAATGACTTTAGGCTTAGGGAAGATTTTAAATTGTGCGGGAGGTCGTTCCACAATTGCGGCTCTCTGTAGGAGAAGGAGGATCGGGCCGCTTTCTTTTTGTATTGAGGTAGACTAAGTAAAGTGCTTGTACTGGATCGGAGGTTATAGAAAGTGGGAACAGCTGGGGAAAGCATTTTGTTCAGGTAGGGTGTGAGTTTCCCAGAAAAGCTCTTAAAAACAAGGCTGGAAAGATGAAGGGTGCGTCTGGATTCCAGCGACAGCCAGTTTAGTTCTTTTAGCATGTCACAATGATGGGTCCTGTAATTACATTGTAGCACAAATCTGCAGAACGAGTTATACAATGTGTTGAGTTTATTAATGTGGGATTACGATGCAGACGCATATACTACATCCCCATAATCAATGATTGGCATCAGCATTTGCTGTACAATCTTTTCCTTTACTGTAGGGCTTAGGCAGGCTTTGTTTCTGTATATAACTGCAATATAAATATATAAATATATATATATTTGTTGTCCTGAGGAAAGTCCTGATTGGGGACTGAAACGTTGACGCTATTAAGCATCAAGTTTACTGTTTTTAACAATGTTATATTAAAAGCTAAGTTTTAGAAGACCGTGAGTGCAGACCATCTTTTCTACTTGGTATATATATATATATATATATATATATATATATATATATATATATATATATATATATATATATATATATATATATATATATATATATATAGAGAGAGGTATATAGCAGTTAGCAATATTTATATCTTATTCCTAATTATTATTAATGTATTTTTATTTTTGAGAATATTATGAAGCAGATCAATTAGGTTTGGTGGCACCACAATTTAGGAAATTAGAGCTATACAACTAGCAGTTAGTGATATCAATTTTAATCAGCATTTATGTTTAGAGGTTGCAGCTAGTGGGTCAATGATAGTGTTGACATATCCACCATTATTTATTGGACACAGAATCACGTATTAATGCTGATGGGTAGGGCGGAAACGTGCAGTTCGCGGTAAGTAAAATATATAAACAGCAGAAGTGAAATAAATGAATCAATCAAGCAAGCAGGGATCCCAGGGGAATAATTTGTTTCCCCTGTTACAGTTTATTTATTTTACATGTTGCAGGGTAGCACTTAATACTTTTGTTTAAGATGTAACATTTTTAACACATTAAGATAATTAAATATTATTATAATAATGTAATAACAAGAAAAAACATAACATTATTAAGAATAAAAATAAATGGGTAAAAAATGAAAATATTAAATGGAGAAAGGGACTTATATTATAGTATAAGCATGACCAATTATATCATATAAACAATAACTCATATCCGAAATAAAATTATACATTTACTCACAAAAGTTTAGTTTTTTACAATATTTGAATATATATATATATATATATATATATATATATATATATATATATATATATATATATATATATATATATATATATATATATATATATTTTTTTTTTTTTTAACAAAAAGAGTTTGTTTGGTTTGTTGTTCATGTTGTATCTATGAATACATTATGATGTAACTGTTGGCTCCAGTAAACCATCTAATATATTCTGTCATGTATGATAATGGGTTATAGAATAAGATGCCATTAATTCTGGGAATTAAATACTGACTGTCAAGTATTTGTGGAAACCATTGCCATATTCTCATATCTAAGCACAGATGTATTGGCGTGTAAAAAGTGAGGGAGGCATGATTTTGGTTTTAAACTGAACGCATGCTGAGATTGAAAGAATATTTTAATATTTTATACTACGTTCTTTGGAAGTCAAAAATATCAATGTGTCTTATTATTTGAAACATTTTAGTGAACTAATATGGCAAATATGTCATTCTTTTCACAACTAGGAATTTTGTTAAATATTATTGGTGCAGTGAGAACTGTAATTAAAGGAACACTATAGTCACCAAAACAACTTTATCTTAATGAAGCAGTTTTAGTGTATAGATCATAATCCTGCAGTCTCACCTCTTACGTCTCTGGAATTTAGGAGTTAAATCCCGTTTGTTTCTGTCCATGCAGCCCTAGCCACACCTCCCCTGGCTGTGACTCACTCTCCATACATGAAAGGAAAATGGTTTCAATTTCAATTAGATGTAACTTACTTTAAAAGTTCTTATTGGCTGCTCTCTTTAATTTTTTGTTTAAGTTATGATTAACTTTAATCATACACAGGAGGCTTCTGTAGGGTCTAGCAAGCTATCAACAGTGCAGGGGATAATACATTTTAAATTAAATAGAATTTGCAATAAAGGTAGTATAAACATTAGCTGACTCTTTACAGGAAGTGTTTAGGAAGGTTGTGCAAGTCACAGGCAGGGAGGTGTGACTAGGGTGGATAAACAAAGTGATTTAACTTCTAAATGCCAGATAATTGAACATTGACACTGCAAGGAAATGATCTATACACCAAAACTACTTCAATAAGCTAAAATTGTTATGGTGACTATAGTGTCCCTTAACAATCAGCTGAGTATTCTGAAAACAACTGAAGTGCCTTTGTCACTTGTGTAAACTCTTGCATATACAAGCCAGTGATGGTTTGGCCGGTGTCATAGTTACATAGCTGAAAAAAGACTTGCGTCCATCAAGTTCAGCCTTCCTCACATTTGTTTTTTGCCATTGATCCAAATGAATGCAAAAACACCCAGTTTGCAGCACTTCCAATTTTGCAACAAGCTAGGGAAAAAATTCCTTCTTGATCCCAGAATGGCAGTCAGATTTATCCTTGGATGAAGCAGTTATTACACTACATTGAAACACTATGTCCTTGAATATTCTGTTTTAGCAAGTATGCATCTTGTAGCTGTTTGAACATCTGTATGGATTCTGATAAAACAACTTCATCAGGCAGAGAATTCGACATCCTTATTGTTCTTACAGTAAAAAAACCTTTCCTTTGCCTTAGATGAAATCTTCTTTCTTCCAGTCTAAACGCATGACCATGTGTCCTATGTAAAGTCCGGTTTGTGAATAGATTTCCACACAATGGTTTGTATTGGTCCTGAATATATTTGTATAGTGTTTTCATATCCCCTGTCAGGCAATGTTTTTCTAAACTAAATAGGTTTAAATTTGTTAACTTTTCTTCATAGCTGATATGTTCCATTCCTTTTATTATTTTTGTAGCCCACCTCTGCACTCTTTCCAGTGCCATAATCAGGGCCGCCATCAGGGGGTGACAACCATGACGGTTGTCACAGGCCCGGCGGCCCTGGGGGACCCGGCCGCATCTGCACTGGGGCCCATCAGGTGGCCCAAGCATTTAGGGCCACCTGATGAGCCCTGTATCTCCAGGGGCCCGGTCAGCGCTGCAGCCGTGTAATAGCGTGACCGGGCCCCTTTAAAAAAAAAATGTCTGTTTGTGTATGTATGTCTGTCAGTATGTATGTATGTATATATGTCAGTATGTCTGTGTGTGTGTGTGTGTCAGTATGTATGCCTGTATGTATGTGTGTATATCTATCAGTATGTATGTGTCTATCTATCTATCTATCTATGTACGTATGTATGCATGTGTATGTATGTCTGTTTGTGTATGTATGTCTGTCAGTATGTATGTGTGTATATATCTATGTATGTATGTATACATGTCAGTATGTCTGTGTGTGTGTGTGTGTATGTCAGTATGTGTATGTGTGTATGTGTGTATGTATGTCAGTATGCATGTGTGTATGTCGTATGTATGTATGTATATATATATATATCTATCTGTATGTGTGTGTATGTCAGTATGTTTGTATTTCTGTATGTATCTGTATGTATTATAGAAAAAAACTTTCAAAAAAAGCTGCCTTACTAGAATGCAGCCAATAAGAAAGGAACCCAGTCCAATCTCAACAAAAAGTATAAATAGTACCAGAAAAATAATAAAACTTTATTAGAATATAATATAAAAACCCTAAGACTACAAAAGATGTCAAAGGTCCATTACTAGAAAAGGTATAGTATATAAATGAACCTCATCAGTTGCCAGAAAAAAGAGGCAGTAAACTAAACTGGTATTAAGTATACTTTAGGAAATAGCAGCATAGAAGACCTAAATAGGAAAGAGAGGATACATATGTGGTATATAGTATATGGAGACCCAAGAAAAAGGGGTAAGGAAAAAGCCCCAATTGTAACATAAAGGGAACCAGTAAAATACTAATACCCAAAATCAAACGCCCCCCTCCTAAGTCAAAAAGACAAATCCTATTATTAAACAATCATTCTAAGCTAATCGCTATCTCCTAAATAACACCTTCGTGGGAGTTCTGATCTAATAACTAGACCTAGACATCTGTAGTCGGAATAGTATTGTGCCCAGTGCTCATAAGTGCAAAACAAAAGAAACCCAACACACGTTTCGGCGAACTACACGCCGTCCTCAGGGGTATTGCAACCGAGGCTATCCCTGCGCTGTAATTTATACCCCTAATGATTCACTTACACCTAGACCACGGCCAATGAACGCCCACTGCAATTACGTCACCGCACCAATAAGGGGGCGGGATATAGATGTCAGCATCCAATTCTCTCCGGTCGCTCCACCAATAAAATTGTGGGGGCGTGATATACACGTCACCGCTCACAAAGAAGAAACTGTGGGCGGCCGGGATGATCACATGGCCGGTCCGATATATTTAACCCCTCATATTCCAAAATGACGTTCAAATAAATAAAGTATCTCATACTAATCAGTGGCAACTAGAAAAAGGATGCCATCTAACCAATTAAAAGCCCCTAAGTAATCCAAAAAATAGATCGCTAGATTTAGAGATCACAGGAGCAGAACAATTGGCAATATCTAGGCACACTATTATGTTGCCACTGGAAAAAAGGTAAGATGTTAACAAAATGTCTGTGTTTGAGTACCACTATCCAGACAGTGCATACTCAAACACAGACTATGGAACAGATAAACACGTCACCGTTCACAGGGAAGAGACTGTGGGCGGCAGGGATGATCACATGGCCGGTCCGATATATTAAACCCCTCATATTCCAAAATATCTTTCGAATAAATAAAGTATCTCATACTAATCAGTGGCAACTAGAAAAAAGATGCCATCTAACCAATTAAAAGCCCCTAAATGATCCAAAAAATAGATCGCTAGATTTAAAGATCAGAGGAGCAGAACAATTGGCAATGTCTAGGCAAACTATTATGTTGCCACTGAAAAAAGGATAAGATGTTAACAAAATGTCTGTGTTTGAGCACTACTATCCAGACAGTGCATACTCAAACACAGACTATGGAACAGATAAATAACGGTGTCTGGTCTAAATACTATGTTGCCACTAGGATGTATAATGTTATCAGTGTATTTATAAGTAAACACTTTAACCACACAAATACAGCCATAGTCACTGGCGTGTAATATAGAACACCTTATTTGGTATGAGGATAAAAATAGGTGTAAAAATAGAAGAAAAAAGGGGAAACAATAAGGGATAACAACAATATAATTAGAAAACTAATAAAGAATATATATATATATATATACATATGTACAAACTTAACAAGAGATACCTTAAAGGTATTGCCATTGTATTAAATAAACGGGGAGTAAGAAAAGCCTTCATTCAGCCCAAGTGGAGACAGAGTTTTGAGGCGATAGATCCAAAAAGCCTCTCTTTGTCTTAATCTCTGATCCCAATTTCCTTTTCGCGGTGGTTGTGGTATATGTTCCAGACCCATAAAACGGATACCTGCTGAAGAGTGATTGTGATGTAAATGTAAATGCCTAGAGACGGCCAGTATTTGAGACTTCGTCGCAATTGTTCGACTTTAGATGAGTTCAAACTAAAAGCTAATGAACTACGACAAATGTTTAAAACTAAGGGATACCCGAATAGGGTTTTGAAAAGGGCCTTTTTGAGGGCAATCCATATTGACCGTGAAACCTTAATTACTGATGACAATCGTAAAGTGGAAGAAAGTAAAATACGCTGCATTGGTACATATGATGCAGGATGGGACATTATGCAAAATGTGTTTCAAAAATTCTGGCCTATTTTACAATCTGATAGACATCTCAAGGATATATTGCCATCTTTTCCTTCGATTACAGCACGAAGGGGTAAGAATTTGAGAGACTTACTAGCACCTAGCCATCTCTCGACCACACCTGTAGTGGGATATTTTCATAAATATCTACCAATAGGTACATTTCAATGTGGTCATTGTAGTGCCTGCCCATTTATTAATAAACATTCTAAGACATTCTCTGATAGTGGGGATATGGAGAAATTTAAATCCCATTCCTTCTTTAATTGTCATACAACAGGGGTTATTTACCTATTGACTTGTTCTTGCGGTTTGAAATATGTGGGCAAGACTTTTCGTCACTTCAGACTTCGGATACGAGAGCATGTAAATTCGGTCAGGAGACATTTGGAGACACCTGTCTCTAGGCATTTACATTTACATCACAATCACTCTTCAGCAGGTATCCGTTTTATGGGTCTGGAACATATACCACAACCACCGCGAAAAGGAAATTGGGATCAGAGATTAAGACAAAGAGAGGCTTTTTGGATCTATCGCCTCAAAACTCTGTCTCCACTTGGGCTGAATGAAGGCTTTTCTTACTCCCCGTTTATTTAATACAATGGCAATACCTTTAAGGTATCTCTTGTTAAGTTTGTACATATGTATATATATATATATATATATATATTCTTTATTAGTTTTCTAATTATATTGTTGTTATCCCTTATTGTTTCCCCTTTTTTCTTCTATTTTTACACCTATTTTTATCCTCATACCAAATAAGGTGTTCTATATTACACGCCAGTGACTATGGCTGTATTTGTGTGGTTAAAGTGTTTACTTATAAATACACTGATAACATTATACATCCTAGTGGCAACATAGTATTTAGACCAGACACCGTTATTTATCTGTTCCATAGTCTGTGTTTGAGTATGCACTGTCTGGATAGTAGTGCTCAAACAGACATTTTGTTAACATCTTATCCTTTTTTCAGTGGCAACATAATAGTTTGCCTAGACATTGCCAATTGTTCTGCTCCTCTGATCTTTAAATCTAGCGATCTATTTTTTGGATCATTTAGGGGCTTTTAATTGGTTAGATGGCATCTTTTTTCTAGTTGCCACTGATTAGTATGAGATACTTTATTTATTCGAAAGATATTTTGGAATATGAGGGGTTTAATATATCGGACCGGCCATGTGATCATCCCTGCCGCCCACAGTCTCTTCCCTGTGAACGGTGACGTGTTTATCTGTTCCATAGTCTGTGTTTGAGTATGCACTGTCTGGATAGTGGTACTCAAACACAGACATTTTGTTAACATCTTACCTTTTTTCCAGTGGCAACATAATAGTGTGCCTAGATATTGCCAATTGTTCTGCTCCTGTGATCTCTAAATCTAGCGATCTATTTTTTGGATTACTTAGGGGCTTTTAATTGGTTAGATTGCATCCTTTTTCTAGTTGCCACTGATTAGTATGAGATACTTTATTTATTTGAACGTCATTTTGGAATATGAGGGGTTAAATATATCGGACCGGCCATGTGATCATCCCGGCCGCCCACAGTTTCTTCTTTGTGAGCGGTGACGTGTATATCACGCCCCCACAATTTTATTGGTGGAGCGACCGGAGAGAATTGGATGCTGACATCTATATCCCGCCCCCTTATTGGTGCGGTGACGTAATTGCAGTGGGCGTTCATTGGCCGTGGTCCAGGTGTAAGTGAATCATTAGGGGTATAAATTACAGCGCAGGGATAGCCTCGGTTGCAATACCCCTGAGGACGGCGTGTAGTTCGCCGAAACGCGTGTTGGGTTTCTTTTGTTTTGCACTTATGAGCACTGGGCACAATACTATTCCGACTACAGATGTCTAGGTTTAGTTATTAGATCAGAACACCCACGAAGGTGTTATTTAGGAGATAGCGATTAGCTTAGAATGATTGTTTAATAATAGGATTTGTCTTTTTGACTTAGGAGGGGGGCGTTTGATTTTGGGTATTAGTATTTTACTGGTTCCCTTTATGTTACAATTGGGGCTTTTTCCTTACCCCTTTTTCTTGGGTCTCCATATACTATATACCACATATGTATCCTCTCTTTCCTATTTAGGTCTTCTATGCTGCTATTTCCTAAAGTATACTTAATACCAGTTTAGTTTACTGCCTCTTTTTTTCTGGCAACTGATGAGGTTCATTTATATACTATACCTTTTCTAGTAATGGACCTTTGACATCTTTTGTAGTCTTAGGGTTTTTATATTATATTCTAATAAAGTTTTATTATTTTTCTGGTACTATTTATACTTTTTGTTGAGATTGGACTGGGTTCCTTTCTTATTGGCTGCATTCTAGTAAGGCAGCTTTTTTTGAAAGTTTTTTCTATAATTTACTATTTCTTGGGTTATCCCCTATTACCCAGTTTAGGTGACCATATTTACCCAGGGGAAGGGAGAGAGGCAGGATATTTTTTTCCCTGTCCCTACCTTCCAGTCCCCTGTGTATGTTTCCTATTTTTTGTATCTATGTATGTCATTATGTATGTTTTATGTCTGTATGTCAGTATGCAAGTATGTATGTACGTCAGTGTGTGTGTGTGTGTGTGTCTGTATGTGTGTGTATCTGTATCTCCTTATGCATGTGTGTCTGTATGTGTCTGTATATGTGTGTGTCTGTTTCAGTATGTGTGTGTCTGTATGTGTCTGTATATGTGTGTGTGTCTGTTTCAGTATGTGTGTATCTTTCAGTGTGTGTGTCGGTGTCCATTTGTGTCTGTGTGTATGTATTCCTGTGGATGGGATTTGGAGGCAGGCACGCGGGGGCCGAGACATTGAGCTGTGTTAGGGGCCCAAAATTTCTGATGGCGGCCCTGGCCATAATATCCTTCTTTAGAACAGGTGCCCAAAATTGCACAGCATATTCAATGTGTGCTCTTACCAGTGATTTATAAAGAGGCAAAATTATATTCTCATCCCAAGAATGAATGCCCTTTTTCATGTATGACAATACCTTACTGGCCTCAGCCACTGCTGATTGATATTGCACATTGTTGCATAGTTTGTTGTCTATGACAATTCCCAAGTCCTTTTCATGTGTTGTTATCCCTAATTCGCTTCCATTAAGGGTATACGTTGCTTGTGCATTCTTTACGCCGAAGTGCGTAATTTTGCATTTTTCAACATTAAATTTAATCTGCCATTTGAGTGCCCAGTACCCCAGTCTATCTAAATCCCTCTGCCGTAAAGTAATATCTTGCTCACATTGTATTATTTTACAGAGTTTTGTGTCATCTACAAACACTGAAACATGACTTTCAATGCTTTTTTCAAGATCATTTATAAACATGTTAAATAGAAGGGGTCCCAGAACAGACCCCTGAGGGACACCACTTGCCACCTCTGTCCAGCTTGAACATTTACCATTAATGACAACTCTTTGTACTCTATGTACTCTAACACCTCAGCAGTGCCACAGGCTAATAGCTTCCATGCCACGCCGCATTGAGGCAGTAATTGCTGCAAAAGGGGTCCAAACCAAGTACTGAGTCCATATGCATGCTTATACTTTTAAGAGGTCCGATATTGTTCTATGTTCACTCCTTGTGTTATTGATTGCATGCAATATTCTAATTTACTGAGATTGTGGATTTGGGGTTTTCATGAGCTATAAGCCATAATCATCGCACTTATGACAAATCACGGCTTGAACTATCTTGCTTTGCATGTAATGCGTCTATCTCATATATTAGTTTCCCCTTTTACGTTGCATTACTGAAATAAAGGAACTTTTGCACGCGATTCTAATTTTTTGAGTATCACCTGTATATGCTACTACTAACCAAATTAATTATACCGAATTAACCCTACTGGGAATCAAACTTGCCATATGTGTCTTTATTTTATGAATCCTACTATAATCTTAGCCAAGGCATGGATCTATTACGGTTAATATTTATTAAATACAATTGGGACACTTAGGTTTATTATATTTTTCCTAGTATCTTTACATAAGGTTTGGACTAACTATCAAGATAGAATCCCTACGTGCAGATACAGACATAGATAGAATAATTTATTACTAACATTAGAGTGCTTGTAGTTATTGGAAAAGAAAGACACCTCTAATAGGTGAAAAAGGAACTCATTGTTTATTGAGGTGTCATTGATGTAGTCTATACAGTCCTCATCAACAAGAACTAGTGTTGTCTTGCAACATAAATTAATGAGTGAAATCACAGACTATTTCTTCCAGTGAAGGCCATAACATTTCAGTAGGGCTCTCCATACTAATAATTACACCGCTCCTATGTTATAATTACTGTTTAAAAATCAGATTATATATTACATTTTCAGAATTTAGTCATATGGTGAAATGATCATATATTATTTTACAAAGCTTAATATTATACTTTTCAAACTGTTTCAAACATTCTGCCAAACCCAAAAAGTCAAACCACACACAAACCAGTTGACAAGACCTCAGGTCCAAAATCAATGTTACACACTTGGTGGTCCATTATAGTTTGGAGTTTGATATATTCCAAATGTACATGGCTTCAGAACAAATTGTGTACTAACCCTGTAATCCCAATGGTTTGGTGATTATAAATTTGTTTGCCACTGTGCCAGCCCAATGGGATTTTAACAAAACCAACAAATTAGCTTTAACGGGAACAACCACATCTATTTTTTAAACATTATCAACTGGAGTAAAGTACCATACTGTGCAAATTTAAAAGCAGTATAATAAAATATAATTAATTGATGGCTTGTCAGGCCCTACACAGTCATGTTGTTTCTGCGATTACTGTAATTGAAAAATCACATTTCCCATTAGAATTAACTTGGCCAGAGTTGTTGCATTTCAATTCATAATACAGATGAACACACGTTTGTTCATAATGTTAGTACCATAAATAACCAATACAGTAGTACACATGCAAATCAAAATACTTTTGTTGGCATGTAAACTATTTATGGTTACATGTGATAGCAGATAAATATATCTATCTTAATTAAATAATTAGATGTTTTAACAAACACTGAAAAATAAAGCAATATGGTTTGCCTTGATGTTAGATGGATGAAATTCTAATGGTGCAAATGCTAAATGGTAATCATTAAAGACAAGCATTGCCTATCATCATGGTATTGCATATTCAGTCAGTATAAATAATTAAACAGTAATGTGTGGTCGGGGTATATTAGATTTGAAGATTTGTTTTGCTGTGAACAGCAGTTTGTCCAAATTTTGGCTGATCCCATGATCATTTTAGATTCATGAATTCATGAAGTGTAGCCAAATCATGAACCCAGGCAAAGAAACCTGTCAATCAAGCTGATCTGAGTCATGTGAGTGCAGTGTCATAGCGATCACATGACACGGATGCATGGGATTTGCTACAATGGGACTGCGTGACAATTGCCTGTGCTTTGATTGCACAGTTTAGATAAGACGTTTTAAAACTGTGCAATCAAAGAAGTTTTAAAATTAGATCTCTCTTTACAGGAGGTGCTTAGGATGGCTATGTGAGTCACAAGCAGGAAGGTGTGACTAGGGCTGCATAAACAATGACAGGGTCAGAGAGACTTTCTATGTTAGTAATAGGTTGGGCTGCTCTCTATTCCCAGCATTATAGGGTTAACAGGGGCCGGACTGAGCACTTGGGCAAATCTGTGATGGACCGAGGGCCCGAGGCTCTGGAAGGCCCGCCCGGCGCAGTGCAGTAATGGCTGAGCTGAGGAGTTAAACAATCTCCCCAGCCAGCCTGCAGCCTTCCGTGGGCCCCTGCTGCTAAACATATTCTCCCCTTTGCAGGGCACACTGAGGGACAGGTAAGGGGCTTTTCCAAAGACCCCACTAGGCTGCCCCTCAGTGTGCCTGTCTCAGTGAACACAGCCATACTGAGCTGCCTGTAACACTGCCCAGAGAACGAGTGGTGGATTTTAGTTTTTTTTAATTTTAAATATTTTAATTTTATAATCTTCCCCATTACTGCCCCATCACAGCCCTTATACCCCCAAAGCCAATATACCTTTACACTAACTAGAACTCCTATTGTCCAAGACAGCTCCTACACCCTCTGCAGTCCCTACTCCCTCTGCAGCCCATACCCCTGCAGCCTCAAACCCTTGCTTCCTCTGCAGCCCCTACCCCCCTGCTCCCTCTGTAGCCGCTACCATTCTGTTCTCCCCTGCAGCCCTTACCCCCTGATCTCCCCTGCAGCCCATACCCCCTGCTCTCCCTAACATGCCCCTTCCCCTGCTGCCCCTATCCCCCACTTTCCCATTTAGCCAATACCCCCCTGCTCACTCTACAGCCCCTAACCCCCTGCAGTACCTTCCCCATGCAGCCTCTACCCTCTGCAGTCTCCTACCCCCTTGCTCCCTTTGCAGCCCCTACCCCCTGCTACCTCTGCACCCCTTGCTGCCTCTGCAGCCCCTACCCCTTGCAGCCTCTACCCTCTGCAGTCTCCTACCCCCTTGCTCCCTTTGCAGCCCCTACCCCCTGCTACCTTTGCAGCCCCTAACCCCTGCAGCTCCTACACCTTTGCAGCCCCTACACCTTTGCAGCCCCTACCCTTTCGCTCCCTCTGCAGTCCCTACAACCCTGCTCCCTCTTCAGTCCCACCCTGTCACGGGTGGCAGTCCGGTGCCCGGAACCCAGACACAGTGTCCAGGCGGCGGCGCGTGGACCGGGACCCAATATGCCTGATGATAAGTGGGAGTCTTCAGCGTGGAGGTGGATTAGCAGGGTCTGGTGCAGGGTAACCGCACGCCCCCTGGTGTTGAGCACCAGCATTTGTGCAGCCACATACCAAGACCCTGATTCATCCTATGCAGATAACAGGAACTAGGAACTTGGAAATTAAGCAGACCTCCCAGGAGCTTAATAGGGAGGCTCTGCAGCAGGATTGTATCCAGTACTAGAAACAAGGCAAGACTAAATTTGGCACCAAACATGAAAACAAGACAGAACTAATAGAACCCAGAACCAGAGAAGGATAGGAAGCTAAACCCAGAACATATACACAAGACATGAGGTAAACATGAACATGACTGGACAGGACTGTACATGGGCTGGGTATACAAACCAAGACAAGAGATACAAGGTAAAACAAGAGGAAACATAGCTAAGCACTAATTATGAAAAGCATGGGGATTTAGTTACATTATATGATCATACATTGCATAAGCCTGCCAACAACGCCAATGTACCCCATATCTGGCAGGTCCTACACTGCCTAATGCAAACTAAAACAACCACACTATACCACAATAGCACTTACCTGCAAGAAAGGGCAGAGAGATGAAATACTGCTGCAGGTCCAAGCTGAAACAAAAAGGTAAGTGGAAACAAACGGGTGTGGCACATAAAACAAACATTTAAAGGAAACCTGGAGACTGGGAAATCCAGGGACGAACTATAGGAATGAACCCAGAAATCCCAGCATAAAGAAAACCAGACATAGAATAGAAAACCAAAAACCAAGAAAAACTAAACAAGAATTGTAACAAGAGTACTGGATACCAGAAGCCATTGCCAGACATCTTCACAGAACAGAGCAGGACGTGACACACCCCCCCCCGCACCCTATGGAGCCCCTGCACCCTCTATAGCCCCAACCTCTGTTGCCCATGCAACCTCTGCACCCTCTGCTGCCTCTACCCCCTGCACCCACTTCCGCTCCTAACCCTCTGCACCCTCTATAGCCCCGCACCCACTACAGCCCCTACCCCCAGGCATCCACTACAGCCGCTATCCCTCTGCACCTTCTACAGCCTGTCCCTCCTCTGCCCCCACTAAAGCCTCTCTACCCCCTGTCACCTTCTACAGTCCCACCCTCCTGCACTCTTTCCAGCCCCTTCCCCCCTGTACTCTCCACAGCCCCTTCCTCCCGGCACCCTCTGCAGTCCCTACCCCTATGCACGCATAAAGCATAAAGGGACACTATAGTTACCAGAACAACTACAGCTTAATGCAGTTGTTCTGGTGAGTATAGCCTGCCCCTGTGGGGTTTTTGCTGTAAAGACTGTCTTTTCAGGGAAAAAACAGTGTCTAGATTGCTGCCTAGGAACACCTATGTGCTTACTGTGCCAGTGTTGCAAAATGTGCAGCACTAACAGTCAACATCTCCACGCTCTGCATGGAGACGCTGAACACTTGTCATAGAGAAGCACTGATTCAGTGCATCTCTATGAGAAGATGATGATTGGCATAGAGTGTCTGGAATACACGTTTGTATTCCTGACACTATAGTGTTCCTTTAACCCCTTAAGGACCAAACTTCTGGAATAAAAGGGAATCATGACATGTCACACATGTCATGTGTCCTTAAGGGGTTAAGGTGGCTCATAACATTTAACACTTGGTTTATAATTTAAGACCCAAAATGTGGAGGCCTGCATACCTCATACAAACACATTGCCAAAATTCACAAATACCCCCTTATACATACTGCCATGCCACACAAACACACATAAAATACAAACAACCCTATTTACAAAACCAAAAACATGTACTCAGATATACTCGGAATCCACAGATCCTGACACTACTTACAAAAACATACATATATTGACTACACACAGTGAATACACACACAGAAACATATATTCACTTTACATGTACATACAATCAGTTCACCAGAATATATATTGGTTTGCTGGGGCCCAGGTGCTAATTTTGCCTGGGGGCTCAGGCCACTGTCAGTCCGTCCCTGTTAATAGGTGTAAGTCAGCCCTTTCAGGTGAATGTAATTAACCTAAAAGATTAAAAGATAAGCCTATGAAGGCATCAGAGAGTCTGGAGAGAGGAGGGAGTTAAGCCTAAGACACTAAAGTAAATAAGTACTGTGTAAAAAAAATGTATGTTTAACTCCTTAAGGATGGTGGGCATTCTATACCGTCCTTTTTGGGGTGTCTCTAAACACCGGAGGGCAGCATAGAATGTCCCTGCTGTCCAGGGCACTTACCGGGTCACCGTCAATCCCATGCCGGCGGTCGCGATCCTGGGGTCTGCCTGGGAGCTCAGTCAGCCCCACTCTGCCCGATTCGGCCCTTCCGAGCCATGTGATCACGATGACCTCGCGATCACATGGCCGGAATAGCTGGCTTATGCAGTGCTTGCAGGGGGGAAACCTGAGCTCTCAGGTTTCCCCCCCTCATTCCTGTAAAAAAGTTTGTTAAAGTTTATTAAAGTTAGAAAACAGTTTTAAAATTAAATAAAAAGTATGTATATATATTCAGTGAGGGGAAAAAAGTATTTGATGCCCTGCTGATTTTGAACGTTTGTTCACTGACAAAGAAATTATTAGTCTATAATTTTAATGGTAGGTGTATTTTAACAGTGAGAGACAGAATAACAACAACAACAAAAAATCCAGAAAAACGCATGTCAAAAAAGTTATACATTGATTTACATGTCAATGAGGGAAATTTGATTACCTATCAATCAGCAAGATTTCTGGCTCTCATGTGTCTTTTATACAGGTAACGAGCTGAGATTAGGAGCACTCTCCTAAAGGGAGTGCTCCTAATCTCAGTTTGTTACCTGTATAAAAGACACCTGTCCACAGGATAAATCAATCAATCAGATTCCAAACTCTCCACTATGGCCAAGACCAAAGAGTTGTCCAAGGATGTCAGGGACAAGATTGTAGACCTACACTAGGCTGAAATGGGCTACAAGACCACCGCCAAGCAGCTTGGTGAGAAGGTGACAGCAGTTGGTGCGATTATTTGCAAATGGAAGAAACACAAAATAACTGTCAGTCTCCCTCGGTCTGGTGCTCCATGTAAGATCTCACTTTGTGGAGTTTCAATGATCATGAGAATGGTGAGGAATCAGCCCAGAACTGCACGGTAGAATCTTGTTAATGATCTCAAGGCAGCTGGGACCATAGTCACCAAGAAAACAATTGGTAACACACTTTGCTGTGAAGGACTGAAATCCTGCAGCACCTGCAAGATCCCCCTGTTCAAGAAAGTACACGTACAGGCCCCTCTGAAGTTTGCCAATGAACATCTGAAAGATTCAGAGGAAAACTGGGTATAAGTGTTGTGGTCAGATGAAACCATAATCAAACTCTTTGGCATCAACTCAACTCACCGTGTTTGGTGGAGGAGGAATGCTGCCTATGACACCAAGAACACCATGCCCACCATCAAACATTGAGGTGGAAACATTATGCTTTGAGGGTGTTTTTCTGCTAAGGGGACAGGACAACTGCATCGCATAAAAGGGATGATGGACGGGGCCATGTACCATGAAATCCTGGGTGAGAACCTCCTTCCCTCAGCCAGGGCATTGAAAATGGGCCATGGATGGCAGTGGCGTACACATGACCCATGGGGCCCCGGTGCGAAAATTGATCCGTGGGCCCCCCCCCCCCCACGCGCGGGCCAGGCCGCAACACATGGCGGTGGGCACCTGGTCGCAGGGGTTACAGGGCTGCGACCCCTGTATGTACGCCAGTGCATGCAGATGCACACACTTAAAGGACCACTCTAGGCACCCAGACCACTTCAGCTTAATGAAGTGGTCTGGGTGCCAGGTCCAGCTAGGGTTAACCCATTTTTTAATAAACATAGCAGCTTCAGAGAAACTGCTATGTTTATGAATGGGTTAAGCCTTCCCCCTAATCCTCTAGTGGCTGTCTCATTGACAGCCACTAGAGGCGCTTGCGTGCTTCTCACCGTGATTTTCACAGTGAGAGCACGCCAGCGTCCATAGGAAAGCATTATGAATGCTTTCCTATGTGACCGGCTGAATGCGCGCACAGCTCTTGCCGCGCGTGCGCATACAGCCGACGGGGAGGAGAAGAGGAGGAGAGCTCTCTGCCCAGCGGTGGAAAAAGGTAAGTTTTACCCCTTTCCAGAGCCGGGCGGGAGGGGGTCCCTGAGGGTGGGGACACCCTCAGGGCACTATAGTGCCAGGAAAACGAGTATGTTTTCCTGGCACTATAGTGGTCCTTTAAAGGACCACTACAGACACCCAGATCACATCAGCTCAATGAAGTTGTCTGGGTGTCAGGTCCCTCTAGTTTTAACCCTGCAGCTGAAAACATAGCAGTTTCAGAGAAACTGCTATGTTTCATTGAGGGTTAATCCAGCCTCTAGTGGCTGTCTCACTGACAGCCGCTAGAGGAGCACACTGAACTTCCATAGGAAAGCACTGAGTAATGCTTTCCTACGGGCGGTTTGAATGCGTGTGCGGTCGCATTCGGAGCTGAGAGGCTGAGGGATCCCCAGCGCCAAGGGAGTCCGGCGCTGGAGAAAGGTAAGTGCTGAAGACACACACACACACACTTACAGTCGCATACACACTAGCTAACAGACACACACATTTACTGACAGAGATACAGTCAGCGACAGACATACATACACACTCACTTACAAAACATACACTCTCATTGACAAACACACACTCACCAACAGACATCAAACAGACTCACTAACACACACACACTCAGTAAGACACACACAGTAACACACTCACTGACACTCACTAGCAGACACACACACTAACACTCACTAGCAGACACACTCTAACACTCACTCTAACACTCACACTAACACTCACTCTAACACTTACACACACTAACACTCACACACACTAACACTCACTCTAACACACACACTAACACTCACACTAACACACACACTAACACTCACACACACTAACACTCACTCTAACACTCACTCTAACACTCACACTAACACACACACATGATTTTTTTTTTTTATATAATCCCCCCAGCCTCCTTACCTCTTGGAGTGCTGGGGGGGGATTATTCCCTGGGGTCCAGTGGGGCTCCTGGGCGGGTGGCCGGTCGGGCAGGCAGGCGGGCGCGCGAGGGAGCACTCAGTGCTTCTTCTTCAGCTCCCTCGCGCGCCGCGTAGGGATGCCGGCACCGGAAGATGACGTCATCTTCCGGCTCCGGTATCATTGCGGTGCGCGAGGGAGCTGAAGAGGAAGCACTGAGTGCTCCCTCGCGCGCCCGCCTGCCTGCCCGACCGGCCACCCGGGGTCAGCAGGGCCAGCCTCAGGGGGGCCCTGGGGTGGTCGGCTCCTGGGCCCCCCAGGGGAAGAGGCTGGCCCTGGGCGTACATACCGGGTCGCAGGGGCGGCCGGGCCCCCTGGTGGGCCGGGCCCGGTCGCAGTCGCGACCCCTGCGACCCTGGTATGTACGCCAGTGATGGATGGGTATTCCAACATGACAATGACCCAAAACACACAACCAAGGCAACAAAGGAGTGGCTTAAGAAGCAGCACATTAAGGTCCTGGAGTGGCCTAGCTAGTCTCCAGACATTAATCCCATAGAAAATCTGTGGAGGGAGCTGAAGGTTCTAGTTGCCAAACATCAGCCTCGAAACTTTAATAACTGGAGAGGATCTGCAAAGAGGAGTGGGACAAAATCCCTCCTGAGATGTGTGCAAACCTGGTGACCAACTACAATAAATTTCTGACCACTGTGATTGCCAATAAGGGTGTTGCCACCACGTACTAAGTCAAAGGTCAAATACTTATTTCGCTCATTGACATGCAAATCAATGTATTACTTTTTTGACATGCGTTTTTCTGGATTTTGTTTTGTTATTCTGTCTCTCACTGGTAAAATACACCTACCATTAAAATTACAGACTGATCATTTCTTTGTCAGTGGGCAAACGTTCAAAATCAGCAGGCAGTGAAATACTTTTCCCTCACTGTATGATCTAAGTACTTTTATATACACATACACATATACATACATACATCATTATTAAAAGTGCATTTTATTATTAATTTATATACAGTTATTATATATATTATATATATATATATATATATATATATATATATAGTGTTCAAGTAGAGATTGTAGCCGTATTAGTCCAGTGATGTAGATGTAAAAACAGATAAAATTCTTATCTTGTAATACCTTTTTTATTGGACTAACAGAATTTTTTAATGACAAGCTTTCGGGAGAACCTCCCTTTCTCAAGTCTGAAGCATTTCTGAGCAAAACGACACATAGAATTCAAAGTTGAGTTGTGATACAGGGGTTAAAGCGACATGAGTGTAGATAAGACACAGGTTTGTTAGAAAATAGACACCATCTTAGCAGAGGGTCATAAATATCTTGTTGAAGAGAAGAGTAGGGGGGAGAGAGGGAAAAGAAAAACAAACAAGCAGACAGTGCACAGGATGATACACTTTATACATGCACACACACAGAAATATGTATATGTGAACGCATAAACACATGTATATATACATATACATAAACACATATACATACATGCACATGGACTCATATACACAAATATAAATGCACAGTAATATATATAAGCATTCATGCATACGAGTATGGGAAAGCATAGGTCTACACATAGTACTTTGTATATAGATAGAATAAGCATATAGGAATGCATTTTAAAGTGTTGGTACACATGAACACTGGGAGAGTGTTCATGTAAAGTGTTGGTAGTGGGACAGGAATCCCAAATCAATATTTAGTCCTCTCTTCTTGCTGTTAAACCATTTAATCATTCTGGCTTCAAAGGCTTTTCTTTCCTGGGTATTTTTAAAACCCCCTTTCAGTACTTTGATTTTTAGGTCCTTCAGTGAGTGGCCAGGCTGGGTAAAGTGGTGTCCCACAGGAGTGCAGTATGATTCTTCTTTGTGGTGTTTAATAGAGTGTCTGTGCATGTTCATTCTGCCATTTAATGGCTGGGTGGTTTCCCCAATGTAGCATCCTAGGTGGCATTTTATGCATTGAATCATGTATACCACATTGCTGGATGTGCAGGAGTATGAACCTTTAATGTTGTAGGTTTTATTGTTGTGTGTGGCTGTGTTGTCTGTGCATATGTGCTGACACAGTTTGCAGCGAGGTTTTTTGCATCGACTGGTCCCGTTTTCTTCGTTCTTACCATCAGTGGGCAGCCTCCTGTTGATTAATTTTTGTTGGAGGTTTGGTGGTTGTCTGAAGGCCAAAATGGGTGTTTCAGGGAAAATGTTTTTCAGAGTCTCATCTTCTGTTAATATTGGTTGTAGGTCTTTGATGATTTTCCGTATTTCCTCAAGAGCAGGGTTGTAGGTGACCACAAGTGGCACTCGTGTGCATATTTTTTTCTCTCTGTATTGTAGCAGGCGCGTACGTGGCGTTTTTACAGCAGAGTTGATTTGTTTGGTAATAGTTTTTGGTTTGTAGCCTTTCTGTCTCATAGATTGGGAGAGTACATTTAGATGGGAATTACGGTCATTAGGATCAGAGCATATGCGATGGTACCTAGTGGCTTGGCTGTAGATGATGCCCTGTTTAGTATGAGAGGGGTGGAAGCTGGAGCTGTGTATATATAAAAAGTTTAGGGAGTACTCCAGGTCTCAAGTACGTGCAAAAGTGGTATTTATTGTATTTTTCAAAAACACAATTAACTGTGAATATAGTCCAAGATTGGACCTTATACACAGTTAATTCTTTTTTTTGCAAAATACAATAAATACCACTTTTGCACATACTTGAGACCTGGGGTGCTCCCTAAACTTTAGTTTTCTATATATTTACGCAGGATTGCACCTAGGCATAGTGGATATATTTCTATTATATGAGGAGTGCCAAGCATCGTTTATTTGGTATATATATAACTATACATAAATTTAAAAAATAAATATATACATTTATATATATGTACATATATATTTAAAAATTCTACAAATATCTTCATATAATATTTTTACATCATTAAGTCAGCACATACTTGAAAACCAGAGTAATTTGAATGTACCTTTCCTGGCTATATACTTTGTTATTATTATTTTATTAATTACAATATGAAGGACCTGCCTGACAACCAAGGCACAAGATCCAGAGAATTTGGTTCGCAAGCCCTATATTTACATAGTTACATAGTTACATAGCTGAAAAGAGACTTGCGTCCATCAAGTTCAGCCTACCTCACATTAGTTTTTTGCTGTTGCCCTGTAACTTTCCAGGACACCACAAATCCTGTTCATTAGGGGTACTGTTTTATTTGGAAAACTTTGCTGAATACATATATTAGTGTTTTAAAACAGTAAAACATATCACAACGATATCAGTAAAAATTTGAGGGCCGAAACGAGCCTCAGTTCCCGAGATATCGGGACCCTCCTGCACCAACCTGTTTGGTGATTTCCTCCAAACCTCACCCTTAGTCTCCTCGGATGAAGAAAATCTGCCTGAGAGGCTGTACACCTTTCCAAAGGTAACTGCAGTTCCACAGGGATCCACATGGCCCCATCCACCAAGGCAGACATTAAGGCCCTGCTCCAGGCCGATGTAGCTGTGGTGAAGGAGGAAGTAACGACACTAGCCAGCAGACTAGCAACAATGGAGGGAGAAGTGTGAACTGCAAAGGTAGCACAAGCAGCCACTGATGCAGTCCTTGGCTTGCTACAAAAAGAAAACGGATGCAGGTGTGATGCGACACATGGCTGCCCTGGAAGACAGAACCAAGACAAGGAATCTTTGACTCAGGGGGGTTCCTGAGACCATTACAGCAAGTGAGTTGCCCTACTTTGTACGGCGGCGTGTCGCCACACTGCTCCCACCGAAACAAGCTAAGCAAGTAGTGGTGGATTACTGCTTATGTTTGCCTAAACCCACCAGAGCTCCCCCAGACACTTCATGGGACATTCTCATTAAGTTCATACGACACTCTGACACAGTCTCACAGTCAACATGACCAGTCTGGTAAATTTCAATGTGTATAAACTGAAAAATTTGCTATATTTGACCCTGTAATTTTCCAAAACACCAAAAAACCTGCACATGGGGGAACTTTTGTACTCGGGAGACATCGTTGAATACAAATATGTGTACTCTATTGCAGTAACAGCTAACATTATGACATTTACAGTTAAAATGCCATGGAGAACTAAACACATTTTTTTTAAATTCTTAATTTCTCACATTTTTTTATTTTCATATTAAATTATGTTTAATATATAAATATGTGAAATGAAAGACCCTTTTCTCCTGAACAAAATGATATATAAGTGTGAACAACACTTGGTTGAACAACAAATTCTAGTTTTTTTTATGTTTTGTTTTCATCTAAACTTGTACAACTGCTTCCGTCCTTAAGGGGTTAAAGTGCTGTGTTTATATTGTTTACAAACTGGGAACTGGATTAGCTGGTCAGTTGGATAGTTAGGAAAACTATTGTTTAGTAAGTCTCCAAGATGGAGTAGGATTTACTTTCTTTTTGGGTTTTTATGACTGTGAAGCACAGCATTGTGCAACTTGTGGAAAGGGCAAATAAACTGCATTACTATTTTACCCTGACGCTTACATTTGAAGTTTATTGTCAAGAGCCTTTAATATTTTTCAGCAGCATTTCTCTTTGGATGCACACTGTTACTTGTTGCCATATCTAAATGTATCCTGTTTAAAACAGTCTAAAACTGAATAACTTTTCAGTTTCAGAATTTGAAAACATTTGCAAATCGATCCCAAATGTTAATGGTTAGTCTGAGATTACTATATGTGTATTTGAATGTTTGCCAGTAAGTATAGCTATAAATTATACATTGGAAAACGAGTAACACATGAATTTGGTTGTTCCTTCTAAGTGCCACTTCACAACCTCTGACCTGAAACTGCATTTTGTTTTATAAATGTTGCATTTTTCCTGCATTAAGTAATCAATCTGTCATTGACCCTCTACAACTATTTTTTTGCAATATTATGGTAAACTTATATTTTCAAGCCTGTTTCTATGAATAGGGAATCAATAGTTTGCTGAGAGCGTCAGCTACCAATCAGCGGCGCCCCTGCCCACCGGAACTCCATGCTTCAAGAAACTTTAGAGATTTAAAGGAGACGGATGTCACTTGGGGAAGCTAAGATCTGTGACAGAGGCTTAGTTTGAGAATGTTTAAACCCTTGAGGTCAAAGAGGTATATCTGGGGGCCTCTGGCATCATTACAACTCAATTTAGCCTAAGTTGTTATGGTGCCTGGAGAGCCTCTTTAATGTTAGTGTCCCCTTGGGAATTTTTGGATCGACCTGAATTTCTTTAAATGAAATTTTGAATCAGTAGTATAGCAAGTGCTCAACTGATGTGAATTAATTTTTAGTGAGGTATGCATTTGTAACATTGCAGGGTGCTTAATGAGAAAATACCTGTATCCCCTTCAGGTCCATAAATAACATATGCAATAAACCCAAAGCACACCAATAAGTATTGCACATAAAAATATTTTAGTATATGATGAAAAAAGAATACATCAAAGTTAAAGGACCACTCTAGGCACCCAGACCACTTCATCTTAATGAAGTGGTCTGGGTGCCAGGTCCCTCTAGGATGAACCCATTTTTTTTATAAACATAGCAGTTTCAAAGAAAGTTTTACCCCCTTTCCTCTCCCCAGAGCCGGGCGGGAGGAGGACCCTGAGGGTGGGGGCACCCTCAGGGCACTATAGTGCCAGGAAATGAGTATGTTTTCCTGGCACTATAGTGGTCCTTTAAAGTTCAAACATACAGGCAAAACATGCAAAGAGTATGTACCACAGATATAACCACATAAAACAAACGATAAAGTGCTCTTAATTTAAACCCACTAGTAAGTGTACCATCAGTTATACTGACACAAAGCTGGAGACCACAAAGTCCCAACGTTTCAGCATAAAGTCTTTTATATATATATATATATATATATATATATATATACAGACAACTATTATTGTGTTCAATGTCCTATATTTAGATGATAGAGAGCTTTCTCTCATCTGTGAAGTTAAAACAATATACAGTATTGGGAAAATGAAAGTACAGCCTCTTTGAATTCTATGGTTTTACATATCAGAACATAATAACAATCATCTGTTCCTTAGCAGGTCTTGAAGTTAGGTAAATAGAACATCAGATGAACACTGTTTGTCATTATTTATTTAACAAAACTAAAGCCAAAATGGAGAAACCAAGTGTAAAAACTGTGTACCCCTTTACTGCTTCCATAAGAAATAAGAGGCTAAGTAGAAGACAGGTGCTGCTAATCAAATGCCCTTGATTAATTGATCATCAGCATGTGTGACCACCTCTATAAATGCTAAAAGTTTTAGCAGTTTGCTGGTCTAGAGCATTCAGGTCTGTGTTAACAAAATGCCAAGGAGTAAAGACATCAGCAATGACCTTAGAGAAGCAATTGTTGCTGCCCATCAAACTGGGTTATAAGACCATTAACAAACAATTTAAAGTCCATCTTCAGTGAGATAGATTATTTAAGACAGGCATGAAAGTCCCAGCAAATTCACCCCAAAGTCATACCATGCAATGCTCAAAGAAATTAAAAAATCCCAAGAGTTACATCTCAGTCTTTACAGGCCTCAGTTAGCATGTGAAATGTTAAAGTTCATGACAGTACAATAAAAAGGGGGGCGGAGCCATCAATTACCGAGACGGACGCATGCTGTGAGAGCTTCGCTCGTTTTCCACAAACAATGCGGTAACTGGCAATATTACCTTGCTCCCCGGAGCTCGAGGACAGAGAGTCCACTACCAAAGCAGATGGGGAATAAAAATAAAAATTTGAGGGCCGAAACGAGCCTCAGTTCCCGAGATATCGGGACCCTCCTGCACCAACCTGTTTGGTGATTTCCTCCAAACCTCACCCTTAGTCTCCTCGGATGAAGAAAATCTGCCTGAGAGGCTGTACACCTTTCCAAAGGTAACTGCAGTTCCACAGGGATCCACATGGCCCCATCCACCAAGGCAGACATTAAGGCCCTGCTCCAGGCCGATGTAGCTGTGGTGAAGGAGGAAGTAACGACACTAGCCAGCAGACTAGCAACAATGGAGGGAGAAGTGTGAACTGCAAAGGTAGCACAAGCAGCCACTGATGCAGTCCTTGGCTTGCTACAAAAAGAAAACGGATGCAGGCGTGATGCGACACATGGCTGCCCTGGAAGACAGAACCAAGACAAGGAATCTTTGACTCAGGGGGGTTCCTGAGACCATTACAGCAAGTGAGTTGCCCTACTTTGTACGGCGGCGTGTCGCCACACTGCTCCCACCGAAACAAGCTAAGCAAGTAGTGGTGGATTACTGCTTATGTTTGCCTAAACCCACCAGAGCTCCCCCAGACACTTCAAGGGACATTCTCATTAAGTTCATACGACACTCTGACAGAGGACTATGATGGTGGTGATGGAAAAATACCCCCTCTATGATTTTTTAAGACAATACGCTAACCATCTACTTGGACTTGTCCAGACACACTATCCTGTGGAGACAATCCCTCCGACATCTTACCCAGAATCTGCAAGACGATGATGTGCCATAGTGGTGGGCACAAATCAGCTTACAGCATAAAAAGATGGCAGAACCTGCTCTCTTGTACACCAGTCTGAAGCAACCACTGTACTTTAGGAGCTGGGTTTACTGGCCGGATCATTCCCAGCAGCTTCCAGTCAGTCGTGGTTGTTAGGCCGAATTACCCCATTTGTGCCTAGAGCAGCTGCACTGTGTCCCAGGGACTTACCACCTCAAAGAGGACGTTTGCAATGTGCTCTGTCCAACGCAGGCCTACTACATATATATTCTTTGTTTTTCACAGTCTTAGTTTTATCTTTTTTATATTTTAGGTTACCCTAGTTAATTATTTCCCACTTCTGGCTCCATTATCTGACACCACACGTTATACACAGTGTCATTCCCCCCTCCTAAGCCTACAGCACCTTGGTCCATCAACTGTTTTTATTCCCCCAAGATAGCTAAGCCCGGAATCTAGGTTTAAGCTAACATCCTCACCACACTTATAGCTAATGATTCTACAGCAGATCGCTGGCTTATCTTACACACCAACCTGTATCCTAACCCATAATACATTAGGCATAAATTAATAAAGAGTGCACATGATGCCGAAGCATTGCAGCCTTTTATGTGTTATTTAGCTAAAATAATATAAAATGTGCTAGGTAGTGATGTCCCGAACGGTTCGCAAACGGTTCGCCACAGTTCGTCACGGACTCCAGTCAGCAGACACATTCCAGCCAATCAGCAGCAGACCCTCCCTCCTAGACCCTCCCACCTCCTGGACAGCTCCCTAAGAATGCAGCTTCAAAATGGATGCTATCCAGGAGTTGGGAGAGCCTGGGAGGGGGGGGGAGGGTTTGCTGCTGATTGGCTGGAATGTGTCTGCTGACTTGAGTCCATGGCGAACCGTTCGCGAACCGTTCGGCGAACCATTCGGGACATCACTAGTGCTAGGCCTTTTAACATGTAATATACTCCTCTCACTAAATTTGTTTCTGAAAGTTATTGTGGACATATCTATGTAAAGTTTGTCTGCCTTGTTGACAGTACACTCAAAATAAAGAATGTAAAAAAGAAAGGCTAAACAAGTATTGTTTGTTTGGAATGGTTGCCAGGAGAAAGCCTCTTCTCTCTAAAAAGAACATGGCAGCACCACTTAAGTTTGGAAAGTTGCATCTGAACAAACCACAAGGCTTCTGGAACAATGTTCTTTGGACAGACAAGACCAAAGTGGAGATTTTTGGCCATAATACACAGGATATCAGCACAAACACCTCATACCAACTGGCAAGCAATGTGGTAGAGAGGTAATGACTTGGGTTTCTTTTGCAGCCACAGGACCTGGGAACCTTGCAGTCAATGAGTCAACCATGTACCTCTCTGTATACCAAAGTATTCTAGAGTCAAATATGAGGCCATCTGTCCAACAGCTCAAGCTTAGATCATTCAACAGGACAATGATTCCAAGCACACCAGCATATCTACAAAAGAATAACTGAAAAAGAATGAAGGTGTTCAATGGTCCAGTCAAAATCCAAACCTCCAGCCAATTGAAATGCTGTGGCGGGACCTTAAAAGAGCCTTGCATAAACAAATACAAGCAAACCTCAATGAATTGAAGGAACATTGTAGAAGAAACGTGGGACAGAATTCCTCCACAACAATGTGAGAGACTGTTAAAGTCAAACAGAAAACTGTTCCTTCAATTTATTACAACTAAATTTTGTTCTACGAGATATTGAATCATAAGGAGTACTTAGTTTGATTCATAGCTTCTCCATTTTGGCTTTATTTTTTGTTATATAAATCATAATACGGTGTAATATTTCATGTGTTGTTGTTCATCTGAGGTTATATTTAGTTAATTTAGGACTGGCTAAGGAACAGATGTTTGTTTTTATGTCCTAAAACTATAGAATTTAAAGAAGGTGTACTTTCTTTTTCCCATCACTTTATGTATATTAGTCTAAGATTGGTTTACAGAAGGAAGTCACATCTATATAAAGTGTATAAAAGTCATTAAACCTCTTTTCATGCCTTTAAGCAATAAACTTTCAAGAAACGAGCAGCCAATATTTTACGAGGTTATCGCGCTGGCTTTGTTAAATCCACAAGAGCTTGCACGTACTAAATGCCAATAAGTAACATCTTTACAAAACGCAGAAGGTCTTCCTAGAAGGTGGTCTGATTTCCTACTCTTGGGATGCATCTATTCTGTTATATCAATTAAAAAGATAAATCGTTTAAAAAGATAATAGACCCAGTGTATTACAATGATAATGCCCAGTGGACTGGGCCTACTGCCTTCAAGCTTTCCTTAATTAGTTTTGTTGCAGTGTTGTGAAAGAAAGAACATGTGAACATTATACAGAGATTAGATAAATTCTATATATATAGAGAGAGTGAGAGAGCTCCTATGATTAGGTCATAATAATATAATGTGTATAATTTCTTACCCTATGATTATACATACTAAATATTTTTGTTAAAAGTTAGCACATATACAAACATCACTTTCTTTAAAGGGATAGCTTCACCTTCCAGGCTAGACTATACAGTCCACGATTGATAATAAATCCTTATAATTCCTTATAAATATGATAAATGCCTATAATATATCCTTCAATCATAGTCCTTTATTCTCTCAGTGAGTAAATTCACTCCATGTTTTGATCTGTTGCAAACAAACAAAGGACTCCAACTGTGCTCCAACTATATACTTACCAAGATCTCTTCCACTTCACCTCCAGTGATAGGTCACTTGCTCACCTTATAAGGGAACAACACTTTTCCCAAAATGATCCAGGTGATGTCCTTCACAACATACTATTTGGCTCTACAAGTGGGTCTCCAATGTTTTACCAACATGATATGCTGCAAAACAGAGATAACTCCAATTGCACACTTATATGGCATAAGTCATATGACTTTAAAGATATAGTGTAATACATATAGTTTATATTATATATAGTAAAAAAAAAAGTGGAATGTGCTTCTAAGACAGGGTGTAGAGAAAGGTGTGCAAAAAAGATTAAATATTTTAACAGAACTAACGATGTAGTCAAATTTATTTATTATTATACAGTATAGGAATGTTTACAGCTAATTCTAAAAATAACAAATAAAGTAAATGATTTTGCATAATGTAAGGATTATGAGTAATACAATGCTCCATTTAACAAATACAATGTCACACATACTTCATAAGCCACACCCATGACATGGAGAGAGTTGATGACTTATTTGAGGTATTGCTGAGGTGTAAAGACAGTTTTCTGACATGGTGTAATGACCATGTGGGAGATTGTAAATGCCAAGCTATATCATGCATTTTATTAAAATGTACAAGTGCAAAAGAATATGATTTCCTCCTCCCTGAACACTCTTTCACTTATGCTTTCCCCAAATTGGGCAATAAGTTGCCACTCCACTGTCATAAACTAACCTTGAACTGACCTTTGAACTAGGAGTCATAATGTCTTGTGGGGTTACTTTAGACTGATAGATTTGTTTATATTTCCCATTAGATTTCTAAAGTGTTGGCATCACATTATTTGGTTCTAAGTAAAATCTTAAATGTATTCATTTTAAACTGTATGTGCAGAATGAATTTACATATTTAGCCTAACATAGGCCTCAATTTAATATATTGGATATGCTTTTCAGATGACATAATACTTTTGGATAAACTTCTAACACAATTTTCCCCCATAAAATATTTAAGTATCAACTGGAGAATGAATTAACACATTTGGAGGACAGGTAGAGCAGATTGAATTTAATAGTTCATGGATGGTAGCATAGTAAAGAAGAGGATTCAAATAATGCCAGCATAATAAAAATATTGAAACTTGTCTTGAGTTGCTGGGCTTGGCACACTTAACCAAATGATGTAAACTGATGTTGGTAAATTTGCAGCAGAAAATGATGATGTAGGCATAAACGCAATGTCATACTCTGTCAGTGACATCTTAAGGTTATAATAATTTTACAGTGTACACTTCAAGACATTCTGGATCATTGGCGGCTGGACAATCAGAGAAAATACTCCAAGAACCTTTGCAAGAATCTAGTTCACAGTAGAACTAAGGGATAATAAAAGTGTAATAGAATACTCAGGAGACAAACAAGATAGAAACCATAGATTCACATGTGTTTTTTGGAAAGGCCTCATATCTAAACAGTAGAGCAGTCATATGGTAGTAGAATGAAATATTATATATATATATATATATATATATATATATATAGAATGAAATATTATTCACTGCTGTTCATGCCATTGTCTCTTTCAATTTTGTGAACATGTTAGGTAGACTAGAAGGATGCCATGGACCAATGGCTGTCTCAATACTTATTAGAGGGAAAACATCTTTGACAGACTTGTTATGATCAGATTTTATACAATCAGCTAAAAAGGAAAGATGGTGGGGAGAAAATTGACTGGGGTTTGACTTTGTAACTGTACTAATTAAATTACATTTAAAAATAAACATTTTCTTTGTCCGCTTGCAACGATTCTTCCCTGGACTCACAGAAGACTGCTGGAGATATGGGGGGGCGGGAACGGAGCACTTACCCTATTTCTGGTGGTCATGCCTGAAACTCTGCTTATAGCAGCAATAGGCTTGATCCCTCTGCTGGTGGCCTCATTGAGCGGTATAGACACAAAGGCAGCTTGTATGAAGCTCCATTGGAGATTTCGTGGATTCTAAAACTTTCATGGCTTTTTCTAACCACAAAAACTTATGAGTCTCATTGATATCTACCATACCTGTTTGTATATGTGACCATCTAGAATTGTTGTTAAGATTGTCACTATATATTAACATAAAGCCCTTGTTTGCCTTTGCCATCACTTCTGCTCTTCCCTTATGTTTCACTCTCTTCTTATTTTGTTCTTTTTATTCTCATCTAGCATCCTCTTTCCCTACTCATCAGGTGGACTGAATGCCCAGCAGTATGATTTTTGCATACAACTCTGAATCTCATGAATGTTGGAATTTTAAAAATATGTTTAAATTGAATTAAAATTGCTTAAAGGATCACTATAGTGTCAGGAAAACAACAGTCTGCAAGTATATCCCTTTCTCCCTCACACGTCTGCCAGAAATAGAATCTATAACTTTGAATGTAGGACAATCGGTCAGGGAACTTACAAACTGACTTACAGACTTACACACTGTATAAACTCAATATTAGGTTTAATGTAAATGGTGTATGGTCCCTGATGGATTTCAAAAACTGGCGCCTGGAAGTTCTACATTATGTTAGAGATGCCATCAGAGTACCAGAACAATAGTCCATCTTTGGTGGCAATATTCCAGCATTCAATAAGCAGATCTGAACTTGAATTCAAAATATAATGCAACCATTTGCAGATTTTAATCTAAAAATAGCCAAGGCTAGAGCTGTATAGGAGATTTCTTTCCAAAGCAGCTATTTTAGCCTGAATTTCCAAATGTGGTTTTAGTTCCATAGCATTTGGAGTTTAGTAAATAAAATATTTAGTGATGATCTTGTATATCACTTTTTATTCGCACATAACATATCTCCCCCCATATGTTTACACTCAGGTCACAACTTATAGAATTGGTTTTCTGTACATTCTTGTTTTAGTAGTTTACCTTCCCTTCTTAAAGGAACACTATAGTCACCAGAACAGCTTTAGCTTAATGAAGCAGTTTTGGTGTATAGATCATTCCCCTGCAGTCTCAATGCTCAATTCTCTGCCATTTAGGAGTTAAATTACTTTGTTTATACAGACCTAGTCACACCTCCCTGCATGTGACTCACACAGCCACCCTCGACACTTCCTGTAAAGTGAGATGTAATGTTTAAACTTAACCTTTATTGAATTCTTTTTAATTTAGAATGTCATATCTCCTGCTCTGTCCAGGAAATAAAAACATATAAAGTAATTTGAGAGTAATTTCTTCCTTTTATTTGCCCAGTTTTTTTCCTCTCTCATATGTTTTGTTTTAATCCCAATGAGCACCTAAAGTTAAAAAGCCAAACAGTTGACTTTCCAGCAGCATATAAAACACAGACAATGCCTTCAGTGTTATTATTATTTTTATTATTATTTTATTATTTATATAGCACCAGCAAATCTCATAGTGCTGTACAATGGTATGTTACATTAATTATATAATAAAATAATAATCTAGCATTAAAGGTAAATATATAGATATAATTATTTTTAAACATGTGTTCCTTACCTGTTCCGTTGTCCTCCCCTCTTTTTAAAATAAAAAAGAGAAACATGCCATTTCACTTACCTGTAATCCAGTGTTAGGACAGTCTCCTCTTGAATGTGACTCCTTCCTCTGTGAGTTCATCCTAACAGATGATCCTAGTCCACTTCAATGCTTCTCATATAGAAGAATTGGGGACTTAAGGTGCACGCTAAATATATAGTAATAAACAAATGACACTTTATTAAAAATAATTAAGTTACTCTATCATAAAATATATACATTTCCAAATCACCATAAGTTGGCATTAAACAATGGAACATACACATAGTCGTGATATAAATATGTAAAAAAACAAACAAAACTCCCAGAAATATAAGTCAAGGGAAATCAGTATAAAAAGCCAAATCGACTGAAATACCTGCTGTATTATTTTTATTTATTTACATTTATTTATTGTGTGGACTTCTTGTGTGCTACACTGTTTTTCTACCTACAGACCTGTGGCCGTTTGTTTGATACTATATTTAGTATTGAGCTGCTCTACCGCAAAATATTCCTTTTTTTTTTAATCTACTGAAAGACCGGTGCATATTTATTATTTAGATAGATGTAGATGGATATTTATTTAGTCTCTTCACTCCTTTTCAACTTTAAACTGTGGCACAAGAACAGCAGTTACAACACTCTACCACCAGATCTATCTCATATAGAAGTATTGAATTCAATGATTCTTTATGACAAGCCATAACACTGCTCATAATGACCTTCAACTAATTAAAGATCATAAAGTAAATATTACTCTAGGACCATCTCCCTGACAGCTAACAGGCACATGGTCTCTTACAAATGTAAACACAATTATTTACATTTTTCATAAAAAAAGGGATTTTGTACCAAACCACTTCATTAAAATTAAATGGTTTTGGTGTTTATTACCAGCATCACATTTCATACACTTTTATGTGTACATGTTTGTTCGTCCACCCATTGTGGAATTTGTTGGCACTCTATCAATAATAACATAATAAAAATAATAATAATGTGTAGCACTAGTCTTTTTATCACTTATAGATACAACACTGCAACATAAAAGGGTTAGCTTTATCCTAGGATGTATTGTTGTTGCTTTTTTAAATTTTATTTTATTTCGTAACAGTAATTGCTTTGTGGTGATCACGATCAAATGTCGATAGTTTATTGTCACTAACATCTACCAGCGGTTGTTAATAACCACAACGAACTGCAGATATTTAAGTAGGTTAGAGATTAGCATTTAGAGTTTAGTTAATAGCACAGTAAATTCATTAAGGAACAGTGTACCAAATGAATGATGAATGGATCCCTATTTCGGCAAGTGTGCAACATTTTCCCAGATGTTTTATGTCAACCAAGGATATGTTTAGGGCTGAGTATACACTGAGGTTCCTAGACTCAGATAACTTGTAAAATGCATTGGAAAATACAGCTAATTTCTCTAATTTGTAAAACTTGCACAGAATGATGTATGATGGCTGTCAAAGAGATTACCACTTTGTCCCTGTTTAGTCTTTAAAATCTATTTCCTGCTCATATTCTGTTAGAGTATTTTATGGTCAAATTATTTAAAATGTATTCAAAACATTCATAGATATAGATGAGATACTCTGGTTCCTTGCAAAAAAACTTTTTATGAATATGCTTCATATTTGTGGATTATGATTTGTCAGCGTGATGCATGCAGAAAAAAAGAGTGCAAAACAAGCCAAAAATGAAACATAAAATGTGTATTACTAGTTAAATCATCAGGGCTGTCTTTAGCCCAGCCAATATGCTCAAAATCCAATTATACCCTGTCCTAGCCATCATTGCTCTAAAGGTACTTGCTCTGGTAATGTGATCTATTATATCATGTTGCGGTTGGTATAGGAAAAAAGTACAAAAGTGCATCTAGTCATCACGATAATTCCATCAATTTATAAAAACACAGCAAACAAACAGAGCGAATAGCACACAACATAGAAATATAAATGTGATTATATCCTAATTAATCCATAATTGTGGTAACATGCACACCTTTCAAATTTGTACACAAATGTGACATACAATTTACAAGAAACACAACTATGCCCTATATAGTCACTGCAGAAATGAGAAAGTAAAAACGCTCATACGGTAGTATAGCAATCACTTATGATTATTAAATAGTAATATTCCTTTAAGATATCACACTCTCATTCACTCACATTTGTATGAGCCTGTTCAGATAACTGGTTCAGGTAATACGACTCAGGTGTGATAATTGTGGTTACAGAGAGGGTAGATAACAGATTTATCCTCAGCAGTAAAAAACTGAAGAAAGCAACACCAGTCAAAGTGACACCATAGGCACTTAGAGCACTTCAGCTAATTGATGTAGAAACTGCAATAATTACCTTTCAGGGTTAACTTCACCTCTAGTGGCTGTCTACCAGACAGCCATTAGAGGGACTTCCGGGCTCTTAGGTGACTTTTGATAGCCTAACTGATGCTGGACGTCCTCACAATATGTATGGGGACATCCAGCGTCACTCACAACACCATAGCAAAACATTGTTTAGTGCTTTCCTATGGGGAAATTCTAATGTGAGCACAGCCATTGCTGCGAATTCGCATTAGGTCTGGTCTGCCATCACTCCTCCCCCGCCGACGGCAGCCAACGGGGTAGGAGTGAAGGCAGACCAGAGCCAGCGCAGAGGGAACGAGGTAAGTGACAGAAGGGGGAACTGGGTGGTGGCGGGTGTGGGAGTGCGAGGGAGGGAGAAGCTATAGTGCATGGAAAACAACAAAATTCCTGGCACTATAAGTTTACCTTTAAGGTAAAATAGGTAACATTTATTATAACAATTACTATAATAACAATATAAAAACTTTAAGTTTTTAAGATCCACAATAGTAAAATCAGTACAACGCGTTTCAATGCTGCTTGCGCCTTCCTTAGGTGAAATTTATTAGGTAAATTTATAGTACCTTTTCTTTTTGAAGTCTTAAGGTACTACATCTTAACTTGTTCTTAGTCAAATGATTATTGTGAGACAGGTTTCTTCATTTACCTGTGCTGAACTATCATTTGACCATTGTAGGTAACGTTTAGTACTGTTTACTAATAAAAGAAATTAAAAACTAAATGTTGCTCACACGTAATAGCCTGTAATGTTACTTTAGTACAACTGTGCTAATCATGTTATGTTTGACAGAGCTGTTCTCATTAGCAAGTGCATTCACATAATGAAATACTAAATATTCTTGTTCGAGGTGATTACCTGATAAGTTAATATACATAAAATACACAAATTATGATTAATAGTGATATGAGAAGCAAAGAAGGAAATTTCTTTGATAGTATGTCTAATTTTAAAATGCAATTATATGATCATAAAATCGGTTTATAAAGAACAACAACAAAAAAAAAAAGTTTTTTTATACATTGCTTTGTGTGACTTTTCCTAAAAATTCCTTTGGGAATGCTGGGAAAAAAACATGAGCTCACAGAATATGTGTCCCAAGGTAAAACTAAAATGTATGTTTAAAATTTGAAATGCTATACTCCTTTGATCTGTGAGAAGCGGCAGTTCTCTAGAGGTGTACACTGACAGTATATGTCACTTTCCCATAACCAGCGACAGTTTTACAGGTTGATGGCCTGTAAAAAAATATTCCATAAAAAATGAAAACAGACATAAAAATGGCACATAAAACACTCTGTACCAAACTATCTTCACTATACCAATAATAACATAAACATGCAAAAAAAAAAAAATGTATTTACAGCTAAGTAAAAATAAATTTAACAGATTAAAATTTTCCAGATTTCTAGACACACTGCTCTATAATTAATTTTCCATATCACTGACAAATAAACTCAACCATCTTCAGTTTGCTAGACACTGGAAAACTAATGAACTTTAAATGGGATTGGGTTTTATGGTCAGATGAAACCAAAATAGATCTTTTTGGTAATTAACACTAGAAGTGGGTTTGGTGCACATAGAGAGGTAGCCATATGGAAAAGAAACCTCATGCCCATCTTAATAAAGTTCAGGACTGAACTTCTGTGCTGGCACTAGACGGACAATGGTGGTGTGCCCTCACATAGGTGCTGCCTCTGCTCTCCCGTCAGCACGTCCTTCATGCCCTCCCACCCGCTCTGTTTGGGGATACTAACATCAAACAAGGAGGATTGGGCTGCAGGGAAATGAAACTATGCAATGGAATGGGAGTAGATTTTAGCATTTATTTATTTTTATTTTGGGGGAACAACACCTCTGAAAGGTGTTTTATGAATACGCTTGTTTTTGGTTGGAGTATCCCTTTACCTGCATATGTAAGAGGGATGACCATATAAAAGTTAGAACCACCTGACCACCAGACAAGACTACTAGAGATCACTGGAAAATGGCCTCAGACAGTATGCCAGCAGTGGTTAATGAACTACTACCTACAATCTCAAACAACACCACTACAAGGTCAGGCTGAAAATGAAAACATGTCCAACATGGATACTAAGACTGGAACCAAGATAAGGTAAACATGTAAGGAATTTAATATACTGGATCAACTTTACTGAGTTGGAAAGATCAAGGATAGATCATGGCTACTGAGAAAATACAAAGGTATGCCCATCCAAAGGCTCTGGAAACAGTCAAGCAAAAGCTAACAGCACTGGAAAACAGACAGAGCTCCAGAGAAGCAGATGCTTCAGTGAATGATTGCCATATTTATCAATGAACCAGCCAAGGTATGTGCACAGCTGCAGTATAAGTGCATATCCATCTAGGACCCAACTTGAACTGAGACTGAACAGTACTGGGAGAGCATCAAGGAGATAAAAAAGCATCACATAACATCAAGGTTCAGTGGCTACTAGACCTGAAAGCACATCACTACATGCTTGCAGAACAGCAACGAGTCACCATCACAGTATAGGATATCCAACAATGTTTAGCATACATGAAGAGTTAGTCAGCACCAGGACCTAAAATGATCCACACTTATTGGATAAAAAAATCTAACACTGAATGAATATCTAGCAGCACAAACAAACCAGTTACTAGCTTCCACCCTGACTGACTAAAACAAAGCAGAACAATAGTGGTCGCGAAGGACTTCAAAAGGGGAACAACACCTGTCTCCTAACAGCATGGAAGGTCCTGTCAGGCATCATAGCTTCCATGATCAATGGACATATGAGTCAATACATGTGCAATACTCAGATGGGGAATGGAAACAATGCTAGAAGCTCAAAACAGCAGATGCTGGTAGACCAAACAGCCACACAATTTTCCACGACTAGACAGACCAAAGAAAGTTATTAAAAATGCCATAAACATACTGGAATGCTTTGCTCTAAACAAAGTCAACAATATACTAAGAACCTTCACCAAAAACTAAATGGGCAAGTGGAGAACACTATATGCCAATTCCAGTGCAATTACACATGTAAACATCAAATGTGGTATGTATCAAGGTGATGGCCATGCTTGTGGCTGTTCCGCAGAGGCCTCAACGCCCTCAGCCAGTGGAAGAATGGATATGTTACATGTTTAAGAGTGGAGCTATCATTAACCATCTCATCTACATGGATGAGATCACATCTACATGGATGAGGTCCTCTTATAAGGCATAGAAACCATGGTTGTTGGTGCAAATAAACAGCTAATTGGTATAACACTGTATAACATCTAAAGCAAATACATATGTTATGCCTAATTTGTACCAACAATTTAAAATCAAGTGAAAATTAGCTGAAATGCATATTAATATCACAATAGCACAATATAAACCAATCATACATATGGAAGACAATCAGAGATAATAAAATACAGATTAAAGAAAGTGATACAACTCAAAATTCTCATTTAAACCTCTGGGGGATAGCGACTTCAACTTAAAAACCCACCTTATTTCTTGCTAGCCAAGCTTGTTATCTAAATATTCCCCACTCCAATTGCTATTAACCCTTTCAATCCCAAGAAACTGTAATTAAGTGGGATTGGTGGGATCTCCTTGATGTTTATGTATGAAATGTGAGGATAATGGATGTTCCTTAAACCCTCTCTTGATGTTCTGGATATGTTGAACGGGCAAGTTCAAACATATATGTAGTTATTGATATGGCAAGTTATGAGTTGATTAATCTTATATGTTGTCTCTGTGTTACCTCCTCTAAATTCTTTTTTAACACATTTGGGTGTACCGTGGTACTGCAAGCCAGGCAATATCTGAAAGAACCCTATCTCGCTATTCATAAAGGTTTTTATGTTGCTCTAATCTTGTTTGAAGCTGCTTCAAATAAGATGTTTTTTAATGCTGGGAATTCTTTGAAACTATCTGACTTGAGAGGGGATCTTCATACAAAATGAACCGGTACTTGTTGATAATTTTCTTAAGTTCCCTATTTCTCCCTGACTAGTTAAAAATTAATGGGACTTCATTTGTCTGGTTCGTAACAAGGTTGGTCTTCCTCTTATCATTCTTAAGAATATCTTCCCTTTTAAAAGCTTGACCTCATTAAACGGCCTGTCCAGTATATTAGAGATATACTGGACAATAAGCTAGAGAGGTCGATACTGAAGAGGGAGGAAGTTTACGAGAATATCCTAGATTGCCTAGTGACCCTGTATAGACAGAATATAAGCGACACTGCCTATAATATAAAATAGCTACTAGAACAGCAGTTTGACAGAAAATATTAAATAACAATAGAATGGTAAGCTGTCAAAAAATGCCTAAACTGCCTGGTAGTACTATTAGGTTTGATTTCTAGTATGAGTGAAGCTGCCCCTAAAGCCTCTCTAGCATTATTTTGATGCCGACTTTCGTTGCTACCTTCTGTTTACGAGTGGTGATATAACTATATCCACTGTCATCACTCAATGTGTCTTTATGATCAGACCCCCTGGCAGCCCACAGCACCACATCACTGCTGTGATAAAGTGCCAATGTAACATAGTGACATTGCGACCAAACTGCTCTGGATAGCCAAATAGCACTTTCGTATTCTACACCCTACAACCATTAGATGGACTTTTTATCTGACTGATTAAATGTTAAATTTTAATGGACATAGGATCCAGCACTGTACTATCCTCTATTTACATCTGATCCCAAGTCACATCCATCCTCTCTTTCCTTTTCCTTCTCGATAGTAAGAACAAGATTCACACCATTAATATATACACTCTGTCAGTCATCAGGTACTCCGCTGGACCAATAACAAAAGCCTTGAGCTGGTCACCATCTATATCAAAACTCAGAAACTATGAAAGGAGGATTTCATCCAGAGACTATACACCAGCCAGAAGGAAGGAGGTCATGGCCTGATGAGTATTAAGGCCACACACAGTCCTGGATGAAACAGAGCATCCACAAGTACAACACAAAGAGGGATCACAAAGATGAATTAAGGGAATACTTGAGGAAACAAAAGATAGAGGATGCAGAAAAGGAGAAGACAAACCGCTCCATGGGATGTACCATCAGCAGATAGTGGATGTCGATCACATTATGAAATTCTACCAGTATTAGAGAAAATGCAGGACTTAAAGACAGTACTGAGGCACTAATCCTAGCAGCACAGGAACAAGCACTCAGAGTCTTGTCTGTTCTGTTTTACCACAACAGACTGGACTCAAGGATGCAGGCTGTGCAAAGAAGTCTTTGGAAGAGCGTACACATGAATAGCATTCACTGAGAGGCACACCTAAATTGCTGGGATTGTGTACTGAAACATCTGTACAGAATATGGACTACACCTACTTATGTCTAGATTGAACATTTCATGTCAGAATAGTTATAGAACAAGATTATGTGGGATTTCCAGATCTAGACAGACAAGAAAATACTGGTCAACCAACTCGAAATTGTGGTGGTAGACAAGGAATGGTAGACAGTGACCATAACACCAAGAAGATGAACATAAGAAGGTGGCCAAATACAGATATGCTGAAAGAGGAACTAGAAACAATGTGGAAAATGAAGGCAGTAGTAGGCTCTGATATCATATGGCTCCCCAGGTGGAAGAGTGGTATGTCCATTCGTGTCCAGAGCAAAGATATTTTGCAGAACCATCATATGGTAGAGAACCCAAAGACCTGAGAATGAGGAATACACAAAATACCACCTGAGCATAAAATAAAATGACTTCCTCATCCTTTGTGGTGGTATTTCTGTGATTTCCACATTCCCAACTCATCTACTTTCAGTAGGCAGCATTTATATTTTTTATAAATGTTTATTTCTTATAAAGAAGAAATGTATGCATTAACACATTTGCAGAAATGGTGTGTATCACATTTGTAGAAATGCTTCTGTACTATGTATTGATGGATTATATGTTGCAATGTGTACACTGCTTATCTAAATTATTGCAAATAATGCTATTTCTGCAGGTGTTGACCATATTGGTAATAATAGTCACATGTACGTCTTCAGTATCTTCAGAGGCATATCATTGAAAAGGACATGTTTATATCACATGTATGAACTTTTCAGTTTGTATTTACAAGGGAAAAAAGCCAGTTTGCTTGTTTTAATAGATATTTGCTTATGAGTATCACTTTATGATCCAAAACATGTCATGTATTTTTTTTTTGTTAAATGAAACAATAAAAGTAATGTTTAAACATAGAGAATGGATGAGATTCGGGATTACTGAAGACAAACCTGAGTCTTTTTAGGTTTTAAGTCAGTTACCTTTCCGGCTGTAGCTCCGAGACATGGGCAATTCTTTTCTGTAATATCTGAGAAGTTATTTACTTCATTGCAAAAAATAAAAATATTTTTGGTAGGTGTTGACCATGGTCCATTATAGGTATGTGTAAGTACGTATATTCAGAGCAAAGGCATATCATTGAAAGAACATGTAATTACCACAATTATGTATGGAACAACATGTAATGTATACATAAACATGCATACATTACATGATTGCTCCTGGAACAATAGATACAACATACAAAATCCATCAAACTCAATTATAAAATAACATATAAACCATAAAAATATAAAGTTTTAAATAGACCTAATTTAGGTTCAGTGTCAGTATATGATCATTAGTGATGTCCCGAATGGTTCGCCGAACGGTTCGCGGCGGATGGCGAACATATGCACTGTTCGGTCCGCCCCCTATGTCATCATTGAGTAAACTTTGACCCTGTACCTCACAGTCAGCAGACACATTCCAGCCAATCAGCAGCAGACCCCCCCTCCCAGACCCTCCTACCTCCTGGACAGCTCACTAAGAATGCAGCTTCACAATGAATGTAAAATGGATGCTGTCCAGGAGGTGGGAGGGTCTGGGAGGGAGGGTCTGCTGCTGATTGGCTGGAATGTGTCTGCTGACTGTGAGGTACAGGGTCAAAGTTTACTCAATGCTGATGAATAGGGGGCGGACCGAACAGCGCATATGTTCGCCGTCCATGGCGAACCGTTCGGCGAACCGTTCGGCGAACCGTTCGGCGAACCGTTCGGGACATCACTAATGATCATATATTGCATAAGCCTACCATGACACCAATGTACGTAATTTTCGCATATTCTGCATTGCACTCTACATTGCATTGCAGGGAGCTCCAGGAGTATGGATTTTCCCATGTAACTGTGTTGATCTCATTAGATTGTGTCAATTCTCATTTCAGTGATTAACCGTGTGTGTGATTAGACATGTTTTTGTTTCTTGGAACTGAGGAAAGTTTTGCCCATTTGTTAGAAATGCATTACAGGTTAATATTTTGTTTTTCATTTTTTATTCTAGTCAAAAAGATATATCCTCAATTTATTATTTTTGGATAAGCTTTTCAAATTTGTATTGACATTTAAAATGATGTAATGTTTAATTATTAATATTTTAATATTTTTAAAATATATTTTTATATACACTGAACAAAATTATAAACACATCGCGATTGTTTTTGCACCCATTTTTCATGAGCTGAACTCAAACATCTAAGACTTTTTCTATGTACACAAAAGGCCTATTTCCTTCAAATATTGTTCAATATCAAATCTGTCTAAATCTAAAGCACTTCTCCTTTGCTGAGATTTTCCATCCCCCTCGCAGGTATGGCATATCAAGATGCTGATTAGACAGCCTGATTATTGCAAAGGTGTGCCTTAGGCTGGCCACAATAAAAGGCCACTCTAAAATGTGCAGTTTTATCACACAGCACAATGCCACAGATGTCGCAAGTTTTGAGGGAGCGTGCAATTGGCATGCTGACTGCAGGAATGTCCACCAGAGCTGTTGCCCATGAATTGAATATTTATTTCTCTACCATATCCACCTCCAAAGGCAATTCAGAGAATTTGGCAGTACATCCAACCGGCCTCACAACCGCAAACCACGTGTGACAACACCAGCCCAGGACCTCCACATCCAGCATTGTCACCTCCAAGATTGTCTGACACCAGTCACCCAGACAGCTGCTGCAACAATCGGTTTGTATAACCAAAGAATTTCTGCACAAGCTGTCAGAAATCATCTCAGGGAAGCTCATCTACATGCTCGTCATCCCCATCAGGGTTTCGACATGACTGCAGTTTGTCATCGTAACCGTCTTGAGTGGGCAAATGCTCACATTCGATGATGTCTGGCACTTGTTGCAAGGATCTGTACACAATTCCTGGAAGCTGAAGACATCCCAGTTCTTGCACGGCATACTTACTGGACATGTCACTCATTGAGCATGTTTGGGATGCTCTGGATCGGCAAATATGACAACGCGTTCCAGGTCCTGACAATATCCAGCAACTTCACACAGCCATTGAAGAGGAGTGGACCAACATTCCACAAGCCACAATCAACAACCTGATCAACTCTATGCGAAGTAGATGTGTTGCCCTGCATGAGGCAAATGGTGTTCACATCAGATACTGACTTGTTTTCGGACCCCCGGACCCCACTAATACAGTAAATCTGTACATTTTAGAGTGACCTTTTATTGTGGCCAGCCTAAGGCACACCTGTGCAATAATCATGCTGTCTAATCAGCATCTTGATATGCCACACCTCTGAGGTGGATGGATTATCTCGTCAAAGGAGAAGTGCTCACTAACACAGATTTGTGAATAATATTCGAGAGAAATAGGCCTTTTGTGTACATAGAAAAAGTCTTAGATCTTTGAGTTCAGCTTATGAAAAATGGGGGCAAAAACAAAAGTGTTGCGTTTATAATTTTGTTCAGTGTATAATATATTTTGTTAATATTTTGAAAAAAAATGTTTAAAAACATTATCCTAAAATTATTATTATTATAATTATTTATTATTTTATTATTATTTAAAACGCTTATCCAAAATATTAGATCAAGATCTACAGGTATGTTTGAAAGAGCAGATGTTTGAAAAGTAAACATACAAACTATGAGCAGTAATTATAAAAAACGTGTGTACTCATTTGCATGCTTTGCATATAATTCCAAGAGTGTTGAGGAAATGCAGCCATCACAACTGCTGAACTCGTTTTACTTAATGTATTATAGGCTGTTCTGCTCTTCACTGTGTTTTGCAATACTTTATACTTAGAATATGTATGATCAAAGGACTGACTTAAAGACTTAAACCTCTAATTATATCATTGTGCAGACTGCCTAAAAAGAAATTTGGATATTTGATGGTATCAACTTCTTATGTGTCCTGTGTATATACTACCAGTATTTTCTAAATAAAGTAATCATAGGGTTTGAGAACAATTTTGAGTATCACTTTGAAGACGAAAAGAGTGTATCACAGATTAAAACTACCATAACCTCACTATTTTCTTAGGTGTGAAAGACACACAAACGTAGCAAACTTTCAGTTTGTCATATGGAAATATAATGGCTAATTTACTATGATGTGTAGCACTAAAGGATTAGTTGTCTAGGTGCTGCACATTACATGGAGGTGAATCTTAGGAAGAAGTTCAAAGGAGAATTGTTTATTTAACTAGTACTCAGAGACCTCTCGATTTTGTGGAATTCCAAAAATGTAATAGAAAAAAAAAGCTAGCCACTATAAAAAAAGAAGGAACAGAAACAAAATGTTAGGGTTTTTTTAACATCAGTGAATTGTTAATACAGGAATTATACCAAATTGAAGTAATTCCAGTGAAGAGCATTACATTTAATGTATAGAGATGTTTAAAATTAATGCTTTTCTTATTTTGTTTTGTTTTGTTTCTTTAGTGTGAGAATGTTCCAATAAAGTTTGTTCCACTTATCATTTGAATTGTAATGCCAACTTGTTGATATTTTTTATATTTATATATTGAGTTGGTATATAACAGAGATGTAAATGAGTAGCTGTGTGTAGTAACAAGAAAATAAAAAATAAAAAATGATAACATGCAGTTCAAAGTGAACCAAGAGCCATAACAGCTACAGGTTATTGCAATGATTTAGGTACAGCCATTCCATTGTTTGCCAAACTGTTATCAAACTGTTTGACAAAAACTGGAGGTATTCCTGACAACCAATGCCCATCCCATCTTCTTACATTTTCATAATGAAAAAAATTCACTTTGTCATTATCAGTCCAACATATTTGTACATCATGAGCATGCATTGCAGAGGATGGCTCTCAACTGAACTCTAGGGTTTTATAAGGTTTGGTCACATTGACATTGAACCTTTTAGTGCGATGGAACTGACACAGTCCATGCTAGAAAAGCTGGCCACGGCATGATAATGATCTCCCAGGGGGAATTACAAAATGTAACTGAGTGATATTCTTCCTCATTTTCTCTTTAATAATATATTTGAATGTGTTGGTGACATTGGTGGAGTCCTGTGTAGATGGTGTTGTAACCTAATTTTAAATCCCCATTTGTTTGGTGAGATAGGTGATTTCAAGTACCCTTGTCAAATTTAAAACTCTATTTGTGCTGCTCCTTAGTCTGTATTTTGTATAAATTATGGTCAACATGGCTGATAAATGCATGTTCCGGGTGTGCTACCAATTGCTTTTTGTCTTTCCTATGTATTTTTGGAATTCAGACTAGATTCATTTTGAATGCTGCTTTGGAGGTGACAACATGAAAGTATAAAATTGAGGAGGTTTTGAATAGCAATGTCATTTTAATTATAATTTTCATTTCATTTGCTATAGAGCAGATATATGATATGCATTGTAAGTATATACATCAACTAATTATCACTTTAAATATATAGTTTTGAAACTATGAAACTACAATAGATCAATTAAATACACTTTAGTTCATTTAGCAATATTACTATTTAATTTGTCTCCAATGTTGAAATTAGTATAGGACCCACTGGTATTGGGGTACTGTAAAGTAGTAGTGGGCTTGACAAAACATGGACATATGTGGAACTACTTTCCCATATTTTTTTGCTGAGATAGGTGATTTTAAGTTGACTTGTAAAATGTTAAATGGTATTTTATCCATTATAAGGAAATATGAGAAACAGTAAATTAAAAAGCAGTACTATTTAAATGTTTTACAATGTTTTGTCTGAATAAAAATAGTAGTTTGTGTGATGCTGAACAAAGTTCCTTAAGAGGGTAGAGACGATTGAGCAGTACAGAGAATCCAGCATTCCTCCTATGGCCACACCAAATTCTTTAAAGGACCACTCTAGGCACCCAGACCACTTCAGCTTAATGAAGTGGTCTGGGTGCCAGGTCCAGCTAGGGTTAACCCATGTTTTAATAAACATAGCAGTTTCAGAGAAACTGCTATGTTTATTAATGGGTTAAGCCTTCCCCCAAAGCCTCTAGTGGCTGTCTTTTCACAGTGAGAGCACGCCAGCGTCCATAGGAAAGCATTGTAAATGCTTTCCTATGCGACCGGCTGAATGCGCGCGCAGCTCTTGCCGCGCGTGCGCATTCAGCCAACGGGGCGGAACGGAGGAGGAGAGAAGGAGGAGAGCTCTCCGCCCAGCGCTGGAAAAAGGTAAGTTTAAACCCCTTTCCCCTTTCCAGAGCCGGGCGGGTGGGGGCACCCTCAGGGCACTATAGTGCCAGGAAAACGAGTATGTTTTCTTGGCACTATAGTGGTCCTTTAAGATGTGTGTTCACATATGGAAATATTTACCCTCTTGACCATATCCTTGAAAGCATGAATACAACGGATGGATGCAAGAGATAGATGCATTAGAGGACGAATGCAATTTAAAATTATTTTGTATTAGTTTTTCTGTAAGGACGTACAAACAGTGAGAAATACTCAAAGATGATAGACTATTTATCTTGATCAAGGGATCTGCACAGTTCAGTCTCCTTTTTCAAAATGAAGTGGAGGGAGAGGAGTTAACTGCAGAAATCTTTTAACAAGCTCCTAACATTATATCACATGATGTCATTGAAATGCAACTTTTTATTATTTCTTTAATGCGGCATTTGAAAAACATAAAAAGTCCTACAAATTCACATAATTTGGTTCAGCATTGCAAACTAAAATATGCTGTTCTGCACATCCTACCATTTATCTCTTATTTATTATTATTATATAAACCCATGCTGATTTTGTAAGGATAATTAACCATAGAGTAATTTTTATAATATTACTAATCATCAGAATATATCAAGGTATTATATTTTTTTTATAACTCATATAAACAGCATTATTTAGATAAACAGAAAATCTCACATGCAACTGATGTTTAAAGACTTTTTCTTTTATATATGAAACTACATCATTAACCTGTTTTAATCTATTATGGCAACTTCAAAAGGCTTATAGATGAGATCAGATATATCGGGTAGCATTACTCAATCTGGTGGGGTTGCAGATGTCCCTATTGTCTTAAATGTAACTTTGAAGTTGTATGTTTCTTGTACCAAATGCCACTGTTTATATAACTGCAAGAATCAGACAAATGTCCTTTGTTCAGTTGTATGGGTATCAAGTGCAGATTGATGTATGCATGTCTTATACCAATTGTCAAGTGTTTGTTAATGGTCATTGTGCATTAGAAACAGGGTCACCTCAGACACATACCACCAGTCATCTAATCTCAATTCACTCATGACCACAGACATTTAAGGCTATTTTAGACTAAGTACTTCTATTTATCTTACAATAGAAAATTATTTATAGTTCTAAAGGTTAACGGACACTCTAAGTATTAAGACCTAATTTTATGTTTATGATGTAAAGATTTGATAAACTTTTTATGACAATGTTATACATTATTCTTTCTGAGAAATAGCAATGTTATATATTTCCTAAAACATGTCTTTAGTAACTTTCAGAAAACCACTGAGGCTCTTCCTCCTTAGGACCCTGCATTCACTAAGAGACAATTGCCCTCTGCTACTAAGGCTGTGTTTAAGCAAAGAAGAGAAGCTGAAACTAAAAGAGAATCCATGTGGCACATGAAAAGTAATGGGTCGCTACCCCGCTTCTCCCATCGGGTGGTGGGGGTTATCCTGGCCTCTTGGTTCCAGTCCATGTTTAACCTTCTGTTTCTGACTATCCTGCTTCCCTGAAAAAAGAGATCCCCCAAAAATAAGTCCTAGCTTATTTGTGGGGGATGCTCATAATATAAGCACTACACCGACAATAGCCCTAGCCACCAATCGCTAGTTTGCTAATCTATGTTCGGGGAATTTTCCTCGAACGTAGATTTGCGGGATTCAATTTGAAAGTAAACTAATCTATGTTCGGGGAAGCATCCCCAAGCATAGATTCGCGTGATTCCATTTGCGAGTAAACTAATCTATGTTTGGGGACATTTCACCAACCATAGATTCGCGGGATTCTGTTTGTGAGTAAGTTAATCTATATTCCGGAAAGCATCCCCGAACATAGATTTGCAGGATTCCATGCTCTAGTGAACTGGTCTATGTTCGGGGGAATTCTCCCAAACATAGACCTGCTTTCTAGCGCATGCTTGAAACAGTTTTTCCCCAAAATATGACATCCCACCAAAATAAGCCCTAGTGTGTTGTTCAGGGGAAATTTAATATTAGACCCGGTCTTATTTTCAGGGAAACACGGTACCTAGCTGTTTCTTAGGAGGCTGCATAAATATATGTCCCCAAACAAAATGAGACAGAGATACAGGCATCTCATTTCCTCTTGCAGGGATTACCTGATGACCCCTCCTGGGCCTCTTTACTTCTTTAGCAAATGACTGACACCTGAAGGGGTGGGATCTACATGTACATGGGATGAGGCCTAACCTGCTGCCACTGTGATGCCACGGATCTGGGTTGTGCCTAGCTGTGTGATGCTCTTCCTCCAGGTTTGGAGGGAGACCGGGAGAGAATTGTCCCAGCCACTGTGAGCCCTGAGGGACTGGCTTGGTGAGGCCTTCGGCAGATCGTTAGCTGATAGGGTCCTTACTACCTACCCTGAGTGGCCTGAGATGGGAGAGACATGCGGTGGCACCCACTTTGCCCTACTGAAGCTCTGCTGCGAGGTGAAGGGGCAGAGACTGGCTGGTGCCCACTGTGTGGTGGAGCTTCTAGTGGGGAGTTTGGTATGGTCTGAGAGAGGGCGAGCAAAGGGCCTGGGTCCTTAGGGGCCCCTATTCTTATTCCTACAAACACCCTTGTTGCTAGTGTGTGTATGTTCATTTGCATTTTTACTATCATGAGCTGTGACAAGGGGATGGGGTATTTGTTTTTTCTAAAAGAAAATTACAATTATTATTTGACATTTAATAATGCCCAGCCACACATGGGGGTATCGGGATAAACTCCCAATGGTGCTCATATTGGGGACTAAATGCAGGCCCTTTTTTTTTAAATCATTTTTCTGGCCTCCTTTCTGTGTGGGCCCAAAACATTTTCTTTTTTTCTTTTTTTTTCATTTTTCCTTTGTCGAGTCCTGATTTCTGGCACTAACTCATGCAATCTCATTAGGACGTACCATTTTTGGTTCGTAAAAGCCCTGCTAGTAAGTTGTTAATTCAATGTCTCCAACTTCGGTTTTATGAAGTAAAACTACGCTGTTGTGTCTCTAGATCTATACCGCTATATTGACCTTTGCTGTTTTGACACCATGATGTATATTTACACACCTCTGCACATTTCATGCTGTAACTCCTATATATCTTATCACCTGCTGTTTTCTTCCTACATGCATGTCGAAACATCAGATATGCTCTTACTTTATGCTATCTTTTTATACTCATACACCTACTAAAATTCCTATAATATGGGGCAAAATCTTGTAACGTTTTCTGCACTATTACGATATGCTGCAAGAAAATTTGAATTAAAAGAAAAAAAAAAGAGGGCAAAAAAAGTTAAATATTTATTTGTGTTTCTTTAAGTCATATGTCATATAGCATTGATTTCATATCTGCGTACAAAGAAAAAGCGTAAAAAGAAAAAAAAATACTTTAATTGTTAATACTAACAATTGCAAGAGGTTTTTCCTCTACATATATGTTTGGCTTTCTTGTATTATTATTTTAAGTGTATTTGACATGTGCATAGAAAAGTATGTGGTATAACATTAGCACATTAAATATAAATCGTAACAATTGCTGGAATTTTTTTTTCAGATTACGTATCTTTTATTATCAATGGATGCAGATCCATAAGGGCACTTAGGGGATCTTCCCATCAATTGTTATGAGAAAAACAAATTTAGAACATTAAATATAAATTGTAACAATTGCTGGATTTTTTTTTCTGATTACATATCTTCTATTATTAATGGATGCAGGTCCATAAGGGAATTTAGGGGAGCTTCCCCACCAATTGTTATGTGAAAACAAATTTACTGTAGCTTAGGGCCACTAAGATATTTTTTTTTTTAAGGAAATGCGGGGTAAACTCAAAAAAAATGTTGGAAAAAGTAGATTAACATATTCCAGCAATTGTCTATTTATGTGTCAAGATATCAAAATAAAAAAAAATCTGTGTATCATAGGTTTCTGTATATTTCTGTTATAGGTTTTAGATTTGTGAATTAAGCTGTAGTTGTTCTGGTGACTATAGTGTCCCTTTAAGGAGCAGAAAGGGTCTGCAAGGAGCACAAAGGTAAAGTAGGAGAAGGAGCACAAAGGAACAGAAAGTGTCAGCAAGGAGATGGAAAGGGCAACAAAGAACAGAAAGGGTGCAGAAGGAGCACAGAGGTAAAGTAGGAGAAGGAGAAAAAGGGAACAGAAATGAACAGGAAGGGTCAGCAAGGAGCAGGAAGGGGCAGCAACAGAAAGGGGCAACAAGGAGCAAGAAGGGCCAGAAGGAGCACAAAGGTGCAGAGATAATCAGAAGGAGCACAAAGGTAACGTGGGAGAAGGAGCACAAAGGAACGTAAATGGCCAGCAAGGAGCATAAAGGGGCTGCAAGGAGCAGGAAGGATAAGCAAGGAGCAGGAAGGGACAGAAGAAGCACAAAGGTAAAGGAACAGAAAGAATCAGAAGTTGCACAAAGGTAAAGTAGGAGAAGGAGCAGAAAGGGGCAGCAAGGAGCAGGAAGGGACCAAAGGAGCACAAAGGTAAAGGAGCAGAAAGAATCAGAAGTTGCAAAAAGGTAAAGTAGGAGAAGGAACAGAAAGGGACATGAAGGGTCAGCAAGGAGCAGAAAGGGACAGCAAGGAGCTGAAAGGGGCAGAAAGAGCACAAAGGTAAAGCAGGAGAAGGAGCAGAAAGGAACAGAAATGAGCAGGAAGGGTCAGAAGGAGCAGGAGGGAGCAAAAGTAGCAGAAGGGGATCAGAAAGAAAAAGGAGCATAAGAGAGCAAAAGAAGCTGAAAGGTAAAGGAGCAGAAGGAGCCAAGGAGAAGAGAAGAAAGTGTCAGAATCAAAAGAAGACTGTGCCAAATGAAGGAGAAGAAAAGATTGAAGCATGAAGGACAAGTGAAAGGATCCCTCCACTTCATTCTGGACACCACATCACAAGACTTTGGTCCCTGGGCCTGGCAGGAAAACTTTGGACCTTCTCATCTCCCCAGGTAAAAAAAAATTTCAGTGTTAATGTGTTCGCTGGCACTCTAAGCCAATCACTAGATCCCCATTCATAAAGAAGTAAAACATATTTATGAAACGGGAACTAGCGATTGACTTAGAGCATCAGCTGACCACTCTAACCAATCAGCGGCACCCATGCCTGATGTCAATCTGAACTTCCTGACTCTGTTTCAGAAACCCAATACCACTGAGCAACCTGGAGATCTGGAGCAGATGGAAGCCTTTGGGTTTAAACCATGTGAGAGCGGTTTAACCCCTCAAAGGAAAGAGAGCGCCCAGGGGCCTCCTGGCATCATAGCATTTTCATTTAGATTAAGTTTTTATGGTAACTAGAATGTTCCTTTAATTTGTTTAAAGGAACACTATAGTGACAGGAATACAAACATGTATTCCTGAGACCATAGTTGTGAAAACGCTATTTATGTATCCTGCCCCCCTCACCCCACAATGGGTGTCCTGGTTTTTTATGCCAAAATCTGGTCACCCTGGATTTATGTGATAATGACTATGCCCCTTCCCTTCATGACACTGTCAAAAAGGGGCCAAGCATGGATGTCATTACAATTATGCACCCCCCTGGAAGAATTCCTGCGGACGCCCATGCATGGTTTGATGCTGTAAAACAGAAACATTGCCATTTACAGTTGTGTGTATTTTGTGTCCCTGTGAGAATAAGATACACAGTTTCCAGTTTGATCAGTTTTGCAGTCCTGAAAGTCCATTACTGATATGTTTAACAAATCTACACAAGAAAAGAATATATGCTGAAACATATATTGAGTTGGAAAAGCAATCTCTTCGGAATTACCATGAATTAAATGGATTGTTATTTAAAACACATTCTAACGGTTTATATCCATGAAGTCTACAGAAATAATAAGTTGCAGATTTTGTTAGGTTAGAACCTATTGTACTGATTTCATTTAGTTATTCCACAGTGTTTCCAAACTGCTTTTGCTGCCTTAGGGACTAGAAAAAGACTAAAAGCAAGATCATTTGGCAACATTGCTTTGTTGAAGACACCTCTGTGGTCACATACATATTTATTTTGTTTAATTTCTGATGACAATCATAAGAGTGATTGGAAAGCTAAAATAAACTCGGATTTTTGTAAGGTAAAATATCAGTGCTTTAAAAGATACTTCCGACCCATAAAATACTTTGGTTGAAAAGCTTTATGTATGAAGACTGTGTTCTATTTTTTTTCATTTTGCATAAAATGCAGATTTTAATAGAAATGTTTGCTCCGCGGAACTAAACTCAAGAGCAGTAATTGCTCAGAACACCTGCCTTGGAAAGACTTCTTATTGAGCTGCATAATTAAATGCAGGCGAGTTTTCATTTGAAGTATATCTTAAAACAGTGATTTTCCTTGTGTCCCTTTAACGTATTATAATATTTAATATATATAATATATCATGTCCCTTATATCCCTTTAATATATTATAATATTTAATATATATAATTTAAAGGATAACTAACTCACAAAATTAGTGCTGCATAATTTGGAAGGGAAACAAGGATTACTAAAAAAGCACTGAATTTTGTGAAAAATATACAACTTTGTGTAGACAGTAGTTTTTTTACTTTAAAGGGATTTAATCCACTGCAAAGGATCATATTCCAAATAATTTTTTCTGTCGGTTCTGCAGATGTAATCTATTATGATCAAAGAACAATTAGTTCCAGTTTATGAGAAATATATTCATATTATCGTAATTGCCTATTCCTGTCAATTATCCAAAGACATACTTACTTACTTGGGTAGTTTTTTCCATGAACAGCAGATATAACAGGAAATGGGACATTTACTCAGCATTCCTAAATTCTAACAAAGAATGTATGCTTGCCATAGCGAGGTTCAGATGTTGGATTAGAGTGAAAGAAAATTGCATTAAATATGTATATATATATATATATATATATATATATATATATATATGTTTATCCTTAGCAACTAAAAGTATCGTAACTGAACTACATGAATGCATGGTTATCTCCCTAAAAGAAATTATGCTAAAGAAGCTGTTAACTAAATATCAAGTGTTATATATTCTATATTTGCCCAAAATAAAAAGGGAATACCCCAGCATTGTGAGTCAAACCTTTTTAACTGCTACCAAACTAATATAAATATAGTTACCCCTCCCACTACTCCCTTTAATCACTTCACCCTGTAAGGTAGGCCCTCATTATTACAGGCCTACTGCATTGTTGGTTCCGGCACACCACAACCGACTGGTGTTATTAAGTGTTATTATTATAGCCAAATTTACCACCATAACTCCTCCCGCAGTTTTGACACTACATAGACAGTAATATACTGAAACATGCGGATTGTTCCCGATTGGATTGCTATTACTTTGTGGAACGTTTCTCCGAATGGTTCACGGAATATCGTCATTCTTGTGGCGAAATTGGTCCCATAGGAATGAATGGCAAAATGGTCAAAACTAGAGTGGGAGCTGGCAAAAGCTGAAAAATCAGGACATGATTTCTAAACTGCCACCACTCCCTCATTTTCAATCCCACTTACACAAATCTTATTTCAAAATGTTCAGCTATCCCTGCTGCCACTAAAAATGTCCACGGCTAAGCCATAGTCCTGATAGTTTTCACAATATGACCATTTGTTTGCAACTCACGCTGTCCATTGACATTCATTGAAACTCCACTCTAGCCAGCTCAAACTTGAAGGGCAATTTCTAAACTGTGACTGTGCCTTCATTTTTAATACTTCAGAGACATACTATGCATCAAAATGTAGGTCTGGGTCTTGTGATTCTCAAAATATAAAGCTCTTCGCTGTAGGATGTATACGACCATTTGAAAATGGCGACCGCCAAAATACTCTGACCTGTGCCAGGCTGGAGCAGCAAGTGATGTCATAGACAGGGCCTTTTGTAAACCTGCTAATGTTTTTATAAATTTATGTTTTAATGTAACTGTGAAGC
>OW240912.1:109661651-109692366 GCA_933207985.1 Pelobates cultripes | reverse complement strand
ACAAGATATGAATTGTATCTGTTTTTTTTACATATAGATAGATAGACAGACAGGCAGACAGAATATTTGAATATTTTTCCCCAAACCAGAAAATACTTCACATCAGCCATATGTTGGGTCACCTTATTGGAATTTCAGTACTGAAAACACAATAAGGAAAAGAATCAGACGAACTAAAAGGGCAAGAAAACAGGCCAATCGGTTTTCTATAAAAGATTTACATAATAAAATATCAGGTGTATATTTTGCAGTACATTTTTCTGCCATTTTGTTCACAGATCAAGAGAGCAAAAATAGCCAATAGAGGGGAAAAATAGGAGAAGCAGTAAAAAAATATATAGTGATATAAAGTTAGTAATATACAATAAATAAATAAATACATATAGAGTTTGTCCTGATACTCCTTTATTCTATCTTTTGCTTGTTTCTAGCTTGATCGTGAATTTAACAAAAAATTGAGTGACTGTCCCCTAGTCATCAGTCATTTCATTTTCCCATCAATCATTGGGCAGAATTCAGAATCACAAATCGGTATGAACAGCTTGTGTGTTTAGTTCATGATTCTACTATTTGTCAGCTCGGAGTTTGGAAATTCAACTGATCATCTAATCGGCCCAAATTCGGATGAATTGAAACTAGGTAAAAAAAACAAATCTCCAAGTCCAGTCTAGACCCTGTGTAAAAGACCCTGTAGATGAAATATAACTTTTCATTACCAAAAATAATCTATAAAGGATGAACGATAAAATAAAATTATAGAACTTTTAAGCATTCTTGAAATACAATCTAAACATAAAATTGCTGTTTTATTCTGCGTTCTTGTGCTAGCTGTACATCCTACGTCTCAAATATATGTAATGGTATTGTTTTTTTTTCAAAAACAAAGTAGTGAGGAGTTAAGGATTGCTACATGTATAATATAAATATATAAAATATTTCCCTTTTTTTGCTTACGCTGCCATGCAATTTTGTCATTGTTTAAATAAACAGCCTGGCCATGTTTTCTAAGCTCACAGTTTGACTAAAGCCTAAAAAACATACATATGTCTTCCTGTCTCAGATAAGAAATAGACATATATATAGCTTCTGACAGTATGCTTTATATACAACATATGCACTTACTGTTTTCAAGTATTTTATTCAAGGAAGCTTAATGCCTGTGAAAGCGAGCTGGACGTGTTATCCAGGGTTATTAATTACGCCAACAAGTTCTCAATACAGATTACAGCATTCATTACCATAAATCCTGTGACTCGTGGTAATGATTTGTGCAATAATAAGTGGGGATGATAATAAGTGGGCACTTAGCAAACCATAAATCACCATTTGATTTTGTAATCATTTCACATAATTGTTGCGAATTAAATTCTTATATTTTATTTCTTCATATTTTATAGCAATTATGGAAACTAGAAGTAGGAGAATCTTTAGTACCATATGAATTAGTAGTACGGAGCTAACAGGCCTTTTTTTTTTTTTGGTGATACAACAGATGCAAGAAGCACTGCTTGTTGGTTATAAGTGCACTAGTTGTTAAATGCTTTGTTGTGCAATTTAGAATTTAGACCGTAGAAGCTAAAAACCCGTATAATGCCAAATCAGGGATGGATTGCCCATTTCTGTGAAGATTATTGGGAAAGTCAGATCAGAGAAATATATGTTTTTTTTCTTCATATAATTATACTTAAAGTGTTACTCCAGGCACCATGACCACTTCAGTAATTTGCATGGAGTGTGTCGTTGCAAAGCAAATATGGATATTAACTTATCTGCTGCTGGAGGTGTAATGAGAGAGGAAAGTATGACTGTTTAGCAAGGGAGAGGGCTACGCTGTATGAACGTAAGGTAAATTTATAATTGAGAAAGTCTGACAAGGTGCGTTCAGCTGAACAGGAACAAATGTGCACATAGCTTGTTGAATTAGTGTGCCATGGTTGGAGGTGCGTCATCCTCGAGGTGTATGTTTGGAGTGGGGCTGCAGTATTCAACACTGTGGTGAAGGTAGTCACGGCCGGCCTTAGGCCTTTAGGTGCCCTGTGCGAAAAATCTTCACAGCTCCCCCCCGTCATCCATGTATGATGTAATGTTTGTGTTGTCTGTGTATGTGATAGGTGTGATGACTGTGTGTGATATGAATGCTATGTGTTGGTTGTGTGTGATATTTGTAATGGGTGTATTAACAGTGTGTGATACGCGTGTAGTAATTGTATGTGATATTTGTGCTGAGTTTATTGGCTGTGTGTGATGGTTATTAAATTCAATTAAAAACATGCATTTAGGCCTGTGTTTTGAATGCAGGTGTATATTTTTGCAGAGTTATGTGCACAGTCCCACAGTCAGATGCACACAGTTATACATATACACTGTCAAATCCACCACATGAACATAGTCGCAGGCAGAGAGTCACATACACAGGATCAGGCAGAAACACACAGGTACAGGCAGTAACACACATACACAGTTACAGGAAGATAAACACACTCACACACAATTACAGGCAGACAGACCCATACACACACATGGCCAAACATACAGTCACATACTTACATGCAGACAGTCACACACACACAGGAAGTCACACACACACACACACACTCAACACAGGCAGACAGTCATACACATAGACACAGACACACACACAGGCAGTCATACACAGACACAGACAGTCACACAGACACACACACAGGCAGACAGTCACACACAGGCACACACACACACACACAGGCAGTCACACACACACATACACACACAGGCAGACAGACACTCACACACAGGCAGACAGTCACACACACAGGCAGAAAGTCAAAAACACACATATACTCACACACAGGCAGACAGTCATACACACACACACACACACAAACAGGCAGACAGTCACACACACACAGACACACACACACACACACACAGGCAGACAGTCACACATACACACAGGCAGACAGTCACACACACACACGCAGGCAATCATACACACACAGGCAGACAGTCACACTTAAACTGACAATCACACAATTACCTGTGGAGTTCATTGTGGAGGCAGTGCAGCTCCTGGAGACTGTTTGATGGGGAAGCAGGGACTCCTTCCTGCTTCCCCTGTAGCTGTTATCAGGCACATTTAGCTCCACACCCGCCGCACGTAAGTTCCGCCCCAGCCGCATTTTTTTATTTTTGTTTTTTTAAATCTCGGCATGGCCTGCCATGTGTGAGCTGTGTCGTCCACAGGGCGCCTCCTGCTCCATGGCGTCCTGTGCAGCCGCACAGCTCAAACACCACTAAGGCCGGCCCTGAGGGTAGTGTTATATGAGGAGATAGCCAGTGAGGGACAGGAGAAGGTAGGGATGGGTGAGAGTTGAGAATGGACAACATTGTCTGTTTGAGGTCAATATAGTTGAGGCGGGGTTAGGCTGAGAGTGTTGAGTGAGGGGGTTCTCAAGAGCAAATAATAAGAGGTGGTGATCTGAGAGAGGGAATGGAATGTTACGGAGCTTAGAAATTGTGCATAAATCTGAAAAAAATGAGATCAAGGGTATTGCCAGCTACATGCATGGGAGAATTAGCCCTCTGTGAATGCCAAAGGGAGGAAATAATTGAAAGATGTTTTGAGGCTACTGAGGTCAAGTGTGGGTTGCAAATTATTCAGTGATCTATTGTCCCTATGGACTGAAACAGTTAGCATTATCTCTACCAAGTGTTTTTTGTTAATATGGGAACAAGCATGCGGAATTTGTTAACTTATGAGAAAACAGAAATGACATATGAACAGAATGCTAATTTTTTTAGGCAATGCAGCACTTACCTGGATACATCCAGACACCTGGAAATGACAACCTACACATAATCCTGGAAGTGTACAGAAAGTCTTCCTCTCTTCTCTTAGGCTGCCATTCAGCAGGCACTTCACTTCAGCACCATGTATACTCTTGATTAGGGAAGGGGAAAGAGGCTAGGCTCATCGTCCTTGTGTTTGATGGAGAAAGACTGATTGAAATATCGTACCCATATTTAAGCATTTGAATGGATCATAGAAGATCTATTAACCTTTCCTCCTCGATCCTTATAGAGCAGTGGTATGCAAACCGTTGTCACTGCAGATGTTGTGGACTACATCTCCCATAATACTCTTGCAGCCATAATGCTGGAAAAGCATAAGAGGAAATATAGTTCACAACATCTGGAGTGATGAAGGTTGCCTACCCCTGTTCTCGATCATAATTTGAGTGGGGTGTTTTTCACCTATTGCATGTTATGATTAAAGACAAATACAGATTGATGTAAATATAATAAAACATGCTGCAGAACATCATTGGCAGATAAAAAGAATAACTTAAGTTATACATCCATGATATATTTGTGAGCACATGTCATAAGATACATTTAATAACTTTTGACATCTAAGTAAATCTGAAAAAAGGTCTAAGTGGATTTGTGGATATTTTATAAACGAGCTTATAATAAACACAGTCAGAGATCTGGAGTTTTGTTTCTTTGTAGTACGGAAGGGAAAAACTAAGCGGAAGAAAATAATTAAGTTATGGCGTAAGCCAAAACATTTCACTTAACACTTTAAATCTTAAATATATACAGAAACCCCATGCAGTTTTACTTTCCTTTTATAATGTTGAGTGATGGTAAGAAAAACAAAAATAATAAATGGGCAATAATGTTTCTGTTTGCTACTTCTTCGGAAGCAAAACAAATAAGCATTGCTAACAATAAAATCTACATTTGGATCAAACTCCTAGTAAAAACTTTGCTGAAATTATATTTGAATCACATTTTCTGTCTACAACTGTATGCTCAAATGCCTAGTATGCTGGAGTGAGAATCTGAGTGATAATGACGGAGTGACGGATGAGCAACATTTACAACACAAAAGGATAAACAAAAATAGGGTGAGTCACTAAACCAAGGAGTGACGGGAAAAGACCAAGGCTTTGCTGTAGTTAGTACAAAATAGACAAAGTGGAAAAAAAGTGCTGGTTTGGCTAAGCTTTGTAAGGGTTTACTTACTGAATAGCAATTCCTCCATTGAAATGTATGGAAATATTACAATTAAACCCTTACTCTGACGAGAGAACCCATCCATTTTTGCTTCTAAAACCTGCATTTCCCTGTCCAATTACAGTAAATTTTCAGTGCAGCAAGTAACTCAACTAATGCTATGCTTATAAAATGTTTTCGAGAATTTACTCTATTTTTCATCTTCTGAATTGATATTTACATACTAATACACATACTTGGGAGTGTCCATAAGATTTCAGCAAAAAAATTGCTGTGTCTCAGGAGCAGAAATGAGCAAAAGTGTATTGACCCAAAGCTGAATAGTGCAGTGGGCAAGTATTGTAAATTTAAAAAAAAAATGGTCCTAATGTACGATAGTGCACACAGGTGGCTTCTCCTGCCACTAGACATACAATGCACCACCAGCGATGGTTATAATCTCCAAGTATAAGTATAAAGTATAAGTTTGTTTTTGAGTAAAGGACAACTTTAATCCATTTGATGGAGTATGGCATCCAATTATTGCATGTATGACCCGCTACCGGTGACCCATTGTATATAGGTTTATTGCTCAAATCTAACATGGCTGAAATGACTTTTCTTACAAAATGATAGGATTCTTGATCGGTCTCACAAAAAGTATAGCGGTCTTCTTTCATCTCCAGCAGACTGAGCTTAAGAAAATAAGGCTGTCACTCAAATTAAAACTTGTTATTAAAGTAAATGAAAATAAAATATTAGTTTGTAATTATGAAAAGTCTTCTCTATTGGGTAGGTCGAAGCATTACACCCCATCAGGAGGTAAACCTATGGAAGAAGAATGACTGAGGCATGTAGTGTATTAAAGGACCACTATAGTCACCTAGACCACTTCAGCTCAATGAAGTGGTCTGGGTGCCAGGTCCATCTAGTGTTAACCCTGCAGCTGTAAACATAGCAGTTTCAGAGAAACTGCTATGTTTACTTTAGAGTTAAAGGGACACTATAGTCACCTGAATAATCAGTTTAATGAGGTTGTTCAGGTGAGAACTACAACACCCTGCAGCCTTTCTCATGTAAACAGTGTATTTTCTGAGAAAATACAGTGTTTACATTGAAAGCTAGGAACGCCTCCAGTTGCAGTCACTCAGATTGCCACCAGAGGGACTTCCGAGTTGATTGAGGCATAAAACTCCTCAATCCACTCAGATCTGCTGTCAGCAGATCACAGGGCAGCACTGTGTCTCCTCCCTCTGCATGCTGACAATGAACTTTGCTCATAGAGATTTATTGACTCAATTCCTCTCTATGACGAGATGCTGATTGGCCAGCGCTGTGTTTGAATCATGCTGGCTCTGCCCCTGATCTGCCTCTTTGTTAGTCTCAGCCAGTCCTATGGGGAAGCACTGTGATTGGATCAGGCTACCACTTCTGATGATGTCAGCAGACTGTACCTCAGCCAATCGATGCGCCTAGTGCTCGCTGAGGACTCCAAGCACTCCAACCGACATCATCAGCACTGCAGACCCCACTTCCAGCGATACAGCTGCGCCGGGGTCTCGCCGTCTCCACCCACCCTGGATCAACGACCAGGATCCAGCTCCCAGTGGGTGAACCTCTCCTAAATCCAGAGAGCATAGCAGGAACAAATCAAGCTATTGCAAGAGCTTACTCTAGGGAGTTAGTGATTATAGCAATCCCCAGAGTGTAGGTATCCCTTCCCCCAAACATGAGCCAAGGCTTCAAGAAAGGTACAAGATGATCTGGTTTTAATGACACACTGGCTTTTATGCAAGTCCCCATGCAAGGGGACGTCCCACAGGGTGGGACCCAGTATAACCAATTACAGACACTACAAACAAAACACTCCCACAGTGACATCACAATCCCTAATCGCTATCCTGGAGATAATTGGGAAGTAATCAAATTATCTCCCAGGACAGAGGCACTGTGGGAGATAACCACATGGTTACAAAAAGACATAAAATTACACAATGTTACAATTACTACATAAAACATATACATGCAAAATATCCCCAGATAGCTTAGATCTGAGTGCACATTATTATTGAATGGCGCTCAGATAACATACATACAATTCAATCGCCATGGAGCCAAAGTCTTTTCCATAGTCTTTTGTTACACAAATAGGCTCCATGACATAGCTATCTGGGATAGCACTACTACCATACTGAAAGTCCAGAACGCCCCAGCAGAAATACACAAATAAACCTTTATGCAGGGGAAGATACCGCTATCAGCACATGGGCCATAGTTGGAAGGCAGGAGGCAAGCCAGTAGTCCCCTCCAGGCACAAGTGGCGAAGGGCACTTCGTCACACAGAGTTACAGCTTCTGGCTTGAATACAGTAAGATTTTTACTATATTTATGGAGGCATGAGGGGCCAAGGGGGGCTAGATGGTGGTGTTAACACTATAGGGTCAGGAATACATGTTTGTGTTCCTGACCCTATAGTGTTCCTTTAATATAGTCTCTAGTGGCTGTCTCATTGACAGCCGCTAGAGGCGTTTCCGCGCTTCTCACTGTGATTTTCACAGTGAGAAGACGCTGCCGTCCATAGGAAAGCATTAAGAAATGCTTTCCTATAGACTGATTGAATGCGTGCGCGGCTCTTGCCGTGCATGCGCATTCGGCAGATGACGTCGGGAGAGGGAGGAGAGTCCCCAGCACCAAGGGAGCCCAGTGCTGGAGAAAGGGAGGCCATGAAGGTGGGGGTACCTATTAACACTATAGTGCCAGGGAAACGAGTTTGTTTTCCTGGCACTATAGTGGTCTTTTAAGTTAGATATATGTCTATGTTTTTAGATGGTGATAGATCTAATTTAAGTGGTCTGGTTGTAGAGTCCCTGTCCCTTTAGCCCTGCAATATAAAATATAGCAAATATATGTTTACATTGCATGATTAAGACTGCCTCAAGAAGATGTCTACCAGCTAAAGGTGCTTTCTGCAGTTTCACTGTTTAACATTTTGCATGGGGACATTAAGTGTCTTCTAAACCCCTATAGGAAATTATTGATTTAATGCTTTCCTGTGGCAAAAACCTAATGCTTGTGCCTTGCTCGCTGCAAATGTGCATTAGGTTTACGGATAGCCAAGACGTTGGCACGGGAAGAGCCCCATTCACTGCCGAGAAACCTTGGTACTGGTATCAGGTAAATGTTAAAAGGTTTATAATTGTTTCATTGATAGCTTTGAGGGGGATATGGGGCAAACTATAGTGTTTGGAATACACTTGTGCATTCCTAATACAATAGTGTTCCTTTAAGGGTTTTGGAAGCTATCCTTCCACCAATGCCTTAAAGTCTCGGGAGAGCAGGCACCATTAACGGCAGTAGGGGTATGACCTTATGACTTTTTTTCTAATGGAGGGTGACATTCTAATTGGACAGGATTATTTAATGAAGAGCTTAGAATAATACCTAGCTACCATTAAGTAGATACTTATCTGAAGTTAAATAAATTCCCAGAGAATAATGGCAGAAGTAGTGATGTCATGTGGCCATCACACATTACCATTAAAGCACTTATACATACATAGTAGGACTTGGAATTGGCTGTGGGTATATGCTGCATCCCCCCTGGGCAATAGTTACCTAGAGAACCTCCATTCATTTTATTTAACCCACCCATGGTATGTAGTAAAACCTCTCTGTACTATAGGGGGTTACCTTTATTTTTTACATTTATTTCTTCTATGGCTTTTAGAATTTTATAAATGGAATATTTAAATATATAAAATGTGTCAAAATGTGTTATTGAACTGTAACGAATTGGGTTTATAACTCTTTAAATTGTGTTATTGAACTGTAACGAATTGGGTTTATAACTCTTTAAATCTTTATGTTAGAACAGAAGCTATTGGCAACAGGTTAGTCTAACATTATTCAAGTAGGAAATAACTAGTTGGGTCCAGTAATTACAGACTTGATTCTGGGAAGAGAGAAGAAAGGCTGCGACTTTTATGATACTTGTTACCGGAAAAGGAGAAGTCTTCTTATGCAGTTCCGTAAATGATGACACTTAAACTAATAAAACAATATTTTGGGCAAATGGATTTTTTTTTTTTAGAATTTAATAGTGTAATTCGTAGCATACGTGGACTGTGTTAAAATGTGGCCATTTACAGTTCTTGGACACATATTTTTTTTTTTTTTAAGCACACTGAAATATCACTGGGAGAATTGAATGATGGAAAGTTTCTATGTCTACGTTTCTATGTCTATTTACTAAACAGTGAATTGTGATAAGTTGGCATCAGCTTGCATAATTAAAGACTTAGGCCTTAATATTGTTGGATAAGCTTTTCAAATGATACTTTAATTTGCAATTTTTTTATATATTGATATATTTCTGTATTTAAATATTTTGACATTTTTAAAGTTTATTTAAAAAATAATTTGAAAAGCTTATGCAAAAATATTAAATCAAGGCCTACATTTTAAATAAGTTAAACAATGATTGATTCCTCTTTGTTTGCAGCTCTCAGAGAAATTGCAAGTCTCTCCCTTCACTTTCAGAGGCAGAGGTTCAAAGCTAGTTGCTCCAGAAGTTGTGACATTAATAAATGCAGAGCAGCTTTCACTCTGTCCTTCTATTTCACCCTTGCATAGTGGTTTCACAGCCTACAGATGTTTGCTCCTCCTGTTGCAAACATATGGGTAGGCCTGTAAATAAAAGATGGTCCACCAAGGAGAAGAGTATAATAAATGAATTAAATAAAGGGTGAGGTGGGTGGGATTACCTGAAATGGAACAGCTCAGGTTAGAGGGGGATATGTTTTTTATAAGACAAATACCTCTAACAAATACCAATACATGCCTTTGGCCTTAAAACTTTTGGTCGGAAACATGATAGTAGTATGTATCCATCGGTTGTGGTGTGCTGAAACCAATGTATGGGTAGACCTCTAATTAAAAAATTGCAAACAAAAAGCTATCAAAGGAAAAACATACTTTGTACCAGCAATTGCTTCTGATATTGTTCCTACTTACAATGGCTGTCCTTCAGTCTCATATCCCACCAACTCCTGCTCCTGAGAAGCATTCTGCTGAAGAAGTTCTGCACATTGTACACCAAACTTGATGAGTAGTGTTTGCTCTGTTAAAGTTTGATTTCATATGATCAGAGATCTTTTTTTTTTTTTTTTTTAAGTTTGCCATCTAAGATAGAAGTTTTGGTAAATTTATTTTCAAAGGGAGTACACTGGTGTGGCCTGTGGACAAAAAGCATAGAGGACACAGTAAGGTCCCTACAGGTTTATAAAAAGAGTATAAAAACACAATTTATTGGGATATACTGTATTAAAAAAGGAACATAATTAACACACACACAAAATCACACAACATATAATCCCAGAAGGGGAGCTATTAAGCTCTGAAATCCTAGTAGGGTAACAAGTGTAGCTCCCATTAATACACTGCCAACCCTCCCTAATTTAATACACTTGCCCACTCCCTTCCCTCTCTTAAATTAATACACAGTAATACATTATGTTGTGTGATTTTGTGTGTGTGTGTGTTACTTATTTTCCTTTTTTTAACATATTCCAATAAATTGTGGTTTTATACTCGTCTTACAAATATGTAGGGACTTTACTGTGTCCTCTGGACTTTATGTCCACAGGTCACCCCAGTGTATTATTTTGTAATTTTTAGGGTTACCTCCTTCATAAGTTCCCTTGTCACACTACAAGTCCCACTTAGGGACATTCTTCACTTCTACATTTCTTTTCAGTTGTTCTTAATTTTAGTAAGTAAAATGATATTCAAGTTCACGTAATTGTAATTATTACTGGAGCATTTGCCATTATTATGTGTAACTACTGCTTCTCTGGGGTGTAAATATTGTATAACCCAAGTGAGACTGATGTTTCTCTTAGTCTACTCTAGAACATTATCTCTGATTTATTAATTTTTTATGCTTATACACTTTTTTTTTAGATGTTCTCTTTAATAAACACGTTTTTTTAAATGTTTTTTATTCTTTCTTTTTGCTGTGCAAAAGAGAAAATACAAGCAGGCTTGAGGTGCTCCAAAGGCAGTCCTCAGGCACTTATCTCATTTGACATTTGAGGCATATGATTAACATGCACACAGTTTTTAATATATACAGGTATATGTAGCTGTGTCTTGTACACTTAGATAGGAGTGAGAAGTAAACATGTTATGCAGACATGTAATGTTAAAAGCGTTGCTAAACAGGCTTATAATGTGTTGCTTGCTAGTAGGATGGCTAGCTCGGGTGCAGGCATAAGTTGGGTGTATGCATTGTGTTGGGCTCATTCTGCAGCATCCAGTTTAAGTGACGTGCCGTCCAGTCTGTGTGGTTTAACTGATCCCCATCCTCCGCAGCTCTTGGGGCCCCACCATCTTCCAGCCGGGATGCAGTCCGAGTGGACAGCAGTACAGATCACCTGTCTTGTGGTGAGCATGTCGTGTACTTGTTGTCTGTGGTAGGGACTGTGATGCTTGCGTTGGCTGGAGGCCTCTGCCAAGGCAGTTTGTTGGGTATAGGGAGGTCCCCCTTTGCGTCCCTGCACCCGTGAGTAGAGGTATCAGGCTGGGTTGTGCCTGGGAGTCAGGGAGCATCTGTCTCTCTGTCTCCGTGTGGGAAGGGGGGGTTTGGGCAGGTAGTCCCGGGGTTTGTCGCTGTTTAGTCGGTTGCCTCACCGCCAGTGGTCTGTTGCCGACCTGCTGAGGCTTGTGTCGGGTCTCCTGCCTTCTCCTCCCGGCCTTCCAAATTGTAGTTTGGCTCCTTCCTGGTACCGTGTGTGTCACGGCTGCTAGTGTGGTCCAACACGCAGAAACTATGTAAACATATACATACAAAAGAAAAGGAAAATAAAAGGACAGAGCGTAAACCGGACCTTCGAATGACTGGACTAATACGCTAGAGATAGAGAATGGTCAAAGGGAAAGCCGAGGTCAAGGAAGCCAGAAATACTTAAATACCGTTTAAACAAGCCAAGTCAGGGGAACCAGAATTCGGAATAACCAGGGAAAAGCCAAAATCAGAATACCAGGAAGTCAGATTCACAAAGATAAACACACTCTCTGGAACCAGGAACAGGAAACCACGACAGGGCAAGGAACTGGAGTGAATTAGAGATTTAAAGGAAACAGGAACAGGAAACCACGACAGGGCAAGGAACTAGAGTGAATTAGAGATATCCCTCTCTGGGTTCTGATTGGTAAGAGGGTGACCTCTGACCCCAGAACACACGCGTGCGTTGACGTTGTGATGTCACGCGCACGTTTATATTCATTTGAGGGGCGGAGCTTAAGATGGACGTGACCACTTAGTCTGCGCCATCTTTGATTTGGGCGCGATACCCGAAGAAGGCAGAGGAGTGGCTCCGGGCTCGCCGATGAGCAGGTAAGCTGCGGTATGCGGCGAGTCGGGAGCCGCAACAGTGTGTTGCAGCATGGCGACCTGTGGGGTTGTTGCCGCTGGTGCCTCCGCTGGAGCATTCCTGTGGGCTGAGAGCTTGGCCCAGAAGTCGGCTAGCAGGCAGTCCAGTCGTTCCGAGAGTGGCGGCAGGCGGGGACCGTGTCCTGTCTGGCACGTGGCATCCGCCATGTTGTGTAGTGCCGGACCAGCGGTGCAGGTACGCCTGGGTTGGTGCCGTGCACCCGAATTGTGAGCTGTGTGCCGGGATATCCCTCTCCGACAGGGGGGGAGAGAGTGTGTCGGAGAGACCTCCAACTAGGTTGGCTGCAGTCCGCAGAGGAATCGGCCACTTCACCCGTGCTGGCTGAGTAGGCCGCTTGTAGGCCTCAGGTCTATCCCCGGGTTATTGTCGCTTGTTTCAGCCGCGGTCTCGATTAAATTTTGCTTCCGTGGTGAGCCTTTGTCTCTGATGCTGAAAGGCAGGCAATTTTAGGGCTCAGTGCAGGTTTGTAGCTTAATTTAGGCATTTTGTGCGAGAAGCTCGCCTGATGTGCGACCGTTCTGCTTGGCTGCTAGGCTCCGCCCCCAACACATGGGTTTTTGAGGGAGAAGTACAATATTTTTAGAATTTAGGAATTTATATTAAAAATTTGGGGGCAAAAACAGTATACACCCTATAATGTGAATGTATATTCAAACCTCTCTATATACATAGTTACAGGCAGTCTAGGTGAGGAAGATCATAGATCCAGCCAATGCAGGCTTATACTGCAGTAGGGGAATCTCAGAAGACCCTCAGTCTGTGCCTCCTGGGTTCAGAGAGTTGCTGCATGTTTCCATGGCAAGGCTTAATACTAGAAAAGAAGAGTAAACTCAGTCTGCACCCAGCAGATGTGCAGGCTGGAGTCATTTAGTAACAACACCTCCAGAGATCATCATGTTCCTCCTTCCTGGACCAAGGTAAGAAACAGGGAGGGGGGGATACATTTTAATAAAACAAAACAAAAAAATAAAATAAAATCAGAATAATACATATAATAATAATACTACACAAATACAATAATAATAAAAACATGCAAAACGTTCAAGATATGAATGCCTTTCACCAATAGTCAGTTTTTGTTAAGCAAAGATGTTCATGAGTTTATTCACTAAAAGCTTAATTGTAGCAAATGGAATTCAACATAAAAAATAGTCCAGCTGTGTCTATTGCTGAGTTGGAGAATATTTCAAGATCAGCTATTTTGTCTAAATTTTGCCATTCAGATTTCAATTTGCTTCAGTTGATGTGTATACGGGTCGATACAATATTTAGAATATTAGGAGTAGTAGAAAATGGACATTTGAAGGCCCTGCTCAAAAGAGCTTTCAATCTCTCAGGTAAAAATAGTGCTGACATTCTAGAAGGGCCATTTTAATATATTCTTAATTATGTTTTTCACTGTAGCTGGCATTGGCTTTTCCTTGTAAGAACCATTATTGTATCATTTTGAAAATTACCGAAAGCTTATGCTATATATGTTATAGTCATATTATAATTCTCAGTTCTCCTCCAATTACAGATCTTTAGGTCATACTAGCATTGTTATGCAGCTCTAGAGCAAACAATTTTTAAATGTTTTATTATGTGATAATTGTTCATAACATAGTTTCTAGAATCTGGTTTCTATTTATTTTTTACTCAAAATAATGTGTCAGGATTTTCTCTTTTAATGTTCCCAGAGGAAGAAAGAAGGATTTTGTTTAATAACACAATCATGCATTTGTATGTTTTATGACAATTTAGTGAGTCTAACTCTGTGACTTATATGTGTTGCTACCGTGTCTTACATTCATAATCTTCTATAACCGTTAAGAATAAACAAATGCAAACAGGTGCCAAATTAACCACAAATTATCTGAAATAAAAGCAAAATAAGTGTACTATGTAACCCCTTCCCGACCGAAGATGGAGATTTTCTGTCAAGCTTGTCCGTGCGTTAAGGACCATTGACGGAAAATCTCCGTCAGTTACTAACGTTAACGCCAGATCGTCGCAATCGCAATGACTCTAATGAAATACAAGGGCAGACTGGGGTTTAAACAATATATCCCGGCCAAAAGATCCTGGTATGGGGTAAAGTTGTATAAACTTTGTGAAAGTGCCAGTGGTTATGTTTACACCTTCCGTGTTTGCAAAGGTAAAGACAGCCACTTGGATCCCACAGGTTGCCCGGATATCATTGGGACAAGTGGAAAAATTGTATGGGATTTAATTAACCCATTGCTAAATAAGGGGTATCATTTATTTATAGACAATTACTATAATAGCATCCCTCTTCTTAGGATGCTTTATTGCTTTGAAACTGCGGCCTGCGGCACTATCCGAAAGACACGTGTCGGTTTCCCAAAAGCCCTGGCACAAAAAAAGCTCAAGAGGGGGGAAACGGCTGCTCTCTGACAGGACAAACTGTTGGCTCTCAAATTCAAAGATAATAAGGAGTATCTATGCATACTGAGCACACTCGAAGAGTCGCAGTTCGTGGCAGACAAGAAATTAGACGGGTGCCAGTCTGCATTAGGCAGTATAACAAGCACATGGGGGGAGTTGACCTGTCCGACCAACTGATGCAACCCTATTTAATACTGAGGAAGACCAGGGCATGGTACAAAAAGCTTGGCATTTACCTTATGCAAATGGCGACTCACAATGCCTTTATTCTGTACAAAAAGGCAAATACTGACATTAAATCCACATTTCTGGGTTTCCAGTTTCAGCTTATTTCTGGGCTGCTCACTGAGTGCCACAGTGGGGAACCATCAGCTGGGCCTAGCAGCAGAAGGGTTGAGACAGGTCACTTCTGTTTCCGGATACCACCAACCCCCAAAAAGAAGACACCCCAGAAAAGGTTCAGGTTGTGCTACCAGAGGGGCATAAAGACGGAAACCAACTTTTATTGCCCTGATTGCCCCTCTCAGCCCGGCCTTTGTATTGGCAACTGTTTTAAAGTTTTTCACACCCAGGCAGCATAAGTTGCACATTGTTTATATATATATATATATATATATATATATCTATATACAATTTTTTTCGTTATTATTTAGTTCTTCCATTTTAAAGTTGCTGACAATGTTTAGGGCCAAGGAGGCTGCTGCAATTCTTAACTCTGATTATTTCATTATTTTTATTTTTCTAATTTTAGTTAGTTAATTAGGGTGCGTGGTAATTCATAGGAAGTTGGGGAGTTTAGTGTTACGCTAGGGGTGAAAAGATTTTTTTAAAAATAGAAAAAAAATTATTTTATAACATTATTTAGTTAAAGTTCTTGTGTAAAAAGTAAAAAATGCTTAGGAAGTTATGAATTCTATCAGCAGACAGAGTTGACAGGCAGTGCCCCAGAGTTTGATGCAGGTTAATACGATGATTAATACCTTCTTTAAAAAATGGTAGGCCTTCGTGGGGTAATTTGAATTATCAGCCTGCTAAGATGCTCTAAAATTGCACATGGAACCAGCGTCAAAATTCAAAGTTTGAAAAAAAACAAACAAACTGATATGGCTTAGTCTCCAATGTGCCCCTTCAACATCCACATATCCCTGAAAAAGGTACACATGGGGGTATTGTTGTACTAAGACGACATAGCTGAGCAACATAATAGGTGTTATACTGCCGTAGCACACATAAGGATTGCAAAATATACAGTAACATCTCCAAGTGTGTGTCAAAAAGGCAGAAAAAAATGCTAATTGCTACTAGACTTGGTACAAGCTAGCAAAAAAAAATGATCCTACGCTAGGTTTTAAAATATGCCATTTGAAATACCCTGGAGTGTCTACTTTTACAAATGGTAGGCCTTTGTGGGTTTTTTTCGAACCGTCAAATTGCTATAATGGCCCAAAGACATACAATAGGGGTATCGTTGTGCTCAGCAGATGTAGCTGAACACAAAATTAGGTCTTGTACAGGAATAACACACACTAACTTTACGAAATACACATGAGAAGTTCTTTGTTATAATTTTGTGTGTCAAAAAACAAAAAAAAACTAAATTTTAGTCCAATATTTAGCAGGGATTGGCGGTGAAATGGCTATGTAAAAAGTGTCAAAATAATGTTAGTTAAATAGCCGGTGATGTCTTCTTTATATAAATATATACTTTAGTGTGGCAATTTTGTTTTCTTTTATGGCTATTAAGCTTACAAGACAAACATACCAAATTCTAAAATCGCTCCACATTAAAAGTTTATTTTACTCCTTGTGTTTTGTGAGCTGTAACTACCAAAAAAAACTGAAAATCCTAGACACATTATATATTCTGTAAATCAGAACAACTAAATTAATTTAGTTTTAATTACTTTCCTTAACCTGCACAAAAAACTGAAGAAAAAAAACAATATTTTTACATTTTTGGGCATTTTTTTGTATTTTTTTATAATAAATAAGCATTTATATATGTATATGTTACATCAATTTAAATATGTGTCGTTGCAATAAAATAGTAAAATGCAAATTGCAGTTGAACGCAAACAGAAAAAAATGTGAAAATTTCTTGTGTCCTTAAGTGCAAGACAAGCTTTTGAAGCTGTGTCCTTAAGGGGTTAATCAATATATATTGACGTAGTGCACACAACAAACAAAAATAATTTCTTTTTTTTTTTGCTTCCATTAAAAAAAAATAGTTTTACAACCAATTTGTGCCCATTTCATCCTGTTACATCTGGAGATCATTTGAACAGAAGTCAACATGTCTTTGGCTTTCAATGTTTGAGTCTCCCGTAGAGAGCTAAACTAGGAAAAGAATGCCAGTGATTCAACAAGTCTTCGTGAAAGCCAAAGAATCAAAATACACTTCAATAGAAATAATGAACACTGGGACAGGAAAAGCTGGCTGTTCAATCATTCCGCACCATGGTTTCGAAGAACATAAAATACCTTGAATAGCACATGTAAAATCTCACAATTTTTAAAAAACCAGAGAGACATTTCATGGAACCTTTCCAGAGTTATTGGACTGAGAAAATAAATCTGATCTTGGGGATGTAGCTGTCCTGCTACATTCTCACATTCTCCAGCATTCCCTTTGGAATTTAGGTGCGTAATTGTATTAGAATGAGAAAGTTTTTACATGGAGTTGATCACTAAAGAGTATAAATATTATTTAAGTCAAAACAGACAAACTGATCAAAAACTAAACTAAATCTTAGTTATTTGTTAATCTGTCCATCCCTTCTCGAAGTGAAATGGCTAAAGGCTTCCAATAGTTATTTATGTTTATATTATTATGATTAATGGGAAACTGTAGGCACCCAGACCACTTCATCTCTACCAGACAGCCACTAGAGGCCTGCAGTTTTACAGAGATTGACTCAATGAAATTATGCTGGACGTCCTCATATGCATGAGGACATCCAGTTTCTAGAAAATATACATAGAAGAGCTGTGCACATTAGGGCCCCCCCTCCCCCCCTATTGTTTGACTGTGGAAGAGGAGCATGACAGGATGATTTTGCCACCCTGTCAGTGGAAATCAATCATTTGGAGATCACACTCTACACCTAGAGGACAAGGCAGAAGTTCCACACCAAGTTGCTGGTACAGAGGAATGGAGTGAAAAGAGCTATAGCTATGCCTGGATAGGAAGCCCAGCTTTAGCACAGTGAAATATCCCCAATTCTTCTGAGACCTCTATTTAGACCACAAGGCCGAGCTTGCAGTTTAGTTTGGGAAAACAATCTTGGATCCACAACTGGAATCTGCCTCTTCTCATGGGCTTTCTAGCGGGACTCGCCCTGAAAACATTAAAAAGGCATTGAATAGTATTCTGGTGGAAAAGGGCTATTATACATTACACACATATGTGTACAATTTGTATTCACATACAGGTTCCTAATAAATTCCTCTTTGTTACTAGTGATGCCGCGAACATAAAATTTTCGGTTCGCGAATCGCGAACGCGAACTTCCGCAAATGTTCGTGAACCGGGCAAACCCGGCAAACCGCCATAGACTTCAATAGGCAGGCGAATTTTAAAACCCACAGGGACTCTTTCTGGTTGAAGGGGGGGAGGAGACCTACTCTTTCCCCCCCAGCCCCCACCCCTGGGCGGCGGGTGGGGGCCATAAAGATAATGAGGGGGGGACCTACTGTCCTCCCCCTCTCTGGCCCCCACCACTGGGCGGCGGGTGGGGGCCATAATGATAATGAGGGGGGGGGACCTACTGTCCTCCCCCCCGGCCCCCACCCCTGGGAGGCGGGTGGGGGCCATAAAGATAATGAGGGGGGGACCTACAGTCCTCCGCCTCTCCGGCCCCCACCCCTGTGCGGCGGGTGGGGGCCCTAAAAATAACAATAAGGGGGGACCTACTGTCCCCCCCGGCCCCCACCCCTGAGCGGTGGGTGGGGGCCCTAATAACAATAAGGGGGGGGAATTGTCCCCCCCCCGGCCCCCACCCCTAAGCGGTGGGTGGGGGCCCTAAAATTAACAATAAGGGGGGACCTACTGTCCCCCCTGGCCCCCACCCCTGAGCGGTGGGTGGGGGCCCTAAAATTAACAATAAGGGGGGGAACTACTGTCTCCCCCCTCGGCCCCCACCCCTGAGTGGTGGGTGGGGGCCCTAAAATTAACAATAAGGGGGGGACCTATTGTCCCCCCCTGGCCCCCACCCCTGAGCGGTGGGTGGGGGCCCTAAAATTAACAATAAGGGGGGGACCTACTGTCCCCCCCCGGCTCCCACCCCTGAGCGGTGGGTGGGGGCCCTAAAATTAACAATAAGGGGGGACCTACTGTTCCCCCCCGGCCCCCACCCCTGAGCGGTGGGTGGGGGCCCTAAAATTAACAATAAGGGGGGGACCTATTGTCCCCCCCGGCCCCCACCCCTGAGCGGTGGGTGGGGGCCCTAAATACAAAGGGGGGGACCCTAGACACCCCTCCCCCCAAAAAAATTAGCTCCCTTCCTACCCTCCTCACCCTAAAAATAATGAGGGGGGGACCTTTAACTAAAAACCTGTTAAAAAAAAAATTAGATAAAAATAACTTACCATTTGATGTTTTCTTTCTTCTACAATCTTCTTTTTTCAGCCCCAAAAAAGGCCAAATAAAAAGCCATAAGAACCGATGCAATTAAAAAAAAACGAGCACACAAAAAAATAATCCATCTTCACCCATGGAGGGCTCCGCGCAGACTGAGCTCTGCAGGGCGGGGAAGGCTTATAAAGCCTTGCCACGCCCTGCAATTAGGCTAAGAACACTCTGATTGGCTGGTTTAAGCCAATCAGAGTGCTCTTTGTCATTTTACACAGCGTGGGAAAATTCAAAAGAACTTTCCCACGCTGTGTAAAATGACACAGAGCAACTGTGATTGGATGGCTTGAAATCCATCAAATCCCAGTGCTCTGTGTCATTTTACACAGCGTGGGAAAATACACTAATTTTTTAAGGCATGCCAGACATATTCATAGACACAGAAAGCAAGCTGAAGTCAACTTGCTGTAAGACAAAAAAAATGGCATGAGTCATACATATAAAAAAAATAAAAATAATAATTTTTGTGCAAATTAAAGCAAACATATTTTGGTCAAGGTAATGAAGCTTATGCTTTATTAGCTTTGAAACATCAGAAGAAATCTGTCAAATTAGCTTACTTACACTCTTCTACTGGTGCCAAGATAATGATACTGGAACTTATAACAGAGAAGTTTGTCACCTATTGCAAAAAATGTATATAACCTCAAGGGTGATCCCACAACATATTTGCCAACCGAATTGGAAAGAGAGCACTTCTTGGCTTCTTTCTGGTTACTGTCCTTATCTCATTCAGCATACACTCAATGAAAAGAGAATCTGAGATGTAGGAGATTTTAGGTGTTATTAGAGTATTGCCCTCTCAGAAATAACAGGCCCCAGATACCCTCTCCAGTTTTTATTAAAAGACCTCACATTTTTGCCCCTTACTTGGCCAACATATTTAATTCAGGCTTTCAAAAAGCTCACTTCTAGAGAAGAGGTTATGGCCCATATTGACAGTTTTCTGAAGCAAGGCACCTAATGTTTTTCCTAAATTGCAATAGAAAAATGTAGGTAAAATTATTAGCTAACAAACCTTTTCCCAAATTGATACACTATGAAAGGTTAGTGTTTATTGGATCACATATGATTCTGATAACACAAGGAGAGTGTTTAACCATCTCCAATCGAAACAAAGTTGAAGTCTTTCATCATTTAGACCTTTGACTGGTTAAATTTGGACTACATGCAGCAAGTACTTATATCCTACTGGGAATTTATGAATGGTTCAAAAGGTATTATGGTGCCGTAACTCCATGGACACGCAACGCATGCAGTTCCCTACTGCTCAGGAGTTTATGGGTCTTCCTAATTTGTTTACCTATAATAAGGCTGCTATTTTAGCCCACACGGTTTATTTCCATGCTCACTTAGGGAAAATGCAATGGGTAGGCATGGAAAGATGCCAAATTCCAGATCAATCTTTGCTTGAATTCATGTGGACATCCAAAAAGTTTAAACACATATGTCTCTCTGTTCCCTACCAAAGACTTATTTATTAAAATATGCTACTATTATGTACCCTATGGTATAGCCACACCTTTTTACAACCTTGGCTCCTCTAACTACCTTATACATGGTATCCTTGTAGCTATCCAAAACTCCATTGTCTTCAAACGGATTCGTACCATTCAATAACTTGAAATTACTGACTCTACTGTTCACCCTTTTAGTACAATACAGATATTGTTTGCCTTCTTATTTAATTTTCTTGCACATTCAGCTGAACAGGGCACATAGTTGGCAGGTGACTGGCAGGAGAGGAGCACTGTGCTGCTCCCTCCTGCCGCTGTGTGTAGCGTTGCTGAGTGGGCTGCAGTCTGCCAGGAAATGTTCACAGAGAGCACTTCCTGTAAGACTGTGTAGCACGGTGAGCAGGTACAGGAGGGGAGGGGGGACAGAAACATGGAGGGTCTGGGGGGAGGCAATGAGACACATGGAGGGTCTGGTGCGGAGGAACTGAGACATGAGACTGGGGAGGAGTGAATGAGACACATGATGGGGCTGGAAAGAAGAGAATGAGACACATGGAGGGCTAGGTAAAGGGAATAATACACATGATGGGGCTGGATGGGAGGGAATGAGACACATGGAGGGAATGGGGGGAAATGAGACACATGAAGGAGTTAGGGTTTGAAAGTAAAGGATAGGATAGGGGGATGTGTCACATGGAGGGACTGGGAAGGAATGAGACAACTGGAGGGGCTGGTTTAGGGAATGAGAAACATGGAGGTGCAGGGAGGAGAAGGAAACACATGGAGGGGTGTGGGAAATCATACACATGAAATGGTGGGGGATAAGACACATAAAGGGTGGGGGGAATGAGACACATAGAGGAACTGGGGTGAACGATACTCATGGAGGGGCTGGAGTGGAATGAGACACATGAGTTGGTGGTTAGTGATGAGATACATAGAGGGTTTGAGGGGAATGAGACAAATGGAGAGGGGACCCAGGGCAGTTTTCACACCAGGGCCAGATGGTTTCTAGTTATGCCTCTACTATGTTATGTTGATCTACTTCTACCAAGGTTAAAATTTTGTCACCTTGCTATAATGCTATGATGACACCAGTGACAGAGATTAAACCCAGATAAATGCAATTCTAGGAGCAAGATTGCAATGCAACTGTCTCAAAACATGACAGGATCAGGTTGGCCAATGGGTTGAAAATAGTGACATTGTGAGCAGGCTGTTCAGTTGTTCTGTTCTCCTAGTAAAGTTTTACAAGTGTTTTGTCCTAGGACCTTATTTTTCTGCTTTCATACCACTCTGGATTCTGAACCTTGGCTTGAACTAACAAGGGCAACTGGATAGCTACTGTGTACCTTGCCTGATCTGTTTTTTCTCTGCACTCTGACCCCTGTCTTGACCTAACCTTGCTATTGGATTTCCCCTGTGTAGTTTGCTCATACTGTAGCTTGCACATCCTGGTATCATAACCTCCCCATTCTGACAGTAGTATTACTAGAGATAGGGCACCTCACAATGTAATAAAATATGTATAATGAGATATAAACAAGACTGGTTTTATTCAAGCAAATACTATGAACAAACATATTGAACACAGTAAATGCCTGATCTACTCACATAGAATGAAAGTACATACCTGTTATTTTGGGACAAAACAACCTGCCAATGGAGACACACTGGCCAATCAGCATGGTTTGAGAGTGAGCTGTCAAATGAGAAACTAATGGATCATGCATGTTTTTATTGAAAAACACAGGGGTTTCTATTAAAGTGAATTTCAAATGTAAGGCCAAAATATATATCACAGTTGACTTAAAGCAATATCACTAGTAACTAATGTAACACTGTGCAAATCAGTACTTGTTGTTCACTTGTTGACGTTCAAATGTTGGCATTAAAAATCCATGCACCATTATGGCTTTGATGTAATGTAAAACAACTGACCCATCAGTATTGCACCATTTCTAGAGCTTTCAAGATGCTGGTGTCACGTATTCATCCGCTTATAGAAATGTGGTTAATGACATTTACTGTCCACACAGGAAAAGTTGTGCTGAGCAGCAACCTAATCCACAGAAGGTTTAATGCTGAGCAGTAATTGTGCAAATGAAACCTGGTCTCATGTATTCATCCGCTTATAGAAAAGTGGTCAATGACATTTACTGTCCACACAGGAAAAGTTGTGCCGAGCAGCAACCTAATCCACAGAAGGGTTAATGCTGAGCAGCAATTATGCAAATGAAACCTGGTAACTGACTTTTGGGTCAAAGGCCGGTTACAGCCTATCAGAAAGAAAGGAGGGGTATTTAGGCCCAGTTCTCAGCCTGCTCAGTGCCCTGTCGTGGTTTCCCTTGTGGTTGTCTGAGAGCGCGTTCCTGTTTATAGTTTTCTACCTGGTTTTTGACTTTGACTTTGGCTTTGTTTATTGACTTTTCTATATTCTGGTATCCTGACTCCTGGCTTTCCTCATCGCTGTGCCCCTTTCTGTGTTCCCTGACCTCGGCTAGTATTTTTGACTATTCTTTGTACGTTAAATCCGGCCATTCTAAGGACCGGTAATACGTTACTTATTTGTCATCCATGCTGTACAGTTCTACATGCTGGATTAAACAGTAATCCTGACATTACGACACGGCCATAGATCCTGTAGAACTGTGTCAGCACATAGCTGCTTGCGAGAGGAAATTAGAGGAGAATGATCACCGAATGGATCAATTCACTCAGGCTTTAAGTACGCTTCTCGCTAGAACGGAGCATCTGCAGCCTGCAGTGTCTCCTCCTATAGCATCTCTACCCTGTGTACCTCCACCCACTGTTAATATGACTCCTAGCATCTCCTTATCACCATCCCTACAGTTTGATGGCAATATCCAGGAATGCAGGGGTTTTCTTAATCAAGTGGAGTACCATTTTGAGGCCTCACCAGGGTCATTCCCCACGGACAGAGCAAGAATTGGTTATCTAATGAATCAATTGAAGGGCAAGGCCCTTGCCTGGGCTAATCCATTGTGGGAGAGTAATCGGAGCATAGCTCATAATTACCAGGAATTCCTTGCCGAATTCAAGCTCACGTTTGAGCCATTGGGTAGAGAGGATGACGCCTCCACTGCCCTAATGCACATCAGACAAGGCAACCGGTCTATCTCGGATTATGCTATTGAATTCCGTACCTTAGCTTCCGAGGTAGACTGGACTAACAATGGGTTAATCTCAGCATTCAAAAAGGGTCTCTCAGAGACTATACTAGATGAGATAGCCGCTAAAGAATTACCTAAGAGTCTTAACTAATTTATTACGTTTGTCATGCATATTGATAATAGGTTAAGACTCAGAGAAGTCACCAGAAGCAAGACCAGACGTATGGCTATGTCCCTAGCACCTCAATTCTCTAAACCTGTTTTGTCTAACCTCCCTGTACAGTCCGAACCCGAACCTATGCAGTTGGGGTCACTAGACTGTCAGAGGCCGAAAAACAGTATAGGAGAAGGGAGGGGTTATGCCTATATTGTGGTAGAAAGGGACATATGATAACTAATTGTCCAGTGCGTCCGGAAAACTTCTGCACCTAAGAACCTTAAGGGGACAGATCTTAGGTGTGATGGAGTTGTCCTCTAACAAAAACAAAAGTAGATTCCTCCTTGAGGTATCTATTTCCCTTGATAACAAGAAGTTTTCTTGCAGTGCCCTAATGGACTCAGGTGCTGCTGGAAATTTTATTGATGTCCAGTTTTGTTAGGGGTAATGAGATACCGGTCAGGGAGAGACCTACGGCGCTAGCTGTAGAGGCTATTGATGGTAGACCACTCACACAACCGCTTATAACCCACGAAACTGTCCCTATTACGATCTCCATTGGGGCCTCCCATAGGGAGGAGATGACGTTTCAGGTTATTATTTCTCCATCATGTCCTATCATATTAGGGTTTCCGTGGCTGAGTAAGCACAATCCCTATATTGACTGGGTTAATGGGGAGATATTAGAATGGGGTAAAGAGTGTATGGGGAGATGTATAAAACCAGTACTAAAGAGATTGGATACTATTGACCTTCCCACTACCACTCTCCAAACTCCTGGAGTTCCCATACAATACCGAGAACTTCAGGAGGTGTTTAACAAGGCTCAATCTGATGTATTGCCTCCCCACAGAGCATATGACTGTGCCATTAACCTGTTTCCAGGCGCTATGCCACCTAAGGGGGCAGTTTATGCCTTATCTCCCCAGGAGAGTAAAATAATGGAGGAATACATCAAGAAGAATCCTTGAGCAAAGGGCACATAAGAAAGTCATCCTCACCAGCTGGTGCAGGATTCTTTTTTGTTGAGAAAAAGGGTGGTGAGTTACGCCCTTGCATAGACTACAGGGCACTTAATAAAATCACTGTAAAAAATGCATAACCTATTCCACTCATTTCTGAATTGTTCGATAGACTTCAGGGAGCTAAAGTATTTACTAAGCTTGACCTTAGGAGCGCTTACAATTTGGTTAGAAATAAAGAGAATCATGAGTGGAAGACGGCATTTAATACCCGTAGTGGACACTATGAATATCTGGTAATGCCATTTGGGTTATACAACGCCCCGGCCGTATTCCAAGACTTTATAAATGATGTACTCAGGGAATTCATTTACTCATTTGTCTTGGTTTATTTGGACAATATTTTGGTGTATTCCCCTGATCTTCAGACTCACCACTCCCATGTGAAACAGGTTCTGCAGACGTTGTTGAAAAATAAACTTTATTGCAAATTAGAAAAGTGCATATTTGACCAGCCTGAAGTCCACTTTTTGGGTTACAACATCTCTGCATCGAGATTTCAAATGGATCCTAAAAAACTAGAGGCTGTACTACACTGGCCATTACCCTCTGGTTTAAAAGCCATTCAAAGGTTTATTGGTTTTGCCAACTATTACAGAAGATTCATCAAGGGATTTTCTTCTGTAATAGCCCCAATCACAAATATGACTCGCAAAGGGGTTAGTAGCACGGTATGGTCCAAAGTGGCTGTGAATGCTTTTGAGACTCTTAAACAAAGATTTGCCTCTGCAGACATACTAAAACATCCCGACACTAGTAAACCTTTTATATTGGAGGTTGATGCATCCGAGACAGGGGTAGGGGCTGTTCTCTCTCAGAGAGAAAGCCAGGGAACACCATTGCATCCTTGTGGCTACTTCTCCAGAAAGATGACTCCTGCTGAGCGCAACTATGATATTGGCAATAGAGAACTGTTGGCCATTATTCTTGCCCTCAAGGAGTGGTGACATCTTTTGGAGGGTTCCAAGGACCCCCTGTTGATCATAACCGACCACAAAAATCTGGCATATATAGGGGATGCCAAACGTTTGTCTTCCAGACAGGCTAGATGGTCACTGTTCCTTTCATGTTTTAACTTTCTCATTACTTATAGACCTGGTTCTAAAAATACCAAGGCTGTCCAGGCAATTTGATAATGAGTCAGCTCCGAACAGGTGACATCTCCTATTATTCCACCAGAGTGTATTATTGCCACTACTGTCCTCTCACTGTCTTCTCCACTGCTTGGCACCATACTGGAGGCCCAGCCTCAGGAGCCCAGTGGTAAACCGTGTGATAAACTGTTCGTTCCCCTATGTGAAAGGGTTAATATCATGAAAGTGTTCCATGACAATATAACTGCTGGACACCCGGGCATCAATAAGTCCACTGCCGCGATCACTAGATCATTTTGGTGGGATTCACTCAGGAAAGATGTAAAGGAGTATGTGCAGGCATGTTCTGTGTGTGCAGTTTCTAAGGTGACTCATGCACTTCCTTGTGGCATGTTGCAGCCTCTTCCTGTTCCTGAGATTCCATGGTCCCACTTATCCATGGACTTTATTGTAGAGCTTCCTAGCTCTGCTGGGTTCACTACTATTCTCATGATTGTAGACCGATTTTCTAAGATGGCTCACTTCATTCCTCTCAAGAAGTTGCCATCTTCGCAAGATTTGGTCCTAATTTTCATACGTGAAATTGTCTGTTTGCATGGCATCCCCCACAATATTGTGTCCGATAGGGGTTCTCAGTTTGTGTCCAGGTTCTGGAGGGCGTTCAGTAAACAATTGGGGATTGATCTCTCCTTCTCCTCCTCCTACCATCCACAGACCAATGGTACAGCTAAGAGGGCTAACCAGTCATTAGAAGTTTATTTGCGTTGTTTTATTAATAGCACACAAGACAATTGGTCCGAACTACTCCCGTGGGCCGAGTTCGCTAGAAACAATGCTGTTCATGACTCCTCTGGGTACAGTCCATTTTTTGTCAATAATGGTATGCATCCTACGGTTCTCCCTGCGGTATTTTCTGATACTGCCATTCCTGCTCTGGATGAGCGTCTGGCCTCCATTCGGGATACCTGGGTTAAGGTTCAAACTGCTCTAGGGGCTGCTGCTGAATGCTTCAAACATTTTGCTGATAAGCATAGGAGTGCCAACCCGGTGTACCAAGTGGGGGACTGGGTTTGGTTGTCATCTCGTAACATCAAGCTTAAGGTCCCTAGCATGAGGTTTGCCCCCAGATTCCTTGGTCCCTATAGAGTGCTTCGTAGGATCAATCCAGTGTCTTACTCTCTGGCTCTTCCTGCATCTTTAGGGATTCCCAACACTTTTCATGTGTCCTTACTCAAACATCTTGTCTGCAATAGATATACTGTTCCTTGTGTTCCTCCCCCTCCGGTGGTGGTGGGTGGTCAGGAAGAGTATGAGGTATCTTCTATCGTGGATTCTAGGTTTTCTCGGGGCACTTTACAGTACTTGGTTGTTTGGAAAGGTTACGTCCTGCTGATCGTTCTTGGGTTTCGGCTCCTGACCTGCATGCGGGCCGTAAGATCCGCGCTTTTCACGCTAAATTTCCTCTCAAGCCTGGTCCTGTCCGCCCGGTGGGCGTTCTTCAGGTGTGGGGTAATGTCACATATTCATCCGCTTATAGAAATGTGGTTAATGACATTTACTGTCCACACAGGAAAAGTTGTGCCGAGCAGCAACCTAATCCACAGAAGGTTTAATGCTGAGTAGTAATTGTGCAAATGAAACCTGGTCTCATGTATTCATCCGCTTATAGAAAAGTGTTTAATGACATTTACTGTCCACACAGGAAAAGTTGTGCCGAGCAGCAACCTAATCCACAGAAGGGTTAATGCTGAGCAGCAATTATGCAAATGAAACCTGGTAACTGACTTTGGGGTCAAAGGCCGGTTACAGCCTATCAGAAAGAAAGGAGGGTTATTTAGGCCCAGTTCTCAGCCTGCTCAGTGCCCTGTCGTGGTTTCCCTTGTGGTTGTCCGAGAGCTCGTTCCTGTTTATAGTTTTCTACCTGGTTTTTGACTTTGGCTTTGTTTATTGACTTCTCTATATTCTGGTATCCTGACTCCTGGCTTTCCTCATCGCTGTGTCCCTTTCTGTGTTCCCTGACCTCGCTAGTATTTTTGACTATTCTTTGTACGTTAAATCCGGCCATTCTAAGGACCGGTAATACGTTACTTATTTGTCATCCGTGCTGTACAGTTCTACGTGCTGGATCAAACAGTAATCCTGACAGCTGGGGATTGTATACCTCAAGCCTTGTTGTTCAAACGCTATGTATTCCTCTGAAGATTCCTAATCTTTCACCTAATTCTCAGGTCACAGTACCCATATCCTCCACCCACCTCCCTAACCTTAACTAGCAACTTTGCTATCAATGGCACTGTTTTTAATAGTGACATAATGCTGTTTTGGAATGTAAATTTTAGGTGTATACTCTTCACATGCACAATGTGTAAGTGCTCTCGCTGCTTCGGTCTCTCTAACAACTGCAGCATGTCCCCTTTCTTCTACACACCCTACATCCACCTTTTCTGTATTGCAGACTGCATACTAGGAGCACCTGCCTGCTAGTTAGAAGGTAAGGAGCAGAGTGGACAAGTGAATAATAGAGGACATTCCTCAAAAAGCGTAGAGCAAGTGCATTATTCATTGCATTTGTACTACGCTCAGGGTGCTGTCTGCCCTGAGCTAGCCTACATGATTGGTGGGAAGCCTGACATGCATCACACCATGTGGGCAGCATGACATTTAACATGTCAGGCTGATCTTTCAATTCTTCAGACAGACCTGCTCCCTATCTGGGCATGTCTGCGGTTTACGTTATCTGTGTCAGTGGCCCACCCTTTTACACTACCAACCAACATCTTGTTCAATGGACATTGTTGTTAGGTGGTATGAAAAGCGAGAGATTAGCATTGGGAGTATGTTTTCTTATAGCTGCATCTTGTGAGTTTCCCTTCAGCACCAACTCCACCAGACACATGACACTTGGAAGTATGACTGTTTTTTAGTGTTTTCTGCTGATAAGATTCTGTAATTAGGCCCATTGTAATTGTCAGCACCGAGTCCAATGGCCTCTTAATCTGGCCCTGTGTTTTTGTATATATTGACATCTACAACAAATTACTATATCCTATTGCTGAAACAGCTATTGCTTATGGGCAAATATTGGGAAATTATGCACTACTTCTGCTGTCAGCAACAAATTAGAGATAGCTCCTATTTAATGAATATTATGTTATATGTGATATCATTCTGTTTTGGCATGGTATATTTTCTTGTCTATTTTCATTTTGTATGTCAATGTTTCATGCTAAATGCATGTTCTCAAATGACTGTAACATTTTCATAGAAAGAAAATGTCAGAATGTGGAATCTCTTTTACAGGGGTTCATTTCACTTTCGGCATTCTGAAACTCCTCTCAGTAAGCTGCATGCCGTTTCCTCGTCTACCATTGTCAGTTCAGTTTTTTTGGCTGTTGAAAGCTGATTCTTGTGAAATCTTTTTTTTTTTTTTTTCTCTATTGGCTGCTGTTGGCATCTTTGTAGATGAACCATGCATTTTAGAAACTGACCTGGAAATTATCCAAATGTTTGTCTTCTGCTGTAATCAGGGATGTTTTTACCAGAAGGCAAACAAGGCATTTGCCTAGGGCGGCACTTTAAGGGGGGGTGCCAAAAAATGCCACCCCAAGCTCCCAGACAAATGCCTTGTTTGCCTCATGTTCTGGGGCTGTCCACCTTACTGTGAGTGAGTTAGTGAGTGAGTGTAGCTGTCAGTGTGTGTCTGTGAGTGAGTGAAAGTGTGTGTTTTTCAGTGAGAATGGGTGTGCCTGTGAGTGTGTGTATGTCATTTTATGTTTATCTGAGAGTGTGTGTCTGTCAGTGAAAGTGTGTGTTGGTTAAACAGTGTGTGCCAATGACTGTGTATTTGTCATTGAGTGTATATCAGTGCATGTATCAATGAAGGTGTCTGTCTGTCAGTCATAAAAGTGGCCTTGACACGAATTGGGGGGCAAATTTAGATTTTGGTGGTGCTCGAATTTAGTCGTGCCTAGGGCATCACAAATCAAAAATACACCACTGGCTGTAATAGTACAATCACAAATAAATCATTTGTTGTCATTGTTCTCACATGGCAAGATTCAGAGGTGTTGTGCTAGATCAAATAGACTATAGTTAAAGGGACACTCCAGGCACCCAGACCACTTCTGCCCATTGGAGTGGTCTGGGTGCCAACTCCCACTACCCTTAACCCTGCAACTGTAATTATTGCAGTTTTCATCAAGCTGCAATATTTACCTTGCAGGGTTAACTCCTCCTCTAGTGGCTGTCTGCTAGACAGCCACTAGAGGGCACTTCCTGCTTCATAGCACAGATGGTACCAGGGAGCCCCAGAAATTATTTGATACCTTAGAGTTCTCTCTGTCAGCAGGGGCCACAATTAGAAGCCCCAAACTGACAGACGAAAGATCAGTTCAGCTGA
>OW240912.1:109467274-109661551 GCA_933207985.1 Pelobates cultripes | reverse complement strand
TTTCCCCTCTATTGGCTATTTTTGCAATCTTGATCTGTGAACAAAATGGCAGAAAAATGTACTGCAAAATATACACCTGATATTTTATTATGTAAATCTTTTATAGAAAACCGATTGGCCTGTTTTCTTGCCCTTTTGGTTCGTCTGATTCTTTTCCTTATTGTGTTTTCAGTACTGAAATTCCAATAAGGTGACCCAACATATGGCTGATGTGAAGTATTTTCTGGTTTGGGGAAAAATATTCAAATATTCTGTCTGCCTGTCTATCTATCTATCTATATGTAAAAAAAACAGATACAATTCATATCTTGTAATTCCTTTTTTATTGGGCTAACAGAATTTTGTAATGACAAGCTTTCGTGAGAACCTCCCTTTCTCAAGTCTTAAGCATTTCTGAGCAGGACAACATATATAATTCAAAGTTGAGTTGTGATACAGGGGTTAAAGAGACATGAGTGCAGACATAGGTGTGCGCAGCCTATTGCATTAGGGTGTGCACCCTAAATCACAAGCACACGCCACGTATATATATGTATGTAGGTATATATATATATATATATATATATATATATATATATATATATACACATATATACACACACACATACACTGCTGTGTGTGTGTGTGCTGTGTGGTGCTGTTAGTGTGATGTGTGTGTGGTGCTGGTAGTGTGCTATGTGGGTGAGGGTGTTTGTGTGTGCGCTTGTGAGGGTGCTGTTAATGTACTGTGTGTGAGGGTGCTGTTTGTGTGCTGTGTGTGTGTGAGGGTGCTATTTGTGTGTGAGGGTACTGGTAGTGTGCTGTGTGTGTGTTTGTTAGGGTCCTGTTTGTGTTTGTGAGGGTACTGTTAATGTGTGTGAGGGTGCTGTTTGTGTGCTGTGTGTAAGGGTGCTGTTTGTGAGGGTACTGTGTGTGTGGGTGTTGTATGTGTGTTGGTGCTGTGTATGAGTATGGGTGCTGTATGTGTGTTGGTGCTGTGTGTGTGTTGGTGCTGTATGTGTGTGGGTGCTGTATGTGTGTAGGTGCTGTGTATGTCTGTGGGTGCTGTATGTGTGTGGGTACATTACTTAATATCCTCCCTCCCTTCTTACTTTATGTAAGGAGGGGGGATTCTTGTTCCTTGCTGCCTTCCCTGGTGGTCCAGTGGAGGTGGGGGCAGATTACTTTAATATCCCCCCTCCCTTCTCACCTTATGTAGGGAGGGGGGATTCTTCCTTGCTGCCTTCCCTGGTGGTCCAGTGGTGAGTGAACTCTAGCCTGCGGGGCTAGAGTTCACTCTTGCGAGATCTGAGCATTGCCGCGGCAACGCTCAGATCTCACGAGAGGAACCCGGCAGAGCTGCCGGCAATAGCTCCCCGGGTCCTCTCCTGCCTCCCTCCCTGCCTGTGGGCTTGTGGGAAGGGAGCCTGAGCGCAGAGCCAGCGCCCGGATAGCGCCGGCTCTGCATGAGCCGACAGGGGAGATCCTGAGATCTCACCTGCCGGTCTCACTCCATAGGCGTGCCGCAGGGATTAGGGTGTGCCCACGCCTATGAGTGCAGATAAGACACAGGTTTGATAGAGAATACACACCATTCTTGCAGAGGGTTGTAAATATCTTGTGTGAAGATCACAGAATGAGGGGGGAGAGAGAGAAAAATAAACAATCAAACAGTGCAGAAGATTTTGCTAATTTTATCTGGTTTTTACATCTAAATCACTGGACTAATACGGCTACAATCATTCTCTCTCTCTCTCTCTCTATATATATATATATACACACATTTGAGGTCTCTATATATTTCTGGTCAAGGCATAAAGCCATAGAGTTAGTTAGTTAGTAACATAAAACAAACAGGGGATGGGAAAAGTCAGTTGTGGTGTGCCAGAACTGACGATGAAGTAGCCCTTTAATAAAAGAGGGCCTACTTTAAGAAATGATTATGTATGTTTCTGTGTATATTCACTGAAACTGAATATATGTATGTCTTTGTGTGATGTGTTAGGATATGAGGATTCAGAATATATTTGATTGTATGTGCATGTAAAGTGAATGTATGTTTCTGTGTATATTTACTGTAAGTGAATATATGTATGACTTTGTATGTCATGTAGGATATGAGACCACTTCCGCTCATTGAAGTGGTCTAGGTACAGTGTCCCAGGTCCCTTAACCCTGCAAAGGAGGGGAGCACTATAGGAAGCTATAGTGTAAGGAAAAAACTTATTTTTCCTGGCACTATAGTTTCTGTTTAGGTAGATAAACACTAAGGTATTGGGTGCAGGGGACACAGGGGCTGCTGTGGGGGCAGGGGAATAAAGGCTGAATTGGGTGCTGGGGGCATAGGAGCTGTAGTGGTTATAAGGGCTGTAGTGGGGGCAGAGGCTGTATTGGGTATAGAAGCTAATGAGTACCTTTAATTTGGGAAATAGTAACAACCCCTGGATGTTGGGCAAGGTGACATCCCCATGATATACTTGAAAACCAGAATAATCTGAATGTGACTTTCCTAGTTAAATATTTTTTTTGTTATTATTATATATTAATGACATTTATGTGTATATTATTATATAAATGTATATTAATATATGTGTAAATATTATAGGCATAATTGTATCTATCTATTACCCCTCTGTCTCTTTTTCCCCCCTACCCCTGTCCTGTGTCTGATGCTGACCTTGTCACATGAGGACTGGGGGGGAGAGCTGACTACCATGCTCCCTCGCGGTTCCCATAATTCCCAGCACGGACACATCATAGAGTAATCACTACTCTATGATGTGGCTGTGTTGGGAATTGTGGGAACAGCATGGTAGTTAGCTCTGCCCCCTCCCTCAGTCCTCCTGTGCTGACAGCTGTACTGCTGTCAGTATCAGTGAGTGTGCCACCGGATCAGTTAGGATACTGACAGCAAAAATGAAAATCCAGCGCACCCCCTCATCTACTAAACAGCAACTGATACTGATAGCAGTCATATACCACATGAGATGGGGCCAACGGCCGCAAGGTAACCCCCTCAGAGTGTGCCACTGGACCGGCCACCCGGTGGCACCCACATGCAGCCGGCGGCCGCGATATTATTGAAAACGGCCACAGGGCACCCTCTCTATAGGGAGTTAAAGTTGTGCAGCCCCCAGGTGCCGCAGCACACTGGGAAATTTCCTGATATCTCGTTGGGCCAGTCCGGCCCTGTGTGTATGTGTGTGTATGTTTGTATGTATGTGTTTGTACAAGGTTCCAGTAATCCATGTCCTTAGCCTGCTTGTCGTCAGCAAACTGTTTGCAGGCTTTCTTGTGCATCATCTTTAGAAGAGGCTTCCTTCTGGGATGACAGCCATGCAAACTGATTTGATGCAATTTGGGGAGTATGGTCTGAACACTGACAGGCTGACCCCCCACCCCTTCAACCTCTGCAGCAAAGCAGGCAGCACTCATACATCTATTTCCCAATGACAATCTCTGGATATGACGCTGAGCACGTGCACTCAACTTCTTTGGTTGACCATGGCGAGGCCTGTTCTGAGTGGAACCTGTCCTGTGAAACCGCTGTATGGTCTTGCCCACCGTGCTGCAGCTCAGTTTCAGAGTCTTGGCAATCTTCTTATAGCCTAGGCCATCTTTATGTAGAGCAGCAATTATTTTGTTCAGATCCTCAGAGAGTTCTTTGCCATGAGGTGCCATGTTGAACTTAAAGTGATCAGTATGAGAGAGTGTGAGAGCAATAACACCAAATTTAACACACCTGCTCCCCATTCAGACCTGAGACCTTGTAACACTAATGAGTCACATGACACCGGGTAGGAAAAATGGCTAATTGGGTCCAATTTGGACACTTCCACTTAGGGGTGTACTCAATTTTGTTGTCAATGGTTTAGACATTAATGGCTGTGTGCTGAGTTATTTTAAAGTGACAGCAAATTTTTACTGGTATACAGGCTGTGCACTTACTACTTTACATTGTAGCATAGTGTAATTTCTTCAGTGTTTTCACATGAAAATATATAATAATATATTTACAAAAATATGAGGGGTGTACTCACTTTGGTGAAATATTATATATGTATATAGGTATGTGTATGTGTGTGTGTATATCTGTGTGTGTGTGTGTGTGTGTCTGTATGTGTGTGTGTGTATGCCTGTCTGTGTGTCTATTTTTGTATGTATGTGTGTCTGTGTGTGTGTGTGTGTATATGTGTGTCTCTGTGTGTTTGTATGTATATGTCTATGTATGTATGTATGTGTGTGTATGTATGTATGTGTGTGTTTATATGTGTGTCTGTGTTTGTATGTATGTGTGTGTGTGTGTGTGTTTGTATGTATCTGTTTGTCTGTATGTATGTGTGCCTGTATGTGTGTGTTTGTATGTGTGTCTGTATTTGCATGTGTATCTGTTTGTCTGCATGTGTGAGGGGTGCAATGTATGGGAAGGGGAGGATAGACGTATGAGGGGGTGACGGGGTGTAGACGTATGAGGTGGGGCAGGGCAATTTTCGCACCGGGGCCCCGTTATTTCTAGTTACGCCTCTGATTCCTGGAGTAAATATTGAAAGGAAATTAGGCTTTATGGGCTCAGTTCCATTTCCCAGTAAATGAAAGTAAACATGTAAGTGCAAAACCACTTTTCTGTATATTCTTATCTTACAGGAATCATACCAAAGGATTATTGAAAAGCAAATGTAGTGTACATATTTTTAAAATAATTAAAATCTCTACCTGCAAATTACAGACCCACAATCTTAATTATTTGAAGGAAATTTAAAGACCAGAAGGCGCAAAGTACAGGCTCTTTGTGTGCAGTACATCATTAATCATATGTACATTTTATGCCTAAAATACTTTTTTGTTTTGTAAAAGGCCCTGGGGAGATAGCGCAGCTAAGCGGACAATGGCACATGTATGAGTGTGATGATAGATGCGTGGGATTGGTTGGGTATGAATGTGTGGGTGGGATTATGTGCTGTGTGAGTTAGTGGGGGGGGGTGGTCTTACCTCAGTGCCACTTAGGATTCGGGCCAGCAAACAGCATCCTGTCCTCCTGCTCCTGTTTGTCCTGGGCCTGTCGGTTTTACCAGCTTGAGGGATGGAGATTGAGGCGATTTTGGCGTCCCTCAGGGCTGCTGCAGCGCTGGATGGCGGCCGGCAATTTAGGGAGCAATTTGCTCACCTTAATCCAGGTATGGCTGCCGGTGTGGGTCTCCCCCCGTGGCCTTCCTCCTCCTGGAGCACCCCCTGCGGTCTCCCCATGCTGCCTGCCTTGCAGCCCCTGCCCCTGGGAGCAGCACTAGTACCGCCCAGCGTTCTCGCCCGCCAGCCAAGCTCTCCTCAGACACTACTCCTCGGGCCCGGTTGAGGAGTAGGAGCTCTTGACACACGGCCTACTACCCCAGGCCGTGCTTTGCGGCATCATACAGCCATGCGGGTGGCACGGCCTACTACATCCAGGACGGATTTGCGGCCTGATCCTACTGCGTGGGTGGCACGGCCTACCCGACGGGCTCCAGCCTCACTGCCAGCATCCCCAGCTCTAACCGCCCCAGCCGCCGGCAGTTGTTCGCGGGCCAGGGCAGAGGACAGCGTGTTACGTTTTCCAGGTGGTGGACGGCCGCCCAACGGTATTCCAGGTCCCCCCACAGCTGGCGAGATGGCGGGTCTGGGTCTAGGGCCCCAGTGGTAAGTAGGCCCGTGAGGAAGGCTCCCATGGGTCTGTCTCCCCTGTCCCCTCTCCTCCCTCTCCTCCTCCCTTTGATGCCTCTCTTTTGCCTTCCAGGAGGCCCAGCTTACCTCTAGCAGGGCCCCCTGGTCCTTCTCCTTCTCTCCTGGGTTCCTCTGCCACCCTTCCCATCTCCCCCTATCCATCTTCCTTCCCCCACTCTGGTCCTTTTCCTGTCCTTTCTGGGTTCTTTCTGTCCTCTCCCCCCTCTCTACACAACCTGGTCCCCCTCTCCCCCCTGATGGTCACTTACCTCGGCCACCTCCTGTCGGGCATGGGCTCACCTCCTCTCCACTGCTCTCTTCTCAGGACCCAGCTGCAGTTACTGGATCCGTCCAGCAGGTGGTGCCTGGAACACATCTGAGGACTTCTGTGGATGCTGGAATCCCTATTTCTTTTCCTTCACCTTCTGTGAGTGCCGAAGTTGGACTGCCAGGCTGCAACCGGTGAGTACGATGTTCCCTCCTCTTTTAGTTCTTTGGTTCCCATGCTGGGGAGGTTCCTCTCGGGTCTTCGGGGGGTTTTAGATCAGTGGGAGCGGGGGGCGTTTTCTATTTTGGCCAGTATGGTGGGGGAGAAGTCTCCCCAGAAATGCTCTCCATTGTTATCAGGACACAATCTGGAACGCTTGTCGCTGGGTTGGTGGAGGTACGATGAGCAGTTTCGGCAGCGGCTGGCAGTGCGTCCCTCGCTGTCATGGAACCAGATGGATATTGGCCTCCGGCTCTCGATTATGACCCGCTCAGCCCCCCAGCAAGGTGCTTTTTCTTCTTTCCTTTGGGGAGGCCAGTGGGGGCACATCCTCCTCCCCCTCAGCCCCCAAAGGGCGGGCTGTTGTTGGAAGTTTAATGACAGTCACTGTAAGTGGGGGTCCTCGTGTCGGTTTAAGCACGAGTGCTTCGTTTATAGTGGGGCCCATCCTGCTTCCTGCTGTTTCAAGCGGGGGAAAACTGGTGAAAAGGGGGACATGGGGGCTAAGAGCGATGACCCCGGTACTCGTAAACGCGATGCGCCCGTGGCTCGACCGTTATAGGAATCGTGCAGCGACACGGATCTTATTGGAAGGGTTTGAGGAGGGTTTTTGGATCCCCTTTCCGGAGTGCCCTCTCTCATTCTCTGTTCGGAATCTTCGGTCCGTGCGGGAATTCCCTCAGGTGGTGCAGGAAAAACTGGATAAAGAAGTCTCCTTGGGCTGGATGGCCAGCCCGTTTTCCACTCACCCTATGTCTAATCTGCGGATTTCTCCTTTAGGCGTGGTGCCTAAGAAGGACCCCGGTAAGTATTGCGTAATTCACCATTTGTCGTACCCTCAAGGGGGTTCCGTGAATGATGACATTTCGGCCGAACTCTGATGGGTTTCCTATGCATTCTTTGATGCGGCGGTTCGCATGGTGCGGGCTGCAGGCCCAGGGGCACTGCTAGCTAAGGCAGATGTGGAATCTGCTTTTTGGCTGCTTCCGGTGCATGCGGAGTGTCATCACATCCTGGGCTGTACATTTGATTGCCAGTTCTTTGTGGGTATGTGCCTCCTTATGGGTTGCTCTCTATCATGTTTTTATTTTGAGTGCTTTAGCACTTCTCTGGAGTGGGTGATGTGGAGGGAAGCAGGGGTCACTTCCCTCCTGCACTACCTGGATGATTTCCTGTGTGTGGGGCCGGCGCAGTTGCACGTATGTGCCCTGCTGCTGCGGGTCCTTGGGGAGGTGTTTCAGCGGTTCGGTGTTCCACTGGCTCATGACAAAACTATGGTACGGTCACGTGCCTTAGTTTTCTGGGCATTGAAATTGATTCGGTGGCCGGGAATGTCGGTTGCCCCAAGACAAGGTTCTGGACCTCCGCCTAGCGATGTCACTGGTGCTGGGGCAGCGTAAGATTCAACTGCGCTGCCTGCAATCTCTTTTGGGGAAGCTAAATTTTGCTTGTCGGATTTTGCCCATGGAGCGTATCTTTAACAGGCGCTTGGCGGCAGTGAGATCTGGGGTCGTTCGCCCGCAGCATTTTATCTGGCTTACGTGGCCCTTGTGGGCTAACTTGGCTGTCTGGGATTCCTTCTTGGCCTCTTATAATGGTAGGACTTACTGGCAGGCTCCGGAGGTTTTTAATGCTGACCTCCACCTGTTTACCGATGTGGCTGGCTCGGTGGGTTTTGGGGCCATCCTAGGCTCGAAATGGTGTGCTGACTCGTGGCCAGAGGCTTGGCACACAGCAGGGCTCACACGAAACTTGGCTTTTCTGGAGCTCTTCCCCATTCTGATGGCTTTGGAGGTGTGGGGTCCCCTGCTCGTGGACAGATGGGTGGTTTTTCATTGTGACAATTTGGGGGTGGTGCATGTTATTAATCAATAGATTGCCTCCTCTCCCCCGGTGGTACGGTTGCTGCGGCGCTTGGTTCTGCGCAGTTTGGGGCTTAATGTGTCTTGTAGGGCTGTACATATCCAAAGTGTTCGCAATGTGATGGCCGATGTTCTCTCTAGTTCTCAGTGGGACGTGTTTCGGGCAGTGGCTCCGCAGGCCTAAGTGGAGGGAGTCCCGTGCCCAGCGGAGATGTGGTCGCTGGGTCTGGTAGATTGATGGAGTTGGTCCGTGGATCTGTCTTAGCGGCCACATAGGCACGCTATAACATGGTGTGGAGGGAATGGGACGGGTGGGAGCAGTCCCGTGGGGGTTTCCGGGACTCGCCCGCTCGCCTGCAAGGTCTGGTTCATCTCCTTGGGGCATGGGAGGCGGCAGGGGTTGTTCCCCTCTGCAATTTCTGCACGCTTTGCGGGGCTCAGCTTCCTGTTCAAGTTGTGGGGTTGGGAAGACGCTACCAAAGCGTTTATTGTGCGCCAGGCCCCAAAAGGTTTGGTTCATCTCTTTGGTGTGTGGGAGGTGGGGGGGTTGTTCCCCTCTGCAATTTCTGCACGTTTTGAGGGTCTCAGCTTCCTGTTCAAGTTGCGGGGTTGGGAAAATGCTACCAAAGCGTTTATTGTGCGTCAGGCCCTAAAAGGTTTGAGGCGGGGGGTGTCCTCACGGGACTCGAGGCATCCCGTTTCAGGTGCTCTATTGGCTAATCTGTGTGATGCCTTACATAGGGTTTGCCATTCAGAGTTCGAGGCCCGTCTCTTTGGTTTGGCTTTCTCCCTGGCATTCTTTGGTGTCATGCGGATTGGGGAGCTGGTGTGCCCCAGTCGTCAGCAGGTGGGGGGAGGGTGCTATTTTGGGATGTTACTTGCGGATCAGATTTCCTTCAGGATTCGTCGCTCAAAGACAGATGTCTTTGGGAGGGGTAAGTAGGTCCGACTGGGGACTGTGGCGGGTTCTGGCATTTGTCTCGTTTTTTCCTTTAGAGAGTATTGTTCCTTACGCCCTGTTTCTCCCGCCCTCCCCCTTTTAGTACATGAGGATGGTAGTTTTCTCTCTCATTTCCAGTTTATTAGGGTGTTCCGTTTGGGGCTTGAATCTCTGGGAATTGATGGCAGGGAGTTTGGGGGGGATTTATTTCGTATTGGGGCGGCTACTGAGGCCTCTAGACTTGGCATGCCAGCGCAGGTGGTTCAGAGAATTGGGAGGCGTTATGTTTCCTATGTTCGCCCGGCTTGTCTACTGACTTGATTTCTCTCTGCAGATTCGGTTCCCCCCAGGGTTTGGATCATGGGACACTCCTATGTCTATTGGGACAGGCAGCATGCCGCGGTTCAGCCTGGAGGCGAGCGGTTGGTTTTTACGCCTTCCGAAGCGGAGGTTCGGTGGTTTGGTACGAGAGGCATGAGGTGGGTGCAGCTGCTCCCTGAGGTTGTCCAGTTGTGCCGCCTCCTGGGGGTTCCGAGTGTCCTGGTGATCCATCTGGGAAGGAATGACCTGGGTTCGGTGCCCATATGGGATTTGGTATCGGCCATTAACCGGACTTGGCACGAATTTTAATTCTGTTTCCAGACATACCCCTGGTTTGGTACGAGGTTATTGCTCGTAACTTCTGGCAGTGCGCCCAGAACCAGAGCGCCATGGAGCGCTGCCACCGTAAGTTGAATAAGCGGGTTCCTTAGTTTGTTTTAGGGGTTCGGAGGATTCCAGTTTGCCATCGGGTTTTTGAGTGGGATGCGGACAATTTCTTTCGATGGGATGGAGTGCACTTGACGGAGGTCAGCTCGACCTTTTTAATCTCGGCCTGCAAGAAGCTGTGGAACAGGCCATGGGTGGTCTTGGTGGGGTCCCCCGCTGATTTTAGGTGTGGCCGGGAGTATGTCCTTGCCAATTAAGTTTGAGGGGGTTACGTTTAAGTATATGGAATAAAATGAGCAAGTTTCAGGTCTCAACCTCCCCTGCTCTAATGGGTTAAACTTAGGTTACCTGTCATGTCGTGCCCACCGAGCGTGGATAAGGTCGGCTGGTGGTAAGCATTGGAAGGAAAGGATTTTATGCCGAGGGGGGAGGTGAGAGGAAGTAGTACATAGGCGCATGAACAGTTTATTGGCAAGGACGGTTGGGTTCACTGTATGACACTATGTGTTAAGATATATATATATATATATATATATATATATGTTAAGTTATGGTTATTTATGTTTAACGTTTTGGTTACAGAAAAGAAGAGAGATTATTAAATAAATTATGGATGTGTTATACAGTATTTATCGTATTCATCCATACTACTGGAATTGGGTTGGTATGTATTATGCTGCATCGCGATTCCCCACTACATATATACATGCAATATTACATTTAGAGTTAGTAATTACATTCTGGGTCATTGAAAGAACATGACTCTGAGAATAGGGATTTGGGATAGTGCACAAGTAACTTTCTCTTTTGTTTTTATCATACGTATTGGGGCTAATGTGTACTATAGTCATTGATGATTAATTAGTATACTTGTAAGGGTGGAGTAGTTTTGAGTGCCGGGCTTAATTTCGTATGTTTGTATTTGTTTTTTTATTACACACCTCACAGGGTTGAGAAGTGTGTAGGAGTTTTGAAAAATACCCATTTCTATCTCATTACAGATTTTACCTTCCAGTTGAAAACAGCAAGATGAATTGTCAATGAAGGACTCATCTAAAAAAAATTGCCTTGACGTGGCAGGTGAACTTACACTTAAATGGTCATTGAAGAGATATTAAAAAAAACTCCAGTTATTTAAATGTGCATAGAGATTTGGGTAGTGCACAAGTAACTTTTTCCATTGTTTTTTATTGTATGTATTGGGGCTGATGTGTACTACGTCATTGCTGCCGCCCAGGAGTAGTGGGAGTTTGAGGGCAGGGCTTAATTTTGTATGTTTGAATGTGAACAGTTACTTCAACTTTTTCATTGTTTAATCTGTGAAAATTATAAATGGATAGGGAAAATGTTAGTGCTAATACATCCCTGGATTTTAATACTCAACAACTGTATAAGTCTTATTTGAAATATTTGTATTTTTTTTTTAAATTACATGTTGCTTTAATAAGAAGAATTTTACTTCTCCTTTCTGCCAATCGTTTTCAAGATATCTTGGAACTTATGAAATATGAGCTTTCTAAACAATTGCTTGAGTATTCTAGAAATACTGAACAAATATTTGTGAATACCTTTTATCAATGGAGAATAAATGTTCTGAAGCCAAATATAAATATTATTTGAACTTCCACCAAGACATGTCACGGCAAAACCCATGCACATTCCAAGTTTAGATATGTATGTGTCACATCAAAAGAAATACACAATCAAAATGTTTTGAAAGAGTAAGAAAGCAGTGGTGGCATTATGAAATAAAATATAGGCTGATATACAGGCTGATTCTTCAATGGTTTTCTATAGAGATTGAGAAAAGGTTCATAAAAAGCAATAAATAATAATATATTGTTGCATTTATGGTTTAATCTGTATAAAATAATGTCAATGAGTTTGTCCAATAAACTCTAAATAGAACTCTTATCATTTAAATGACGGCAGAAAACGCTAATGTTGTAAATGCATACATTGATTTATAATGTTGTGTCCCTTTAAAGGAACAAAAATGTGTATTCCTAACCATATAGTGCTGCTATAGTTGCAGCCCCTATCCCTCCCACTGCAGCCCCTAACTCCCACTACAGGTTCTACCCTCCAAATGTCGCTCCTATCTCCCACTATAATCTCTATCCCCCCAAATGCAGCCCATATCCCCCCACTACAGCCCCTGTCCCACCAATTGCAGTCCCTTTCCTCCCACTTCAGCCCCTAACCCCCTACTAAAGCCCTTAACTCTATAGAACAGCCCATAACTCCCCTACTAAAGCCCATATGCCCTGCTACAACCCCTAACTCCCCTCTACAGCTCATAACTCCCCTACTAAAGCCCATATGCCCTGCTACAGCCCCTAACTCCCCTCTACAGCCCATAACCCCTACTAAAGCCCATATGCCCTGCTACAGCCCCTAACGCCCCTCTACAACCCATAACCCCCTACTAAAGCCCAAATGACCACTAAACATCAGACCCCATTTCTACTACAGCCCCCAAACCCCATTCTGCAGTCCCTTATTCACACTGCAGCTTCAACCCAGCACTGCAGCCACTAACCCCCACTACAGTTCCTATCCTCCAAATGTAGCTCCTATCCTCCACTACAGTACCTACCCCCCAAATGCAGCCCCTAACCCCCACTACAGTCCCTATCCTCCAAATGGAGCTCCTATCCTCCACTACAGTATATAACACCCCAAATGTAGCCCCTAACAGTACCTAACCCACAGCACTGCAGCCCCAAATGCAGCCCCACTACAGCCCCTGTCCCACCAATTGCAGTCCCTATTATCCCACTACATCCCCTACCCTCCTACTACAGCCCTTAAAAACAAGCAGTAGCTCCTATCCCTACTATAGCATCTAACCCCCCTACTATAATACCTCATCCCCACTGCAGCTTCTTCACCCCACTACAATCTCTATCCCCAACTAGAGTCCCTATTCCCCTAATTGCAGCCCCTATGCCCACTGCAGCCTCTAACCCCCTACTACATCCCTTTTAATCAAACAGCAGTCCGTATCCATACTACAGCTTCCAACCCCCCTATTACAGTACTTTACAACCCACTGCAGGCCCCATCCTACACTACCATCCCCAACCCTGAAATGTAGATCATATCCAACACTACAGTCCCTATCCCCCAAATGCAGCCACTATCCCCTAACTACAGCCCCATTCATCTCAATGTCAATCCCTATCCCTCCACTTGCAGCCTATATACCCCCACTTTCACCCCTTACCCATACTACAGCTCCCATCCCCCTTTTTCACCCCATACAACAACTACAGTCCTTACTCCCCATTACAGCACCCTTTCCTCAAATTGCATTTCATATTCCTCACACTACATCCCCTTACCTCAGTCCCCCCATTTCAGTCCATACCCCCCTTACTACAACCACTATACTTCATAAACCCCCCAATTACAGTCCGAACCCTCCACTACAGGCCCTAGCCTTCCACCCCGGCACTGATAAGCTGTTTAGGCACAAACATGGCACTGATGATCTATTTTGAAACAAAGATGGCACTGTTTGGCTATTTTGGGACTAAGATGGCACTGGGAAGCTGTATGGGGACAAATATGGCATTAATATGCCTCTGGGGTGTAAAGTTGGCACTGTAGGAAGTTGGTGACGTGTTACCTGGTAAAGTTGGGGGCCCAAAGAGGTGGAGTGGTTTCCATAGAAAATGAATGTGGTTAGAAGTGTTTGTGAAGGGGTGGAGGTAAAAATATAACCACACCCACCTGGGGCTCCAAAAAAAAAAAATCTTGCACCAATGCCTCAGTGACCCTAGGATTGGCCCTGGCTTTGACTGCACGACTTGAAAGCTCCTGAGTGAAAACTTAAAGGAACAATCCAGACACCTCAAGCACTTGCTGAAAAACCTTTTCTGCGAAGAGTGTCCTTTTTATTTCATTTTGCAAACTATGCAGATTTTACATAGAAAATTTAGATGTTTATAAATGAACTTGGTTACAACCCAGCAGAGGATAACCGAATCAGAGAGATGAGATAGGTGAAAGTCATAAATGGTGAACATAAAGTAACAGGACTATACATGCAATAACTGTAACACTAACAAAAAAATAAACATTTAATAAAGCAAGAGTGGATCATGGAAGGTACAATATATTTCAATTAAAGCGTGATGACATAGAGAGGGAAGTAGGGAGGAATTCACTTGAAAAACAGAAATAGACTGATTAAATAAGTAAGACAGGTTTGAGTTGAACTTCCAGAAATGCTATCTCTGCTGGCTGCAAGACTTGGTAGCTCCGTTGTTTGAGGTACAGGACAGTACCGTACTTCATACAGGTAACTCCCTCCTTAAATATTCAGTCAGACACTGTGATTGGATACATAGCTAGCAAGCCAACCAATGTTTCAAATACATGGTAAGTTATATTATTGTAAACAAAAAGAACTCAATATTGAAGTGGTTAATGAAGACTCAACAAATACAAATGGCCAATGTCAAAAGTGTGTTTTATAATGTATATATTTAAAGGAACACTATTGTGTCAGGAACACAAACGTATTCCTGACCCCATTGTGTTAAACCACTATTCAGGTGGCTTGCTCCCACTCCCACCTTGAATTAGTGAATCTCTATGAGGAAAGTTCAGAGTCTCCATGCAGAGCGTGGAGATGCTGAATGTCAATGCAGAACCGCCCCAAGAAGCACCTCCAGTGGCCTCTGAGGAGTGGTCACTGGAGGTGTCCGTAGGCTTTAAGGCAAACACTGTTTACAATAAAAAGCCTGCAGGTCAGGGCCGGATTAACATAGGGGCTGATGGAGCTGCAGCTCCAGCCCTATGCTTATGTAAAAGGGCCCATTGATTTAATAAAAAAAAAAATATAGATATATATATATATTTTTTTTTTTTTCATTACTCTTCACATGCTCTTGCTTAAGTTTGGAAACTTAAGAGAGATGTAGGGGAACAAAACTGGGTGGAATGGCTGACAATGAAATTAGTTAAGGTAAAGTTGACTTTGCGCACTATGCAAATACTCTTGCTGCTTCAGTCTCTCACTAGCACTGTGGTATGTTCCCTTTCTTCTACACTCACTACATACACTTTTTATCAGTCCCAGACTGTAGAACAGGAGCTTCTGTCTGCTAGTAAGAAGGTTAGGAGAGGAGTGGACAAGCGAGTACTAAGAAAGCGTAGAGCTAAAGCATCATTAGACACATTTATGTCAGGGCAGGGTGCTGTCTGTACTGTATAGCCTTGGTTGGTCATCATGCATGATTGGATGTGCATTCACGCCAGGATGACCATCTAATTGCTTGTGCAGATATGTTTTGTCCCTTTGGGCCCACCCTTTTACTTATTCTCATCAGTGGCCCACCTTTTTACCCCGCCCACTGAAATCCTGCTTCACTGGACACTGCTGTTAGTGGGTGTGGATTTACTTGAAAGGTGAAAGCGAAAGATTAGCATAGGGGTATAAGTTTTCTGAAAGCTATATCTTGTCAGTTTCCCTCCAGCACCACCTACACCAGATGCTTTGGAGCCATGGCTGTTTTAGTGTTTTCTGTTCGATAAGATTCTGTAATTAAGGCTGCACCAGGCCCAATAGGCTCTTAATCCAGCCCTGTCACAGGTACTGACTTTAGACACCAGAACAAATAAAATAAATGTAGTTGTTCTGGTTAACCCCTTGAGGACGGAGTCGATAGTACACGTTCTGATCAAAACAAAACGTAAACAAAAACTGGTATTTGCGTTATATGTCTGTTAAACCGTAATTCACCTCTTTCATATTAAGTGTACCCACACTTATTATATATCATTTTGTTCAGGAGAAACTGGGCTTTAATTTTTCATGAACTATTCATATTTGAAACATAATTTATTATGAATAACATTTAAAAAACTGTGAGAAATTAAGATTTTTTTTAAAAAATTGTAGAAATTTTAGCTGTAAATGTCATAATATTGTTAGCTTTAACTGCAAAAAAAACACATATTTGGATTCAGCAAAGTCTCACGAGTACAACAGTACCCCCTATTAACAGTTTTTAGGGTGTTTTGGAAGGTTAAAGGGTCCAATATAGCACATTACATTTTTCAGTGTTTTCAAATTGAAATTCGCCAGGTTGGTTATGTTGCCTTTGAGACCGTGTGGTAGCCAAGAAATGAGATTCACCCCCATGATGGCATACCATTTGCAAAAGTAGACAACAGGGTATTGCAAGTGGGGTATGTCCAGTCTTTTATAGTAGCCACTTAGTCACAAACACTGGCCAAAGTTAGCATCCATATTTGTTTTTGTGTGAAAAAAGCAAAAAAACAAATATTTGGCCAGTGTTTGTGTGTGTAAGTGGCTACTAAAAATGACTGTACATATCCCATTTGCAATACCTTGGGTTGTCTACTTTTTCAAATGGTATGCCATTATGGGGGTAATTCTCATTCCTGGGCTACCATACGGTCTCAAATGCAACGTAACCAAACGCAAATTTCAATGTGAAAAAAAATGAAATGCAAGCCTTATATTTGACTCTCTAACTTTCCAAAACACCATAAAACCTGTACATAGGGGGTACTGTTATACTTGGGAGACTTCACTGAACACAAACATAAGTGTTTCAAAACAGTAAAACATATTACAACAATAATATCGTCAGTAAAAGTGCCATTCGTGTGTGCAAAATGCAAAAAACTTCACTTTTACTAAATATATTATGTTGTAATACAATTTATCATTGTGAAACACTAATATTTGTGTTCAGCGAAGTCTCCCAAGTAAAACAGTACCCCCCATGTAAAGGTTTTATGGTGTCTTGGAAAGTTACAGGGTTAATTATAGCGCGTGCGAATTTAATTCTCTGCACTTGCTGTCTGGGTTGTCAGGCACATCAATCAAATTTTAATTAATTAAATCACATAATTATTTTAAAATATTACTTAAGCATACACGTAGAATTTTTATATATATACATATATATGTATTTAAATTCTACATGTATACTTATGTAGTTATTTATGTAATTATATATATTCATCTATATATAAATATTTGCAGTTATTTGTATTTTATATATAGATAGATATATAGAATGTCATTCTAAGTGTATTTTGCTACTAATATATATGTATTAATAACAAAATACAGTTAGAATGAGACTACATATGTATAAATAATTTATTAAATTTAAAAATATATATTTTATTTATTTATTTTATTATTTTATTTATTTACTATTGTAATTATACGTATATATATATATATATATATATATAAAAACATAATATATATATATATATATATATTTATATATATATATATATATATATATAGGGGCGGAGCCTGACAGCAACAGAGAGCAGTCGCATGTCGGCAGGGCTCCGGGCCAAAATCAGCAAAGCTCAAGAATTATCCCCAAAAATCAGCAGTGCCCTACCAACCAATCGACAACCCACCTGCCCCGCACGATGGGAAAACGAACAAAAAAACTAAAGGCCCACTCAGGCGAGTGCACAAGAAGAATAGGGGACATATTCCTGGCGCGGCCTAAAATCAAAATGGCGGCAACGCCTGAATTCCCAAGGCCACTCCTCGGAAGAGGATCCACTGGACTCCCCGGACGCCATCCCCGAAGCAGATGACCCATTCTCGGCCATACAAGTAGCTGACCTTGAGGCCCCAGCAACTAAAGGACACATCCTGGGCCTCCTGAAACACCTGCGCACCTGGTTCCGTATGGATATAGCACTGCTTCGCGAGGAGGTCACGGCCGTAACAGACAGGGTGAAAGCCACAGAGGAGGATATCTCCTCCATAGCACAGCGATAAATAGGTGCAACAGAGTAAATACGACAACTCCAAGGTTCACACCAGGCCTTACAGGCCAGAGTGGATGCAATGGATAATGCCAGGAGACGTGCCAACGTCAAATTCAGAGGTATTACAGAAACGGTTAATGATAGAAAGCTACCCCACTTTATCCGGCGCCTTCTGTCTGAGATTATGCAACCCAAGCAGGCGAAGACCCTACAAGTGGATGGAATACACAGATTCCTCAAGTCTCCCAGGACACCAGTAGACGCACCTCGTGATGTCCTTCTCCGTTTCCAGTCCATCCGAGATAAACAGGCCATAATGGATGTCGTCAAAAACAAGTGCCCACTTCCATTTGAAGACTCCCAACTTACCTGCAAGGCAATGTTGGAGTGGAGGCGATCAGTCAACCAGGTCACCAAGATCCTCAGAGAGGCAAGCGTCCAGTACAGATGGGGCCCATCTCACACACTGGTAGCCACCCAGGGCGAGACCAGCCGCCGACTCCTTCCTCCGCAGTCTGGGACTAACAGGCCTCAAGAAGAAAGCCCCTACCCCTGGACATTCCTGGGACGTGCCTAACATAATCCCCTTTGTACCTCACTGCCAGGCCGACACAGGCTGAGACACAACAAGAGGGCCAGGACTTACCTTCACTCTCTCACAGGGGAGTAAGCCGATGGACTGGCAATCAATAGTAATGCGGTTAACACTTATAATTTACAGTTTTCTCACATCATGATTAGCCAACGTTATATTGTTATATTGTTTCTATAATTTGCAAAGGATCCAACTTTACTCCACAAGGGCAGAGAGGCCGACAACATACATCCCCCCCCACGCTCAAGGCTTACTGAGCACCCCCCTCCCATGCCCTACCCACACAGAAACGAAAAGCCACTGACTGGCCACCAGAAATGCGTCCCTCCCCAGCGCTGCCACCCGCATTAAATCTCAACAGAGAATACCTCATATCCCAGGGAACAAGAGACACATACATGTTCCAACGGCCACCTCACTCTAGACCTCCCAGGAGACGGCATCTGTTCCCCACGAGTATGCCCAAAGAACCACTAGCTCACCTTATACCTACCATTAGGCTCAGTATAGCAAAATCCGGAGACATAAGCTGAGTCCAAACATTTAGGGTAGTTATAAGCCTGTAAGACTCACCAAGTGCTTATCCTTATATTATTTTTTACTCAGTTTATCTAGACCTTACTTCCATCTTACTTACCTTACAAATGTTTAGTTGTGCCCCTAGCCTGGCAACATGGAATACGACATCCCAACCTAAACATATAGGCCCAGCATGACGTACTTATTTTAATAATATAAGATTTTATACACACACTGTCAATGATATGATACTGTCATAACATGTCTGCAAATGCAAAGTCAGCTCCGCTGTTGTGGCGAGGCAGTCTTACACTGTACTTCATATGTGCAACAAAAATAAAGAATATAATATATATATATATATATATATATATATATATATATATATATATATATCTTATATATATGTAACGTCATTCTAAGTATATTTTAAGATTAATATATGTGCTTATATTAACATTAAAATACATTACGTATCACGTTACATGTATATAAGATGTATATATATATTAGATATATAATATATATATATTTTATTTATTTATATATATATATATATATATATATATACTTTTATTTTATTTTAACATGTTTAATGAAAACATTTTTACACCTCCCACCAGCAGGGGGACTGTCTGACACGTTCCCAAGAACAAGGAGAACAAACCCTACCTATGAGCCAGGGGAACTTTGAGAGCGATCCCATGGCCCCCGGGGGCCTGATTTGGCATGGGAGGGCTGCCTGTGCTGTCAGGCAGTCCTCCCGAAGCGGAGCGCCGGGAAGGTAAGTATCCCAGCAGCTCCAGGGCTCAAAGCCGTTACGGGGTTCTATGCCGCCGCAACGGCTTTAAAGCCCATTTAATGCGGGACGGCATAGAACGCCATAACAGCGTTAAGGAGTTAATAAGTGTCCCTTTAATTTCACAATATTTTCTTGTTTACATTTTTAATTCTACAAACTTTTGCATTACTATAGCACGATTTGCAATAATCACTACATTGTTTGCAATGCCTAGTTTTTTTTTCAGATTTTATTCTATTTTGCACTTCATTACTTCCTCAAGTTACTTTCCTGCTAACAATTAAAATGTCAGTCAACTTGGAAATAAATTGCAATAAGCCTGCCTGTAAATGAAAACAAAACCTTTATTTTCAAAACAGGGCAAGTAAAAGCATATTCATAAATTGCTTATGTAAGTTTTAATTCTTGTTATGGTTTTTTTTCTACACATGTGAAAAAAAACTACTTATAATTAGTTTTCTTATAAACTAAGATTAAAAGTCTGTGAGCCTTCCAGAAGATAAGTATACAGTGTACAATGTATAACAATTTTGTCAGCAAACTATACATGGCAGCACCTTTACAACAGATGGAATGTCTAAACCTTTAATTATGCTTAAGAATGTTCCAATAAGGTATTTATAAGTCCACAGGCATCAACTGCAATTTTGTTTAACAATTTAAGAACGAGTCGTGAAAGAACCCAACTATTAATATTCCCTTTGGGGCTCTCACTGAAATCAAAGTAATCAAGTAATCCTCACCAGAATATATATATATATATATATATATATATATATATATTAGATAGATAAATCTACCGAACACCGACCACCCCCTGGCTCATTAAGTTGAAAGAAAACCACAGGAATTAGTGCTCTCCCTGTGTGGCCACCGTTCGTATAACCGAACAACATGCGCTGGAGAAAACGGTGGCCATCTTGTGGCACAAAAAGAGGCAGCGGGACTTGGTCATCGAGTGTCTGGAACTCCAAGTCGGACACTCGACCCCATGAACACCAGTCAACTTCGCGAACGCCTGCTTCTTTTCAGAGACAAGCCAGGAGAGCGCTGTTCAGTAGGTTCGTTCCCAAGAACAAGGAGAACAAACCCTACCTATGAGCCAGGGGAACCGATCATTGTTTTGTTCGGTTTGGAACTCATAAAATTGACCAACCGCTACCATGGAAACTATGGAACTATTTTGGGCAGGCGTCTCATGAGCGGTTCGTGGAATCTGAGCGCTATTTGGACAACTTGGGCCCTCAGATACAGGCTATCCGGGGATATGACATTTATGGGGGTTCCTATATGTTTTGTGTGTATTATTAGGTATTTTTAATATTTAGCATTTTATGCAGTCATGGTGAATTTCATGGGCATGTTATGGGAGGCTTGTACCCTGTACTCCTGAATCAAAAAAAAAAAACAGCCACCTGGCCTGAATAAAATTATTCCTGTTGTACTCTTCATCTAGCCTAGGCTGATGTTTGAGTATGTGACTGACGAACCACTGTAATTACTTTCATGCTGCACTTTGATTCTTGGGAACGTACGAATCAGCGCTGTGAACTGTGGGCTATAATCACTAAGTACCTAGCAGTTTGAGAGCATATGAACGAACGGGTATATGAAATACCAGATTTTGTTGCAGTGGATATTCCCCAGTCCCCCCTCTGTCTTTACAGACCTACCTCCCACAGGCCCTCACTGATCCCCTCCTAATGCTGCACCGGCATCCACATGGTGGCCGCCATCTTGCCGCTATGGCACCCAAGTGGAGCCCAGTGTCAAACAACAGATAAGAGAACCACAAGAGAAATGATGAGAGCATGGCAGGACAGAGCCACGTACACCCGAGACCCCAAAGGCCTATCACCGGGACAAAACATAAGAGCCGGCGCAGGATCCCAACACAAATCTCATTTGAGTTAAATCTTATGTTTTGTTAAGTTTTCACTTTGGATGTCACTAAACCCCTTCAGTCCAAATGAGACAACAACCATGTTAAATGCACCTGTATGAATAAAAAATGTTGTGAAAGATAGGTATAAATCATTAAGAATTGTGTAGATGCTACAGAGACATATTCTTCATGGTAAAAAAAAAAAAAAACATGGAGAAGATCCCCTGCAAGAGTAAGTATATGGGCAAATATGGTTATTAGACAAAAATATATTTTGTAAAGAAAATAAAATAAGATTAATTTGCACATATGGTTTTAATTCAAAAAAATCCAAATGCAGCAATAAGAAGAAATAGTGTCCCCTAGTGTCTATGTCCCCATGTCTCCCAGTGTCCCATAGTGTATGTGTCCCCATGCTTCACACGGTCCCCATGTCACTAGGACACTAGGAACATTGAGAGACATGGAGACACTGTAAGGCATGGGGACACTGGGACAGGGGACAATGGGAGACCTGGGTACACTGAGACACCAGGGACATTGGGAGACTAGGGGACACTGACTGGGACACATGATGACACTGGGAGGCTAGGGGACACTGGGAAAATAGGGGACACTTGAAGACATGTGGACACAGGCACTAGGGACACTGGGTGATGGGGACACTGAGACACTTGGGAACACTGGGAGACTAGGGGACATGGGGAGACATGGGAACACAGACACTAGGGACACTGGGAGACATGGGGACACTGATACGCTTAGGGACACTGAGACACCAGGGACACTTGGAGACTAGGGGACACTGACTGGGACACATGGGGACACTGGGAGGCTAGGGAACACTGGGAAAATAGGGGACACTTGAAGACATGGGGACACTGAGACTCCAGGGACACAGACACTAGGGACACTGGCTGGGAGACATGGATACATTGAAACACTTGGGGCACTGGGAGACATGGTGACACTGGGAGACAGGGGGACACAGACACTTGGGAACACTAGGAGACTAGGGGACACTGACTGGGATACATGGGGACACTGGGAGGCTGGGGGACACTGGGAAAATAGGGGACACTTGAAGACATGGGGACACAGACACTAAGACACTAGGGACACTAGGAGACACTTAGGGACACTGGAAGATATGGGGACACTGAGACAACAGGGACACTGGGAGACATGGGGACATTGAGACACTATGGACACTGGCTGGGACACATGGGGACACTGGGAAACTAGGGGACACTTGAAGACATGGGGACACTGAGATACCAAGGACACAGACACAAGGGACACTGGGAGACATGGGGACACTGAGACACTTGGGAACACTGGGAGACATGGGGACACAGACACTTGAGGACACTGAGACACCAAGGACACTGGGAGACAAGTGAACACTGATAGCCACTGACAGACACTAAGACACCAGAGACACTGGGAGACTAGTGGACACTGAGAGACATTGGAACACAGACACTAAGACACTAGAGACACTGGGAGACATGGGGACACAGTGACACTTAGGGACACTGAGACACCAGGGACACTCGGAGACTAGGGTCACTGACTGGGATACATGAGGACACTTGGAGGCTAGGGAACACTGGGAAAATAGGGGACACTTGAAGACATGGGGGCACAGACACTAAGCCACTAGGGACACTAGGAGACATGAGGACACTGAGACTCCAGGAACACAGACACTAGGGACACTGGGTGGGAGACATGGAGACATTGAGACACTTGGGGCACTGGGAGACATGGGGACGCTAGGAGACATGGGGACACAGACACTAAGACACTAGGGACACTGGGAGACATGGGGACACTGAGACACTTGGGGACACTGAGACACTAAGGACACTGGCTGGGACACATGGGGAAACTAAGGGACACTTGAAGACATGGGGACACTGAGACACCAGGGACACTGTCTGGGAGACATGTGGACACTGGGAGACATTGTGTCATAATATCTCCCAATGTCCCTTAGTGTCTCAGTGTCCCCATATCTGCCAGTGTTCCCAAGTGTCTCAGTGTCCCCAAGTGTCTGTGTCATAATGTCTCCCTTATAGGGATAAAAATAATCCAAGAATATGTTTAGTGGAAACCAAATTGTTAGTTCAAGTGCACGCTCAGTGAAGCAATCAGACACACCAGACACTTTTGAATAAAAGATTACTCCATCTTTATTGGGAGAGCTTAGAGATTATATAGTACTTTGTAAAACAGCTTTGTGAATTGTGCGACAAAAACAGGATGCTTGAAGGAACTTTGTACCATAAAAGGAATTTACAGAACTAAGCATTTTTCACCAGTTATATACATATATAAAAAAAAAAAATTTAGTTAGGACATAAGAAGGGGAGCTGAGGGTAAAGCTGCAATCGTCTCCTCAGAAACCACAGAATGTCACAAGTAAAGAAATTATGCTTACTTGTCAGACACTGAAACTAGGGTAAAGTTCAAAGCATATCATGATCTAAGTTAGTGAACATAGTAAAAACAGACCTGTCATCCGGTCATCTGTAACTTGAGCCTTGGGACAAGGTGCCTTCCATCACACTCCCAATGTCCCTCAGTGTCTCAGTGTCCCCATATCTCCCAGTGCCCCCCATGTCTTCTTGCAGCCTTTCCCCCATCCTTTACTTGCTGTAGGTTGTCCACTTAGGGACACTGGGGACACTTGGAGACTAGGGGACACTGACTGGGACACATGGGGACACTGGGAGGATAGGGAACACTGGGAAAATAGGGGACACTTGAAGACACTGAGACTCCAGGGACACAGACACTAGGGGCACTGGCTGGGAGACATGGATACATTGAGACACTAGGGACACTGGGAGACAGGGGGACACAGAAATTTGGGGACACTGCGACACCAGGGACACTGGGAGACTAGGGGACACTGACTGGGATACATGGGGACACTGGGAGGCTAGGGGACACTGGGAAAATAGGGGACACTTGAAGACATGGGGACACAGACACTAAGACACTAGGGACACTAGGAGACATGGGGACGCTGAGACAACAGAGACACTGGGAGACATGGGGACACAGACACTAGGGACACTGGCTGGGACACATGGGGGCACTGGGAAACTAGGGGACACTTGAAGACATGGGAACACTGAGATAACAAGGACACAGACACAAGGGACACTGAGACACTTGGGAACACTGGGAGACATGGGGACACAGACACTTGAGGACACTGAGACACCAGAGACACTGGGAGACTAGTGGACACTGAGAGACATTGGAGCACAGACACTAAGACACTAGAGACACTGGGAGACATGGGGACACAGAGACACTTAGGGACACTGAGACACCTGGGACACTGGGATACTAGGGTCACTGACTGGGACACATGAGGACACTGGGAGGCTATGGAACACTGGGAAAATAGGGGACACTTGAAGACATGGGGACACAGACACTAAGCCACTAGGGGCACTAGGAGACATGGGGACACTGAGACTCCAGGAACACAGGATGAGCAGGTGGAAGAAGCTTTGGTGCAATCAACATGATCATGGCTCTTCCTTCATGAATTCGCCTGCAGGGGGATGTAAGCTATCCATGTGATCGGCTCTTCCCTGTCAAGTCAAATGACAGGGAAGAGCCAAGTCACTGCACTTAGTCAGTGCTTGGTTGTTCTGGTGCTTGCTCCCAATCTCCTGACATTCATGTTCATGATCCTGGTCCATGGTCCTGGTTTATGTTCTGGTTCCAGGTTCTTGATTTCCGGTTCCTGATTCCTGGTAATTCTTCTGAAAGTCCAAATAGCCAAAGTGCCGAATTGCCGAAGTGCCGAATTACCGAGGTCCCGAAGTTCCGAAATTACTGAATTTCCGAAGTGCCGAAGTTCTGAAGTTGCCGAAGTGCCTAATTTCCGAAGCACAGTATTGCCTAAGTACTAATATACTTACCCAGTGGAAGAAGAAGAATGTTACACTGTATACAATTTTAAATAAAAAGTATACAAACATAGCCAGGATTCAGCAGTAAGCATTTGCAACACTTAACAACAATCAAGTAACATACATTCATATAAAATGTAAGTTACTTGGCCAGTCAATGTAATGATAGGGATGAATAAGTAGATAACTCCCTAATTCCCATGGTATTAGGGAGCTATCTACTAAAAAGCTGAAAGACCTAAATTGGTCTTTCAGCCAAATTTACTAATACTAAGTAAAGATGACTAAATCTAAATTTACTAATACTAAGTAAAGATTACTATTGTCCTCCCCCCGGCCCCCACCCATAAGCTGCGGGTGGGGGCCCTAAAGTAAAGTAATGGGGGGACCTAATGTCCTCCCCCATGGCCCCCACCCCTGAGCAGTGGGTGGGTGCCCTAAATAATAATTGGGGGGAGGAGCTAATGTCCTCCCCCCTTGCCCACACCCCTGAGCGGTGGGTGGGGGCCCTAAAATACTAATTAGGGGGGACCTAATGTCCTCCCTCCTGGCCCCCACCCCTGAGCGGTGGGTGGGGGCCCTAAAATACTAATTGGGACCTAATGTCCTTCCCCCTGCCGCCACCCCTGAGCGGTGGGTGGGGGCCCTAAAATACTAATTAGGGGGGAGGACCTAATGTCCTCCCCCCTGGCCCCACCCCTGAGCAGTTGGTGGGGGCCCTAAATACTAATTAGGGGGACCTAATGTCCTTCCCCCTGGCCCCCACCCCTGAGCGGTGGGTGGGGGCCCTAAATAAATAAAATAACCCCCCCAGGAGAGTAGGGGTCCCCAAACCCCTAGTCACCCCCTCCCCCAAAAAACTAACACCTACCTACCCCCCTCACCCTAAAAATAATGAGGGGGTACCATTTAACTAAGTACCTGTGGTCGGTGGACATTAGCACCATGTCCCATTTGCTGTCCGTGGCTGTGTGGATGATGTTGAGGGTCTGGATGGTATTGATCCTGGCTTCCCTTCCGGGTATGAAACCGACTTGGTCCAGATGTACCAGGTCTGGGAACGTCCGTGCAACTCTGAGGGCCATGGCTTTGGCGAAGAGTTTTAAGTATGCATTCAACAGCGAGATTGGCCGGTAGCTGGCGGAGTTTGTTGGGTCCTTGCCTTCCTTTGGTATGATCGTGACTGTCGCCGTCAGGGTGTCTGTGTGGAATTGACCTCCGTTTCGTATGGAACTGATTCCCGTCAGGAGTCTGGGTAGTAGAATGTCCTTGAAGGTATATGAGACTGGGACTGGGTCTTGAGGCTCTGTGTGGTTTCGTTGTGCTTCTGCTAGTTCTTTGATCGCCAGGGGCAGTTCTAGGTCGGCTTCCTGTTCTGGGGTAAGCTTACAGAAAACATGGTCCTCCAAGTATGTGGCAATCCGTTCCTGGTATTGTTTTGCTGCCGGTCCCGTCCGATTTTGCGCCTGGTCGTATAGCGCCGCATAATATTCCCGGAACGCGTTTAGAATGCCCTCAGGGAGCCGTGTAATGCCTCCTCATCTCATGTGTACTTTGTGGACATGTTGTGTTCTCCGTTTTTCCTGGAGCATCCTTGCCAGCAGTCTGCCACTTTTATTAGTGTTCATAAAAATACCTGGATGCTTTCCTCGCGGTATGTAGCAGTCCTTGGGACAGTATATTTCTGAGCTCTCTGCATATCTGCGTGAGGCGGAGGTATGTACCATCGTCCAAAGTGCGCTTGTGCTATTTTTCTAGCTCTGCTATTTATTTTGTCAGGTTAGTGATGCGCTTCCTTCGATCTCTTTTGCGTCTGGTGCTAGCTGCGATAAGGTGCCCCCGGATAACACATTTATGAGCCTCCCATAGCATTAATGGTGGAGTGTCTGGGCTGTCATTAGTTGTAAAGTATTCAGTTAAGGTACGGGTTACTGTGGTAGTCACGGTCCACAGCCGTCGATGCAAGTTTGAGCGCTTTTGTGGTGTATTGAGTCCCTGGACATCATTGGACCAATATGTCAGCTGAGTCAAGGAAAACCCGTTTGACTGCCATCTTGGGGCGGGGCGTCCCGTCCTCAGCGGCACTGGTAGGGAAGAAGGGAAGGGGGTGTTGTCATGTTAGTAGGGGTCAGGGGTGGGCGTTCTGGAGAAGTGTCTGTCCGGCACTTAGGATGGGGAGTTGTATGGGTGTGACGTCAACCCTGCACTGGGTGCAGTCGTTCCAGGGGTTGGGTGGTATGCCCATCCCGCGGAACCCCGGTTTTAATTACAGTATGGGTCTGTCTCAGTGAGGTTCAGTGGTGCCACCTTTGGTAGTGGTGTTGTCCGGTTGTGCGGTCAGTTGTCTTCCCTCCTCTCCATCAGCTACCAACCTGCTGGAGGCGTTTGTTGTCGTATTGTCAGTGTTAGCTAGTTTGGGGGTGTTTTATGTGTTCCCATCCTCCTGGTCTCAATCGGTGTTGTGTGTCTTGTTTGTGATTCTGCGGCTCGCATTGTGTTGATGTGTTCCTCCCAGGTTTCTCTCATCCCCGGCATTACCTATGGTTCCCATTTTTGTTTTTTCCAGATCTTCCCCCTCTGCTCATAGGTTAGCCAGGTTCAGACTAGACCTGTCATGCCCTGCTTACCGCTCCCGTGTTCTGTGGTGTCACCTTTCGTTGGTGTATTCTTAGAGTTCCAGTGAGTCGTGGGCTAGTGTCTCCCATTGTTTTGGTCCATGTTGTGTTCCCCTCCCGTGGTGAGGCTCTATCGTTGTAGTGTGCCGTCCTATGTGTTTAGCTGTACTGTAGTGTGTGCCCGTCTTTGGTGTTGCGTCTGGTAAGTGGGCCCTAGTATTAGCTGGTTGGTTCCCTTGTTGGGCTGCCTTTGAATATGGCCCTTTTCTCACCAAGCGGTTCCTCCCTTTCTTGGGTAAATGTCAGAGGGGTTTTGTGCATTTTGCTTTTGGCATGTAGTTTACCCGTGATCTAGACTTTTGCACTGCACGCTTATTTGGTGTGGGATATGTGTGTGTGTAGGAGGTGGTCGCCAAAGGGGGGGGGGTCTCCCGGTATGGGGCATTTGCAATGGGTTTTCCTTCCTTTTTTGGTTCCTTCCCCTTGTTTTATGTTCTCTTCCCCACTTCCTTCCTTTGCAATAATGCGGCCCATCCTCCCTCATACTATCCCCAACTTATGTTCCAGCAGATTCCGCTTCTCACGCCCATTCTATTCCAGTCCCCTCCCTCTAGCTCCTCATTAATCTCCCTTGGTTCTATGTAGTTGCAACGCCTTGGGCCAGTGTTTCAAACATTTTCATGCAGTGTGCTTACAGTGTTTGAGAGTAGTATGTAAGGGGCTCTCATCTGAGGGGCCAACAGCTGCAACAAATCTTTTTAAACTATGTACAATATTCTACCCAACATTTAAGAGATTCTCTTACCCAACACCTGTCCCACCCCAGGCCTAGTCCCCCCACACTCTTTCGTTCCCCCTTAACCCATCATCCCACTGTCCATGCCGCTGTTCTTTTAGTGTCCCAGTTGTTGGGGCTTTGTGTGGGTATGCGTTGCCTGTTACGGGCCTGATTGATAACGGCTGGGGTCTTTCTGATCTCCCTCCCATCCCCATGAGCACCCACACCCTCCTAACCTCAGGGCCTATGCATTAGGGCATCCCGGTGGGACACTCTACCCTTTTGTCCACCCCCTGGGTTGATCCTTCCCTCCCCACCTATTTGGATCCCACACATGCCTCCCGTCTAAGGCTATTGGGTGACGTTTAGGAAGAATACATACCCCAGTCTATGTCTTCTATCAAGTGGGTCTGGGTCGGTGGGTCTTCATTATCTAATGGCCCGGGGTCACGGAGTGCGCAAGTCCAGTCCGGTTCGGTGCATGAACATTGCTTTCTTAAGGGAGGCACTTGGCTGAGTCTATTCTTCGGGGACCTCTGGGCCTCCTCTGCGCTGTTGTGGGACGAGGTCTGTCCAGAGATTGTGCACCACTTCCGATGGTCCTGTTGCCCGGGCCGGAGGTCCTTACAGGATCCAATTCGGGATCTGTACTGCAGGTAAGCTGGCTGCACTCAGGAAGCGGGGCACGTCGTTTGGCCATCAAATTGTGTGCCATATGTTGCCCATTCTTGCCTGCAGGCTAAATGGGAACCCCCGTTTGTAGGGAATCCTCCTCTCCTGCAGCATCCGGGTTAGCGGCCTCAGGGCCCGGCAGCCATCTAGGGTGATTGTGGACAGGTCTTGATAAAGGGAGACCTGGGAGTCCATATATGAAATCCTTTGCTGCACTCTAGCCACCTGCATTAGAGTTTCCTTTAGTTGAAATGATTCCAGTGAGCAGATGATGTCTCTCGGTAGGCCGTCTCTTCTAGGGGCCCGCAAGGCCCGGTGCGCTCTCTCAATGCCGAAATCGTTGGGGGCTGTGTCCCTTAGGAGGTGCATGAACAGGCCTATGAGGACCTCTTGGGGGTCTTCCCCTTCCGCCTCTGGTAGGCCTCGGACTCTTATGTTCTTTCGGCGGCCTCTATTATCGAGGTCCTCGACCTGTCGGCGGATATCCAGAAGGATGTTTCCTTGCCTCCCAGTTGCCAGCTCCACTGCCTGCCCGTATTGGGTGTTCTGTAGACGGTCTACTTCTAGGTCATCTACGCGTTGCTCCAGCGTTGTAAGATCTCTGCGGACTGCCGTGATTTCCTCCCTGATGACTGCTCTCAGCTCCGCGACCATATCCACCTTGTCCTTGCAGGTAAGCATGCTTACTATAATTCTTGCTATATCTGCTGATATTTGGGCTAGCTGGTGGTCGCTGGGGAGGTCTGGCTCAAGTGTGCCGCGTTGGAGCTTGGCGACGACGGTGTTGTCGTGGTGGTGTCATCGGTGCCACAAGGGCCTTGCGGTGTTGTGAGGAATTTGTCCATCGGGCCGGAATTTTGTCTAGCTGGGCTCACACAGGAGGTATTAGCTATACCCATTCGCTTAGATTTCCCCATTTGTAGTTTAATTTATTGATTTATTGTAGTTTAGCAGGTTGGGGCCTAGGAGCTCAGGTTGAGTGTGTCTCACTCCATCGACAGTCAGGCCACGCCCCCGGCATTCATGTTGTTGTTGTTACTTTGACACGTGTCATCTACCTGGAGATTGTTGCAGACCATGTACACCCCTTCATATCAATTGTGTTCTCTGATGTTAGTGAGCTCTTTTAGCAGGATAATGCACACTGCAAAATTGTTCAGGAACGGTTTGAGGGACATGCTAATAAATTCAAGAGGTTGCATCCAAATTCCCCAGATCTCAATCTGAGTGAGCACCTGTCCAAAATATGGAGACCCCACCTCTCAACTTGCAGGATCTGTTATCTTTGTCTTGGTGCCATATAATACAGGACATGTTCAGAGGTCTTGAGGAGTCCATGCCTCAACGCATTAGAGCTGTTTTGGAAGCACGAGGGTGATGTATTGTGGCTAATCTGTGTATAAGTAAATTATTAATTTTTTATAGTATGTCCAAAACATGACATGTTACATATAGTCTTAGAGGATAAAACTGTATATTAGGTTTGCAATTATGTATAATATCTAGTATTTTATAACATAAGAAAATTGTTAACAGCCAAAATATATTTTTCTTAACATAATGAAATAAATAGCGTGACTCCACCATTTACAATGTTATAGATTTTTTTTTTTACTCGTAAAAAGTTGGTTCCTGTTCTATACAATAGGTGATGAAAACCTTTATCAGCTGAAAGCTATCCCCACTGGTCAAACCTTGAGCGACAAGACAATACAATCAAAGAAACCGAGGAAAGGTTTGACAACAAAAACTGTAGCAATTAACATGAAGTGAATAGATTCAAATAACCTTTAACAAAAAGGGCTTTTATAATTAGTGCATTTCTATTCTAATATAAAGACCAACGAAGTGTGCATGATTTAATGGGCAGAGACATACATCATTACAGTACAAGAGGAAGAGGATTTATATTACATTAAATAAAGGGAACGTTTTACAGAGAAAGGGAGAGCTCTATTGCCTGGTGCTGCTTTAAATCGACCTTCAAGATTAACAGAGATGCATTTGAAATGTGAATCCATTTGCTAAACTTCAAATGGATGTTTTACCAACTGATTAAGTATATCAGGACAGGTAGTATCAAATAACAAGTGAACTTGACATCTTTCAGATGTTCATTGGCAATGTGTGTTTCTGTATTTCTTTTTGGTGATCATTATTTTATTTAAAATGCACGCCAAAAAGAACACTCTAGACGGCAAATGTGCGTTGAGACAAACGGTTATGGGAAGAAAACACAATGAAAAGGTTAACAGAAATGAAGCCATAATTGTGCCACTATATGGGGTACTGCTTTGCAATCAGTATATAGTATAAGGTAATTACAATTATTCATATTGTACCAACATATTCTACAGCACTATACAATAGATAAACAAGACAAACACTAAATTCGTACAAAACATGATTGACATACTGAAACAGTAAGTGAAGAGGGCTCTGACCAAGTGAGCTTACAATCTAAAATTAAGTCAAACATTTTAAAAAAGTAACATGTGAGTACATTGTTTTACACTTATGTGCATACTTTCTTTATTGGTAGATAAGATGTTTTGTAAATATAATGGCAAGGTAGGAACTGGTTTACAAATATGGGAATGTCTCCTTATTTAACCTTAATAGAAGTAATTGTAGATTATACTAGCTTTAGTGTAACCATAATCTTAATTTTATTAATGACAGGAGGCGAATATTTGCTTAAGTCTCTCTTTACTAGAACTCCACAGCAGCACATTAACATAGAGATAAAAACAACATAGACAAAAAATCAGGAATCTATAAAAGGCTTCTCCCAACTATTTCCTTTTTCACGCTGCGACAAATAAAGTACATGAACAATACACCACAAATACAATAACAGGAGAAACAAACATAACATAACGATGAATGCCATCCGAAATTGAAACCGTGGAACCAGTGGGTGAAGCCTTGACCTTTATCCTGTAGAGTAGTCGGATCTAAGAACTGTAGCCAAACCATTAAACTGAAATGAGATAAACAGAGTCGAAAACACTGATTAGCGAATGAAATGTACTGAGAAAACATGAATCCCCATCGTAAATACTGACAGTTTAATATCCCAGATAGTGAAAAAACCTGAATCCCCATCATAAAATACGGACGCTACCATATCCCAGATAAACCCCAACTTCCCCAGATAACCAGCCTAGCCCAGGAGACAAGGTGAATAAACAACAAGTCAGTCAAACCAACAAACACCAAGGGGAGGGAGAAACTGGGAGGGAAATATTTGCCTCCTGTCATTAATACAATTAAGATTATAGTTTTTAAAAAAAAACATAGTTACACTAAAGCTAGTATAAGCTACAATTTTATAGCATGACAAGAGGCTTCATATTTGCTGTTTTAATGCTCGGACAGCAAAGACCAGAGAAACACGATCCGCCATACCAACCTAAACTCTGCGAAGATAGCTCCTCGTAACAGGCAGGAAAGCGTACGGTGTCTTGGAGAAAAAATGTCAGCCATGTCGGTACCTGAAGTGGCCGTGTTACTGACTGAAGTGAACCGAAAAAACCTATACGCCCCACCAATGCCAACCACAACCAAGCGTTACATGAAGGTCAAGAAAAAGGGAAGAACCATTTAAACAAACGGTGACGTTGAACCGTGCCTAAAGGTGGGAGCACTACCAAAGTAAGAATATGACCCTCGGGTCCAACTAAGGCTGATAGACAACTAAGGTCCAAACCGCCGAACCCATCTGAAAGAAAAACAAGTTATAATAACGGAAATAAATCCAGAGTCAGTGAATGGGCAAAACCCGACAGAACCCACCATAGGAGCATGACAAAAATGTGTGTACCCCTTGGGGAGATGAATACCCGTCCTCAGGAATCGTAAAGGGAATTCTTAGCAGAGCGAGGCCCGCCGACAACAGTCGTACGTGCTACCTAATCTAAATAATATGGCAGTCCCTGGTAATAAAGTGACTGAACAATACCCGAACCCTGTAAAAGCGGTAGCAAAATTAGGACATCCGTACCCATCCCAACTATGTCAGGGTCGCCATGCAGACCAAAGTCTTACAATCCCCGAGATCAAATGAGCAAGGCTCCAAGGAATCCAGGAACTAGGTTTGACTCTGCCGAAGCGGAGATCATAATGCCAAAGTATCAGCAGACCGAGGCACCTGTAGAAAGGTCCTGAGACCAAACAAATGGAGGAGACTCGTCCACGTCTCCGTGTCGAACACTCCTGGAGGGAAGCGTCCATCACTGAGCAAACGGGTCCATCATCCAGCCGAACTGGTCAGGGCCTGATGGGTCCTCCTCCATGGACTAAAGTCTTGACACCGGGTCCTCCCAGAGAAAACTATTCCATACGTATGAGAACTCAGGCAGAGAAGAGCGTAGGAGGCCCCCCCTCTACTGTTATGTTACTTGGGTTATTTGGATTGGAACTCAACTGCAGCTTGTAGAACTCCTTAATTACAATAATAAAGAAACAAAGAATCTTTAAAGTATCAAAACTGTAGCTTTAAGAAAAGAGAGGATTGCTGGCAATTTGAGAATCAAACAAAGTTTTAATGATTGATAAATTTAAATGAATTGCATATAGGCAATAATCCAATAAGAAGAAAGTGCATGTTATCAAACAATACAAAGTTCATTAATAAGTATTCCTCAGAGAAGTATAAAATAAGATTCTTTAGGTTGCTGGAAATAATCTTCAATAGAAACATTAAGCAGGTAGCAGAGAGTATTTGCAAAGCAAGAAACAGTTCATAGTAAATAAGCATGATGGGAGTTGTCCTCCATATAATTAGTAACTTGAAGCAGAGAAGATTTGAGCAAGCAGGAATTGGTTCATTAATAAATGATATTGCAGACAATAGTTGAAAGATATACTTAAGGTTAAGGTGAGTTGTCCTCCAAGAGTTCAGAGTTATAGTCCACTTGTAAATTAGCAAAGTATCCGTTCTCCAGTAATCCTCTAAGGCATGCAGCAATCCTTGCATTGGCTCAAAGGCTAGGACGGCTTGCCGGAGCTTGTGGAGCCGGCGTGTATACCCGGAAGTAGGTCCCACAATCACCAAGCGCCTTCTCCCTGGCGCGGTCTACCTAAGTACTGTCAGAGCCGCGTCAGAAGGCCAGTTATACCGCGAGCAGAAACGTGGGTCGGGTGGGGGGTGGAAGAAGAGGATCTCACTCGGCGGACAGAGCCGGCGGGCGGGATCCAACACGTGGGCCGCAAAACAGACGAAAAGTGAAGGAGGCAAAGCCACCCTGAAAAGGTAGAGGGAGGGAGAGAAAAAAGGAAACGCCCCCAAACCCGAGAAAAAAAAAAACGATCCCCAGACAGGGGTGCCCAAAACAGGAAAATGCAGAAAAGTCATAATAGAAAATACATCCCTACAGCAAAAAAGTAGGGACAGGAAAATACAATCTAAATAAATAAATCATAACGGCAGTAGGAAGGTAAACACATTCTAAACAAATAAATCCCTGCAGCCATAAGAATGTAGATGCGAGGGGGCGGGGCCTGACCGCCGGCGGGATCAGACGTGCTCTGTCTGAGCTCCCGCTCCAGTGCCCGAAGTCGGTGTAAATTGGAGGCTTTACAAGACTGGAAAACCACACAGGCGACCACACCGACCCCCAGTCACTGGGGCAAACTAGTATACCGCATGAGACTCTCTGGCGCCGACAGTGACCTGACTGGGGCACGGAGCCCATGGGGACTTGAGCCGGGATGAGACGGCCGCTCTCCCGGGTCTCCAGCCGGCGTCACGCTTCCCCCCCCCCCTTTGAACCGGGGGGGTCATCCCGGTCTGCAAGGGCACCAGCCAGCACATCAACCCAGACCTAAACAGCCGCTGGTGAGGATTAGCCGCTGGGCGAAGGCCCACAAGATGGCCGCCGCGCGCCGACCATGTGCGTGAGCTGCCTGTGAGATCGAGTGGATGCTTACCTAAAAGTGAGGAAGCCAACGGAGCAAATGAATGAGCACACACTGCTACCCTGCCGGGTCCTTACGAAAAAAAAAAATAAAAAGCAAAGTTTATGGACACTGCAAATAAGACCTCACCGCACTCTAATGGAAGTGCCTGCAGTAGCACATACCACAAGACATGAAGCAGAACCTGCCCTGACAGTACTGACCACCCAAGGATTCAAGACAGAGCACAGCCAAGAGGAACCCTGGTTCATAGACCGGAAAATCTTGGGACTCACTGTGGCCTAACTCCCTGCTGTGACTCACCCGTGGCATTTGGTGCCATTTAGCTAACGTGACTCCTGCTAACACACGGCAAGACCAACACCAGCAATGTAATGGCTCTTGTTATCCTCAGTCTATGCATTACATTCTTAGGACCCTGTGGTGTTGATAGTTTATCTACTTTCCTAACAATACTTAGCAAGCGACTATCTTAACTAATTAATTTAATCTCCTGATGGCCTGACATGTCTCCTAGCACTGTTTTAATTTCTTTTGTTGTTATATGATAAGCATTTAACTCCTCGTGTTCACTTGTTTTCTAGTGCTACATGTTAGGCTGGCAGGTCCAGGTACACAGGTCCTTGCCTATAATTTGACTCACTCATGTACCTCACTTGTGATGTATACTAAACTTAGAAAGCTCACATCTCATATTCAGTATGCCCACCAGTTAAATATGCCTGCCTAGCCTGTTCATTAAGGTTGAATTCCCGTGCTGTCTGTGCCATTACTAATCTAGACGCATGTAACCACACTACAACTACACTAGCAAAGTTACTCTAGCAATGTTCACTGTGAATCACCCTACCTTATGCTAACGTTTTCGCTGTTTAACCAATCTTGTTATACCTATATAAAAATGTGCAATTTCTCATGCCACTGTCAAACCTAAACACACCTTCAAATACGCTATTGTGGCGTATGTTGATAACATGTAACTAACTGCACAACAAAAATAAAGAATTAAAAAAAAAAAAAAAGAATGTAGATGCAGAAAAACAGAGTAAATCAATCAATCAATCAAGCAATCACTACAGCACTAAGCAGGTAGGTGAAGAAAATAGAGATTAGCTAAATAAATCAATCAATCATTAGAGCACTAAGAATGTAGAGGCAAAAATACCCTCTAAATAAATAAATCAATACAGTAATAAACATATAAATACAGTAAAATATCCACAACCACCCATATATAACAGGAGGCAGTGGAACTCTGACCTGTACTGACTGCGGATCAGTAAAGAAAGAGGAAATAGTTAGTTGGGAGAAGCCTTTTATAGATTCCTGATTTTTTTGTCTTTGGTGTTTTTATCTCTATGTTAATGTGCTGCTGTGGAGTTCTAGTAAAGAGAGACGTAAGCAAATATGAAGCCTCTTGTCATGCTATAAAATTGAAGATTATGCTAGCGTTAGTGTACTTATAATCTTAATTTTAATAATGACAGGAGACGAGTATTTTGCAAAACTCTCTTTACTAAACTCCACAGCAGTAAAGAAAGTGAAACATTTAACCAATCAAAAACGCAGTAGGGAGTATGATATTCCCAGTAAATAGGCTCCTCCCCCTCTTTCGGAAGCGACATCGTAATCAGGAAAGAAGTTCAAGATATAGAGTCTGTAACCAGCACCAAGTGATGAACGATGGTCTTGAGGGAGATCAATAACAAATATCAACGGTTGAAAGTCCAACAGGGACGATGGTCTTCATGGGCTGAGCAGTAATCTGATTAGTTTCCTGCAGTTATTCCATGCTCTTGTGAAATTAAACTGAAAGAGAATGTGAAATGGGTTAGTCACTGATTTCCAAACTGGTTGTAGCAATGATAGCAGCCCCTGGCTTAATAATACAATATTCTTATTAACTGGTTGGCTATACCATGACAAACTCTAACCATAGTTAAGTGTGGTGGCAACCTAGACATATATTGTCTCTAATAGAGCTAGATATCAGGAAAAACCATGAATAATATAGTATATTCAGAGATTGCCCTCTTCCCCGGGTGGGAAAGGGTGGGAAAATACTCGCCTCCTGTCATTATTAAAATTAAGATTATAAATACACTAACACTAGCATAATCTTCAATTTTATCACATGACAGGAGGCTTCCTATTTTGCATTTTTTAATGCTGTTCAGGCGGAAGTAGAATGTGCGGAACGTGGATTCTCTTGACCAGTCTGCCGAATGTAGGATATCTGATAGCGAGCCGCTGCCGCGAAGGCCGAGGACGCCGCAGTGCCGCGTACCGAGTGGGCCCCCGAAGGAAGTGTCTACACCTGCTAGAGACAGTATCCAACGAACCCATCTGGCGAGGGTGGTCGTTGAAATGGGAACGTGTGGTCTAATGTATGATACCAGGAGTTGGCCTGAGGACAGGGTCCGAATCGGTAACGTAACTTCCACGTACCGTCGTAGGGTGGAGACGATGCTGTGTTGTGGATCTGAGGTGAAGAAGTGGTAGAAAACCGACGTAGAGTCCGATTCCGTGCGACGGGATACCCAGAACGTGACTCCCTCCGGAGATACTGAAAACGCGTCTATGTCGAATGCCCGAACGTCCGTAAACCCTGCAGAAAGAAACTAGGTGAAGCAGAACCGTGAGTTTTGCTGAGAGTTACCGAAGGGACAGTCTGTCGTTCGTCAGCTAGTCTCTCAGGAAACGGAGAACCACGTCTATGTCCCAGAGTCGTGAATATTTGGGGCCTGGGGGTCATTGCAGTTGGATGCCCCTTAGAAGTCGACACACCAGTGGGTCTTTCCCCACCGGGATTCCTAGTATAGGTATGTGGGCCGCTGAGATAGCTGAGATAGCGGAATGGACTACGTTAAGTGATCTGTATGATCGACCTGTCGAGGAGAGGTGAGATAGAAAGTTTAAAACGGCTGGAATAGTGGCTGTAAATGGATCGAGGTTCCAAGCAGATAGGTAGCATCTTCTGGTTCCTGGAGCCCATGAGTCCCATAGGAGGTCCCTAGCAGCCTGCCAGGCACCCCAGAAAGAGTCCAAGCCACCAGGGTGAGTCGATTGTCTAGTATCAGTGGGTGAGGATTGCCTTTTGGATCCATGAGGAGGTATGGATGGTGAGGCAGTAGGAGAGGATCCCTGTATGATAGTGCCAGGAGATCCGGGAACCATGGTTGTCCCCGCCATAAAGGAGTGATGAGCAATAAAGAGACTTGTTGACTTTTCAGGTAGTGGATGGTCCTTGCTATCATGGTAAAGGGAGGGAAGGCATAAGCTCCCGTGTTTGGCCACGGCTGTAGGAATGCATCTACTGCTTTGCTCTCGGGATCTGGGAGCCAGCTGAAGTACACTCATGTTTGCCTGTTGTTGCGTAACGTAAACAGATCCAGGTGAAATGGGCCCCGCAGTTATGTGGTTGAAGATCTGTGGATCCAGTCTCCAATCGCTTGTTTCTCGCCAGTGGCTTGAGAACCAGTCTGCTGTGAGGTTCGTCTTTCCTGGAAGGTATTCCACTTTGAGGGAGATGTTGCGGGGTAGACAGAAATCGAAAATCTCTTTTGTTATTTCTGACAGGAGACGGGACCGAGCTCCGCCTAGGCGGTTGATGTAGTGGACTACGGAGATGTTGTCCATCCTGAGAAGAATGCAGAAGTCCGTCTTGTCTTTTGCCAGGCTGCGGATGGTGAAGGATCCTGCCAGAAGCTCTAAGCAATTTATGTGCATCTTGAGGTCCTGGGAGGTCCAGGCGCCTCCCGTCGAAGTGTCTTCGCTTGGCGTCCGATTCCAGGACTATGTCGGGCGTGTTGCCGAAAATGGCCTGACCGTCCCATGCTTCCATGCTGTCTAGCCACCATCCGAGTTCGTCTCTGACTTCCTCCATTATGGGGACCGGTTGGTCGTAAGAGGGATTTTATCTGAGGCAGGCTGCCTTGAGTCGTTGCATCACCCTGTAGTGGAGTGGACCGGGGAAGATAGCTTGTATGGAAGCCGAGAGGAGTCCCACCAGTCGGGCAAGGGCACGGAGTGGAATAGTGTGGCACCAAATGGCCCTGCGTAGTTCTTTGCGAATGGCTGAGATCTTTGACACTGGTAGTTGTAACGTGCTGGTGGTGGAGTCTATCTCGAATCCTGAAAATTGCACTGTTTGAGATGGATGGTTGACTTGTGGAAGTTCACGACGAAGTCCAGGGATGATAGGAGATCCGTGGTATATTGTGTGTGCCGTACTAGTCTGGACCTGTAGGAGCAGAACAGTAGGAGGTCGTCCAGGTATATAATGCAGCGAATTCCTTGTGTTCAAAGATGAGCAACCACAGGCTTCAGTAATTTGGTGAAGCACCATGGGGCTGAGCTGAGGCCGAAGGGAAGGCACGTGAACTGCCAGGGAAGGTCTTGCCAGAGGTAACGTAGGAATTGTTGGCAGGAGTGGTGGACGGGTACTGATAGATATGCGTCCTTTAGGTCTAGCCTTGTGAACCAATCTTTGTCTTGTAATAGGTCCCTCAGAAGATGTATGCCTTCCATCTTGAAGTGCCTGTATGTGACGTATTCGTTGAGTCGTCTCAAGTTTATGACAGGTTGAAATTCTCCCGTTTTCTTCTTCACCAAGAATATGTTGCTGAAGAAACCTTCAGACCGGAGGCGGGTTCGATTGCCCCTTTCGAGTATAGTTCTTGCAACTCGTTGTGTATGAGGGTACAGTCTTCCGTAGAACAGCTGATGGGATGTGGAAGGTCCCTTTGACATGGATGGTCTACAAAGTCGATGATGTAGCCTTGTATCATTTGTAGAACCCTGATTCAGCTTATGCGGATCCCAGGAACTAGGAGCAGGTAATTAAGCAGACCTCCCAGGAGCTGAATAGGGAGGCTCTGCAACAGGAATGTATCCAGTACTGAAGCAAGGCAAGACTAGAAATAGGCACCATCCATGAAAACAAGACAGAACTAGGAGAACAAGGCAAGACTAGAGATAGGCACTATAACTGAAAACAAGACAAAACTAGGAGAACCCAGAACCAGAGCAGGACAGAAAGCAGAACCTAGAACATGTACACAAGACATGAGGAAAACAAGAACATAACATGGGCATGACTGGAAAGGACTGTACATAGACTGGGATTACAAGACAAAATAAAGACAAGAGATACAAGGTAAAACAAGAGGAGACCTAGCTAAGCACTATGTATGAAAAGTATGGGGATTTAGTCACATTATATGATCATACATTGCATAAGCCTGCCAACAACGCCAATGTTGGTCCTACACTGCCTAATGCATGCTAAAACAACCATACTAAACCACAATATAGCACTTACCTGCAAGAAAAGGCAGAGACTAGAAATACTGCTGCAGGTCCAGGCTGAAACAAAAGGAAAGTGGAAAACAAACGGGTGTGGCAACATAAAACAAATATTTAAGTGAATCCAAGAGACTGGGAAATCCAGGGATGGAATATAAGAATGAACCCAGAAACCCAGCAACAAAGAAAACCAGACTGTGACGAGAGCAATCTCGCCACATTGCATTGGAGAAGCCTGGTTGCTCGCCTGTTGCCTTTAGATTATGGCCCCATGTTAAAAGACATCTTTTTCCCTGCAGAAAAGACTTATTCGTGCTTTTCCGCCCGGTGTTCAGTAGATTCAGTCTACCGAACAACCGCACGAATGACTAGACCACCTGGGAGCTGGAATGTGCCGGCAGTTAGCCTCCCAGGAGCTTAATTGACAAATACTGGGTGGCCGCCATTCGTATGACGAACACGAGGTCGCGGCCATTTTAAATCCGCGAACGCACAGCGTTGTTCGACGCTTAATTCGGGGAACTAAAATGGTACACAGTTTGGCGCGAACACCGCTGAAGCCGTCAACCTCCCTTCTTGTTCGGTGAAAGTGCACGAACGGCCCGGTGTTCAGTAGTTGTACCTGACTGCACTATACCCCAGATAGGAATCCCATGGAGCTCATTCGTATGAGAACTGACTTTGTAAAGAATTTGGCTCCATGGCAATTAAACTGTATTCGTGTGGTCTGAGCGCCATTCGCTTAGTAATGTGCGCTCAGTCCTGAGCTATCTGGGGATATGTTAAATGTATAGTTTTATTGTAACTTGTGTCACATATTGAATTTTAACAGTAATTCATGTTTTAGTATTCCAACGTGCATAATGGCGATTTGCCTTTGTCCTGGGAGATAATTGAATTACTTCTCAATTATCTCCAGGGCAGAGAGGAGGAAGCCAGGATGCATTGTGGGAATATAATGTGACTGTGTGTCCTGTTTGGCTGATTGTCTGTCTTTTGTCACAGTCTCCCATTTGCCGTTCGGGAGATTGGAGCATTCCCTTATTGGCGGTTCGGGAGTTTGGTGTTCTACAGTAGCTACAATTGGTGGCAGCGATGAGATTGTTCCTACAGTCAGAAGGACAGCTACAGGAGACACCATATCCGTGGATTTTACAATTTAAGGGCAACGCATGTCCCAGTACAGCGACCCTGACAGCACCAGGATGGAACCAGCAGTGGAGTATGATGAGGGTGTCATGGATGACCGGGATACAGTTCAAAAAGGCATCTGGTACCAGGCACTGGGTATTGCAGAGAACCAGTGGTGCGAGAGAGTCCCCAAGGAAGACCAGCGACTGTAGAAGCGACTAGCCCTGCGGATGCCCTTCCTGGGAGAGCAGCCCCTGGATGAATGGGTGAAGGAATTGGAGCTCTGGGTATGGCAGGAGATGTGGCTGGAAGATGCCTACCAGGCGCTCTGGTGGTATAAGGCACAGTACCTGCCCTGGACAGCCGAGCATGACAAGCCAGAGGGAGAGGAGTTTGATGGTCCTGGCTTGTTATGGGAGTCTTTTGCTGAGCCTGAGTTTGGGAGCCCTACACAAGCCCGGTTCAGTGATCTATTGGAGTGGAGGGAGAGCAGGTATGACTGGGACGACACTCACGAAATTGAGCAAGACCTGGTCCACCTGGTGACCCGAGAGATGGAGCTGGAGCAGGGCTACCAAGATCTGTTCCATTCCAGTGCGAAGGCTCAGCAGGGAAGCGGAGACCCAGATCCAGACCCATTCAGCTGGGTAGATATTGCAGAGGATTACTGGGAAGAACCCCAGGGGGTTGGTGGAGATGGGACCGAGGTCCCTCCACTGGTCCTGCAGGGAATTGGGAGCCCAGTCTCCATTCCCCAGCGGGAGATATTGCAGGGAATTGGGAGCCCAAGCTCCATTCCCCAGCGGGAGATATTGCAGGAAATTGGGAGCCCAAGCAGCAGTGTACCTTGCAGGGAGAGGAGAGCAGCGTCCTCCCTCCCCAGTGGCAGGGTGAGCTACATGGAAGCTGGGCGGTCGGCTCAGATCCCCAGCGGCAGTATGATTTTTTGCGAATTGGGAACCCAGTCTCCATTCCCCAGCAGCAGTACGATTCGTATGGTTCCAGTTCGTGTGTTTGGAGTGCTATAGTGTATGCCGTTTGGGAGATTGGAGCATTCCCTTATTGGCGGTTCATGAGTTTGGTGTTTTACAGTAGCTGTGCCTGCATCTCTGAAAAGGGGGACGATCGCCTAAACGTTTTTTTCCCCTTGTGTACAAAACGGTCCGTTACACAGACATAGACCATAAAAACCAATCAAGGACAGCAAAAAGAGTACTGGATACCAGAAGCCATTGCCAGAATGATCTGCAGCGAGGAACAGGATGTGACAATCCCACTTCTGGGTAGAAAGGCTGGGGCCTTGAAGTGCGGGGGCCCGAGGGCCAGAAACGGCTGGCAACATGGACACTTTGGCGGCCAGATAGTCCAAGAACACCTCTGGTGGGGTTGTGTCTGAAGACTCTCCTCATTGAGGATTGAGCTTTATTCAGAGAAGTAAACACGTTTACATGCCTGTTTAAATCTTTAAGGAAAAGGTCTATGAATAGTTTGCCCTGTTCCAGCGGACCTAATTCTTTGGTGCCCAATTCCACCAATTTTCTGTCAATACGGAGTAGTGCTGCTTTGCGCCGCTCGGATGAGAGGGAGACATTTGCGTTACTCACAAAGCAGAAGCATCTTTGTGGCCACTCCCGCATATCATGAGCCCATTCGCGCACCATGGTTACGTCAAATTGGTCTGCTCTGGCAAGGGCATCATCAGCTGCCAGATTCTGATTCTGGCTAGTGGTCCCACTGAGTCCAGTAGTTTGTCCTGTACCCCTCTGAAACCCTTTTCCACCCCTTTATGGGGGTCAAGGCCACCTCGAGACATAAAGGTGGTCATCACCTGATCGAACTCGGGTGTTTCTGCTACATGATCGGGTAGCGAGGGTTGTGGACATTCTGACCGCAGCCGGTTGCGAACGGTCTTGTCTAAGGATTTTCGTAGCCAGAGATGCATACATTTTGCAAAGTGATGCGGGGGTGTCCAGTTCCCTGAGCGTGGACGTCATATGTTTCTCGGGTCAAAGAGTCTGTGTCCCGAGGGATCAAAGATGGCGTCTTCGTCCTCTTGCGGGGTTTCCGCAGTATCAGCGTCTAGGGAGTCTCCCAGCAGCAAGGTATTTTGTAAGAAACCAGATTGGGGTCCAGAGTCTGAGCCCCATGCGTCATCCTCTGAGTCTGACCCTTCTGCTTGCCATTCATCCAAGACAGCCATGGACTTTGTGCGGGTGTCGTCCTCATCCGAGGAGTACTCGTGTTGTATGGTCGTGGTGGTGACCATTGAGGGTTTGTGACGTTTGGCAGGGGTCTTACCCTTGGTCGGGTTCTGGTGCCCTTTTTCCCCTTTCCAGTGACGTTTGCCAGTGAGGGGCGGGATTGGTGGGATTTTGATGATTTCCTCTTATCAGAGTTAGAGGCCATCATTATGGAGAGGGCCTTCTCCACAGAGGCGGCTACGGCCTCATTAATCATGGCTTGGAAGTCTGTCGTTTGAGAGGCTTCCATCTTGTCGTGTGGATCGTGGAAAACACGTAGAAATTATTCTCCTAGCAGGGTATGTTGTATGCAGTACCCCAGCAGGGTTTCTTTGTGGTTATAGTGATGGTATGGAACCCCAGCAGGGTTTATATAGTGAGAAATTCAAATTTAAGGAAACCCCAGCAGGGTATATACAGCAAGTGTTTTGCACTAGCAGTGTCAGTTTGCCCCTGCAGGGCAGGAAACCCACAGTATTGGGTTTTTTAAGTATATATAGTACTGGGCCTCACCCAGGGAAAACAGAGGTGGCCACAGGGAGACCTCCAGCAGCAGCACAGTAGAGGGGTCAGCACCCCAGCAAGGCACAGGTTAATAAAAACCTTCGTGCTAGATACAGCTTTAAATATGTGTAAATAACTGACCTCTATATTCCGATTAGTTTTGAGAGAAACAAGTTTTTCAGAAAAACTGAGCTGAGTACCACCGTGTGTGACAGGCACTTGCGGGCATTCTAAAATGGCGGTCGTAGTCTCGCGAAATGCGCGAACAAAGATGGCTGCCGTGTGCGCTGATAAGTGCGTGTAATGTAAGCGGGGGTAAGGAAACTGATTCTGAGAGCCGTCGAGAGACGGTGGAAACGGGATGTGAGGTGAGATATCAGCAGTGCTAGAAACCGTCTGGATAGAGAGGGTCCACACGAGGGCAGGCATTTGAAAGTGGAAACAAATGATAAAGACAAACAAATTGGTAAACATTAGATGAAAATCAGTGTAAGTACTGGTGACTAAATAAATATACACAGGAGTGTATGTGAAAATAGAGAAAAGATTATTAGATGAAAAAGCAATATACACAGAAGCATACAAAACTTATAAGTACTATATGAAACATTAAATAATCACAGGAGTAATTACTTAATAAAAATACTTGACAAATACTAATAAAGGGAAGAGCCAAAAACTCTGACCTGTCTGCGATGGAGCAGTAAAGAAAGCCTATTTACTGGGAATATCATACTCCCTACTGCATTTTTGATTGGTTAAATGTTTCACTTTCTTTACTGCTGTGGAGTTTAGTAAAGAGAGTTTTGCAAAATAGGAAGCCTCCTGTCATGTGATAAAATTCAGTAGAGCACTACATTGCAAATGTAACCAACATTCAAAAGTTGGATGTATTTATTGCATCAGCAACATGCTTAAATGAGAACAAATACTGGCAATGTAAGGCCTCTATTAGTGAAAAGAAGTACGGAGGTGAGGCACATCTAAGATAAATACGTTTTTGAGCATGGGAATTGAGCCGCATACCAGTCCTGAAAGGGAAAAATTGGAGCCCTCAATTAATTACATTTAAACTTGCAGTTTCTCTTCCGTATCAAGTAAAAATACAACTTGTCCACACCACAGGAAAAAAATTCTAACAGGGTTCTGCTGCACGTTTTGTGCCCCACATGCAATTCCTTGAGACAGTTTTTAAATGCTATTTTTGTTCATGTCAAAGTAAAATTAATGTAGTATTACTATTAAGTATATCTTACCCTGATGCTGTGGACTACATTTCTCAAGCAGATAAAGTATAGTAAAATGTATTACCTATATGGCATTACCGATATCAATAGAACAAAAGTATTTGTTATTATACAAATATTAGTGGGTTAGCAATCAGGGGAATGAATGTTTGCAAAGTCACTTCAGTAAATATTTGCCATTTAGCCCCCAGCAAATTAAGGAGAAACTCCAATGCTTCTAGATCAGCCATGGTGAACATATGACACACGTGCAACAACAGTGAGGAGAGCAGTCGCCATCACTGTGTCCATCAGCTGTTCTGCTTTCTCTGGGTAAACACAGGTAAAGTCATGCAGTGCTCACAAGGTGTTATTTATATTTCAAAGTATGCATTTAGTGAAATACACCTTCAGGTTTCATGAATAATAAAAAGGGGATAATGTGTTCTAAAAAGCAAATCGTGGTTCAATAACATATTTAAAATCATTTGCAAAAGACTTGGGTTCACAAGGTGCCTTTCATCATTTTTAACATCAGTACTCTATGTTCTTCTGTAAACTTATGTCTTCAATTTTCTTTTAATATGAATGCCTTGCTTAACATTTTGAAAATACTATAATTGTTTTTTTAAACTTCGGTTGCAGATGTTTGAGATAAATAAGTTGATTTGGAGTTGCAGTTTGGGCACTTAGGTTTAAAAAACAAAAATCGCTGTCACTGTCCTAAATGATCCAAACCATCTGTATCATGTATTCTTGTTAGAGAATGCTCCCTGGCCAAGGGCAGATAGGTGATATTGCAACAATACAATTTCCCTACATAACATTTATACATTTATGTAATCAGTTTTCCAAACTTTGTGTTTTTGTTTTAGCTGATGAAGAATCTTAATTTATTTAGCAGGGAAATGGTTATTGATAGAAACAATGTTGAATGCTACAATAATTTTTTAGCTTGATGTTGTAATAAATATATAAATAAAGATGTATTTCACATAAAAGAGTGTCCTCATAGAATTCTAGATCCTGGTCAAGGTATACAATCAATAACGTCAGCAGCCAATCAGCATTGAAATGCTTTGCCCCGGCTTCCAAGTTGCTGTCTGGAGATTATCTCGACATCATGAGCCTGTTATGCCCAGCTATTCTAGGGACTAAGAGACTATAATTCAGAATTCTTTAAAAATCATCTGACTTACATAAGTACTTCATAAAAGTGTTAGAGAAAATAATTTTATGGTTTTCGCTGAGCTTCATAAAAATTAAAAATTGAACAGTTTTATAGACAAATTTTAGAGGGCAAATACATGGAATTAACTTGTGATATGGGATCAGTCCTGTACGTATTATTCTCTAATAAATAATCTATATATAACAGAAAGCTAGTGCAGATCATGATGAAAAAAGGTTATCTGATGAATGACTGAATGAACTTCAATATTGCACAAACTTGCCATAGCATTAGTGGCAGGTTTTACTTGCCTGCCCTATTGACCTTTAGGAATAGAAATAAAAGGATAGTCCAGACCCCTAAAGCACTTTAACTTGCTGAAATGTTTTATGTGTGAAAAGTATGTCCTCTTTTTTTCTTTTTGGAAATAGTGCAGATTTCAATAGAAATTGACACTTTTATAAATAATACTGGTTAAAACCCCTGACTTTTCAAGCAGACAACATATTCTGTTGCTTACTGGTTTGTTTAGCTTATTTGCACTGAACTCAAGAACAGCAATTGCCCATAGTGCCTGCCTTGGAAAAACTTTTCATTCAGCTGTATTGAGAAGTCTGTGATTGGACAGCCAAAGAAAATCTGTGCAAGGTAAGGTTAGAAGGGGAGGGTTTGCAAAGGCAGCAGACAAGAGATCTGCAGTTTTTTTCAAGCTGTTTTAGATGTAACAATGAAAAAAATGCATAATTAAATGCATGCATGTTTTTATCTGTTGTATATCTACCAAACAGTGATTTTTATTTATTTTGGATTTGGACGATGGCCCCTTTAATTTACATATGACATTCATCATCTGCTCTCTGCAGTTCAAGATTTAACAGGACACTGGGAAAAAACAATTAACTTTACTTTCAATTAGTATTGAGTCAGGAAACTATTTGTTGCAGTTACAGTCTTACAGTAACATTCCATGAAGTCAACCAATTGTTTAAAGGACCACTCTAGGCACCCAGACCACTTCAGCTTAATGAAGTGGTCTGGGTGCCAGGTCCCTCTAGGATTAACCCTTTTTTTTATAAACATAGCAGTTTCAGAGAAACTGCTATGTTTATATTAGGGTTAATCCAGCCTCTAAATTGTCTAGTGGCTGTCTCATTGACAGCCGCTAGAGGCGCTTGCGTGCTTCTCACTGTGAAAATCACAGTGAGAAGACGCAAGCGTCCATAGGAAAGCATTGTAAATGCTTTCCTATGAGACAGGCTGAATGCGCATGAGCGCGAAGAGGAGGATCGGAGGCGGAGAGGAGGAGGAGAGCTCCCCACCCAGCGCTGGAAAAAGGTAAGTTTAACCCCTTTCCTTGCCATCCAGCCCGGCGGGAGGGGGTCCCTGAGGGTCCCCCTCCCTCCCATCGTTTTCCTGGCACTATAGTGCCCTAGAGGGTGGGGCACCCTCAGGGCACTATAGTGCCAGGAAAACGAGTATGTTTTCCTGGCACTATAGTGGTCATTTAAGGTGTTATAATATAGTATGAATGCTTCAATTGTCTTTTTGTGCCTTTGTTGCAGTTCTGACTAACAACATGTTTCTTTTATCTGCTCCACAATTTTCCTATTGGATTCAGGTCAGGACTATTACCTGGCCATTCTTGCAGTGTAATATGATTTTCATAAACCAATTTTTGCACACAGCAGCAACATAACCTGGAGATAAATATGAAATATATAGGCTTCATTATCCTGAAAACCATCACATGTGCCATTACAGTCAATAATGAATGTGCCGGCGAGGCTCATCTTCCTGTCCACCCGCACCTCCCACGCCTCACCCTTCTGTCAGCCCCTACATTGGCTTCCTGTAAGATATAGGGCTCAATTTAAAATTCTGGTTCTTGCTTTCAAATCTCTACATAATGCTGCTCCTACCTATCTATCCTCCCTAATACACAAGTATGTCCCGTCTAGGCCTTTACACTCTGTTGAAGACTTACGTCTATCTTCTGTCCGCAATCCCACCTCTGATGCAGTTTTTAATCAAGTATGTCTTTTCTTTTTTTAACATTTACTTGAACAGATAGTGATATTCTTTGCTTTGACAAGATGGAAGAAGGCGAGGCGAGTGTACACTAACAGATGGAGAAAATAGTTGACTCTAGACTCTCTTCTACTAATTCTTCTGTCTCATCATACTCATAGTTGAGTAGCTCATGGGCCAGAGGTAAAAATGCTATGTCTGTATTGGTGGGGGAAACAGACTTATCATCACTAGATTCCTTACCAGACAAGACCAGACATTGAGGACATTACTCTTCAGTAAAGAGTGGGCTTGAAGTTGCTCACAAAGTAAGTTCTGCTGAACTGTGCCTTAGTTGCTTCTTAGTTGGAGTGCCACAGCTATGGTAAAAGGAGCCATAATGAAAGTAGAAGCAACAGATGTTATTGTAAAGCTGATGGTCTTTTTTATAGTAGCTTTTTCTGCTACACTCGACTTTGAGTTACCCGATTCAGCAAAAAAAAGCAGATAAAAAACAAGCAATTTCTAATTAAAGGGACACTATAGTCACCTGAACAACTTTAGCTTAATGAAGCAGTTTTGGTGTATAGAACATGCCCCTGCAGCCTCACTGCTCAATCCTCTGCCATTTAGGAGTTAAAGCCCTTTGTTTATGAACCCTAGTTACACCTCCCTGCATGTGACTTGCACAGCCTTCCATAAACACTTCCTGTAAAGAGAGCCCTATTTAGGCTTTCTTTATTGCAAGTTCTGTTTAATTAAGATTTTCTTATCCCTGCTATGTTAATAGCTTGCTAGACCCTACAAGAGCCTCCTGTATGTGATTAAAGTTCAATTTAGAGATTGAGATACAATTATTTAAGGTAAATTACATCTGTTTGAAAGTGAAACCAGTTTTTTTTTCATGCAGGCTCTGTCAATCATAGCCAGGGGAGGTGTGGCTAGGGCTGCATAAACAGAAACAAAGTGATTTAACTCCTAAATGACAGTGAATTGAGCAGTGAAATTGCAGGGGAATGATCTATACACCAAAACTGCTTTATTTAGCTTAAGTAATTTAGGTGACTAAAGTGTTCCTTTAAGTAATGAATCAGATGTAATGGACATGTTAGTATCACTAACCCGAGGTTAAGTTCTACTGATGGTGGTGGTGGTGATGGCAGTGGTTTCAGAAGTAGCAGCTGTACTGATGATCCTGGAAGAGTTGTTAAGACTCTGAGAGGCACTGACACCATTGCTAATGGTGGGTTTGATTGGACCATACTGCTACCCTACCTCAATTTCATCTTGTGATTAGTACATGACAGTGATGATTGTAGGTTTGTTTTATTATGAAATATATTGGGAATGTGCATTGCATAAAGCAACACAACTTTACTAAGTCCATATAGATGTTTGTGTTGGAAAATTAGTTGCTGATTGGCGAGTTTACTAGTACTGTAATTGTGTTATTGTCTTTGACTTTTTTTTAAAACACTACACTGCACACAGCACACAGCACACATTGAACTTTGCACAGTGCTTGCATGCACAGCACACACTAGACTGACCACACTCCCCATAAAAGAGATGTCAAACTTAAAATCAGTCAAATCAACTTGGTATAAGTGGCAGTGGCAACGCACATCAGCAACTAATGTTTACCACCAGTCTTACACTAGGAATAATTAAACTTTTATTAAACAAGATATATATCTATCATTCCATCTCCAAAATAAAGTTTAGGTAATAGGCACCGTGCCACTGGCAGTGGTTAGACTCTGCAGTAACATAAGCAGAATCAAGCTAGGATCAATGACAGAGAGAGGCACAGCAAGGGTAAAAGCAGGCAATCCCTGTCTGCTAATGATACAGAAAAATTACACAGTGGTTATAGTGATAGGTGCTCAGAACACTTCAGTGTGGTATCCCCTTAACCCACACTTTAAAAGAATTAAACAAAATTAAAACAAATTGGATTGGAGCACAATTAACACAAATGCCATGCATACATAAATATCCAAATATATTGAGAATTAAGGTTCTAGGTAGGTTCTGGAGGTCAAAGTTTCCTGAGATCTAACCGTGACTTTAGCCAAACTCTTTTACAGCAATAGAGTATAGTGCTTAGTAGATACCACCCTAAGCAGCTGTTTTTCTCACTCCTGTTTGGATTAAAGCTGGAGGTTAAGCTGTCTGGAAAATATCCGGTGGTTAGAGTGTAATCCCTGCCTGCTACCTCAGTATCTGGAGTCAAAGTGTCTAGAACAAGCCTGTCAAACTCAAAGGCTAGCACAGGCCAAATAAACAAGGTTTAAGTTTATGTGGGCCGCAAAAAGAACAACTTACATTTTCATAGAAACTTAGGTTTGTTTTGAAAAGTACAATATAAAAATACCAGCATCCCACTCTTCTAAACCCCAGCCCCCTCCTCTACTAAACCCCAGTCCCCCCCCCTTGTATACTAAATCCCAGTCCCCACTCTATTCTAAATCCCAGTCCCCCATCTATACTATATCCCAGTCCCCCCCTCTACTAAATCCAAGCACCCCCATCTACTAAACCCCGGCCCTTGTGTAAAAAACAAACAAACAATATTAGCCAACAAGCAGATTCCACTCACATTGCTGCTACCAGTATGCAACTCTGGAATCCAGCCTCTGGTATGCCCCCAGTGACGCCATCCGCACCCTGTGCCAGAATGGATCCTGCTACTCCTGCTACTCCTTGAAACCCTGTGAAGGCCGAGCAAATCGGAATGTGATGGAATGTGGAATGTGATGTGACATTGCGTGCCTCCGTGCACCTCCAGGTCCTCTACTGTCCAGTCGCGACCATTGCAACACTGACCAACACACACTCACTGACAGACACACACTCACACTGACAGACACACACACACTGACAGACACACATACATTGACAGACACACACTCACTAACAGACACACACACACACAAACTCACTAACAGACACACACACACACAAACTCAATAACAGACACACACACTCACTGACAGACACACATTTACACATTCTTGCACACACTCACAAATAATTTTATTTATTGCTCCCTACATTTGGGAGCTGATGTGGGGCCTGGAATCAAGTGTTGATTTTCTCTCTGGAGATCTCCCTCCTGCTCCTCACTGCTCCCTCACGAGCGCAGTTTAGTGATGCTGTGGTGACGTCATATTCCAACACCCGGCATCACTATAGAGGGCATGAGGAGCAGGAAGAACAGACTGAGCTCCCTTGCTGCAGCCAGCGTCCTTTCGCCCAGCCAAGTAAATTTTAGCAGAGTATGCCAGGTGGGGAGAGCAGGTGCCTAATCTGCCTTAATAGTAAGCAAATCAAACTAGTGGCTCGCCAGGCCGCAAAGATATTCATTGTGGGCCGCATGCTGCACGCGGGCTGCGAGTTTGACATGCTTGGTCTAGAAGAATTCTGCTTGGGAATATTTTTTTTATTGCTTCTCCTTTTTCCATCTGTTGATCACTTCTCACCTGATCTGTGAATTAAATTTACATTTACTGTCTGTATCCTAACCAACAATCAGCATTTTTTTTCACCTTTTAATTAGACAGGAGATACAGCCTACATCATTGACGCTCTTATTGGCTCTCCCTAAAGATAATAAATCAGCTTCCTCTCCATTTCATCCCTCTTTTTTTCGTGGTACATGCAGAACTTATCATCCCGAAGACTATTTGGGTTTCATCTTAGTGTTTGCTTGGAGATACAGAAATATGATCGGCCCATATTCGACCAAATCTCAGTTCAGATTAAACCACATGCTTAAGTCTATTGCATGTTGCTTTGTAGTTCAGAACACTCAGTGACGTCAGTGTCTCAGCTAAATGCATACATTTGATAGGGAAGTCTTTTTTTCTGGAGTGAGATGATGTAGCTAATGGTGCAGCATTCTGCAAAACATTTTTTGTGTGCAAAAAACACATATATATATATATATATGAGCATGTAACAAATAGTATATTAAAGGGACATTATAATCACCAGAACAACTGTAGCTTAATGTAGTTGTTCTGGTAAATATAATCATTACCTGCAGGCTTTTTCATGTAAAAAACATTGCCCCCTAGGAACACCTGTTCAGTGTCTCTATGTTCTGCATGGAGACACTGAACTTTCCTCATAAAGTTACATTGATTCAATGATCCATTCTGAGGAGGGGCTGATTGACCAAGCTGGTGTTTGGAACTGCCCCGCCTCCTGCCCTGCCTTTTGCCCCGCCTCCTTGACAATTTTAGCCAATTCAATGATTTCCCTGTGGTAAAGTATTCAATTGGCTAAAATTATAATTTACGATGATGTCAGCAAGGAGGTGGAATGGGGGCGGAGGTCAGCGCCGGCAGACTCACAAGGCACTGGAAATAAGGTACGTTTTATTACCTTTTAAGGGGGTTAAGGGGTGACAAGCCCCCTAAATGGTGGTTTTAACACAATAGGGTCAGAAATACAGAATGACTTGTTTGTGTTCCTGACCCTATAGTGTTCCTTTAACCCCTTCCCGTCGAGTGATGGACCCCAGATCGCGGCGATCTTGGTGATCGCAGGGTTAACGCTTCTCCGGTCTGCCTCTGTATTAGAGGCAGACCAGGAGCACCCAATCGCGCTGCCCCTGCAGGCTGTCAGAGTGAGCTCATGTGCTGCAGGGACTCACGATCTTCCTCCCTGTGCTTCCAGGTTCTGTGTGAAGTGCAGGGAGATGGATCACTGCTGCTGATCTTCCCCCTGTAAAAAAAATATAAAGTAAAAGTTAAATCCTACCCTGCTTTCCCCGGCTTTAATAAAATTAACCCCTTCCCTGCCAATCGATCACTGACTACAGTGATCAATTGTCAGGGATTACATTTTACTGTCATCTGATTTTTTTTTTAACCCCTGAGGGTTAATTTTTTTTAACCCTCAGGGGTTAAATTTATTTTATTAATTAATTTAAATATTTTACAATTATATATTTAGCTAGGTTGGGTGGGTGGAGGTTAGTGGGGAATTTGGGGATTTGGTATTAGGCTAACTAGGGGTTAACGTTAAAAAAAGTTTCAAAATAAGCTTTAAAAAGTAAAAAAAAAGTAAAAAAAATGTTTCATAACATTTAAGTAAAAAAAAAAAACCCACCATTTAGCCAGTCCAATTAAAAATTAACCCCTTCCCTGCCAGTTGATCACTGCCTAAAGTAATCAAAATACAGATCACAGTACTATACTGTGATCTAATTGTTTTTAACCCCTGAGGATTAACTTTTGTTTATTTTTTAACCCCAGGGGTTCAATTTATTTAATTATGTTAAATCTGTTTAAAAAATCTTTAAGAAAGTTTAGGAAAGTTTAAAAAAATGAATAAGCCCAAAAAAGTTTAAAAACTTTTAAAAAGTAAAAAAGTTTCAAAAATTAAAAAAATATGTTTAAAAATGTTCATTACCACTACACCTGGAACAACCTAGAGAAAAAATGATCCCACAATACGGTTCAAAAAACACCTTTTGTATTACCCCAGGGTGTACTCTTTAAAAAATAGTATGTGTTTGTGGAGAAGTTTCAATAACCAACCATCTAAACTACTCCAAAATGGAACATGGACACAGTGTAAAACTTTAAAGTTAGAAAAAAACGGAATGGCTGCGTCTCAAATGTGCCCCTTCAACATCCACATATACCTGGCAAAGGTACATACGGAGGTATTGCTGTACTCAGACGACATAGCTAAGCAACATATGTAGTATTATACAGTCGTAGCACACATAAGATTTGCAAGATATACTGTGCAAACTCACTTTGTGTGTCAAAAAGGCAGAAAATTCACTTGGTACAAGCTAGCGGAAAAATGATCCCACACTAAGGTTCAAAATATGCCTTTTGAAATACCCTGGGATGTCTTCTTTAAGAAATGGTATGGCTTTATGGGGTATTTGAATTATATAGCCTGGTAAAATACTCTAAAATGAGGCATAGGCACAGCATAAAAATATAAAGTTTAAAAAAAAACTGAAATGACTGTGTCTCAAATGTGTCCCTTCCATGTCCACATATACCTGACAAAGGTACATACGGGGGTATTGCTGTACTCAGATGACATAGCTGAGAAACATATGAAGTATTATACAGTCGTAGCACACATAAGGTTTGCAAAATATACTGTGCAAACTCACTTTGTGTGTCAAAAAGGCAGAAAAAACGCTTATTACCACTACACTTGGTGCAAGCTAGCGGAAAAATTATCCCACTCTAAGGTTCAAAATATACCTTTTGAAATACCCTCGAATGTCTTCTTTAAGAAATGGTATGCCTTTATGGTTTCGTTGTAATATGTAGCCTGCTCAAGTGCTCCAAAGTGGGACTATAGAAACTGAAATAGCCTTGTCTATTATATGGCACTGTAGTTTTACAGAAAAGTGCCAAAGGCATACAATGGGGGTATCGTTATACTCAGCAGATGTAGCTGAAAACAATATGGGTTTCTGTGCAGGAATAGCACATACCAGCTTTACAAAATACACATTACAAAAACCTTGTTATATGTGTATATGCCAAAATAGAGAAAAAACACAATTTTACTCCAATATTTAGTAGAGATTGGAAATTAAATGGCTATGTAAAAAGTGTCAAACTAACCTTAGGTAAATAGCCTTTGATGTCTACTTTATATAAATATATACTTTTGTGTGGCAATTTTGATTTCTGTGATGGGTACTATACCTACAAGACAAACATACCAAATTCTAAAATTGTTGCAAATTGAAATTTTATTTTAGTCCTTGTATTTTGTGACCTGTAGCTTTCAAAATAAGCTGAAATCCTATGCATATGATGTACTCTATAAATCAAGACACATAAATGAATTTATTTTGAATTACTTTTTCTAAGCTGGACATATTATGCACACATTATTATTGCCAATACTGTGGAAAAAAATGTGTTTTTTTAACCAATTTTTTTGGCATTTTTTTATAATTAATGAGAATGTATCTATGTATATGTGACATCAAATAAAGCCCTGTTTGCCCTCTAAAAAATGATGTATAATATGTGTTGGTGCAATAATTGACAGAGAAGCAAATTGCGTTTGAACACAAACAGTAATAAAATGCAAAAATGGCCCTTGTCCTTAAGCGTAAGACAACCTTCTGAAGCTGTGTCTTTAAGGGGTTACAATAACGAGGCAAAAACCTATCAAATGCATTAGTTGTATATTAGTTGTGTCGCTTTAAGCAGGACCCTGTAATGAGGTGCACGTGACATGAAGAGGAGTAAAATCTGGATTTGGTCCATTGTCTATACAGAACAGAAAAGACACTTGACTTAGATAAATAACGGGGGTTTTGTTACAAAATATTACCATGCTCTACATAATTTAATTTTAAGTAGTGTGCACTGTATTTTGTATGTTCTATAAACTGTTTAAAGCAACATGTTTATGATGTTTTCGTGATCAGTAGAAATAAACCTTTCTGTTCTAATAAAGAGGCCAACAATTGCAATTTTTAGATTTGTTAAAGAAAATTGATTATAGCCCTGAAGTACGCATTTATACATAAGCACCACGATAGCACCAATCTACAATGCAGCAATGGTCACCCAACTCATATAGTGTTCATATAGTGAAGGTATTCTACACAGGCCAACAATTGCAATTTTTAGATTTGTTAAAGAAAATTGATTATAGCCCTGAAGTACGCATTTATACATAAGCACCACGATAGCACCAATCTACAATGCAGCAATGGTCACCCAACTCATATAGTGTTCATATAGTGAAGGTATTCTACACAGTTAAGCCTACTTACCCTATGGTAGAGGAATAGCAGCTCAATATTTTATGTTAAGATGAATATTTTTCACCTGAGCATAAATTAAATGACCACTCCATGTGCATTCCTTGAGTTGTGGGTGGAACAAGACAGAGTGCTAGCTGCCAGGGCTTGAGCTGTGTTTTTTTCTTCTAAGACCCGGGCAACCGGCCAAAGAAGCATAGCTGAATTTCTAAGAACAAGATATTTTATGTTCTTTTGCTTGAAGCACAAATGGAGAATAAAGTCTGCAAGTGTCTGTCCTACAAATGAAACTACGGTGATTACGTGGGACAGAGGGGAGAAAAAGGACACATAACAGATTATCTGTCTAATGTTCACAATCATGCCTTGTTTGAAAGAAAATTATCCCCTCCAGCAAGATACATGACCCAGAATGCATTAATGTTTGTTGGCAGTATATGAGCAGGCATGAGCCAAAAACCACGAGTGTTTGCCTAAAAGGTCATTCTATTGTAATTGTGTGTTGCCATGCATCTTCTGGCTAGACCTTTTGCTCCACCACCATTGTGTGTTAGTTTCTATCCTCATGGACTACTATTCAAGTACACGCCATCATTTTAGTTGCCAGCTCATGATCATCTGTCTTAAGGATCATTAAATATATTCCAATTCCAATTTAGAGACTTAATATAACATTTTAAGAAACGCTTGTAAACGTATAGAATCTTTAAAAGTGCTGTTTTTTGGTCAAACTAGGAAAGTGCCACACCGTTTTTTAAATACAAAATTATCTAACAATGTGTAAATAAATGTAACATGAAAATAAATTCCATACTGTTATATGTTATTTTTAATATGTCTCTATTAAATGTTTGTTTGTTTTCCACTGTAGCTGCTAATTTTGCAAAGTGCATTAAAGTGTTTTAGTATTTTCTGCCATATAAATATATGGGTATTTTAATGTGAGAATCAAATACTTATTACAACACTGTCACTGATGGGGTTTCTTTATGTCTGCTTCCATGGTTGCACCATCTTGGTACCCTCTTCATCCTTTGGCGGCTTGATTTGCCAGCAGGTGTGTCAATTGTCTGCTCATGAGATTACAAAATGAGGATAAATGGAGGATTCTACAATTCTGTGGGATCTTCCTTCCTGCATGTGTGCAATATGATCCCATAGGAATCTATTGACAGTTAAATAAGAATATGCCTGTTTCCATCAACTGGTAGGTGTAACCGCATATAGAAAATAGTAGGATAGAATGCAAGAAGATGTTAAACACTCCTCCACCCTTTGTAAAATTATAACATTTCTACACAACATTTCTCTATACAAGTCTATATGGCTAAAAAATAAATAAAAAAGAATAAGCCATGGGGACAATGGGTAGATATCTTTAGTTGCCTTGTCTTAGAATACTTACTGATTCGATGGTCTGACTGAGATTAGAACCTGGGTTTTCCTATTGGAAAGTAGTGACATTATCACTCTTCTAACCAACCATTAACAAAGTAGTGCTTGATAGGAAACAGATCCCTTGGCTTTTCATATAACATGTCAGACACCGACATGTTTTATACTCTTAACAAAGGACAATGTTTTTTTAATCCCAATATTTACCATACAAAACTTAGTAACACATGACATGAAAAGGAATATGTTAATAAAAGTTTGTCCTTAAAACACTTGACTCACATTTGTTATTATCTATATGTATTATGCTATGCTCTGTATAAGGAATCTGGTCAGTTTCAACATCCTATTTTGTTAACAGTGGAAAGTCAAAGAGGATACAGTTTTGTTTTCCCCAAAAAATAGTATAGCTAGAACAGAAGGTCATGCACTGTTTTCATCAGTTGGGATAATATGGGGTAACGGAAATAACGTTTCTTTTTACTGACATCGTTCACATAAAATAGATTAAGTCTTGGGGAATTGTCTTTCAAATAGAGAAAGATGGGCAAAATGTATATTGCATTGTTTTTGCAATAAATATTTACCCTAAATCTATGTTCCAGTTTGGCAAAATAAAATCGTTTTTCTATACTAAATGAAGTACAGTGTTCTAGAATGTTTATTTTTACATTCCAATGATGTTAATATGGTTTCGGTGCTGTGAATTAGCACATGTTTAATAAAGAAGGGGTAGCATGGGGATATTGGGAAATCCATAGATCTGCTAATATGTTGACAGTTGAGCATTAGTTATTCACAATGGTGGTACACATAACTTGTTTATACACTCCTACTGATGATTGTAAAAATACTCCAATATAAATATAAAAATGCGGCATATATTTCTTTAGTACAGCTGTATAATTACTGATTTTTTTTCCAGTATCGGTATATCCACTGACGTTGAACAGGCTCAACAATTGTTAAACTGGTATACTTTAAATTGCATATGATTAAGCTGCATAATATCAATACTACTATCTAATTGGCTAATTGATGTAATGGGTATAAAGATATATAATTTATTATAAGCAGTGTTATTTACTAAAGTAGGAATAGTATTGGATTGACAATGAAACTGCATAATTCTGACCAGATGGGAGAAAAAATATGCAACTCTACTTTATTCTTGGTCATTTAAGTCTACATTTTACAATTTCCTTTTAATTTCTTTATCATTCCTGTTTTAATTAATAACAATTATAAACAGCATAATTGGCAAATCACTTGTTAATATAAAACCACTTCCTTCAATTAGTTTTATGTACTCACATTACAAATTTATAATAATAAAAAAAAAAAATTGAATATATTTTTATGCAGTTAGTGACTATATATACAGCTTTCTCCTCTATTTCACCTTTAACATATTTAACTTTTACCTAAAGTGGGAATATCCTTGTTTCATTTGAAAACTTCCATCACTGTGTAGGATATTCACTGAGTTGAGTGAATGAAGAAATTATTCAATCTTACTTTATCTCAATTGCAGTCCGTTGAGTTGCTAAAGATTAGTGAATTAAGCATATAACACTTTTAAAGTATCACTGGGAACTTGTTATGAGCTTTCTATGAACGTAGAAAAAGCACACAAAGATTTAATTAAAGATAGTTTTGTTCCCATGGAGTCAAATGATCTGCCAATACTTAAAAGTGGCTCAGTCCCTGTGTGAATCCATTGTACACTTCTCAAAGAATATCAAATGTAGCATCACTGTTCTTGAGGTCTAAAGAAGGACCTGTGTCTGGAAATACATTCAGTATATATGAATATGATTAGTCATGTAGGGAAGATTACATTGGCTGCAATTACAGACTCAACATTATTTTATTTTATTTTTTTCAATTTGAGAAATTTTTTATTTTTTTTGCATGAAATATAACGGGGGAACAGACTCAACATTATTAAAACTACTTTGCAGATCCTAGTTTTACCAGTTTAGTGGAAAATCATCATTGTTTAAAAGCAAATGTTAATTTGTTTTTTTTTTGTTTTTTTCCCTCTCTAATGCAAATATGAGTCCTAGGTTAATATTTCTGGTTTATCATGTGCAGAAGGGATTATTTAACAATAAGAGTGGGTTTGCTTTAGACGTTGCAAGCACAGCCTACTGGGACTGATTTACTAGCATACAGTTCTAAAGCGATAGCTATGACAACTATTGAAATATCCTGTAGCCAGGATAACCAGATATGATGTTGTGGTGTCAAATATTAGGAAAGCATAATTCTTATGAAAATAATTCTGCATAATGAACAAAACAATTTTACATGTTAAACCAATGTCTTAATTTTCACCATAACATACTTGTAGGGAATATAATTGTTTTAGCCTTACTTTGTGGACTTCTTAGTGCGGAGTACTATTTAATACTTGATCCTTCCATCACGGCCCACCCACCAGCCCTCCCTTTATTTTTGTCTTGTTTTTTTTATTCTACCACTGTTCCAACTTTTCTTTTTAACTGTTTTACTAATGTCACTGTTTGCCTGGTGTATATCTGGTGAGGTTTACCTTCATAATTATATGTTCATGGTCGTCAAGGGACATCTCAGACACCTTTCTTGAAAGACAATTCAGCCACCAATTGACAAAAGATAATATTACTATATATTTCTTTACATGTCAAAATGTAACTTGTTAAGACAGTTACAACTATAGTCTGCTGCAGGTAGCTGGTGTATTGCTACATTAATCTCCTGAGAACAAGGAAGAAATTGTCTTCCAGTGTGCCATCCATTTTTGATGAAAAGGATGAAGAAGTTCCAGCATCCCAACCATCACATGACATATCACTGGGAAGCCCAGGATGTCCTCTTTACAGAACAGCAGGGATTGATAGAGTAGCTCAAAAGAATAAAAGGAGATGCATGTGAACGAAATGTCCATTACAAAGGATAAAAGTTAATTGGCTGGGTCTCAGGAGGTTAAAGAAATAGTTTATTTATTTCCAAGTAAATAACAGAAATATTCCATCATGGTTATCTGGAGCATAATGATCTATGTCAGAATAAATCTATTATCTATTTACTTTTCACCAGCAGACACAGTTCCCTTGCTTGTATTGAGGAAACTCAGGCATTTCTTGAAACCTCAAGCAACCCATGGGTAGCTGGAGCTGCATACAACCCAATAAACTTTATAATTCAGCTAAACTTTATACCTAAGCTGAATTTTCAGTGGTTGATCTGGTGACATCATCATGTGATGACAACAAGTATTTCATCAATTAGATGTAGATTCTCATGTTGAAAATCACAGTGCTCACCTGTAAGCCATAGTGAACTGGACAAGTAGACATTTTTTGGAATAATTGCCCCATTCAGTTGTTTTCCTGCTTGGCTATATCATCATGATTTATTGGTTAGTGGATAACATAAGAATATAAGAATATATATTTATTTAATGGACTTACTATACAAAGGGGGTTTAAAAACTTCTACATAGCTTGTACATCAACAACTTTTAAAGCTAGGGTTCTTAACTAGTAATTTATGTATTTACCAGAAATAAAATAACAATCAAGGAGTTACTGCAAATGTTGTCATGAAAACAGAGGCATTACCTGATATATTCTTAGAATGCAGCAGTCTCGTTTATTGCAGAAAAAAATTATATAATTACATGAAGCAATATAAAAAAAAGTGAAAAGTAGAACATAAAATTGCATAATAAAATTGACAGGGGTAGAAGTTAAAAACTGGAGAATTCTGCAGATTCACATTTTTTTATGAAAAAAAATCTAAATTTGGGGATTTTCAAGTTTTGACTTTATTTTCTACAGAAGATATCCGAATCACAAATATTTCTAAAAAATTAAACGCCACAACATAGAATCTTATGAACGCAATACAAAGACCGCCTTTTTTTTTTTCTTCTTAAAATGCATACTTAATGTCTTTATTGCCTTTAAAGTAATAATAAACAATAACCATCAGCACTGCCGTTCTAGGGATGCGGTGTTAGTAGATCATCCAAAGAAGGACCCAGCAACATTTTGACTTTCACAGGTGTTTTTAACCAGCCTCAGGCTGGAGTGTAAGTCATTTATTATTTGTAGAAACATCAGGAATTTTAGCATGCACACCTGTCAATGTACATTTATATAACCGTGATTATACAATTGTCTTTGCTGCGTAAAAAATACTGACTGAAGAGGTAATTTGCTTCGTTACAGTAGACTGTGCTGATTTATTATGGAAATACATTGTCTGGATTGTACCTTGTTTCTAGTTAAAATAATATTAATATATACAATAAAATGCTAATATGGACAGAAACATTTTATGTTAGAAGACAAGTAAAGCAAAATAGTGCTATTATTAGTTTTCTCAACTATATGTAATATTTATTGCACATGACGAAAATTAGAAGTAAAAAATTTGGTTTCTTTGAAGGATTTATTTAAAAGACATAGTTTTTCTGGTACTGATTTATTAGTCTCCTGACTGTGCAGCCTTAACTGAGTTCACAATGTTTGAATTCAATCCTATGTTTGGGAACAATATCAGCACAGTAATAGCTCATTTCTAAAGCGGTATCTAAAGCTATATTGCTTTCATTCTACAGAGTGGCATGTTAGTATTGTGACTAATATAAAAACAGTGAAAAGTGCTGAAATTAAAGGTCAATGGACAGACCTTAAAAATAATAATCTAAGCTTTTGTGGTAATTACATATATTGTATAATGCTTCTAACAAAGTTATGTGTTTGTCATTAAACATGTTCCAAAAAGTATAGTGTCCTAGTCCCTAGTTAGATTCAGGACTTCATCCACTTTGCCAAAGAAAAAAAGTGTGAAAAGGTTTTACTTACCTTTTTTTCCAGTTTCAAGACTCACCTATTACTCCTCCCACAACGTCATCCTGAAGTTATTGCTTACTGTCTTTTTGTCCAATCCAAGAAGGGACAAGATGCACATGAGCATCAAATCAAATGCTTCTCAGCATTGAATCCGGTGCTTCTGTATGAGCTACATTTGATGATATTTGACTTCCTTATGAACGTGGACACCATTGTACCATAAAATCAAATATACATTAAAAAAGTGCACAATAACTAAATCCAACATACTTAAAAAACACACATTAACATTTTTCAGTTCTCACAAACATGTGCAAATTATCTAAAACTGCTCCCCCTGCCCTTCTGACTCCCCCCTTTCCCCTCCCCATGTCCTCCTTACTCCCCCCTCCCCCTTCCTCTCCCTGTGTCCTTCTTACTCCACCCCTACCCCTCCCTGTGTCCTTCTTACGCCTCCTCCCCTCCCCATGTTTTTACTCCCCTAATGTTTTTACTCCTACCCCTCCCATGTTTTTTTACTCCCCCCCATGTTTTTTTACCCCTCAATGTTTTTTTTACTTCCCCCATCCTATTTTTTTCAATTCCCCCTCCCTGTTTTTTTTACTTCCCCCTCCTTATGGTTTTTTTTTACTCATCCCTGTTTTTTTACTCCTCCCTATGTTTTTTTACTCCCTCTCCCCATGTTTTATTTACTCCTCCCATGTTTTTTTTACTCCCCATGTTTTTACATGTTTTGTTCTATTTTTACTCCCTATGTTTTTTACTCCCCGTGTTTTACTCCCCATGTTTTTTACTCCCTCTCCTATGTAATTTTTACTCCCCATGTTTTTTTTACTACTCCCCCCATGTTTCTTAGTTCTAACCTCCCCTCCCCTGTAGCGTTGCTGAGCTCCTCTTCCCCCTGTCAGTCCGGCCAGGAATAGGAAACTGAATCTCCTGTACTGACAGCCAGGAGGAAGAGGAGCTCGGCCACGCTACAGGGAAGGCGACGACAGAGGTGACGAGAGAGGAGTCCTGCAGCCGCCTGAGGCTCTCTATAGAGCGCTCAGGTGGCTGCAGCCTTATAGGAAGCACCAGCTCTGCTTGGGGCCCCGGGCCAGCTCGGGGCCCCAAGCAATTGCTTGGTTTGCCTGCCTGCTAGCGACGGGCCTGCTCTAGACATTATTTACACATCATGACTTGTTTGAATGTGAAACAAGTAAATAAATAATGTTTCTTAAAACAGTATTTTTGCTCAATGTACAATATGGTAAATTTCTTCAATTAAACTGATTGTATCTGCAGATTGATGTAAACGAGACAGCAATGAATTTACCACTTGGCTGACTTGTGTATATAACTGTGGTCCACGAATCTTTCTTGCAGAACACAGTGCATTTTTAAATATAAAAGATCTGAGGGAGATTGATCGCGTGCAAAGTTTAGAGAGTCTTTTTGAAATGCACAATAGTTAATGTAATTATAGTACACATGTAAAAGCTAAAAGCTAGAATACATGTTCATTTCATATATTATAACTTATGTCCCTGTACATTTGTATGGCTGTCTTTTATCTAAATGTGTGTCTATATAGAGTATCTTACAAAAGTGAGTACACACCTCACATTTTTGTAAATATTTTATTATACCTTTTCACGTGACAACACTGAAGAAATGACACTCCGCTACAATGTAAAGTAGTAAGTGTACAGCAGTAACAGTGTAAATTTGCTGTCCCTTCAAATAACTCAACACACAGCCTTTAATGTCTAAACCATTGGCAACAAAAGTGAGTACACCCCTAGGGTATGGAGACAGGCTAGGCCACTCCAGGACCTTAATGTGCTTTTTCTTGAGCCGCTACTTTGTTGCCTTGGCTATGTGTTTTGGGTCATTGTCATACTGAAATACCCATCCATTTTCAATGCCCCGGCTGAGGGAAGGAGGTCCGCACCCAAGATTTGATGGTACATGGCCCCATGCATCATCCCTTTGATGCAGTGCAGTTGTCCTGTCCCCTTAGCAGAAAAACACCTCCAAAGCGTAATGTTTCCAACTCTATGTTTGTGGGGATGGTGTTCTTGGAGTTATAGGCAGCATTCCTCCTCCTCCAAACATGGCGAAGTGAGTTGATGCCAAAGAGCTTGATTTTGGTCTCATCTGATCACAACACTTTCACACAGTTCTCCTCTGAATCATTCAGATGTTCATTGGCAAACTTCAGACAGGCCTGTACATGTGCTTTCTTGAGCAGGGGGACCTTGCAGGTGCTACAGAATTTCAGTCTTTCACGGCGTAGTGTATTACCAATTGTTTTCTTAGTGATTATGGTCCCAGCTGCCTTGAGATCATTAACAATTATGGTCCCAGCTGCCTTGAGATCATTAACTCCTGTGTAGTTCTGGGCTGATTCCTTACCGTTCTCATGCTCATTGAAACTCCACAAGGTGAGATCTTGCATGGAGTACCAGACCGAGGGAGACTGACAGTTATTTTGTGTTTCTTCCATTTGCGAATAATAACACCAACTGTTGTCACCTTCTCACCAAGCTGCTTGGCGATGGTCTTGTAGCAAATTCCAGCCTTGTGTAGGTCTACAATCTTGTCCCTCACATCCATACACACATCACTAAGTGTGAGAGTAGTTGTTGGTGCTATTGTGCACTCTGAGAACATGAGACCCATATGGGTGTTCTGAAACTTTGCAGCCTGCGGCCTACTCAGGAGAGGAGCGGGGCAGACAGCAGCTGCCCTGCTCATAAGCCTGGCTGCTATACAACAGCTCTTTGACACTCCTCACAGGAAGCACACATTTTGTCACTGATTATATTCTTGTTTGTTTTGTTTGCATATGTTTCATTGAGCCTATATGTTTTTCAAATCAAGACCATATCGACAAAATGTTCTCATTGATTTTATGCAATCTTTCTGGTACCATGTACCCTAGCTTCTTACCAAAGGCAGGGGGAACACCAAGAGGTGGACATCTGGCCATCGTAGCACCCCACAGAAAGCGACCGTTTGGGTTAGAATGGAGGCACTGCTCCTTTGTGCACCCTGCTGTGATGCTGTGAGCCAGCCCTGGCATCACTAAACAAGAGTACAATCTTTAAGACTCCCTCTCAGTGTATATGCCTATACCTGCTACTAGTATTCTGTTGTCAAGCCTAGCACTGTGTTAATTTGTTTATCTTGAAAAAAAAAATATGCAGTATATCTATATGTACATTGTTTACTAGCTATTACCTCTTACTATTGAATTTGCAATGTACAAGATGATATTTTGACTATATTATGCACATCAAAAATAAAGAATTAAAAAACCAAAAAAAGAAACCCTGGAGCCAGAAATCTTGCTGACTGATAGGGGGTCAAATACTTTTTTCCCTCACTGAAGATCCCCGACGTGCTGCCAACGCAGCTCTGATGCTCTGTGTACTCTTTGTCATATTCCTCAAACCATCCCATAAAAATTATTACAATGTGTCATAGTTAGTGATGTCCCGAACGGTTCGCCGAACGGTTCGCCACGGATGGCGAACATAAACATAAACTTTGACCCTGTACCTCACAGTCAGCAGACACATTCCAGCCAATCAGCAGCAGACCATCCCTCCCAGACCCTCCCACATCCTGGACAGCTCACTAAGAATGCAGCTTCACATTGAATGTAAAATGGATGCTGTCCAGGAGGTGGAAGGGTCTGGGAGGGAGGGTCTGCTGCTGATTGGCTGGAATGTGTCTGCTGACTGTGAGGTACAGGGTCAAAGTTTATGTTTATGTTCGCCGTCCGTGGCGAACCGTTCGGCGAACTGTTCGGGACATCACTAGTCATAGTGCATCATCCTGCTGATAGGCCTCTGCCTTTAAGGAACACCATTGCCATGTACATGGTCTGCTACAATCTCTAGGTAGGTGGTGACATTGACATGAATCCCAGGAGCCAAGATTTCACAGCAGAACATTGCCCAGGTCATAACACTGCATCCACCAGCCTATGTTCTTCTTATAGTGCATCCTGCTGCCATCTCTTCCTCATTTAAGCGATGCACCCTGCCAGCCACGTGATTTAAAAGAAAACATGATTCATCAGAGCAGACAACATAATCCCATTTCTCCATGGTCCAGTTCTTAGGCTCATGTCCCCATTTAAGGCACTTTTGGTGGTGAACAGTGATCATCATGGGCACTCTGACCAGTCCGCAGCTACATTGCCCCATACACAGTAAACTTTGATGCACTGACACTTTTCTATCATAGCCAGCAATATGTTTTTCTACAATTCGCTCTTCATGTAAATCAATGAGCCTTGGACGCTCATGATCCTGATGCTGGTTCAATGGTTGTCCTTCCTTGCACTACTTTCTGTAGGTATTAACCACTGCACACTTGAAACACTACACAAGACTTGGCAATTCTTTGACCCCATCATCCAACCATCACTTTTTGGTCCTTGTCAATGTCACTCAGATCTTTTCGCTTTCCCATTTTTCCTGCTTCCAACACATAAAATTCAAGAACTGACTGTTCACTTGCTGCCTAACATAGAAACATAGAAACATAGACTGTGACAGCAGATAAGAACCATTCGGCCCATCTAGTCTATCCAATATTTCAAAATACTTTTAATTAGTCCCTGGCCTTATCTTACATCTAGGATCAGTGGTTTTAATGTTGTGGTTGATATAGATACATATATATATATTTGTGTACGGGGTAATTCGAGGACGTACAATTAAAAGTATGTAGTTCGATAAGGACAAAAGTCGGTTGAGGTGTGCCGAAACCGACGAGAGGTCAGGCCTGCAAAAGAGGGCCCACCTGGTATATAATTGAAAATAACAAAGGGTGAGGTGGGCTTTCAGACGGCGACGATAGGTAAGCTGGGGTTACTGGGGATTTAAATAGGAAAATAACCCCTCCCACAAATTCAGGCATACGCCTTCCATTTGTGTACGGGGTAATTCGAGGACGTACAATTAAAAGTATGTAGTTCGATAAGGACAAAAGTCGGTTGAGGTGTGCCGAAACCGACGAGAGGTCAGGCCTGCAAAAGAGGGCAAAAATAGAAGACAAGATTAATTCACAGATTAGCAATTATTTAGTCACAACATCGATAAGAGAGTCTGATTTCTGTCCTTGATTAGGAATGTTCTCACTGTAAAACAACTTACCATATTCTACTTATGTGCTGTTGCACTGACATGGAATGAAAAGCCCGAGTAGGAGGAAGGATTAAGGCCTGGGTGGAGTAATTAAAGTAACAATTATCGCAGTTATTATAGATGGTTAGGTTTAGTTAGAGATCTGGCTAACCTGGCCTTTGATTAAGAGTACAAACTTTGAACCGGGCACAATTTAAAACACCCAGCTCATATGTTTTAATATGAGGAGTAGATAATGTAACGATTGTTGATTCCGGAATTCTTTAGGAATAGGTGAAGGCCGAATGTTTCCGACAGTAATATTCTTTCTTTGGCCTCAATAAATCGTGGAACGCCAAGTGAGCTGCTGACACATATTAGTAGCGTTATTACGGGGAGGCTTATGGTTAAATCGAAAACTCCCCCTAAGATTTACTGTTGATAGGGAGTGAATTGAATGATTTGTGGAGTTTTTGATCTCGGGCACTAGTCGGCATCTTTACTGAATAATAAAAGAAAATGGGAGCTGTTGGGTATATGGTGTATACGTAATGTTAAATTCCTGTAGGTAAAGTTTTAATAGTATTATAGGCTGGTTTCAAAGATAAGTGGCAAAAATTGTGCAAGCAGCCATTTATCACTGGAACGCACTTATTATCTTGAATCATACACAATACTTACCCATATCGTAGCTTAGAGTAAGTTTGCTTAGTGTTAGTGGACGAATCTACCTGCTTAAAAAAAAAAAACCTCTAACTTAAGGCATGATAAGACCTTATTGAACTGCAGAGGATCCCTGAACTGAATGTTCTTCGAGCTCAGTTACATTTAAGCAAGGCCTGACCTCAGGACTTTAGGAGTGGCCAGGGCGGGGTATACTGCGGGGGACCCTTGGCAGGCTTGTTTCTTCTGGATGAGCGTTAATACCTTATATGTGTAAAAACTGGTAGAACCATGGCGAAAAAGAACTGAGAGAAAAAAAAAAAGTATCTGACAAATCTGACTCAATGCGAACCGATGAGCAAACGAAAATACCGTGACTAACAGTAGGGAAAATGTGCTCTTAAGAGAGGAACCTGAAAAGGATCTTTGATTGTGGTTTAAGCTTAAATATATGTCGTATAATAACTACCCTACAATCGTTTACTTGATAGGCTTGGGATTGTAATTAACCGTATTATAAGATGCCTATAGGTGTAACTTTTAAGAGAGAAACAGATAGCAAGACCGAAAGTCAGTCCTGATGTACTTTGAACATAAATAACATAGTAAGATGTATGTAATATTAAATAGCGTAACATATGATTGAATGCGCAAGGAGAACCTTGTGAATGTCAGGCGTGCTGAGACAGGTCCCTGTTAGCTGTCAGGGATTTGAATTGTATTCGTTTGTTCGTAATGAAGGCCGAGTGATGCTTCGATGTCTGATGAAAGTATTTAGAAAATTGGGCAGACTAGATGGGCCGAATGGTTCTTATCTGCCGTCACATTCTATGTTTCTATGTTTCTATGATATGAAACAAGTGGGAATTCTGGTTTACCCAGTCTTTATTAGATTGCTAATGCTTTAACCTGCATTGCCTTGTATAATTGATGTAGACAAAATAATTAGGTGACAGTATGCGTCAACGTATGTAATTTAGAACTCAATGTGCTGAAATGCCCCTAATGGGCTGTAGAGTAATAACAGTATATCTGTAATGAATAAAATCTGGAAGCAGACACTATATATACCCAAGCGTATTGAGGACCTGGCTTTGGTCCGAAACAAGGCCTGAATATGTACTACGTGTAAACGTAAAAGACAGCGTGTGGCCAATATACGTATTTAACGGAAAATATATGTAAGAACAATATGCCTGAAACAATTGTAGGAGGAAACCGCTGATCTTGGTTTCAATTACTTTGATATGGGCACCTAGTGTATGTGGTATAAAAGGATCGCAAAGTGAGTGACAAGTTGGGGAACATGTATATTTGGTATCATCCTTGTACTGTTATATCTAATTATGTAGGAGACCCTTAGCCCGTAAGTGATTGACGTATTAAAAGCCTGGATTGCCTTGTTTGATAGTTCTGACATACGGTTTGTATTACGGTAAGGATATATAAACTCACCATCGAAACTAAAGTTATAACGATGCAGGAAATAATCCGCTAGGACACCTGATCTGATTATCAGATATGAAACGTAACGGTTATGCATGACGGGGTTTGCAGGTTCGGTCCCCCAAGTACTACGTGTGTGTGTGCTGGCTGACTAGCTAGTGCCGCAATGCAGCGAAACGATTACTCTAGGTTGGTGACAGGTGAGGCCCTGCTAATTGCCAAGTGGCTTGAGAGGCTCTACCTATGCGTTGGCGCGAGGGGATAGCGTGGCCACTGAACGTTGTGGCGGGGTGTCGGCCTCTCGGTAACAATTAAACATAAGACAGAATGGGAGTGACAGGTGAGGCCCTCTCTATGCCACAATGCGAGGCGACTGACTATGATTTGGCCCGAGGGGCGTAGTACCTCCGAGTATGAGGATGGGTGTTGGCCTCGCGGGACCACTTAACCTAAGGCGAAGAAGCCAGGGGGAATGATAACTAGTGGACACCTAGGAACCTGACAGCCAGCCATTGCTACTTAAGAGGGACGGTTAGTTGTGAGAGAGAGGACATACCATTGGATGAAAACACGAGTGATAATAAAGTAGAATTGTAAGGCTGACCGTAACTGGAGTGCGCTGTGAGCACTTCGGGACAAGATGGTCGATACGTATGAACTACACTGCACGTATGTATGTATGTATGGCCCTCGTGGCTCGTGTTTTATTTTATTTATTTATTTCCCCTCTACCATACTATTTTAGTCATGAAATGGAATCCATTTAGCGGAATTTAGAAGCAGTGTAACAGTTGCAACGATTACAACTGTAATTTAAAATGGTACTCATCGTAGATACTGTGCGGGTAATTTGATTTGCCTGGACATTATGAGGGGTGTACTCGGTAGCGGCTCACTGCCTGAATCAACCCTAATGACCGTCCCGTAGTTTTAGGGTTTGTGTGAGTGAATGCATGCTGATCGTCAGCGGGTTTGTACAATGGATGGAGAAATATCAAACTGAGTATAACACCGTAACTAGTTTAGAATAGGTTGAGAAACCACCAGTACAATTATCCCTATCATGGGACTGCTACGTGTAGTGAGAGCATAAGAGTGACAGTAACAGACATGATATTACAGGGGTTATTATAGGATGATACAGATTGTAAGGTATCAGCATGGGTTTAAGTTTTTCTACCAAGAAAGACTGCCGCATTGTTAAAGTGGGTGAACATAGTCACTCAGGTTAGACTAATGTAACTTATCTTCTTCAAAGAATCTTTTTTTTTTTTTTTTTTTCATCTTGTAACAGCATTCATTGCTTTGTCTTAAAGGAGCAGTATATGCCAGTTTAAACTGCTGCCACTTCTACCAGTGCCCAGCGCAGTGTGTGGAAGGTGAGCAACGTTACCGCTCAGCTGCTGTAATTCTAGTGTCCCGGTGACATCACTGCCAGCCCCTGCCATGCCGGTTCGGTGTCTCTGCCGGTGTGCGGCTGGTAGGGGGCAGCAGGGAGGCAGATACCGGGGCTAAGCCCGCAAGCCTTCTCCAGTCCCCAGTACAGATCATGGCTCCGGCGGTGCGGACCGTGGACACGGTGTCGGAATTTACAAGCTGTGTGAGTGTTTAGTCGCTTCCCGGGGATTTTTTTTTTTTTTAAAGAATAAAACTAAATAAAACTGGGGGACATAAAGTAATGAAGAGCTGGAGCTTAAGAGGATGGGGATAATGAATAGGAGTTTAAAGACGTATTACCGGTCTGTAAAGCGGCTGGGTTTAAACACTGTGCATTTTAAATTAAATATATTTATTTGTTGATGTTTGAGCAGTTAAAATGAATCTAAGCATCGTTGTGTTGATTATTGTAACAATATGTTCTGATTGTGACACGTGCATGTTACTGTGTAAAAGTTTTTTTTTTTTTTGTGAATATGGCACTTATCGATGTGTGCTGCTCTCTCTGTCACATGGTGGTGAGGGACCTGCTACTATAAACATGGTATTTGAAAGTCCTGTAGATGAGGTGGCCTTTGTAAACCGAGAGTTTGTGAACCCCTGCTGTAAATATGGCTTGCAATAGTGAATTCCACTGACTTTGTCACATTATAATTAGTGATCTGCAGCTTTAAATATGACAGAGATGGGGGCTGCAGCTACCTCTATCATATGATGGTAAATGATTTGACATCAAGAATATTGAAGTTAATTATGAACAATGTTTAATCTTTCACAGAAGTAAGTGAAGTGTCACGGTGAATATGGCAGCTAATTGTGGACACTGCTGTCTCATGACCGCCGTAACAATGGTAGTTATGGTTGATGGCACTGCTCCTGTTACATGATAGCAAGCTATAAACTTCCTCTTTCCCCTAGACTCTCCCACCTGTGGTTGCGGTCTCCTACGTGAGATTGCATATAAACGAAAGAAAAAGTTGAACGGCGTGAATATCCCGAACGCGGCTATTCTCGCCGCTTACCTGGTGTTCGTTAGTTTGTGCGTGTCTGTGCGAACGGACTGGTGGGAAGCCGCAAGGTATGACGGGACCGGAAGTGCGATGCCTGTTGAGGACCCGGAAGTGTGATGCCTGTTGAGGACCCGGAAGTTGGGAGGCGAGCAGGCCAGAACTTTCAGACGGCGACGATAGGTAAGCTGGGGTTACTGGGGATTTAAATAGGAAAATAACCCCTCCCACAAATTCAGGCATACGCCTTCCACATATATATATATAAATATATATCATATCATAACCCACTCTGCCCTAGATAAATGGGGAGTTTCACTACCAAACAGCACCTGCCGCCATTTTAGTGTTAGCAGTTGAAATAGTCTCTGCTGGGATAGTAACTCCCATTAATTCCAGAAACAGTACTGACTATTCAAGCTCCTTCCAATTCCTATAATGTCCTAATGCACTTCACTACATTAGCCTATTGCTTAAACAGTAACCCCCTACACTATACTACACTTAAAAAGGACACTCTAATAAATTCTACAAATTTGGTGGCATCACACCCTGCATGATGATTCTGAAAACATCTAATGCTTCTCATAAAGAATCAGAGAATTCAAAGGTTAGTTATGAGAATCACTGGAATGGCAGAGCATGGCAATTGCCATACATAAACCTTATGTCCCCAATGCTTCTTTATGAGGAGTGTTGGATTAGACAAAAGTCATCAGAATATAATAATGGTAAAATTAATGTTTTATATATATATTTTTTTTATTATAGCATGGATGGACCCTGTAATCTAAACACTATAAATAGTATTCTAACATTAAAAAAATATATGCATCAATCATGCATTTTGTCTTTTAAGGGGCACAAATCTTTAGCTGCCCTGGTACTTGGCTTAGACCCTGAGACACTGAGAGATGTCTGGTCTGGTTGTGAAGTTTAATTAGTGGCATCAAGAGGGCAGTGCTTTTATGTATGGTGGGATCACTAACTATGGGATGAAGGATATCTCACATCACCCATCTGCCCTATTTAAACTCCCTCATCCCTCTTACTCTTGCTCAGATTTCTTATGAAGTGCTACCTTATTGAATTTTTCTTGGGTGTTACTGAGCTTTGTCCTGTTTCTGTTAGCTTCATGACTCTTGGATTTGATGCTTAGACTAATTTAATTGTTTGGTGACCATTCCTGGTGTGGAGGTTCCCATCACTCCCATAACTCTGCAAACTGAGCCCATATACCCAAAGCATAAGAGCCCAGAAACCACAAATGTAAATATGTAGATATACTGATATACATATGTGTGCTTTTTTATTCAGTGTCTCATATATTTGCCAGTGACTAGATGAAACCACAACTAATATTAAAATATGGAATACAGAAAATATGCCAAGTCTACTTTAATCTTTAATTGACTTGTACTTCTAAAATGGAATAGGTATATAAGGTAGAAGAGACAAAAGTGGTAAACTGCGCCCAAACAGTGCAAATAATAATTAAAATATATACATACAGAGAGTCCTCTAATTAGGAATGTATAAAACCTTCAAGACAAAAAAGTACAGAACAATAATAGTGCAATATGTCAAGTGAAATAAGAGTATATAAAAGCTTATAAAAGACTCACTCACACTTTGCAGAGCTACTCAGAGCTCTGCCTTATAGTATATAAGGTGAATTTACTATAAAAGAATGTTGATTTTTCAGTTTATTGTTCCAACACATTTTATAAAACCATAAGCACTGGAAAATCTAAAATAGCCTAGAGCCAAATTTGTTTTCTATACTTATGCCGCCAAAACATTTAAAGAAAGTTCCTAAACAGAGAAATATTTTTCATCATTTAAAATATTCCCTTGATAAGATGTCTAAAGAAAAATATTGTAGTAGTCCAAAGATCTTATATTACTGGAATGCAAGGGATCTATTCCAATAGTTTAATATTATATCAGGTCATTTATTGTTCTTCTCTTTTCAAGCATTTCATATGAAAGATGCAATTTTGTTTACATTTTATTCATGCGCATTTTTAGGATTGGTCCATAAAAATCTATTATGTTAGTCAATTCCAGTGTTCAGTTTTGAACTGAATCAATGAATAATTATTATAATATCAGAGTTATCAAAGTGTAATATATATGTTTTCATATTTGTTAATTTTTGTAACGTGTAAAATTAAAATTATCGTCAATGAGTTATGTTGTAGCATGCATTCTGAATGAATATTCCTTATACTTCACTTTGTAATATAAAAAGGATGTCGATTGCCAGAGGTAGTAAAATCCATTGGAAAACCACAACTATTTTTACACAAATGTTGAGACATTGTGGTAAAACAGATTTAAAACATCACTAAAAAAAATTATTTTGAAGAGTTTCCTTCCATGAGTACATTTTCATAAATGTAGGAGTTTGGCAGACAAAAACTGTCTACATTTTTCTTGCCGTAATAAAATTCCTTGTTTACGTTAGACTTAAGTTGAAACATGACAATATCAAATGAGCGTCATATATTTTTTTTTAACCATGAACACCATTTTTATAGATTCCCAATCAATGACTTTTGTTTGGTGAGTCTGCACAACATGTTAGAGAAGTGGTTTAAACTGAATTCTTATAAATTAAAGAAGGTTAAATGTCTCTATTTCAGTATTAAAACTTTAAAAATAAAAATAAAAGTAGTTTATACAATGCCTGCATAGTTTTAAACATAAAGATCTGTTTTTATTTACAATGACTATTGTATGTCAATCAATTCCCTTGGTAGTCTGTAAAAAAGTAAGATACAATACGTTAAAAAAAAGACATTAAACTCATTATGTTGTATTGTTGATATCGTCTAATGTATAAATACAGGGGTTTTGTGAATAGGCTTTAACAAAATCACATATTATATAGCAAAAATATGTAATAAATCTATCAACAAGAAAATATATGTGTTTATATTTAGATGAGCATATTAAATAAGAGTCAGCATGTTATATTCTCTTTTCTGGTTAATTTAAATGAAAATACTTTCTGGAATTTTGTTATTAAAAAGTTTTAATAGTATTTTACTCTTATGCACTGTGGATATGACGCTAATGTCAATAATAAAGGGTTATTAGTAAATATATGTATAATAAATTCTCAATTAATTATTTTAAAGCATATATTTCTTTAATTTGTTTAGATTATATAGTGTCAAATATTTATTTACCAAAATCTACATAATTACAAAAATATATTTTTTCTATCATAAATTTATACACATTGTTGTACTATTTCTTAACCATGCATCTAGAGTTTTTTTTTATGTTTTTATTTTTCAAAAACACCAGAAAGCAATATTGTATTAACTTTATTAATTATTTGTATTGCTTCACTGACTGATTGACTGGTCAAAGCTTTTTTATATTATATATTCAAAGTCAAGATGAACTGCTTTATGCATTTGCAGTGTTTTTTAATGCTGCATTTTCTCATTCGCTTATATCTGTTTGGTAACTAACAAAGTTGGTTGTCTTTATGCAACTAAATGTAGGGCTGGGAAGGGGCAATTACTTTACATACACAAAAGTATGACAGCGCCTGTCTCTTAAACGGATCCTATAGTGCCAGAAAAACAAACCTATAGTTTCCTGGAGTGTCCCCCTCCCTTGGGCCCCCCTCCCGCAGGGCTGAAGGGGTTAGAACCCCTTCAGCCACTTACCTGAATCCAGCTCCGATGTCCCAGAGACACAGACACACACACAGACACACACACACACAGAGAGACACACACACAGAGGCACAGACACACACAGAGACACAGACACACACACACAGACACACATACATACAGAGACACACACATACATACAGAGACACACACACATACAGAGACACAGACACACACATACATACAGAGAAACACACACGCACATACACAAAATGTTTCCTACCTTGTTACTTTCCCTGGGGTCCAGTGGTGGCACAGCCTGATGGGAGTCAGAGTTCCCACTCTGACTCCCTCCTCCTCCTCCTTCCTCCCGTGCGGGCTCTGATAGCTGGGAGGATCACTTCCTCCCAGCTCTGATGTAATCACAGGGGGCCCGGTCGTGCTCTTAAAGCGCCCAGACAGACCGGGCCCCCTCACAATCCATATCCATCGGGTGGCCCTGACAGCATGGGCCACCCGATGGACCCCTCCATATGTGACCCTGGCGGTTTGCCGCGTGGGCCGGGGCCGCAAAATGTGGCAGCAGGCCTGGTACCCGGTCGCAGGGGTCCGCAGGGTGGCTGGGCCCCCTGGAGTGCCGGGCCCGGTCGCAGCTGCGACCCCTGCGACCGTGGTATGTATGCCGCTGATTGAAATGTACATTTTGCTGTTATAACAGCCTCCACATGTATGGAACTGATTTCTTATAGACGTTAGATCATTGCTAAAAAGTATTTGCTTCCATTTTGACACAAAAGCATTAGTGAGGTAGGGCACTAGAGTTGGGCAATTAAGAATGGGTCTCAGTTTCATTTGGGATGACAACTCTAAGCAGGATAATCAATTATCCTCCAGTGATCTAACAAAATAGCACTTCTGTGTGGATCTATATATGAGTCTGTCAAAACTGCCATTGTAGAACAGGAAACGGATTCACCAATCTCTTCCCAGAATACTGCATTCAGAAGCAATAAAATCACTCTACTAGGAGTAATTCAATCCATGAAAAGCCCCAAACCTTGTCTTCTTCTCCATCTCATCTAGGTAGACACATATTCTCTATAAGTTCCCAAATCTTATCATTTCTGAGTGATGAATGGTTTCTTCACTGTTTAGTAGGTAAATCTCAATCAATACTTTCTTTTTCATTAATGTATTCACTGGAAATGTATCTTTTAAAAGAGCTTGCAAAGGTTGCAGATCTTATGAACTGCAGCCTTAGCAAGCCCTCTCCTTTTTTCCCCAAAGAGACGTTCAGTATCTTCACAAGGAAACAGCCAATCAGAGAAGCTTCTGAATTGGTATCTATATGCGCTCCAAGTTGTATGGGGACAAAAAGAAAGAGGTGGGGGGGCTGGTCTGAGGTCTGTGTGGGAGGAGGGAGGCACGCTCAAGGAGAGCATGCTTGCCATTTCCGTTAGCTCAGGGGATTTCAACAGCCAGGGGGATCTTCCTTAGTTAATTTATAAAAGTGCAGATTTCTTGTACTGATATAAACCCATTTCATAAAGCTCCTTTCAAATAGCTCCGGTGCTGATGTTACTAATGTTTGGAACTCTGCAGTGAGTGTTGCAGCATAGAACAGACAATTTTACACACTACAAATGTCAACACATGGCAAATGCGTTCTGTAAGCCAAAATGGCCTACCACTTTACTTATCAACTCTTCTTCTGCTTCTAGATCCAGACAGTTCCATTTCATCATAATAAGACCAGCGCAGTTCTGATAAACTGACTTGTTAGAAATATGATTTCTTATGATGCTGCTGCATTGTAAATCCTTGAATTCTGTTTTATGGCTATTCTTCTTCCAGTGGTTGTCTATGGAGAAGAGATTCCATTGTTCTCCAAATTTATAAGCCCCACACTACTAAACAGACCTAAAAATGACTTGCCATTCCAAGCATGGAGGGTCAATGGCACATTTACCAGGGATGAATTTCTATTGACCAGGGCTGAATTTTCACTCACCAATGACTAGTAGGTGAGTAGAATTAGAGAGCCCTGGTGTAAGTGATTGGAATTATGACAAACCTGCTATTTCAAAGATGAGCCAGCATTCTTTTGATCATGTAGAGAAAATAATTTTGTCTGATTGTTAGGCCTTCATTATTTTTACTTTAACCAGCAAGCTTAGAAGGTATAATTTATTTTGAGGCTGCATTACTTGATACCTTTTTTAATCTGCAGTCTTAATAGTCAGTCGTAAATAGTTTACATGACAAATATGATTTGATTTGATTTTGCTTATTCATTAATGAAGATTTAAGGGCTTCACTAGAATAACAATAATTTACTCATGAAATTGATTTTTTTTATGTGGTTTAAAAGGACTATGCTTCCTGCATGTCGTTATGGAGGGCCAATTTGAAACAGGGAATGGGGATTGCTCGGTGCATTGTAGATTACACTCTACAGGTAGGAAAGGTTTCTTCAATTCTCACTTTCTTTCACATTTTTATTTGTTTTCAAAAAATTTTTGCTACGCACTTTAATAATTAGACTGAGAAGAAAAAAAAACGCCTTCTTTGTTTGAATATTAAAGTTCCCAAAGAAAAAAAGAAAGAAAAACAATTCAAAGTTTTTCCAATCCAAAATGTAGAATATGAAATAAAAACACCTAAAATGTTACACAATTTCCTTTCCCTTTCAGAGCTCTAGCAGGGAGCAGACAGTAGTATATCGGATTGTGAATGTCACCGCTGACCACTCTTGCTTGAGGATTACATACATATATAGAATGTTGACAATTGAAATGTAAACTGTTTCATCACTTTCTTTAGCAGAAATGTGTATTTATAATTTCTTTTTATCAAGAGCAAATAAAGATATTGCCTGCAAAAGGAGCATTTAAATGCATAATCCAAAAAAAAAAGAACAAATATATATATATATATATACTCTGATCTACAAAATAATGAAGTCAATATTTGCGACAGTGAAGAAACATGTGATCTGTACTCTGTGATCTATCACCACCATACGCAAAAGAAGCATTGTGCATATGCTATATGCAAACAATGAATAACACATTGTTCACACATCCAAAATGGGTCTATGAAAAAGACCTCTGGGTACATAACGCAAAGTACCATTGTCACTAAGCAGCTGCTGTCTGCAGAATACACAGCCAAGCTAACTGTGTAATATATACCCAAACCTATTTTAAAACACTAGCAAATTCTAGAACTGACAATAATTTCAAAGTAAGTTGGAGCTAATGAAATGTATTTGAACACTTAAAGGGACACCTATAGTCACCAAAAAAACTGTAGCTTAATGAAGCTGTTTTGGTATATAGATAATGCCTCTGAAGTTTCACTGCTCAATTCACAGCCATTTAGTAGTTAAATCACTTTTGTTGCTGTTTATGCAGTCCTAGCCACACCTCCTATGGCTGTGACTGACACAGCCTGCATGAAAATAAAATGGTTTTGTTTGAATGTATTGAGATGGTTGGATGACTCTTTACATGAATTGTGTATGAAGACTTTGTAAGTCACATAAAGGTGTGTGTGGTGGGGGAGGGGGGTTATGACTAGGATTGCATTAACAATAGTATTTAACTCCTAAGGGGCAAATCATTGAGCAGTGAAACTGCAGGGGCCTGATCTATACACCAAAACTGCTTCATTAAGTTCAAGTTGTTTTGGTGACTACAGTGTTCCTTTAAGGAGAATAATAGCACTAATGGTGCAACTACTTCCACGAAAAATATGTTCTTGGCTTCAATTTAATATCTTTAGATAAGCTTTTGCAAGTATTACAATATTAAACCATTAAAAACAAATGTACAACAATATTAAATCATTTGAAAGGTTCATTCAAAAATATTAAATCAAGGCCATTCTGTATTATATTGTAACTTGACAAACCTCTTAAGTTCTGAGGTTTATTTTATCTGAAAAAAATGTTCTAGTTGTTTGGAACCTGGAATAAATAGTTAGCAAAATTCAAAAATATAATAATTTTTATCAGCTGGAAATGCAGGAAAGCTGAGAGGACACACACACGGCTTTATTGGGCATTAGTTTAAGTGCACTAATGAATGTGTGTAAGTTGTATGTTTCAATTCTTTTGCTTATGTGTCAATAGTGACCCAAACTAAATTGTGATTTGGGGAAGTTAATGGATAGTAAAATATTGTTACCAATGAAATAGTAACAATATGTTTGGTTAAATTTGATGTATTGAATCAAATGACGTGAGAATAAGTTTTTCAGTTGACCAACACGTGAATAAATGTGAATGAAAGTCGAGTCACAGCAAATATTAATTTTTTTTTTCTGATCACTCATATTTGTCATTGTAAAATGCCTAAAAACACACTCATTCACCATTCACAATTAATACACTTTTTTTCTTCAAATAAATACATTTTAAATCAATGTAATATATTATGAGGTCGAACTAGAGTCTTTATTTGATGAAACACATGGCTAACCTCTATGCTTCACCTTGGGTGAACTTTTTAATATAATGACTCTTCTGTTAGTCTTGACCTTGGTCTTTATGAGAGAGGGTCTGTCTGTTAATCTCTATACATTCAATGCATTGTTCGTGTATTGCTGAGCCATGAGAGGATAAGAAGTCTGTTAAAATTCTGATAATAATTTTATGATTTTTGGGTGGAGATAAAATCCAGCTGTCATTTAGAAATAAGGATTCTATTGCAAAGTGAGGGTGAGTTTGAGGAAATATAGTAGTTATTTGTAATTATTTGTATTTGTGATGATAGCAGAAATCTGGAACATTGTTCTAAAATTGGTGCAATTACTACAAAAAATAAATTACATCTTCCTGTCAAGCCCTTTAATTTTCATGTTGATTGCTCTACTTTAGGATTTTTTTCCACAGTGTTCTGCAATCCACACTTTTATAAATGTTTTCTGAATTGTGAGAGTGGTTAACAAGTACAATTCTGGAAAAATTCTGTAAAATATATACATCTTAAAGCAAGGGAGGGGTCGCCTCTACAGATCCACAGGCCCTTTAAACCAGAGCTAGGTCATATACCAGTAGCTCTGGAAAGTGTGAATGTTCCTTTTTTATTACCTTATGATATGTTTTAAAAAAAACACTATTCATATACGGTGGAACCTCACAACTCGAACGGTCCCTTTCTCGAACAATTCTGTAGTCTAATAAAAATTTTGAGTAAAAAATGTCTCGGTACGCGAACGATCCTCTGTACTTGAACAAATCATGCCACAAACATGTTCAATTAGATACACTTTAGACATATTTTAAATGCCAGAAGAACAGCTACCTATCCCCATCCAAACAATAATATCTCTTCTCCTTTCCACTTACTCCATCAACTTTCATCTTTACAGGTAAAGTGAAGTTACATATTTATTTAATTTACTGTACATTGTGTTTATTTTTATTCCTATATGATTTTATGCATGTAAGGCATTATTAAATCGTCAAATGTGTGTTCAAATGCTGTAATTTTGGGGGTCTGGAACAAATCAATCAAATTTACATTAAATCTTATGGGAAATGTTGATTCGGGTTTTGAACAAATCGGAACTCGAACAGCCTTCTGGAACTCATAAGTTTGAGTTCCGAGGTTCTACTATATTTAATATATTTTAAATGCACATGCACAGAATTTAATGAATACTTTTAAAGAGGATTTTCAACGTTATATCACTATAATAATTTTTTGTCACGTTATTGGCTCAATTACAATTTCTTTTTTAGAAATTTGAATGAGTCTTAATAAAATATCATTTTAGTATAATAATCATTTATTATTTATGATTATAATTCTAAGTATGAGTATAATTCTATACCTCTATGCAAAGTTCTGTAAAAATATTATGGAGATATGTATTTTATAGATAACTTTCCTTCCATTTTATCAGTGATAGATGTTTTACGACAATTATAGGTAACAGAGTCTACCAACAAGCTATAAGATTTAGGTTTTCTGAATCTATACACAGGAACCCCAATCGATGTCTTTGTCAGTTTATGAAATACTCACATATTAGTGGCTGTTAAAGACTTGTAATGGATGTTACCACTATATAGTAAGCACATGAACATTTTGAAATACTCACATATTAGTGACCTTGAAGGACTTCTGATCAGTGTTACCACCATATGGTAAGCACATGAACATTAAACATTTTCTTTACTTGTTTTTTTTTTATTTTTATACAATAATTTCTTTAAAGTTTTTCATGATTTTTGTTAAAAGATAAATTAACATGTGTACATACATTTTGCCAAAGAGTTTTAAAATGTCTTCCTTCAAAAATCTGGACCAGGTTCCATCCATAGATTGTCTGTCTTGTCCGTCCGAGGTAGCCCTGCCCTGAGATAAAACCCTTTTGATCTGCCAAACCAATACTGCTTGTAAATGTCTTCTCCAAACCAGTTTCACTCCTTTTAATTATTCCTTATATATATATATATATATATATATATATATATCGTATGTCACAAAAGTGAGTACACCCCTCACATTTTTGTAAATATTTTATTATATCTGTTCATGTGACAACACTGAAGAAATGACACTCTGCTACAATGTAAAGTAGTAAGTGTACAGCCTGTATAACAGTGTAAATTTGCTGTCCTCTCAAAATAACTCAACACACAGCTATTAATGTCTAAACCATTGGCAACAAAAGTGAGTACACCCTAAGTGGAAAAGTCCAAATTGGGCCCAAAATGGCAATATTTTGTGTGGCCACCATTATATTCCAGCACTACCTTAACCCGTATGGGCATGGAGTTCACCAGAGCTTCACAGGTTGCCACTTGAGTCCTCTTCCACTCCTCTATGATGACATCACAGAGCTGGTGGATGGTAGAGACCTTGCGCTCCCCCACCTTTCTGTTTGAGGATGCCCCACAGATGTTCCATAGGGTTTAGGTCTGGAGACATGCTTGGCCAGTCCATCGCCTTTACCTTCAGCTTCTTTAGCAAGGCAGTGGTTGTCTTGGAGTCCTCTATGTAGGACTGAAACGTTGATCGTCCTTTACATTTTTGTATCAATACATTTTGGACTTTTATTCCGTGAGTGCTGCTGCATACTTTGGACAAATGGATAATACTAGCCATGGCATGCTAGCACCCGACTTCTAAAAGGACTTTTAAGTGTGAGTGCAGGAAGATTCTGTGTTATATATATATATATATATATATATATATATATATATATAGGTATTACAAGATACAGATTTTATCTGTTTTTTACATCTACATCACTGGACTAATACGGCTACAATCTCTACTTGAACATATATATATATATATATATATATATATATGTGACTAAATATATACATATAAATATTTTGCAGTACAGTGGTAGGATAATTTTTCCCTGCCTTTTGATTTCCTCTGTGCACACGTCTAGTAAATAATATATTATGTTGACTATAGCAAAACAAGTAAATTCTATAAGAACATACAGATATATGTAGCATACTTAAATATAGACCTCAATTTAATTATTTAACTTCAAAGACAACACATTTAGAGAAAGTGTGCTTGAAGAATTTACCACATGTAAAAGACGTAAATGGAAATGCAAGAAATGCATGTGTTAACAGCACATGTGTGTTTTACAGCTTATTTAATAGAATTTACACACAGAGGTAGATTTAATTCACTTGCAACTGTTTTAAATACAGCAGCTAGCTGTGGGTCTGGGAAAGGTGTCACCTGAGAATTGTAGTGGGGTTCAGTTATTTAATATGAGAACCACACACAGAATGTGTGCAGTTAGTAAAGACAAATAAAGTAGTTATAGGCTAGCTCTCCTGGCTTTCCAATAAATCGATGTCTCTTTTGATATTTACTTAGCATGCAGCATACATTGTACAATGTCTGTAAAAAAAAAGGCTTCTACTCATTCATAGCCTAACACAGTTTATTCTCCAATCAATACATGCAAAAGGGTGCTATATATAGAAACATAGAATGTGATGGCAGATAAGAACCATTCGGCCCATCTAGTCTGCCCAATTGACCACACTGACTGATGATCACTGGATCCTAAACTTTCACCTCCAGTAATATCTGATACCAAATCTCCATTTGTTAACACAAAATCTAGTATGGCCTCTTTACGAGTTGGCTCCTCAACAACTTGTTTTAGAGACAATCCCAGTAGGGAAAAAAAAAAGGAAAGAATAAGGGTGCGCCTAAAACAAGTGGAAATAGTAAAATAATAATATGAGAATAGCAGCAATAACAAAAAGTTCGAAAAAGTGTCCAAATATAATATAAAAATGGGATAACCACGGTACCTAGTAGTCCAAATATAAAATGTCCAAATGCGCAAATGGTAGTCCTAGTAGTCCATCAGAAGGGTATGTAGCGTCCCGAATGAGTATAAATATGCGGGGAGAACAGAAGAGAGAGAAAAACTCCAATGGTGTAGTATAAAAACAGAATATGAATATTGTGTAAATATTTGTGGAACTACTCACAATCTTCAGAGCTTAAATCCAGCTCTGGTATGGATAGCGTGAAGTGGAATAATCCCCACTCAAGGATATGTGGTGCTCCTCTTTGGTCCTTTGGTAAAAGGATGGAGTCCAACTCGGGATAAAAATAATAAAAAGATATAGTGCTCACTGTATAGTTGATAAAACAATAAAATGAAATAAAATATACTCACGGTATATAGAGCAGACGTACTGCTCGGTGGATGGCGTATGGGTGGTATAATCCCCACCTTAAGGATTCTTTGGTAGTCCAATATGGTCGAAATCAATGGTAGTTAGGTCTGGATAAAATGAACTTGCATAGAATAAAATAGTAAATAATATAATATAAAAGTGAAAAGAGGAATGTGGCAAACCAGTGTATAATAGCCAGATATTCCTTTAATGACACTTTGATTTAAAAAAAGAAAGTTTCTATACGCGTTTCGCCACAATAGGCTTCATCAAGTAGAAACAATATAAAAAGCATTTGTTATATTGTTTCTACTTGATGAAGCCTATTGTGGCGAAACGCGTATAGAAACTTTCTTTTTTTAAATCAAAATCGAACTTTTTGTTATTGCTGCTATTCTCATATTATTATTTTACTATTTCCACTTGTTTTAGGCGCACCCTTATTCTTTCCTTTTTTTTTTTTCCATTGTACTTCAAGGGGTTCAGAGGGGATTCCATTTTTAAGGTGTGCTGCCTTGTTATTATACTCCCTGTTTCTTATCAGCGCTGAACCTTCTTCCTGATCTTAATCCCAGTAGGGAGTTTAGAATATGTGTGCTAGTACGCATGTAGTATCAATTACATTTTAATCACCTTATTTTGCATACATGCAGTGTTGCCATCAAGCATTGTGGTGAGCCATTATGAAGGACCCCTGACACATGCATACACCCTGTCAGACACAGAAACATAGTTATCCATACACATATCCATATGTTTGCATAGAGGTACTCATTTTCAGTACAAATACCCACTATATCCAAATACACACTGTAACGGTCTGTGGGTACGCTGGCTCTTCTTGGCTTCCTAGGCTATTTTCAAACCATGCAATATCACCTTGCTGTGCCAGAGTATTCAGTGCTATTAGGAGTGCTCAGATGTTCATCTGAGCAGTGTTCAGAGGTGAAACATAGCAAGGGATTATAGACTTTACCCCACACCATGAGTCAAGGCTACAAGGTAGATGTTAAACAGAACTGACTTTTTTGTAGCCATGCAGAGGTAGTTATACCCACAGATGAACGTTTGCATACATTAGGGTCATTAACAGTAAATACAATTCCCTATCAAGTATTCTATCCATAATTCCATGTTTTTCTTGCTGAAAACAATAATCAGCCCCATTAAAAAAAAAAAATGCCCAGCTCCATTTTGTCAATATAATTCAAACAACCTGAAACAATGAAGGCCAATTGTACAATTAGTACCCAAACAAGAGGAACTCCTAAACGACAACCCTAGGTCCATGACATGCACTTCTGACAACACCCAGATATACAGCGAGGCACACACCGATATGTTCACTGTCACACACTTGTATACACACTACCACATATACAATATCTAAACTACTAAGATTCACACTGAAACATGCAGATACACATTGACATACACACATACACACTGGCAATCACATACATTGACAAACACACAAAATACATTGTAAATGTATATTTAAATGGGGATTCCACTGCTTCAGTGAGTTAAACTAAGAAGAAACAGGACCGTGTGTTAGTTTGAAAGCCAAAGGGGTGTAGCCAGGTTAACGTATGAAATGGTAAATTTCTATTTAAAACTGTACTTTCTTCAAAATAAAAAAACATGACACAGTCTTCATACAGAAAGCTTTTCAGCAAGCTAAAGTGCTTGAGGGATCTGGAGTGTCCACTTAAGCCATCCCTCTGTTTCCCCGTTTGGATGGATTCCGTGGATCCCATGAGGAGTAGACTGGAACTAATACAGCGCCTCCAGCTCCTGCTCTAGAATCTGCAGTTACATACATATCCAAGCAGAGTAGGAGGAAATGCAGGAAGAAACAACAAAGTGTGCAGGGCAATTGAAGGACAATTGCACCCGCACTTATTGAAAAGTAGGGCCTTATGGACAGGGCCGCCACCAGAAATGTTGGGGCCCCTGACAAAGCACAAGGTGTCCCTAGCCCCCCACAAAACCCCCCACGTGTCCCTAGCCCCCCCCCCCCCCCCCGCCTGGCCACCCACACCCCACCCCCCTCCGCAGTGAATGCAGTGTGTGTCAGTGCAATGAATGCAGACTGTGTTAGTGTTATGAATGCAGAGTGTGTGTTAGTGCAATGAATGCAGTGTGTGTGTTAGTGTAGTGAATGCAGAGTGTGTGTCAGTGTAATGAATGCAGAGTGTGTGTCAGTGTAGTGAATGCAGAGTGTGTGAATGCAGTGCAATGAATGCAGAGTGTGTGTTAATGTAGTGGATGCAGTGTGTGTTAGTGTTGTGGATGCAGTGTGTGTGTCAGTGTAGTAAATGCAGAGTGTGTGTCAGTGTAGTGGATGCAGTGTGTGTGTTAGTGTTGTTGATGCAGTGTGTGTGTTAGTGTAATGAATGCAGTGTGTGTGTCAGTGTAGTGAATGCAGAGTGTGTGTCAGTGTAGTGGATGCAGTGTGTGTATTAGTGTATTGAATGCAGTGTGTGTGTTAATGTAGTGGATGCAGTGTGTGTGTTAGTGCTGTGGATGCAGTGTGTGTGTTAGTGTAATGAACGCAGTGTGTGTGTTAGTGCTGTGGATGCAGTGTGTGTGTTTAGTAGTTTATGCATGTAAATGTAATAACTGCTATTCCCCCCCTTCCTGTTTCTTACCTGGTTCAGGAAGGGGGGAAGATGCCATGATTCCTGGTGGTCCGGTGGCATTGTGGGGCCCCCCGGCTCCCTATACTTGCAGAGGGGGCCCAGCGGACTGCAGCTGTATGTTACAGCATTTCCCTCGCTCTCACTCCCGCGAGATGTGGTGTGCGCGCCGCGCGGAGCGTTCCCATGGTAACCCATGGCAGCGCTCTAACAGCCGCATGTCTCGCGGGAGTTAGAGCGAGGGAAATGCTGTAAAGTACAGCTGCTGTCCGCTAGGCCCCCTCTGCAAGTATAGGGAGCCGGGGGGGGGGGGCCCGCGGCTGCACCTATACATAGCGATCATCACTATATATAGGTGCAGAGAGTAATTGTGGGGCCCTGGACTGCCAAAGCAGTACGGGCCCCCCAGGACCACCAGGCCCGTGACAATCATTACGGTTTTCACCCCCTGATGGTGGCCCTGCTTATGGACTCTCACCATCTGGATGGAAATTCATTTAACAGGTAACACACTAATTTTGTTTTCCTTCCTTCGCAGATGAGAGTCAAGGAATCGTGACAAATAGGATCTGTCTAATGATGGTGACTAAATGCCAGAGTGCCCTCCTGACAAAAGCAGTTTCTCAGATGCAAAGACATTGACATTTTAAAATGTTTGCCAAATATCAGATTTTGACCAAAGAAGTCTCATGATGAAAGGTCCACAATGTAGCCACCACTGAGTGGAATGAGCAGTGACCTATTCCAAGACGTTCTTTTTATCAAGGGCATCATACTCAAAAAGCATCAAATTATTTCCCACAACACTACCAAACAGGTGCTATACGTTTAATTTTTTTTTATATTAATGCATTATACTTTTGTATTTTTGCAAACATATAAAAAAACAAATAATGCTTTATTAGCTCCTATAAATTTAATGAAAACATTTTACTCCAGCGAATTATAAAGGATTATTCATTAAACGCCTGATTGTATCCAGAAGAACAATATCCAGTAAAAACGACAGAATTCTTATCTGAATGACAATTCAAAATGGCAGAATTTGGTCTGCCCTACTGAATTGGCACCAATCAATCGCATTTACATTTAGTATCTATTTGGAGATCAATGTTTTTTGCAAAATGTGGGACATAAAAATAAATAGAGACCTTATGCCTCCACATGCCATGAAATGTGTGGAGCATATCTACTAAACAGTGTCCACCCACAGTCTCTACAGGTGAGAGCCATTAAATAAAAACATATGGGTATTCTGGTGCCTCCTGGCTCCAACTGTGGTCAGCATTTGGTGGTTACTTTTTAAAATAAAAAGAACAGCCAAAATCCCCACTCCAGCCCCTATCCATGAGCAGTGGGTAGGGGCTAATAATGTAAAAACCCAAAAGGGACCTTATGTCCCAACTGAGCGCCCCCCCCCCCCATAGTTTGCAAATGGGGACAATAATTTTGTTATAACTGAAAAGACACCTTGTGTCCCCCTTCAGTGCTTACCCATTTGTAGCAGGTGGGGTCTAATCATTGTATTATAATCAAGGGAGAAATAATGTCCCTCCCAGACCCCAGTCATGGGCAGTGAATGGGAGCTAATATTAAAATATACAATGGGCCTCTCCGGTTGGAGAAGACCCCATTCATCCCCACAACTTCCTAGTCTTCACTAAACCTAATGTTTCCTACTTATCAGCAAATTTTCAGAATTTCCAACATGGGACTGAAATTTATCTCTATTAATGCCATGGGGCTAAATTCCCCCAACAAACGTAGACAGGCTTTGACGGAGGCCACCAAACTAAAAGCATAAGTAGCCTTCTACCAGTAGACCCACTTTAAATGGGGCCTCTGACCGAAGTTCTGCTCTATCCACTTCCCTCACGATTTTAATTCATGCTATAGGCAAGGCAATATCCTTTCGACTGGTTAAAAAAAATTGGGGACAGGAAGGGTCGATACCTACTATTACAGTGTTACCTCAACAATGAACCTTACACCCTAATTAACGTATATGGACCTCACACTAACCAGGGAGAATTCCTAGACATGGTCTAGCAACCCTACACGAGTTCGGTAATGTGGTTATTGGAGGGGACACATACTTCCTTATGGATAGCTCTCTCGACACCTCATCTGGCACCTGTGTAGCCCCATCAACTGCACACAAACTATCAAAAGACACAACTGCTAGATGCAAACAGATACTACATCACAACTACCTTGACCCGTGGAGGATAATGCACCCACAGACAGGGACTACACCTTTCACTACATAGCGCACAACTCATACACCAGAATAGATAGATTCCTTATACCACTCTCAGCAATGCACACCATTCAAAAAACTGACATAGGACTCATCACATGGACGGACCACGCACCGGTAACATTGACTTTACACGAACGCTTTCCCTCTTTCGGGACAGGCACTTGGCGACTTAATGACTCATTACTGAACGACCCAGAATTGGCTCGCATTGTGGACGGAAAATTGTCTGCCTCATTCGCGACCAACACCACGGACGACAGCTCGATTGAGACTATATGGCAGGCACACAAAGAGGTCATACGCAGCCTCCTTATTAAACAAGCGAGCTATGCCAAGAAACAAAGGGTCAAACACTCTACTACACTGATCGAAGACCTCGCAGAACTGACACACAAGAATAACACTACCCTAACGCACTAAAACTGCGGATCATGGCCATTCATTCTGAACTCGAGGACATGGAACTGCGAAAAACAACTTACTTATTACGTAGATACAAACACAACTTTTTCGCCAGAGGTAACAGGGCAGGAGCACTATTAGCATCACAAATGAAAGCCAAGACTCACAACACCAAAATTGCATACCTTCACACACACCAGGGCACTAAAATCATGAACCCTCAAGACATAGTCAGTGAGTTCGCATCTTACTATAGTGAACTATACAATCTTGCGGACGACCCACAGACAAACCCACCAACCATCACGTCCATTCTGGACTTTCTCACAGATGTCCATCTACCCAAACTTACACAATCCGACATAGATTTCATCACCACACCATTTGAGGCAGTGGATATTAAACAGGCTATTCGCCAACTGCCCAAACATAAAGCACCTGGTCCGGACGGTTACATGAACAAATATTACCAAACTTTTGTAGATACCCTTGCCCCAGGACTATTCAACACCTGCTATCTTAAAGGTCAACTGAAGAGTGATATGTTGACAGCCCATATCCCAAGATCCCACCCGATGTCAGAACTTCAGACCCATCTCGCTGCTTAACAGTGATGTAAAGCTTTACGCCAAATTGCTGGCAAACCGCTTATCCACCATCCTTCCATCCCTCACACATAATGACCAATCAGGCTTCGTCAAACATAGACAGGGCTCGGACAACACCAGAAAAGTACTAAACATTTTATCTCATATGGTTTCAAACAGACTGGTGGGCCTTCTTCTCGCTTTAGACGCGGAGAAGGCCTTTGATAGGCTGCATTGGTCCTATATGTCCCAAGTCCTTCTACACTATGGGTTTCCTCCCACCTTTTTGAGGGGTATATTGGCCCTATATAATGATCCATCAGCCTGAGTGTCCAACGCGGGATTCCTCTCCACACCGTTCTGAATCACTAATGGGACTAGGCAGGGATGCCCATTATTATGTGTTCTGTCACTAGAATACCTGGCGCACAACATACGGTCGCACCAGGAAATCAGTGGAATACGAATAGGGGAATGGGAACACCGACTGTCTCTGTTTGCAGATGACATAATACTAACGCTCAGCAAACCTGACAAATCGTTTCCAGCCTTACTGTTCCTCCTGGACTCCTATGGTGAGGTCTCCTATTATAAGCTAAACAGATCCAATACCCAAGCTCTGCCGATAGACATTCCAGCACTGACACTACAAACACTCTATCAACAACACTCTTTTGACTGGCGCACTAAACACATCACTTATTTAGGCATCAGGATAACCCCATCAGAGGGCGACCTATTCACATACAACTACAAACCACTGCTCACCCAGTGCAGGACTGACATCTCCAAATGGAAGTCATTTCACCTCTCCTGGCTAGGGAGAAACAACACAATCAAAATGGTCCTGCTCCCAAAAATTCTGTACGTTTTCCATATGCTGCCAATACGCATCCCTATCTTGTTCTGTAAGCAACTACAATCAGTCCTTATGACCTTCCTATGGGCAACAAACAAGCCGAAGGTACCCGTATCCCTGTTACACAGAGAAGTCACGAAGGGAGGTATTGGGTTCCCCAATATTTTATCTTACTACAAAGCCGCTCACATAGAAGCAGCAATAAAATTGCATGCTCCAGACAAAGTGCTCCAATGGGTAGACATTGAGAACGGCAAATGCAAGGGGGGGGGGGGATTAGGGACTTGTTGTGGACCCCCAAAATGCTACGGCCCAGCATTCCACAACTGTTTCATACCACAAAACTGGCATTGCACTACTGGGACCGGTTCCATCCGAGTGCCCCCCTCACATCCCCTAAAGCAGTCAGCCCTTGGCTCACGTTCCAAAGCTGGGCCAAACACGGTATACTTTCCATAGACATGGTGACACAATAAAATCAAGTCATTCCCTTCCCAGAGCTGCAACAAAGACATGGCCTACCGAACTCATATGTCTTTTCTTACCTACAGCTTAAAAGTATCATACAATCCCACGGAGGCAGACCTCTCCCACCTCAACTCATCTGAGATTTATACTCGATGCCACAATCTGCCTACCAAGAATAAAGCACTCTCCATATGCTATAGATCCATCATGCAGAATACCACACACCCAACACCTACCTTCATAGCCCAATGGACACTTGAAAATGGGACCACTTGGTCTGAGACAGAATGGACCAACTCCTTAAATGCTCTAAAAGGACAGACCCAATATTACTCGCATGTAGAGGCACATAGGAAACTAGTCTATTGTTAGTACTTGACACCTAGAAGACTCCATAAAATGTACCACACTGTGCCAAGTTTTTGTTGGAGATGCGCGGTATCAGACACACATATGGTGGAGCTGAAAAGACCTCCAGCCGCTCTGGAAAGCAGTAAACGACATCTTTGCAACGGTGGACCCCAACCTGCCACCACTAACTTTACATTCAGGACTATTCCTGATGCTGCCAAAACATATACGCTCCACACACAACCATTCCTGCTTACCATTCTAGCGGCTAGAAACCTAATAGCCACACACTGTAAGCAGCCAAAATGCCCATCAACAACACAATTAGTAGGAAAGCTTAAACAATGCTATGAATATGAAAAGATGTCTCTCTTACCATAATAATATTTTAGGTGGCTGTAAAACTAAAATTATACTTTCCCTTCATTACTATTGAAAATAAAATAGACTTGATTTGCAAAAACCTGCTGAAAAAAAATGCATGGCAACAAAAATTATTCAAAATGAGTCTCAAAGGGTTCTGCAGAGAGTCAGCTTCAACATGGAGAAAGCTTTTATTAAGGCTTTTAATTTTAAAATATCAGTAAGGTGCTAAAGTACTGATTTTAAACCAACAAATCAGAGCACTTCTTGGGCCACTAAATACTGGAAAGTTCACCAATTTAGTGAGTCTTGAACTGGTGAATACAAATATAGCAGCTGCAAAGGATCTTTGGATTTCTCATCCCATTGCCGGAGAAAGGTTTGGGTTGGGGATGCAAGTGGAGTTTCACAAATAAAACCTCATCGGAGGATGCTAACATGAGGCCCAGAACCTCCGGGCAATCTGCCACTTAAGGTGTTGGCTGAACCTAAAACAGAGAGGAAGCTGAGTGAAACATCTCCAGTTGAACCTTAGGAAGGATCAGTATCACTTCTTTTCTAGAAAGGACCTCAGAAACTAAACTTGCATGTAAGGGACCAGCATGCTCTTGGGGAGGTTGAACAAGAGGAAGATTAGCAGATAGATACGTTTTATGAGGTCATGTGTACCATGATATCATTCAGAAATGGCTACTGCGATATCCAAGCTTTGCACATGAACCATCAGGGCATCAAAAATCCTGGTGAACACTTTGGCAGCCCAAAGGGCAAGAAGACAAATTGGTAGTGCTGGTCCTAAGACATGAACTGCCGGAAAAGGCGATGAGCCAGATAGATTTGAATAGATTTTAACAACCACCAACCTCCGCCAGAACCTCAGAAAGCATGATAAGAGTTTCAGTCAAGCATGGGTAGGCAATAGCAGGAACTTTGACACTATGTGACGACTAGCCGTGGGAAGCCTGTTGAGGTTAGCTTGCTGTGTGAACTGATACCAGACACAAAGTTGCAAAAAAAAGTGATACTGTCAGGAAGAGAGTGTTCCAGCTGGGTAATAGATAATCCAGGAAAATAAAGGGACAGATTTTTGCACCATAACTACTTGAACAAGGTAAAAAGTATTTATGGTACCTAGAGTGACCATTTAACATGCAACTTTTTTTGGCAATTACTATATGGTTAAAAATTATGGGAACTAACATTTGGGTGCATTGATATATTAAAAATAATAAATTTAAAAGGGATGTTTGCAAAGTTACCACACTTGCTGTTTGGCTGGCATTTGGCTTATGGCTATTTTACCTGGGAGCCTTGCAGGCAATTTCATAAAAGGTTTTTTAATATCAACACACAAATATTTCAATATTTATTTCCGTACCAAAAGCATAGCATTAGACAAACTATATGTAATACTTAAGGCATTCAGCTTAAGGGTAGCATATGCAGGTTGTAACAACCAGGAGTTTTAGGGTTAAATGAATGTCATTGGGCAGAGTTTAGACAGAATGTGCCTAGTTATATAGGAGCAAGCAGTGCTTGGCAGTAGCGGGCAGTAGCAATCACATGTCATTTTATCAGTTTGGCAGAATATCTAAAGGTGTATGGAGGCTCTCTTGGCATTATAAGTGGCAATCATGGCATGCTCCGATGCATTAACAATTATGTAATATGTACTAAATCCAATTAATAAAACACAATGACCCTAGTCTGCTGTTTTCTAGTTTTCTGGTATTGTTACTATGTAGTATGTTTTTGTTTATTATGATAGAATGCTGCGTAATCTGCATATGGAGTCCATGTGCGCTTTAATCCCACAGCTCTTGATGTGCACTTTTATAACAGGAAGTGAGGATTAATGTGAGGGTCATTCGGGGTGGAAGTAACTACTTGTACACTTCTTGTCAGTTTCTGGATGATATTAGGTATGGGGAACCTAAATTCGCCATCGCACAGCACTGTTTACATGTATAGGGTGATCATGATTGCCTCACATTTTGTAGCTGACAGGTTCTCTTTCAATAGTCTGTCAATGAACTGTTTTAGTGCTCTGTGTATCATTGGTTATCAGACGTAGCGTGTGTCTGTTGAGATCAGAGTTTTGCAAATGTTAAAGTTGAAACACGTCTCATTTTATTCTCTCTTGTAACATGACAAGTAAACTTACTTTTATGGATAATTCCGAATGAAGTGAAGCTAAAAAATTGTTCTTGGCACTTCATCTGAAGATTTTATTCTCTTTATTTTATGATGATTCAAACTAAATATAGTATTTATTTGGCTTCAAAGAAAGGTTATGTTATAAGTCTGTTCATCCTCACAAAGACATTATTACTACACATGATGATTGTGCTAACTTTTGTATTTAAATGGTGTTTAAATTTGTTTGGTAAATAGCATTCCACCATCACACCCAAAGTCATTAGCTATTTTATAAATTGAATATAAGGTTTTATAATAGGGCAGAGCATTCAATTTATTTACATGTTTATTATAGGTTTATAAATTTGTACTGTAAACATTTAAATGGCTGTAGTTGAGTACTATTGAGAATGGTGTGTAATTTATAATTTACTAGATGGCTGTTAATGTTATATTAAAGACAACAGATGAGTGCATTAATAGGCTAAGTACATATTGTAACTATACCCTTATTTTCATTCTTTCTAAAATAAGTGTAGATTTTTTTTTTAATGCATACCTCTTTAATACGTTGAACTATATATATATATTTAAAACATAAAAGGAGTCACACATACTATAATATAAAAAATGACACAGATATGTTTTTGGCTTATGTATACACTTGCAGGAATATTCACTTGCAGAGAGGTTAAACTCTATATGTGCTGCGTTCCAAAATGAAACGCCCTACATACAAACTCCAGGCACATGGCCACTTCGTATTACTGATGCGGAGTAACCCTTTAAAGCCAGATTGGTCAAACTGGAAATATTCTCCAACATAATTATCCAAAGAACAGTATAAGCACATTATAGGATGCCAAAGAACAAAAGTTACCTGCGCTCTCTCCCAAATCCTTATGCATATTTAAAAAAATGGAGGTTATTTAGTTACTCCAATAGCCATTGGAGGGAATACCCACCTGCCATATCAAGGCAAACCTCTCAGGTGGGTCCTACACTTACCATTCACCTTGCTTCCTTGAGCTTCTGGCAACGATACCTCTAATGAGACAGAGAGGGGTATTTTTTTTATATCCACCCCTACATACATATTAACCCTTAATAGGGAACACATGGGTTGGGAAGCAGCATTGTAATATAGCTGTGTGCATGGCTGCCACCAGAAATTTTGGGGCCCCTGACAAAGCACAAGGTCTGGGCCCCCACTCCTGATCCCCTCCCCCTGGCCTGCCCCCTTCCCCTCCCCCCCGCTATCCCACCTGGCCCACCCACTACCACCACGGCCCACGCACGAGTCCACCCACAGGACTCCAACCTAGTCCGCTGACAATGATGCAGGACTGAATGTGGTGTGTATAGTGGAAGTGAATTAGAATGTGTGTAATGGATGTAGTGTTTGTGTGTATTAGATACTGTTTATGCAGTGAACGCAGAGTGTGTTTGAGTAGTGGATGTAGTGTGTGTTTAGTGGATGTAGTGTTTGTGTGTACTAGATGCAATGTGTTTAGTGGATGCAGTGTCTGAAGTGGATGTAGTGTGTGTATTAGATTCAGTGTCTCTGTATAGTGAATGCAGAGTGTTTCAATGTGTGTTGGATGTAGTGTGTGTACTGTGAATACAGGATGTTTGTGTAGTGGATGCTGTGTGTATAGTTAATGCAGCGTGTGTGTCAGTGTAGTGAATGCAGTGTGTCAGTGTAGTGAATGCAGAGTGTGTCAGTGTAGTGAATGCAGAGTGTGTTAGTTGCGTGGTTGCAGTGTGTTAGTGTAGTGAATGCAGAGTGTGTGTGTCAGTGTAGTGAATGCAGAGTGTGTTTGTTAGTGTAGTGAATGCAGTGTGTGTGCTAGTGTAGTGAATGCAGAGTGTGTGTTAGTGTAGTGAATACAGAGTGTGTGTCAGTGTAGTGTGTGTGTGTGTGTTTCCAAGTGTATGCATATTGTGTAAATGGAGCATTTTCCCCTGCCCCATTAAATGTAATAAATGTTATTCCCCCCTCCCTGTTTCTTACCTGGTTCAGGGAGAGGGGAGATTCCATCCCTGGTGGTCTGGTGGCATTGTGGGGCCCCCTTCTCCCTATACATGCAGAGGGGGCCCAGCAGACTGCAGCAGTACATTACAGCTCTTCCCTCTCTCTAACTCCCGCGAGCGTGACATTTGCTATTCCCAAAATGCACTGAGGGAGATTTACCAGCATATTTGGGGGTTAGCCTGTTATGCAATTTTGCTGACGAGTCTTTTTGGAGCCTATGTCTGGTTGAACCTGCAAATTTGTTCGTTTCTTGTGACGAAAAGCACCCAATAAGCCTGCCCAATGGTGTCCTGATTTCCTATTTCCAAATCGTAAGAAGTATACTCACACCAGAAGCAGTTTGCAGATGGCCTTCCAATTGTCCTATTTTTGCACAACAGTTTCTACTTTAGGGTCCTGTCTTGCCGTCCAACTTTTGTCCTCTGGTGTGCTGCATCCAGGGCCTGCGCCACCATTAGGCGAACAAGGAATTCGCCTGGGGCGCCAACCTGCTGGGGGCGCCCACCGGGAAGTTTCCTGGTGAGATGACCCTATGTGGTGCTGAAGCGCTGAGCGAGCGGCTCCCTAGCCACCCCTCAGCGCAGCTGCTTCATCTGCTGGTCTCTCTCTGCCTTGATGGCGCCCACCGACTATCTGCTATGGGAGCGGGATCTGCAGTAACCCCAGCACTCGAGTCAATATATTGTAACCCCAGCACCCGAGTGTGTCAGTGAGAGTGTGTAAGTGACATTATGTGTATGTAGTGAAAGTGTGTAAGTGACATTATGTGTATGTGTCTCAGTGAGAGTGTGTAAGTGACATTATGTATGTCAGTGAGAATGTGTAAGGGACATTATGTGTATATGTGTCATGAGAGTGTGTAAGGGACATTATGTGCATGTCAGTGAGAGTGTGTAAGTGACATTATGTGTGTCAGTGAGAGTGTTTAAGTGCCATTGTGTGTATGTCAGGAAAAGTGTGTGTATGAGTGTTAATGAGTGTGTATAAGTGACATTGTGTGTATGTCAGTGAGAGTGTGCGTGTGCTAGTGAGAATATGGCCAATCATATTTATAATTCCTATTAATATATTCATATATTATATTTAAAAAAGGTTTTACTTACAGTGAACCTCATCGCCAACAGGAGAGGCTGTCTTTCTGCCTGGAGTGCTGGCCTAATATCTTTTTCTGGTTGCACACAACATGGGCATTAGCAGTGATGCACATTGCATCATTGGCAACACCCCTTGGGCTTACCGACCCATATTCCAATTCCATACCTCCCACTGTTGAGAGGTATGTTGTACGCACAATGAAGAATTAATCCCCAAATGTTCTAAAACAATTGAAGGTGATATATACCCGAATTCAGACATTTTCAGACTATGAATTTTATTGATTTTCATACTGCCACTAAGGAATAGGGAGAACTATATTTCCACACTCCCATTTTATATTGTTTGTTAATTTTAAATTTTTTGATCAGTGTTCTTTACCCATTTTTACTGGTCCCATCTCAAGGTGATGTAGGGAATATTTAAGGCCACTACTTCAGTTTATTTTCACAGGTTTAAATTATATAAATATTCTAGACATTTTTGAAATTTTGCAAATCCCCCTGAATTGCTTCCCTCCTAACTAAATCAAAATAACACGATATCACCCTGATCACACTGGCCAAAGTTAGCGTTCATAATTGTTTTTTGCATTTTTAACACATAAACTAATATAAATACTAACTTTAGCCAGTATTTGTGACTATGTAGCTACTAAAAAAGACTGGACATAGCCCATATTAAATACCCTGGGTTGACTACTTTAAAAAATATGTACATGTGAGGTATGATTCAGATAAATATGTACATGTGAGATAACAGTGTTACAATGTCACTATTGATACACTTTAAAAATATATATTTTGAAACCGCAATGTCCTACTTATATTTATATCCCTAAAACTTGGAAAAAAGCTAAGAACATGTTAACATTGGGTATTTCTAAACTCAGGACAAAGTTTAGAAACTATTTAGCATGGGTGTTTTTTGCGGTTGTAGATGCGTAACAGATTTTGGAAGTCAAAGTTAGTTAGTTTTTACATTTTTTCATCATATTTAAAAAACTAAATTAAAGTCAATTATGATATGATGGAAATAATGGTATCTTTAGAAAGACCATTTAATGGCGAGAAACTGTATATGATATGTGTGGGTACAGTAAATGTGTAAGAGGAAAACTACAGCTAAACACAAACACCGCAGAAATGTAAAAACAGTCTTGGAACCAAACGGTAAGAAAATTGAAAAGCGGTCTGGTCACTTAGGGGTTAAATGAACACTACAAACACATAGAGCACATGTATGAAGAGTGTGACCTCCTTTTTTTTCCTTTTTTTCATTCTATACAAGTGCATATTTCAAGAGATGTTGACACTTTTATAAATGAAATTTGTTACAACTCCCCGGCAGTGAATAGGACAGCTGGTGCTTTTGCTTCCTGGTAGTTTAGCTACTGATGGGTAGTAGAGGCACTAAAAGAGGTGATCTGCCAGTATTCCCCTAATGATCTGGCCCGTGTTGCCCCAAGAAGCCACTCATTGGCATCAGGTGGGGACAAAATATGAACAATAGAAGGAAGGACTTGTCAATGGTCTTCAAATGCAAACTTGCCTTCTATTCAAATTTTTAAAGGCAGTCAGTCAGATTTCCTCTCATCTGATTGGCTGAATCTTCAAACGCTCTATAAAGGGCTAACAAGTGTGATCAGGCTTTACTTTTGCTTTGGTCATTAGGCCATATTTTGTCTTTGGAAACATTTTTCAATTGCATCAAGGTTTTTATGATGCATGAAAAGATTGGGTTTAAGTGGGCATTGTTTGACAATGTTGGCCTTGGTAAATAAACCTAATAGTTAGAGGTTACCACATGAAATACCCCTAGCTGTAATAGGACTGTAGCCCCTATGATTTTCAGACAATCCAAGGGGTTTAACAATTTGTTTGCACTATTCCAGGTCATTGAAAACGCTTCTCTATGCCCACATAGCACAGAATTTATGCAGTAGTGCACGGTGGTCAGGACATTAATTGGCACTAGTCAGAGAGGTAAGTTAATTGGAGGATTACTGCAAAAAAAAGTAAAAACAAAAGTCAACCAATAACCATATAGCAAAAAAAAAATATGTATAGAAGGTTCAGCAATCCATGGAGAGGGTCACGTTGAAGGACAATGTGCAGAGCAAACCAACAATCATATAATGACATTGTGCATGTTTTACTATTTGGGAATCGTGAATAGAGAGGTGTATTAATAAATGATAATAAAATATTATACAGATAGTCAACAATTATCTTAGCAGTGATCTCCCAATAACAGTAGTACATGGATATCATAATAAGTAACCTTTAGACTCCTGATAACATGCTAAACCTCTCACAGGAAAACAAAATCTACACATAAAAATCTTTATGACCTACCCCATTGTTAGAATAGACTAGATCAGGGATAGGCAATTTTTGGCACTCCAGATGTTTTGGACTACACCTTCCATGATGCTTTGCCAGCATTATGGCTGTAAGAGCATTGTGACAATGTACATCTCATTGCTACTAACCCTTTCCTATACTGAACAAAATAAGAAGTCACCATATGACTTGTAAAACCGGACTATCCCTTTCATTACTCTCTCAGAATCAATAGCATGATGAGTGATTTGATCAAGTCCTCCTTGTGGTGTCTTCTCTTTCTAACAAATGTCTGGTTATAGTCTCCTATGCCACTGCCCATTTCACAATGACAGAAAACCTTTAGCTCTTTCTTCAAATAATTAACAGTGAGATTTTTTTTTCTCAACCAAATCAAATTTTTTTAACCTATTCAGTATTTTTGTCCTCAGCCGGTATTGTTCAAAATTGTATTCTATGAATGAATCCCACTCTTTTCTCCTTAATAAAGCACTGCATTTTGTCCTGTACAAGCAAGAAAAAATATATTTTTTAAAATGCATTGCTGGATTAATTGCACAGTTCGCTAGCTATCATATACAGGAAATACCAAAGCAAATGTAATAGCCAAGATCTTATAGCTGACACAGGTTAACTAAATATGTCTGTAACCAATCCTCGCAGATACTAAATTAATACATTATTATCTATTAAATCTTAATGGCTTGCCATGCAGTCGCTTAACATAAGCATCACTGTGGTATTCTGGCAATTATACATGCCTACAGCATACAGGTGCTCTCCAGATGAGCAGGTGGAGCAGTGCAATTTTAAGTCTGTTCTCTGTCTATAAACACATCACTTTTTAAACACATCTGGTACGCATCAAGGACATTTTATCAGATCTTACAGTACACAAAGACACTGTTTAGAAGAAAGCACAGGAAAAAAATGATCATTTTTAAAAGCATGTCTTTGAAAAAAAAATAAAGCAATGTTTTAAAATAGCGGAAAATGTTGGAGGACCATGTGTGTGTCTGCTGTGTACGTTTGAGGATAATTCTTCACTGCTCAGTCATTTAAATAGAGTACTAGAAATACACATGATATATATATAACATGATGAGCAGACTGTATTGTGTGTGTGTATATATATATATATATATATACACAATACAGTCTGCACATCATGTTATAAACAGTGATGATCATTGCTGGTTCTGTTTTCCATGTAGTTGATTTCATATGATCACAAAATAGTTATAAATATGTTGTTACATTACATCAGCACTTACATGTTACATTCCCCTGAGCTCTCTGCTCAGCTCCCTCGCGCGCCGCAGAGTGAGGCTGTCATATTCCGGCTTCCAGCCTCACTATGCGGCGTGCGAGGGAGCTGAGCAGACCGCTCAGAGGAAGTGCTCCCTCGCCAGCCGCCCGCCCAGCCCAGCATGTCTGTTAGCCGCAAGGCTAACAAGGCATTTGCCCTGGGAATTTGGGGGCGGATTTTTTTGCCGCCCCCTGGAAAATGCCAAGGCATGCCTTGTTTGCCTCGCGGCTAAAACGCCCCTGGGAGCAACAGAAGAAATCTGAAGTAAGAGAAATTACATGTATGAATATATAACAATTTTTTTTTTTTACTTTAGATATCTTTTAATTTTCTAAATCTAAAGGCATCTAGCAGATGCACAAAAGTATTAGTGTTGCTCCTTCTTTAGACACGTGTGCTAATGTAATATAATAATATAAAACACACAAATGCTGCTTGCTTTCCTCCCATTAATTTTATATTGACAAAAAAGGTTTTAGTCCTGTTACCCAGCATTAGCAGTTTTTGAGAGCTAATGTAATATGTTTGGGCATGTGCAGCACACATTATCCTGTTCCTTTTAGCGGTACATCTAGTACCAGGGGCTTGGTGATGAATATGTGATGTCACATTTCCATTGTCACAGTAGTTGTTTTGGGATACATGTCGGACATATATCAAACCTACTACTGGATTATGAGGCCTCTGGCTTCTCTAATTACAATTCTTTATATTAGTGATGGGACTAAAGAAGAAAGGGCCCTGGTGCAGGAATTTTAATATCCCCCACCCTCCCCATGGCAGAGACCACCGACAAGTAGATCCTGTCGTACAACTCCCACACTGCTTTGCCAGCTGGGGATCTACCATTTGCTCATCCTTGCGAGTTGTATTTAGCACTATTTGTGTGTTTGAATGTAAGTATGTTTTTGTATGTAATATGTGTGTGTGAATATAGAGGTGTATTTTTGTGTAGTTTTGTTTGTTTTCAATTACTGTTGCCATTTGAAAGCAGTTGTTTACGTGTGCATAGTAGTGTTGACATTTAAATGCAGGGGGTATATTTGTGTGTAGTGTTGGTGTTTTAATGCTGAGATGTTTGTACATATACATATACATTGCCACACACACTGATACACATACACACTCACATGCAGATACAGACACAGTGACACAGATCTAGATACACACACACACACACACACAGATACATACACTGATACACATACAGAGGCAAACTCTGACAGCAATTCAGATACACACATACACAGGTATGTGAGATGCAGATACACAAACACACAGCTGCACACACTGAAACACATGCGGATACACAGATATACACTGACACACAAACAGATGCACAGATGTACAGATACAGACACACACATACACTGACACATGTGCAGATACAAAGGCACACAGATACACACAAAATGACACATATAGATGCACACACAATGGCACACATGCAGATACACAGATGCACACAATGACACTTATATAGATACAAAGACAGACACACATACAGATACACTGACACACAGCAACACTTGTACGGATGCACAGATACACATACTGACACCCATGCAAATACACACATACTAACATGCAGTGCAGATACAGACACACACACACACACACAAACACAGATATACACACAGACATACACTGGCTGAGGCTGTTGAGAGTCAGATGCTCCCCTCCTCTCTATCCTCTCCTTCCCATGCAGAGGAATGTTATTTCAGAGGAAACTGCCATCTGTCACTTCCTCCCTGTGCGGCCATTATTAAAGACGCCCACTTACATAATTAAAAGGCAGAAGATCAGGCCCCTGTAGACACATTGCTGTTAGATAGCCCTAAGTGCATGGGCCAGCCGATGGACCCCCCCAAATTGTGTGATCCCTGGTGCAGTCCACGGATACCAACATATTCTGCAGTACTGTACAATAGGAAAAAAGACAAACACATGATTCCAACTAAACCTGTTTTGGCATAAGAATCAATAGCTGAAGAGGACCATGCTAAAATAAATTATTACAAAAGAAAAAAATGACATATTATATATATATATATATATATATATATATATATGATGTGGAGCACCACTCCAGTAGTGGTAGCAATCTATCTCATAATGAATAAATAAAAATAAAAACGATTGGACATTAAGAGTGTGTCAGTTTTGAGCCTATTTCATAGCATGTGCCTGGAGCTGGTGCTTTTAACAGGCCCTAAATTAACCCAGCCCTGGATACAGCAGAGAGTTGAAATTTGCACTGTATTCTCATGCATTCTTGCAGGCTGACTTGACATCACATCAAACATGTCATGCTTTCTTTGTCCTTTTACAAGACTGTGTAGTTATCAATAACTTCAACTTTTGGTTGAAACCAAACTAAAAAATTATACTCAAAATATTCACATATTTTAGACACAAAAAAGCTAATTTTAATGTAAATAAGTTAACTAAATTGAACAGTTACTCATCTTCATATAATTCAGGGAGTGGCTGAGATTGCTCAGACAATTGTGCCCATTCCATTCTTCTCATAGGGTACACTGAGCATATTGTATAAACCCTATTCAACAGTAGAACACGAAAGAAGAGTTTCTGTAATGTGTAGTTCAACTGTCTGTAGTAATTCCATTCATGAAATCACTGCACAAGCTAATAGAAGCTGATATTACCTTACCAAATAGTTCAACGGATTGCTCACTGGAAGGTTTCTTAAATAAAGATGTAATTGGCTCACTGTGGTGAGAGTGATCAGCAGATGCTAGCGTTTACTTAAGAAGGGCCAATGGAAACTTATAGAAGGAACTTCCACCTCTTAAACATGAAGGAGACAGGCAGGAAGTGGAACCTAGAAGACCTTAGGTCAGGCTTTCCCAAATGCCGGCCCTCCAGATGTTGCTGAACTACAACTCTGATGATTCTCAGCCTTTCTATTTCATTCATAGAATCATGGGAGTGGTAGTTCAGCAACATCTGGAGTGCCTGAGTTTGGGGAAGCCTGCCCTAGGTGGTAGTCAAACCATTTTAAGCCAGCTATAGCAGTTATGGTGCATGGAGTGTTCCTTTAAAAGGACTCTATAATAACCCATATCACTTCATTTTATTCTTAGCCCTGCAATATAAATCAGACTTGCAGGACGAAACTGCCTCTAGTGTCAATGAGACAGCCGCCAGAAGCACTTCCTGCATGCTAACGGACTCTAGGTCTCCTAAATGATGCAGGACGTCTCTGCATGAGGAAACCCAGCATCAGTGAAATACCTATGGGAAAGCATTGAGGCAAAGCTTTTTCTATGAGGAGGACCTAATGTGCTCACCGCACATGGGCATTAGGCTCTCTTGACAACTGACATCAGAGGAGGTGGAGCGCCGACCCAGTGCTGAGGCACATCGGTGCTTGAATAAATAAAGTTTAATTTTTTTTATCTCATTACATGCTGGAGGGGGGCCACAAGGAAGGGGGGAACCAGAGGGCACGATAGTGTTTAAAATACAGATTTGTACTTCTAACACTATAGTATCCCTTTAAGAGACCATGGACTATGGGAGAAAGCAGAAATACAGAGAGTGAGACAGAAAGTACATATTGTGCAGAATGTGGATAGATATGTCTCATTGTTAGCACTGGTGCAAACTCCAGCTGTCTGTATCACATTCAGAAGTACCAATAAGATTTGCTGTTCATATATATTTGGATTCATCGCTGGAGGTCCTTCATACTTTCCAGTCCCTTAATACAGAGGGAGATATGCCTGATTTCATCTTACCCTTGTGAGTTTTCTACCACCCATATTCTCAAGTGGTCTCTAACAATATTACACTATATATTGTTTGTATATCTCTCTACAGATACATTTTGCATTTAAATATCTCAACATATATTCAGTTTGTATTCATTTATATATTATCACTTTTTGGTGATTCACATTATTTTGTACTTCTGTTTTTTTTTCCTTTTTCTTGTAACCTGTGTATAGGCTGAGTGTGTCAGCTGACTCTCTCAGCCTATCATTAGCTCTACATTCACAAAACTGAATGACAAAAGGTACGTAGCTGTTTCACTCAGTTATATGAATGGGAGCTAGTTTACACTCTCAGCCTGAACCTAGTCAGCGGCTTCCTGATTTTTTTTCTTGTTAAACCATCTGTTAATAGTAAAAACAAAAATGTTTTTCGGTAAGATGGCCCCTGGGACCTCCTGCTACCACAACAGCTTTATTGAGATGACATTGTTATGGTGCCTGAAGTATTCCTTTAAAGGACCACTCATTTTCCTGGCCCTACAGTGTTAATAGATCCCCCCCACCCTCAGGGTCCCACTCCCACCAGGCTCCCTCGGCGCTGGGGACTCTTCTCCTTCTTCCAACGTCATCGGCTGAATGCGCACGCGCGACAAGAGCCGCGCGCGCATTCAGTCAGTCCAGCAGTTCTTAATGCTTTCCTATGGACGCTGCCGTCTTCTCACTGTGAAAATCACAGTGAGAATCGCGTAAGCGCCTCTAGCGGCTGTCAATGAGACAGCCACAAGAGGCTGGATTAACCCTAATGTAAACATAGCAGTTTCTCTGAAACTGCTATGTTTACAGCAGGCAGGGTTAACCCTAGATGGACCTGGCACCCAGACCACTTCATTAAGCTGAAGTGCCTATAGTGCCTATAGTGGTCCTTTAAGATCTTGTGCAGTGGGACCATCATTTTTCAGTTTGTGCCTTTACTGAGATAGTTCAAATGCAGTTCAGTGTTTGAAGAAAATTCAAATTCCTGTACTTTGCATACAATTTAGCAAATTATAGGATATTTCAAATGCTTTAAATCCCATTTGCAGATTTAAATCTAGCATCTGAATGTTTCTGCACATAACATAGCCAGATAACAGTGTCCAGATACCAGACTGTGCAATTTAGAGTCCATGTCATACCCTATTACATTTTCAGACTATTTGACTGGTTCTACACGGCACATTCAAATAAAGCATCCCCTAAAAAGTGTTCTGTTCTCTAAACAATGACAACTAATTTGCACAATTTGGGTTAAAATAATGACTTTAAAGAGTTACTCCAACCCTTTGTAAATTAATTTTATTTTATTATGAGCTTCAATGTCCTATTTGGCAATATTAATTATGCCTGCACCCTTAAAAACATGTAAAATAAGTCATAACATTCTGGGAAATCCTGCACCAGCGAAGCTCCCTTCACTAAATCCCGCAACCCATCTGACATCACTCCTCTACGTGGTCTAATGAAATCCTTTTTTTAAAAAGAAGCATTTGATTGGACTATTCTCTCCAGCTCAGAGTGGGTAGGGGAGGGAATAGTGGCGAAGAAGGGATGCTAGGGAATTAAAAAACAGAAAACCAACAAAGGATGAGGAACATTGGGGGACAGTGAGGATTCAAATGAGTGAGGGAGGGAGGAGTGAAGGGTGATTTAAGCTTTCCCTTGTAGGTGTGCTCCCTGTGTTGCCTTTAAGGATGGCAGCTCATTATGTCTGTCGCCAGTGTGCCAGTGTGCAGTGCAGATAGTTCTGGGCTGCCTAAGTCACGTGTTCTGGAAGTGCAACAAGCTCTCAATACAAAGGTTCAAATATCTCTAAACATACAGATATCTAACACCAAGACCATTTCTGAAAGCAGAAGTGGTAATGGAGGTTGGAGTAATCCTTTAAAGTAGCACCGAAGCCATTAAAGAAAAGAGGGGGTAGCCCCTGAAAAAAAAAAAACTAAACAAAAAAGTGTTTCTGAGTACATTCCTTCTAAGTACAAGAAGGAAGCATGGAGTAACATGATTCTTTTCTGAATTGCTTTACTTTTATTAATGATAAAATAAAAAAATTAGATTACCATAAAAAGTATAAAATAAATGTGTCTAAACTTTTCCAATTGTCAAAAAAACAAAACTCTGCACAGGAGATGGTTTTATTGGATATAGAATGCTAAATATCAAGTGTCCTTGCCAATTGCTACACCACCACTGTAGATGAATGTAGATCACAAGGAAGAAACACACTAAAAAATTTGATGATTCTCTGGTATCTAAAAACAAAATGTGGAATTTTAAATTCAATTCAAGCCACTGGCACTCGTGTATCACCAAGTTAGGCTGTAGCAGATATGGAACCAGGAGTTCTAAGACACCTTCCTGGGGTAAGCAGTCAAACCTTTTGAGAACAGTTTGACAACTTACCTGAGGTCCACATGGTGCTGGTAACCAACCCCCGTGATGCCATAGGCTCCAACAAGTCGTTACCTTTAACTCTTCTGAGCTAATCCAGGAAGTGCTAGGCTTGCTCATTGATTGAGAGGGTCAGCTGAGCACTCTCAGCCAATAAGCTAACCCTTGCCGGTTTTTAGCTCAGTGCAGGAGTTTCTTGGGGTACAGGAGGAGGCTACTGGTGACCAGCAGACATCAGCTAACGGTTTAACTACTTACCCTGTGATAGCACCAGGCTCTTCGAGAACCATGAACACTAAATCAAGTTTTATTTTAATGAACGCACATAAATATCTTGCTTATTACAAACTTCAAAATAGTGAAGGTACACATTAAAATGAAATTGGTCTAATTTTAATGGCTTGGTTGTTCTAAGGAAACTAAGTCAGACCCTTATAATATCAACTGAAAACATTTTAAATCAGTGTACAGAATCTGTGTTTACTTTGAATGTTTGTCTTTCTACAATGATAAGAAATGAAGTTTTAGAACTTGTTGAAATGTTTAAATTCATCTAAAGATTCCTTTGTTGCTTTTTGGTGTAGGCTTCCAAAATAGCTTTTCTTGAAGGTCAGATCTATGAGTGGGCTCCATGTTACAGAGAGTTTAGTTTCTGTGACAATAAACAAATTCAGAGGTCATTGTTTATGATATTCTAGCTTCCCTTGTTTATAGAAAGTCACATTACTTGCCAATGAATTCATTTTCGCTGTTTATATTTGTTTAAAAGACGTATTCTTTTTTTTTTTTTTTTTAATTAAGTAATTAGGTAAATCCATTAACAGTATATCCCGATTCTTTTTAAATTGCTTTAAATCACTAAAGAGATCATTGCAGGAAACTGACATTGAAAATCGAACAATTATCTGATCCAGCTATTTTACTGCAAATGTTTCAATCATAATTTCAAAGTATTTTTAACTTGAGTACATTATTATTATCCAACTTAAAAGAACACTATAGTGTTAGAAATACAAATGTATATTCCTAACACTTCAGTACCCTAGGTACTAGTCACTGCAAAGCTATGTTGAGTGGCAGAACGGCAATGTTTTACATTGCAGGGTTAAAATGAGAGGCGAGTGGCACCCACACCACTTAATTCAGATGAGATGGTCTGGGTGCCTATCGTGTCCCTTTAATTCTTGTCTTATTCACTTACAATGATGGATGCTTGAAGTGGCCCTGTGAAAACTAAACCCAATTATGTGATACAGCAGCTGGAGCCCTATCCGCTTCCCAGGAATGTTTCTTGACTATATAAGCTTCACTAATTTTAAGGATTTTTACAAAGATATTATGTGATCCATGACTCCTCCTTGCCCAAATATCCAAGCCATAAGTCTCATAACTCCCAATAATGGAAGGCATGAAGTCATGATAGTGGGGGAATCCAGAGAGTAGATTAACCATCCAAAAAGATACATCAGAAAGGCCAGTCTTGGGCTTTCATGCATTTTCTGAAAAACAATAATTGACACTTTTGAAATAAACCGGTTAATCACTCAGAAGAGTACTGCTGCTTCAAGTCAGTAAACTCATAGGGTTATTCATTAAAACTCAAAGAAGATTCAAAGTGATTTGCAAAAGTTAGGCCAACATTTCAAAATTCTCCAAGTTGAATCTATTTTAAATTTGATTATTTTAGCATTATGTTTGAAGTTCAGCTTGAATTCACTATGAATTCCTGACTAGTCTCACTTTAGTGAATAACTCTGTGTTAAGTATGAAAAAAATACATGACTTGATATAAAATCCAACTACTTAAACAGACTAAGGATCTGTAAGGATCATCAGTTGAATAAGATTTATGGGTATTTTAACCTTTTAGCTCCCAGGGCTACCCACACAAGACACAACTAAGATATAATATTATATATAAAAATAGACCACACTTCCTGCACATTGGGGTATTGTGAATCTCACAATATTGTTTTTCAGACTCGGTCCCACATCTAGTTTTCTCATATTACATACAGCCCATGTAATACAAAAGCATTGAGCGACATACAAGTCTCTAAATTGTTGCACCACAACTGCTAACATGCACAGATCATTGGATCAAGGCTTAAGTGAGTTTACGGCATCCAACACCAGAAAGTTCCAGCTGAGAAAACATTCCTTCCACAATTAAGCTTTTACGGTGTGGTTTCTGACTAGTATATTGCTAAATGTTGTTGTGTGAAGCTAAATGTTGAGTAAATATAATTCCATTTTACCTACTATGTTACAGTGAAGATTGATCTACTTAGCTGAACTACAGGTGCATTTTTTCATTTTACACTTGGGCCCTGTCAGGAAGTCAGCAATTGAGCTTCCTTACTGTTCACTACCCAGATGTGGTTTATATGTTGCGAAGAGTCAACAATCCCTGTTTTACTTTACACAAAGGAGCCAATGAATTGCACATTTTTGTTTTTTATTTTACTAAAAACTGACAAACCACAAATCCCATAGAAATAAAATTACTTTAGTTTGATTTGACCTTCCACACCATTAAACAAAAGGCCTTAATACTTCACACTACTTAAATCATTCATTTGAATCATTCCCATTCTTTCAAAAGAAAAGGATTTAAACCTGGAATCAAATCAAGTATACAAGAAGACCACCGTGCACCACATTTTAAGCAGAATTATTACCATATTAACCTTTAAAAATGAGTTTTTAATAAAACTAAATCTAAACTTTGTAATTGGGGATGGATCCCTTCCTGCATTGGAATCAATTATTTAGTAATCATTGAGGATGTGTGGCCTCCTCCATCTTTGGTACAATACAATGTTCCTCATGTGAGGCCTGTGGGTGCACCCAAGCTTCCCCATAGGAATGCATTGAATCAGTGCTTTCCTTTAGTGGCTCCAACCTCACATGACAGAGTTTTACTCAGTCAGTGCCATGGAAGTGCCTCAGTATGACAGCCACTAGAGGTTTTAACTTTGCAATGTGGATTTAACCCTGGAAATATAAACATTGCAAGGTTAAAGAATAGGACCGCTAGACCCAGACCACTTCATTGAGATCAAGTGGCCTGGGTTACTTTAGTGGTCCTTTAAGTGTGACTAAAGCCTTAAAGGCTTTAAATATGCATTTGTAAGGTGTAAAAAGTAAATTTAAACATAGAAATCCACACATCTTGATCCTGCAAATGCATGTCTATCTGTCAATCATTGTTATAAATAGACTTGTGGATTTGTTCCATTATAAGTCTGAATTTGGGCTGATGGCATTATCAGACAAATTCTTAAACTACCAACCCAAACATAGCCGAATCACAAACCAAATAAATGTGTGCAATTTTGTCCATGGTGTCAAAAAAAGGGATAATTTAAAAAGGAAAATAGACGATTGATGGCAATGGGACAGCCACTAAATGTTGATTTTATTCACAGACTAATAAAGGGAAAACAAAATCCATATTTATATGTTATATATATTTAGTATGAATCATATGCCAGTATAGAAAGATAAATGTTCTCTATTGTAAGATCAAAAGTGGTACAAAACATACAGGATTACTCACTAAAGTTAGAATTGAAAGTGCACTCTGGCCTTGAATTTGAATTTCAAATTCAAGGCCAGAGTAACCAATCAGAAAGGACAGATAGCTGACGCAGAGAGTGTTTTCCTTTTGGCGATTTTAACCGTACCCTAGAAAGTTACTCATAATTAACATTGAATTCTCACTTTAATAAATAACCCTGATAGATTTATGAAGATTTGAAAAGGGATGTGAATGAGTTGGTGGGACACCAAATTAGAACCCTGGTAATGGTCCAATACATTTTTTATCCAGACTCTCTGTGCGGTCTGATAAGCCATGGACCTCTATTGATCAGTATTCAAGGTACCATGGTGACGTTTTGTATTCCTTTAGAAATTGTGTGTTTTGGCTTTTCTTCTGTGAAACCCCTAAATTAAACTAAATATCCTTTCAAAATGTTTATATTAATAATATGTGGACGAACACATACATAAAATGTATTTCCAATGTGATTATAATTATGTAACTTTATTTTGTGTATATTTTTTTTAACACAAAATCATATATTTGTCCTAATGTATGTCTTATATCTTTCTGTGTTGAATATGATGCTCAGAACATCTCCTGCTAACAATGATCTGTTTAAAATATATACTGCTAAATTATCAAACAAATTTGCTTTAAAGTGTATTAGATTTACATTTCGGTTTGGAGAGCACTTCTTGATGGCGTTTGTAACGAACTCTGTTTAATTCAAGTGCTGGTTGTGTATTGGCTTAGAGTAGACAAAGGCTCACCTGTTACATTTCCCTCACCCTCTGTTTGTAGAGGTTGATTAATTTATAATTAAGTAAATAATAATCTCTATGACTGTTTTGCTTCAGTACCCGCTTCTAGATATGACAGATAAACTTGGACCTTATAATTAATATTTTCTGATGACAAATATTTGTGCTTTACTATGAACATAACTGCTTAATGCCACAGATCCACGTCTGCTATATGCTAATCCTTGTTTTAAATATTCCACAGCAGGCAACATTGCTTGAAAACGATGCCGTCAATATAAGTCAATATAAGTATTCATGTTCTTCCAAAATAAGTACAGCAGTCATGCTGACTAGTGTACTCTGGCTAACATAATCACCGGCTCCAGCTGCTGCTAAAGTGGATTTCTCCCCCTGCTTGGTCAGAGAATAATGGATAGTTTCCAATGATCTCAAATCTGTCTCCTGTGCCATTTCCTTCAGCCTCCACCTGTATAGATATAAACGTATCTATGAAAAGTAAAAGGTTTTTGAGAAGAATAGACTTATATAGAATTTATCAAAACAAATTACAGAATGACCGTTCCTTCCTTAATGTTTGGCAACTTTCTGCAACTGAATAGCTTCAAACATGTCATCTGAATAAAGATTTGTCGCTTTCTTAAGAATAAATACAGTGTTTAAAGGGGGTATTGCCACTTCTAAGGATTTACGCTATTCAATAAAACATTGAAACTTGTGTAAACCAATTTTTCATGAAATGCTCTGTTTACTTTTATTTTTATTTATATTAAAGATTTATCAAATTATATCATAATCCAGTTCAGTTACGGCAAAGCCACCGCAAATTTAATTTATCCTCTTCTCTGTATAGTTTTTCTATGCTGACAAAGTACGAAGCACTGATTTAGGCCAATCAGTGTTTTGCAAAATATATATTATAAACAGGTATAAATTCATGGGTGCATTTCCCATCATTTGATTCACATGTCAAGTGAGAAGACGTAATCAAAATAGGGGAAAAAACAGGAGGAGCGGTAAAAATCTATATATCCTTATATATTATATTTTTATGAAATATATAGAGTGATTTTTTACTGTTCATCTTTTTTTCCCTCTATTAGTCACTTCTCAATGGATCTGTGAATAAAATCAACATTTAGTGGCTTTACCGCTAGCCATCAGTAATTTTTTCCCATGAATCATCTCTTTTTTGGCTTCATGGCTGGAATTTTGAATCAGAAATCAAAATGGATATGCTCGGCCTTTGCATATTTTATTTAATTCCTGGTTCAGCTCCGCATTCAGGAATTCGGATGATCACTAGATTGGCCCAAATTCGGATGATTTTTGAAAAAAAAAATCTCTAATCTATATCATATCAACTCACAGAAAGAGGAAAAGGAGACTACCTTCTGGAGGTTAAAGAAAAGGGAAACAAAAGTTAGGAAACAGCAAAAGGGTGATAACAATTGAAGGCAAGATAAAGAGCATGTTGCAGAAAAATAGGAAATTCTATTTATGGTTGCAAGGTATGTTATATATACAACATAAGTACACCTGTTTTCAAATAGGGAGCATTAGGTCCCTAGTGCAAGTCATGGTGTTTGGACCACTTTTATTATTATGCCATTGTTAAAGTGGCTGTTAATAATTTGGTGCCCCCAGCCCATGAATTCTTCCCGTAGCCTCCTCGATCCTCCTACAACCATTTTAGGTCCTAGGACTGATGCAACTTACCGTTCCCAACATTTTGCCTGTCTTATAGGGTCTGCTTTTTGTATTTCTAAGAGGGCAGCAGCTGGGAATGCCATGTTTTGAAATAACTCTGACGTTCAGGGTTTTCAATTACTCTGTGTTTACTCTCGCTATATCAAGAGAGTCAACACAGAGTGTAAGTGACATTATACTACCAGAAATGACACAATGCTGGAAGGTGTAGAGCTAATTACAAAGTTGACAAGGCCGTGACGCTTGGCTAAAAATCCACTTGTGGTCAACTTCTGTCAATTCGGAGGTTATTCATAAGGAAAATTTGTACCTAATTTTACTTATGTATAACTTTAAAAATAAGTTTTGTTTAAAAAAAGAAAACTGGGCAGCGAGGAGGAGATTTGGGACATATCTGTGGTAGGAAAAAAGTGACAGAGCTGCTTTAAAGGACAACTACCATAACATTTTCACTTCTTAAAAAGCTTATTACATTTAACCCCTTCACATCAGTAATCGTGTATATTTGATTGCCAAGGTCTGCATGTATACCCCGCAATTGTGTAGACACGATTACAATCATTGCTTAAAAATAAAAACAAGTAATCACCCTGTTGCATCATTCTCTGCCCTCACATGCGGACTCCCTCACCCTGTCACATCACCCCCCTCACTCCTTCACATACACTCTGTCACCCTGTCACATCACCCTCCTCACCCGCACATGCAAACAGCCACCCTATAACATGGACCCCCTCCCACGACACACACAGTCGCCCCCTCTCCCATACCCAGTCAGTCAACCTGTCACAGTCACCAACTACCCCCACACACACATACACAGTCACCCTGTCACAGTCATTCTACCCACTATCCACCCCTACACAGTCACCATGTCAAACTTAGTCACCATGTCACAGTTACCCCACACACTTTCAGGCACATATATGCTACTCAATGCCAGACTTGCACACGTAGGTACCAATACACACTGGCAGACACAAACTGTGATTGTGTGACTGTATCTGTAAACATATGTGTGTGTGTGTATGTGTCTCATTGTGGGTCTCTGTACATGAATGTGTTTGTGTGTGTGTATGTACATGTTTTAGAGTGTATATGTGTGTATCGATTATGTATGTGCATATATATTTATATATATATATACATATATATATATATGTGTGTGCATATATCAAAGTGTATATAAAGTCCAAAAACTTGAACTCCTGGTTATAACCAATAAAGCCTGGTACAGGTTTGGCACAAATTGTACAAAAAGTGTGTATATGTGTGCCTGTATCAGTGTGTGTGCATGTATTTGTGTGTGTGTGTGTGTGTGTGTGTATGAGTGTCCAAAGTGTCAACATGGTTGCAATGTCAGGGTAATATTGTATGGGTAATGTCATACCAATGTGGTAACATATATAATATACATATATATATATATATATATATATATATATATATATATATATACATACACACACAAAGGCGGCTCTAGACTTTGAGAGGCCTTAGCAGAAACTTGATCATTAGGCCTCCACTGACCCTCATAATGAATAAAAAAAAGCAATGATAAAATTAACTTGCCAGGGTCAAGTGGCGGGAACTCCTTCCTGTTTCTCCTCTGCATGTGGCACGGTTTTCAGCAGGTAATGGCATATCACTCCATACCTGCTGCTCTGACTCTCAGTCCACCCTGCAGCATTTTCATTATAACACATATGGCCCCTTACAAACACAGTCACTGACCCAACATCAATTTACACATGCTTCAGACACATAAACACTCACACACACATTCCAGACACACTCACAAGGATACACACATATAACCCGATACGAACTGCCAGATAGACATACGCTCAAACAGTGGTTTTCAATACCAGAGACACTGACAAACATATACACACACTTGTCTCCCAGGCAGATAAACACTAAAAGACTCACATATACACAAACTAACAGACACACATACACAAATGCTGACAGAGACTCACACAAAAGCAAATATGTAAATTTAAGATGTTATAGTCACCCAACTCTTTGCATACCTTTTTCACAGATGGTGGCTTCCCTGTGGTCCAGTGGACATCTGACAGCATCTGTAGACTGCACTCAGAGGGCTCTGATGGGCAGTTTCTGTTTTCCAGCCTCCCCTGAGCACTGAGGACTTCACATCCTCCCAATGTGGCTGTGTATGTGGACAGACTGTACCTTGTAAGAGGCCCGTGCCCTCATCGGATTTTGCTATGTGGTAAGCTTCATCACTTATCATTACTGGGCCCCAAAGCATGGCTGGTCATTTTAACAGATTATGGACTTAATGCCTCTTGATGGTGGCCCTTCTGTCCCAGAATCCTCTGCTAACAACTTCATCTCCGAATCTCCCCTTGTCCACACTCTTATCCCCCAGTTCCATCTTCCTCTATTCAACCAAGCTCCTTCCCCATGTTTTTCCCCAAGCTCCATCTCCTCTACCAACACATGGTCAAATAGCAGAATAATCTGACCCAACATGGCTGCCAGAGAAAAGTTTCATTGAACGTAATAAACTTTTGAAAAATGAGTAGTGAAAATGTGATAACAATTGTTCTTTAATGTGTTATTCTAAGAAGGCAGTATTTAGTTCCTAGAAATTAGTTTTACAATTTGCAGTTTCCATACAGACCAGAGAGAGGTGACGTGGCAAAAAAATATCCTGTATATCTTGATAGCTTTCTATGTTTGTGCCACAATGTAATGTTTTTGTTGGACTTTATAAGGGTGGATCACTTTTCATCCTTAGATAAAGGCAGTGTGCAAGATGTGAAATGAATTCAATCAACCATGTTCTGTGGGAAATTAATAATCACCTTTCTTCATTTAGGCCCTTTTTACTTGGCTAAAGAATTTCTTTTACATTTTCTACTCATTGAAAATGTCTGTATTACAATAAATAAAAGCATAAAATGTGTTCTGCTGCCCAATAACTGAATTTGACCCATAGACCTTAAAAACTCATATCCTATAAAGTCACAGCTGCCATTTGATCTGACAGGTTGGCAGTATTAAAATATGTTTTAAATAGAAAAAAGGCTGTTATCCAAATGATCCACTGAGTGGTCCGCCAGGATATATCTTGGTATCCAATGCTTGGAACAATCTGGAAATAAAGTACCCTAAATGAATGATATGGCTGGACTATAATGTAGATATGAATAAATATAAGCTGATACACTTGTGCAATGTCAGATAAAGAAACCGAAAAACAGATGTCTCCGACATACACAACAGATTCTCTTAAATTATCTTAAGCATCTAATGTTTAGTGCCATTTTACTAAAACAGCAGACATACGTAACTAATGAGCAGATAATATGAGTTTCATTTTTTATTTAAATCAACCATTGTTTAAATTATTTTGTTTGTGTGTACATGTGTATATATGTGATCTGCCACAACATTAAAACCACCTGCCTCATTTCTTGTAAATCCCTCTTGTGCTGCCAAATCAGCTCTGATGCATCAGGACATTGTCTCCACAAGACCTTTGAACACATACTGTCTTAGCTGGCAACAATACATTAGCAGCAGATCCTCCATGGATCAAATTTTTTGTTCCAACACATCGAACAGATGCTCAATCAGATTTAGGTCTTGGGAATTTGGAGACCAAGGCAAAACTTGAACTGTTTGTCATGTTCCTCAAACCATTCCTGCATAATTTTTGCAGTGTCACAGGGTGCATTATCCGACTGAAAAAGGCCACTGCCATCAGATAACACCATTGCCATAAAGCGGTATATGTGGTATATGTGGTCTTCACCACATTTTTCGTTCACTGGCTTTGCTCCTCTTCCTGAGTTGGGTTTCAAAGCTGTTGTATACAGCAGACACATACTCCAAGGAAATCATGTATAACATGTAATTATGAGGTAAAACTGTGTTCTTTGTTGAGCTCATTTGCATATGCCTACCCAGAATCCCTTGCAGTAGTGAAAGCACTGTTAAAGTGAGATTTCTGTGGGAAAAGCAAGTCTTATGGCTTGACTGGTGTGTGTATTCGTGTTTAGCATTGTATTAACTATCCACTTACATCAGGTGAAAGGTTTTTCATCCACACTTTTTTACCCACAGCAATGCTGTTGGTATGTACTTTACAAGTAACACCAAGCCTCCATTGCAAGCCAGTAACCAACCTCATGCTGATGAGTTGCATTAACAACGAAACAGCTGTCCATGAGTGGATCACTGGCTTTGCTTCTTTTCCTGAGCTTTGTTTCAAAGCTGTTGTATACAGCAGACACATACTCCAAGGAATCCATGTATAAAGTGTAATTATGAGGTAAAAAATGTGGTTCTTTGTTGAGCTCATTTGCATATGCCTACCCAGAATCCCTTGCAGTAGTGAGAGCACTGTTAAAGTGAGATTTCTGTGGAAAAGCAAGTCTTATGGCTTGACTGGTGTATGTATTTGTGTTTAGCAATGTATTAACTATACACTTACTTCAGGTGGAAGGAGTTTTCATCCACACTTTTTTCCTCACCACAACTGTGTTGGTATGTATGTATATGTGTGTGTGTATATATATATATATATATATATATATATATATATATATATATATATATATATATATATATATATATATAAAAACTCACAAAAAGATATATTCAAGAAATGACTTGCACTCCAACTCCCATCATCCCCACTTGCCCCAGACTAGGAATGATCCTTATGTTGATAGGTGAATCCAGCGCTCTAGGCCAGGTAAAACTTTTTTCTTTGTAAACACATGAACAAATAAAAAGTCACTGTTTCAGTTCTTTATTAGCAAGGGGTTAAAAACAAAACAAGCGCATATATATATATATATATATATATATATATATATATATATATATATATATAGTTTTTCTAATAAGAACATGTGTTGGTAACTCTTGTCTACATGTAGAACAATATTATATGATCATTTAACTGCTGTAGACACATGGTGCACAGATAGCCTAAAGATTGTAAGCTGTAAACTGTCTGCAATTGGTTTTAAATTGGTATTTTACAGCACTAAATATCCTCCAGCATGAGTCAGATTGGCATCAGACAAAGAACTTCAAATTAAGTGACATCACAAACTTGTGTTTTCTGAACAGGTTTATTTATAGTAATCTGGAGCAGACCTGATCCAATCAATTACTGTAAAGAATAATCGAGAGGGTCCAGATTTTCTGTTTTGATGACATAATCCTTAGGAACTGGATGCTTACTCTAAACCTTTTCGACAAGTAAGGCTTTAAAATATAATGTCTTGCAGGTCCTAAGGGCAGAAAGGGGACCAGGGTTTCGATCATAACAAAACTCTATTTATTTAATTTTAAAGGCTCTTGAAACTGCAAACACTTTTCTGTATATCTGCTAACTCATTGAGTAAAATATTTTCTAAATTCCTAAATACTCTTCATTAAACAATATATTATAAATGCCATGCACATATACTCGATGGACATTTTATTAGATAAACCGGTCCGGTAGTCCTTTGACTCCCACCAGCCTACATTATTTACACCATGAAGATTTCAGAAATTGCATTAAAGATGCCGACTTTGTAGATTTACACAGTTCTTACAGATTTTTCAGGCACACATTCCTGCTGAGAAGCTTATTTTCCATATTATCTGAAAACTGTTCTCTTTAAATCATTTGATTATCATGCTCATGAAATAAGCTTTGTGAAATGGCGTATCATCCTTCTGGAAATTATTAATAGAAGTTGAATTAAGGGGCACCACTGAAGAAGAAGACCTAAATCATCCTTGGGACCTAAAAAGCACCAAGGCTGGTTTACAAAATGTATTCACATTATGCAGATGTCTCAAAATGTATGGGCAGTGATTAGTGCATTTGTTGGCTGTCACCTGGTTATATTTTGTAAAAACACTGCAGGCATTTCTAGGCTACTCCCTACCATATGCAGGAGTCTGGGAAACAGTTTTGCAGGGCTCCATCATACAAACAAATAAATATGTTATTAACTACATATACAGAGCTAGCAACTCATAAAACATCAAATTAGCTACACAGGCATATCAGTAGCCACATGCAAATGCACACATACACTGTTCAACCACAACATTAAAACGACTGACAGGTGAAGTGAATAACATTGATTATATTGTTATAATGGCACCTGTTAAGGGCAGTGGTGTACATACCAGGGTCGCGGCTGCGACCGGGCCCGGCCCACCAGGGGGCCCGGCCACCCCTGTGACCCGGTATGTACCCACAGGCCAGCCTCTTCTCCTGGGAGGCCCAGGAGGCTGCCACCTCAGGGCCCCCCGAGGCTGGCCCTGCTGTCCCCGGCGGGCGGGCGGGTGGGCTGGCTGTCTGGGTGGCCGGCGCGCGAGGGAGCACTCTCCTCTGTGCGCTTCCTCTTCAGCTCCCTCGCACACCGCACTGATACCGGAGCCGGAAGATGATGTCATCTTCCGGCGCCGGCATCCCTATGCGGCGCGCGAGGGAGTTGAAGAGGAAGCGCACAGAGGAGAGTGCTCCCTCGCGCGCCGGCCACCCAGACAGCCAGCCAGCCCACCCACCCGTAAGGGTCAGCAGCACCACTGGACCCCAGGGAATCACCCCAGCACTCCAAAAGGTAAGGAGGCTGGGGGGATTAAATTTAAAAAAAAATGTGTGTGTGTTTGTTAGTGTGTGTGTTTGTGTGTCTATTAGTGTGTGTGTGTTTGTGTGTGTGTCTGTTAGTGTGTGTGTGTGTGTTAGTGTGTGTGTGTCTGTTAGTGTTTGTGTGTTAGTGTGTGTGTGTTAGTGTGTGTGTGTCAGTGAGTGTGTCTGTTATTGGGTGTGTGTCTGCTAGTGAGTGTGTTACTGTGTGTGTCTGTTACTGAGTGTGTTTGATGTCTGTTAGTGAGTGTGTGTTTGTCAGTGAAAGTGTATGTTTTGTAAGTGAGTGTGTATGTATAAAAGCAAAATATAAAAGGAGGGCTGCGCCAAAATAAACAGTGTCCAGTATCAATAGTTATTGAAGATAAAAAGTCCGACCTAAAAAGGTATCCTCTCTGTCGTCTTTAGGTACAGGAACGTGATCTTCAGGTATATATAAAAGATAAAAGGAGAGAACAAACGATGGTGCAGAATGTACGGTTCAAATGAAGTAAAAATTGATTAATGATAAAGAACTCACAATTTCCAGAGCTTCTGTCCAGCTTTAGGGTAAAGCGCACACAGCGGTATAATCCCCGCTTATGGGATTTATGATGGGTTCGTCAGGGTATCCAAAACTCAAAGGAAACAGAAACAGCCAAATAGTGCTCTCTGTATAACTGTATATTGTAAAAGAGAATAAAAAAACGTACTTACAAGTACAGATCAGACCAACTGCTCTTTGATGTCAGCGCTGGTGGAATAATCCCCACCTATGGATTTCTTTGGTTGTCAGGAACTTGTAGAGATAGTATTAAAATCAGAATAGAGTGTATATAAAATATAACAATGAACTAAAAAGATAAATAGCCAGGGTACATGTATAAATAAAAGTAGTTGGGACTATCAGTTAACCAAAAAACTTTAATATTTATTATACAAAATTAAATTTCCATAACGCGTTTCGTCTAACAGACTTTATCAAATGGAATATAATACAAAACCTGGCAGATAGTGTTTATATAGACATAGTTCAATTTAAAATTGGCGCCAAAAAATTTCAGCCAATCAGAATAAAGATACTTTTTTACATCTCAAATTAACAGTATTAAATTATTCTCAGATAGTAAATAGGTTAATGAGGCATATTCAGTGTTTTTTTTTATTAAAAACGAAGATGAGAAGGATTATAAAATTAAAATTAAAAACCAATTGTGTTTTTAATTTTATAATCCTTCTCATCTATGTCTGTCGCTGAGTGTGTCTCTGTCAGTAAATGTGTGTGTCTGTAAGCTAGTGTGTATGCGTCAGTTCATGAGAGTGTGTGTGTTTGTCTTCAGCACTTACCTTTCTCCAGTGTCGGAATCCCTTGGCGCTGGGGATCCCTCCGCCTCTCAGCTCCGAATGCACATGCGCGGCAAGAGGCGCGCGCGCATTCAAACCGCCCATTAGAAAGCATTACTCAATGCTTTCCTATGGACGTTCAGTGTCTGATTTTCACAGTGAGAATCGCGGAAGCTCCTCTAGCAGCTGTCAATGAGAGAGCCACCAGAGGCTGGATTAACCCTCAGTGAAACATAGCCGTTTCTCTGAAACAGCTATGTTTTCAGCTGCAGGGTTAAAACTAGAGGGACCTGGCACCCAGACCACTTCATTGAGCTGATGTGATCTGGGTGTCTGTAGTGGTCCTTTAAGTGTGTGTGCATACCGCGGTCGCAGGGTCGCAGCCCTGCAACCCCTGCGACCAGGTGCCCGCCGCCATGTGTTGCGGCCCCGACCCGCACCGAGTAAGCGCGGGGGGGGGGCCACGGATCAATTTTTGCACCGGGGCCCCATGGGTCATGTGTACGCTACTGGTTAAGGGGTGGGGTATAACAGGCAGCAAGTGAACAGACAGTTCTTGAATTTCATATGTTGGAAGAAGGAAAAATGGGCAAGTGAAAAGATCTGAGTGACTTTGACAAGAGCCAAATAGTGATGGCTAGATAACTGGGTCAGAGCATCTCCAAAACGGCAAAACTTGTGGGATATTTCTGGTATGCAGTGGTTAGTATATACCAAACGTGGTGGAAGAAAGGACAACCAGTGAACTGGAGTCAATGCTGTGGGCCCCCAAGGCTAGTTGATACAGATGGGGAGCGAAGGCTAGCCCGTCTGATCCGTTCACACAAAGGAGCTACTGTAATTTAATTACTAAAAAAAAGTAATGATAGAAATGTGTCAGAGCACACAGTGCATCACAGCTATCTGCACATGGGTCTGTGTAGCCAAATATAGTCCATGGAGGCTACATCTCACAACTTGCAGGATTTGAAGGATCTGCTGCTAATGTATTGGTGCTGGATACCACAGGAGAGTCCATGCCTCGATGCATCAAAGCTGTTTTGGCAGCACAAGGTGGTCCGGCACAATATAAGGCCGGTGGTTTTAACGTTGTGGCTAATCAGTGTACATAACATAGATACACAATTGCTCATAAATTCACAGACACACACTAGAACAAGCTATAGTATATAACTAGCTTTATGAATGCTTATATTATGGATTATTAGGGATTTAGTGGTTAAAGAAGGAAGGAAGGCATACAGTCCATAAGGCATTAAACATAACTGTGAATTTTATATTTGTCCTATTCTGAGCATCAGTATCATCAAATCATAACAACAAGGGTATAATTCCTTCTATAAAAGTGGTAGAATCTGCCAAAACTCATTCACAGTTGTAAGTGGACAATTTGTGGGCAGAGTCTTGTTGAGTAGTGTGGGTAACAAATACTCCTGAAAGCAAGTAAAAAAAGTAATTAGACTTTGCTACCTTAAATATGTCCTATGTTTTGTCATTGCTTTTAGTGTAGGATGATGGCCTATTTTGTGTTGACACTTAAATTTGTTAAAATAGGCATCAACATACAAAAATGAATGATTGAAAATGATGATACCCGGTCACTAAAAAAGAGTTTATAATTAGAATGTTAGATAATGGTCACAGTTAATCTCCAAAATTGGAGATTAAAGGGACACTGTAGTCACTATAACCATTTCAACTCTTTGAATTGGTTATAGTGCCTGGAGTGCCCTGGCACTGTCCCTCCATTCAGTGTTGCATCATGTTCTTGCAGTATGCCACAAAATAAGAGTCCCTGGCCATCCACAGTCCAGCCTCTTCTCTATGTGTAGCTAAGGCAGAGACTGCACACTTCCCCATTCATACCATCAGTTGGAGCTCTGAAGGGCTAAAATCAGTCAGCTGACACTCTCAGCCAATCACAGCTGCCCATTGCTGCTCAGGCTAATACTCCCTTATTAGCCAAAGCAGCACAGAGGGGATGGACTGACGGAGACTCTTGATTAGCATTAAAACATTAAAAAAACGTTTAATGCTGAAAGAAATGAAGGTACCAGGGTACTCCAGACACTGTAATCAGTTTAATGAGACACAGCAGATACAGTGCATACAGTGTCCCTTTAATACAATGTTGTAAAGTGGGGTATGATTTGTTTTAGTGGTGCCCAAAAGTTAGATCCCCAGATTAACATCTACACTTGCTGTGATGCTTTACTATTGTAAAGGCTGGGCTTTAATGGAAAACTGGCATTATTTAACCCCTCTAGTGCCGGACATGTGCCATTCTCATTGTTTTGCAATGTGCTAGTCACAGAGTTCATAGCGTATTAATAATAATATTCTCTTCTATGCAGTCTGTGTTTTAATTGTTCGTACTGATTTTTTAATAAATACTTTTCCTACCTTTCCCACTTTCCGTTTCTGACAATTTGTCTGCACCTTTGGTTGGATTACCAGTTATCTAAACCAGATGTCAGATGTCTCAGTGCTCCTTCCTCAACTCTTCTCCAGTTAACCAGCAATGCATTGATTGTTTTTTCTGTATGTCAAGTTCAGGCAGCAGTACAGTATTATACATTCTGCCTTTAACAATGTCAGATACTTCTTTATTGTCACTCCTGACCCCGAGTCACAACCAACCTATCCCACAAAGGAAGAGTGCCAGATAGGTGAGTTGGGAAACGTCTGCCTTGCATGTTTGCATAGGACTATCCTGCAAGGCACTAGGGGATTGGATAATGTAGATTTTTTAAAAGATTATAAATATTGCAGTTTGCCTCTCCTCCCATTCAATACTGGGCAGCAGATCTACCCTCCTTTTTTCTTTACCTTTTCTTCCTTGTATTCTCTGCTTTTCCTAACTCTTTCTCTTCTTTCATCGGACTGCCTTTGTGGTGTTTGTAGCTTTTGTCTTTTCTGTTTTTGTCACAGCTGAGAAAATGTACCCTGGCCAGCTCCTGGAGTAAGGAGTAGCCCAGAGTTAGAGCATTGGCAGAGGGGGTTCCTGCCATAGGAAGGTGAACAGTAACCATCTCTGGTTGGAAAGAACTTGCCTGGTGGCCAGTGCCCTCCAGCCGGCAGTGGTTTACTTTAAGCATGGTTTATGTTTACAGTTGGTTTAATTAATAAAGCTGTGGCCAAGCCTTTCCCTCCTTATTCAGTGGTCTGGTGTCCATTTGTGGGAGAGGCTTTTAAGGTAGATGGTAAATTATGTTTATGCATGCCTTTGGCAGTTGAGGACTTGAATAATATATTCAAATAAAAATAATTTTAAGTGGATTTTCTTTTAATGAGCATTCCAAGTACCATAACCATCGGTGCTGTTTGTACAAATTACAGTGTAGGGAGTGTTTATTTACTGCACGGATTCTTGTTCCTGGAAAAAAACATTAACAGGAAAGTCCAGTCAATAAACTCAGAAACCTTTGAATTCACAAAGACTAAGATGGAATTGCTTGATATCATATAACTAAATTAGAGTATAATTACATTTGCAGTAATTGATGACAATATATTGTTTAGTGTTAGTGTGCAAATAATAAAGAAAAATGTTCAGAAACCTTTAGTTTATAAATCAGGAACACTCAAAAATTATAATTGCAAACTGTATTAAAAAAATTATAGAGCTTTCCTAACTGTTTAGATTCCAGAGTTCGCCCTTAAAGGGACACTATCGGCACAGAGACCACTTCAGCTCATTAAAGTGATCTGGGTGCAGTGTCCCAGTCCACTTTAGCGCTGCAATGTAAATCATTCCAGTTTTTGAGAAAGGACTTTTGGTCGTCTAACTGACGCTGGACGTCCTCATGCTCAGCATGAGGATATTCTTCATGAGTAATATCCCCATTGGAAAGCACTGTAGCAATGCTTTCCTATGGCGAGGGCCTAATGCAATCGCAATGCTCGCCTCGCATGCACATTAGCCCCCTCCATTGGGTGACATCGGTGAAGGCGGAAGGACATCAGCGTTAAAATTGTTACAAGGGGATAAGAGGGCATGTGGGAAGGAGGATAAAGGGAACTATAGCGTAAGGAATAAAATGTAATATTCCTTACACTATAGAATCTCTTTAACAGTAAAAAAAAAATACATGTTTTACTTATATTCCATACCAGGTTCACTGCTGCGGTTCCAATAGAAAGCATTAGGGTGGTTCTGTGCATGCAGAGTAATTACTGCTGTGCAGTGCACTAATAATCAAAGAGATGCATTAGCTCAGTTCATCTCTGTGGGAGAGTTTGCTATCTTCATGCAGAGTGTGAAGAGGCTAAAAGTCCATTCAGCAAAAATTGCAGGCTGAGAGGAAAGGGTTAACCCATTGCCTACACTCTCAGCTTTGATACCTAAAAAGTCACAAAGGTTATTTTCAAATGAAAATGTATCATCTTTGTATTGCTTTCTATGTAATACAAACGTATAGTTTTACTAATTTTATTTTCTATATTTTCGATAATTTTCTTATATTTTAAGTCGGAAGGTGAAATAACTATTTATTTTTGTATCCCCCAAAAATAACATACTATGGTGTTTCCCTATATTCACAATCAGATAACTAGGAATATTACATTTAATGACTTGAATCTTTGCTGACTGTGTTTTCATGTAAGACGTTACTTACTGTTTTACTGAGGTTATATTAGACTGCAACTGAAAGTGAATAGCTCTGGCCCCTACAGTTTTGATAATATATTCTTGCTGAGTTCTTTACTTGTCAACAGTTGCTCATTTTCTAGCTTCGTCAAACAAAACCCATCAAGTTATGCTAACATTGAGGAACGCTAGCTGGAGGATGCCATGTATTCTCATTTCCAGTAACCCTGTGTTGGCTGGTTTAGCTCTTAAAGGAAAATAAATAATTGTTTTGCATTATTTAGAATTAAACCTTCAATTTATTAACGCATATTTGTGTATCATAGTGTGCCTTATTCCAGTGTCTTGGCTTACAGTCACTCAGTAGGGCAGCCATGTTTAAATCCTCTTTGGTCCCAAGCACACCGTAGTTAATGGTATGGTAACCATGGCAACCGGAGCTTGTTTTCTAGCCTTCGTGTATACATAGAGCTTCAGACCAAAAAGGATTTTAAAGATGGCTTTTGTCACAGATCAAGGGAATGCCAGGAAATGCAGCGAGCAGAGATTTCTACTCATGTTTTATGAATTACAAAATAATACACACAGACGCAACAATAAAAAAATAAACTATGACAGTTTTACTTTTTGCAACCCTTATTGAAGAGAAAGTGAGAAAGCTGTGAAGGGTGCACAAAAGCGTGACGCAAATGTAAGGAAAACCTCAGCCGCGCTGGTACTCACAAATGGGAGAAGAAAAAAGTAGTTATTTTAGAGTCAGCGGTGAAATAAGTGTTGTAGGAGTACAAGAGATCTAAGGGGGGAAATATTGATGAAAGAATATGTGTTCCAACCAGGGCCGGCCTTAGGGGTGTGCGAGCTGTGCGACCGCACAGGGCGCCATGGAACAGGGGGCGCCCTGTGGCCGACACAGCTCACTCATGGCCGGAGTGCAGGGGAGCTAAAAGAGGTACCTGGCTGGAGGATTAATTGTTCTCCACCCAGGTCTATTTAAAAAAAAAAAAATCGCGGCAGAGGGGGCGGGGTTTACCGAGCGGCGGAGGCGGGGCTTATCGAGAGGCGGAGACGGGGCTAATACCTCCCGAAGCCCCTGCTGTACAGGAAGAGGGAAAGATGCTTCCCCATCAGCCAACTGCATCCACTGGAAAGAGGTAAGTGTGTGTGTGTGACTGTTTGCCTGTTTGTGTGACTGTCTGTGTGTGTGTGTGACTGTCTGTGTGACTGCCTGCCTGTGTGCGTGTGACTGTCTGTGTGTGTGTGTGTGACTGTCTGTGTGACTGCCTGTCCTTGTGTGTGTGTGTGTGTGTGACTGTCTGTCTCTGTGTGTGTGACTGTCTCTGTGTGTGACTGCCTGCCTGTGTGTGACTGTCTGTGTGTGTGACTGTCTGTGTGACTGCCCATGTGTGACTGCCCATGTATGTGACTGCCTGTGTGTGTGACTGTCTGTCTGTGTGACTGTCTGTCTGTGTGACTGCCCGTGTGTGTGACTGCCTGTGTGTGTGAGACTGTCTGTCTGTGTGACTGTCTGTGTGTGTGACTGTCTGTCTGTGTGTGTGACTGCCTGTGTGTGTGACTGCCTGTATGTGACTGCCTGCCTGCCTGTGTGTGTCTGTCTGTAACTATCTGTCTGTGTGTGACTGCCTGCCTGTGTGTGTGACTTTCTATCTGTGTGACTGCCTGCCTGTGTGTGTATAACTGTCTATGTGTGTGTTACTGTGTGTCTGTCTGTGTGTGTGACTGCCTATGTGACTGTCTGTCTGTGTGTGTCGCTGTAGCTGTGCCATTGTTTGTGCCTGTGCCTGTATGTGTGACTGCCTTTAACTGAGTGTGTGTGTACATGCCTGTAACCGAGTTTAAATTTCCCCCACCCCTTCCTGTCAAGGCCGCACTTTGACTGACAGACGCTCACTCACTGACAGACGCACACTCACTGACGACACATACACACTCACTGACGACACATACACACTCACTGACTGACACATACACACTCACTGACTGACACATACACACTCACTGACTGACACATATACACTCACTGACCAACACACACATTCACTCACAGACACACACACATTCACTTACAGACACACACAATTACACACTTACAGACACACACACACACACACATTCACTTCAAAATAAACACTCACAGACACACACACAGACATTTCCACTAACACTCACAAACTAATATTTTTTACATTTATTTTAAATCCACCCAGCCTCCCTGGGAAAGCTGGAGTGGATTTCTTACCAGCAGTCCAGTGTGGCTGCTGGGCAGGCAGGCAGGGGGCGCACAGGCTGAGTAAGCAGCGCTTAGTGATGCCGGGAGCCGGACTGACGTCATATTCTGGCTCCCGGCTTCATTAAGCGGCGCAGAGGAAGCTGAGCAGGAAGAGCTCAGGTGAGTATGCTCCTTCGCTGCCCGCTGCCAGCCTTGGGGGGGCTCAAAAGTGGCCAGCCGGTCAGCTCTTGAGCCCCCCAGGATGCGAGGCAAGCAAGGGATCTGCCTGGGGGTTTGGAGGGATGCTTTTTTTTGCCGCCCCCTGCAAAGTGGCGCCCAAGGCAGATGCCTTGTTTGCCTCGTGATACACACGTCCCCGGTGCCTGTGTGTGTTACTGTATTCAGGCAACTTGGTGGGAGGTGGGGGGGGCGCCGTGAAGACTTTTTGCACAGGGCGCCTAATTGCCTAAGGCCGGCCCTGGTTCCAACATAAGAAAGGGAATAAAGTTGGGCATAGAAATAAAACAAGGGGTTTGAGAAGAATGTAGATACAAACTAATAAAGTATTTATAATGTAAAAATTTTTTTAAAAAAAACAACACAATAACAAATGTGAAGTATCCCCCAAAAGATTTGGATGTGGTTACATTGTCATTTATTATTGCCTGTCTGTATGTGATTTTTTTTCCCATTTTTTTATTTATTTTTCTTACGTTTGTTACAAATATTAACCCCTTAAGGACCAAACTTCTGGAATAAAAGGGAATCATGACATGTCACACATGTCATGTGTACTTAAGGGGTTAAGCCTTCTGCCATAAAACTATAAGAGAACTCCAGACAATGTTACTTAAACCACAGGGCTATCTTTGCCATTATTCTTAATGCTCTCTGTAGCCGTGCTGTTAACCATGAGAGCCATGCAGTTTGTTGGTCCTGTGATTTAGGCCTGCAGCCAAAATGGAGACAGGTTGGCAGGCTTTGGAGTTCAAAGAATTTTACAACCGAACAATAATATTAGGGGGCAATAATAGGTGGTTGGATAGAGATAGTAGGTGAAAATAATAACTGGGGTAATTGTGGGATTTTACATAGCCTCTTTGAAAATTGTATTTATGGATTTTTCCATAAGTAGAAGCTTGCCTAGGCCCTATTTCTATTAAAGAAGGCTCTGCTAAAACAGTACGTAATACAGGCAACAACTACACGCATGTAGCCTATTGGTTCTTAACGCTTGCATTGGGAGCAAAGATTTGGACCCCTCCCTATGCTAATTTAGGGGAGGGATCCTCACGAGTTGTAACAGAAACAATAGATTGATCATGACCTACAGAACTGCCCATAGTAAATTATTTATTGTAGCAGCAATGACTGAGGTAAAATGTAAACCCCCGATACTGGGAGAATAATGAATGAGTTACATAGAATTCATTTTGTTATATAAAATATCAGAATTAAATAGTGTGTCACTAAGCTAATGCCATGTGTACAACTGGAGTTCCTGTCAAAAAAGGCTAAGAAAGAAACCTTTAGCCTGTCACATGGGTGTCCAGTAGCTATTTATACATGAGGGATGGATAATCTTTCACGGCAGTCAAAGTGTTCTTTTCTTGAGGGTTGAAAGTAATAAGAAACAACACTCCCAGGGCTGTTTTTCATGAGTAATAGTAATAGGCTTCAGATTATGATTGTGGTAAATCCCCAGAAGCCCACAGGAGAGCATGTGAATGCAAATAGGATCACTCAGCCTTGACCAGTATTACATTTCTGTTATGGTGCTCCTGGGAGACTCTCGGAATATACAGTTTAATAAACTATTTCAAGGTGAGAACAAAAGATTGTGGGTAATATTTCATGATTAAACTGCTAAATGGCAATTATACTGTCAGGTTTCATTTCATTAGAAATTATTGCTTGCAGGAAAATATAAGTAGAAACAATGTAAAAAATAGTGTAATCATTTCTAATTTAGCGTTTTAATAATGAACAATATGCATTTACTTCCACATAGGAATATACACAGTAAATCTACATATATCAAGCTAGTAATAATATTGTACTGATATGTATTGTACCGAACTTTTTTTTAATATTGCAACTGTTGGTTGCTTCTCTGCTTATTTTCAAAGACAGAATTGTCCAAGAGCTAAATGTATGTCTTTTTCATAGCGTATTGGCACCTATATAGGCTTTGGTGTAAACAATCAGTGCTTTAATGAAATGTATGTTTAATCCATTTTCTTATTGTGATATTAGTGATGGTATCGAGAGTATTCGTTTTTTTTTAAGAATAAAAAGTTGTTTTTGTCATTATTAGTGTAGTTAGTAGCAGTATTGAAGGTAGTATTGTACTGCAGAATATATATAAAGCTTAGAAAAACCCACTCAATCCCAGAAGCTTATATAAAAGGAAAAGCACACCAAAATAATAATAAATAACAATCTATGTAAGTATATGTCAGGATAAATAAATGCAAACAAAACTGCAATATTCATGTGGATACTGCCTGAAAAATTGATTGATACAATAAATGTATATAAAAAATATTTATAACTACATAAATGAACGATACAATATAGGTACAGTCCAAATAAGTCCTTATAACTCCAAAATAAATATAGTATGTTGCATAAATGAATAAAAATTCCAAGAGTCAAACTACAAATTACTCCAGTACTCAAAAGTGATGTTTAGTAAATATACCATGTGACAAACGCTCCTTCCCACAAACATTTGCCACAAACCCCTGGAGGAGTGTGGAAGCTGGCCTTCTGCCCACCGACTATGGTCCAGGTCGAAGAGCACTTTTCGGGAGTTATCCTGCCCAGCTGCCATTAGCAGCTTTCCCACGATGCCCCTGGTTCGGTACTTTCTCTTCATTTGAATGGAACCGAACACTAGCTCCCTGGCAGCCACTCGCATGAACCAAACTCATGAATGGTCCTCAGTAGCACTTAGCCGTGACTGCTATGGGACTAATTTCAGCATGAGGACTTCGTAGTTCCCCATCACCTCAGGGGCACTTAGCTGCCCCTGAGGTGATGGGGAATGTTATTGAACTGTTTTCGGCATGAGGTGACCTTGCGGTTCCCGGGTGATTTGGTCAGGGGTTTTGAACCACTTTGCAAATTTATGGAGGAAAGGTGCCTGAGACTGATGGAAACAAATGCTCCCTGGGAACCCGGTGGAGTATCCCTAGATGGAGCGCAGGGGCTCCCTAAAGTTGACCGGCAAAAGCACACATTGCTCTGGAACTATTTTGGGCATAGGACCACATTTGTGGCTGGTCAGAACTTTGGCCTGGTGGCGTTTCCCAAATACTACATGGATGTGAGCGCTATTTGGTCAACTTGGCCACTCAGAGCAGGGCTGTTTGGGGATGTAGGACAGGTGTGGTTTTGTATCTTTTTATTATGTTTTGGGGTACTTTTATGTTTTTATGTTTTGTGTTGGGCTCTAATTGAAGATAATTAGCTAACAGGTCTTTAACTCAATTATCTCCCAGGCCCATAGATTACTGGGAGGGGCTTGCATTGTATTGTTTGGAGACCCCCTACTGGGGTCTGTGCATAAAAGGCTGAGTTTGGCTGATTAAAATCAGTTGTACTCCCTGAACTATGTGTTGTCTAGTTACTGGGAGTGGAAAGGGCTAATCACTATTTAGCACCTTGTTTCAGCTCATGGAGGATTCACCTGGGAAAGTACTTGTAAGGACTATAGCTCACAGGACTGTGTGTTGTCCAGTGTCTGGGAGTGAATAGAGCTAGTCCCCTATCCTGGGGCAGAAGCGCTTAGGTTTCCCAAGTCCCAGCTAGAAAGCGATCCTTGTCGGAGGTACCCAGCTGGGATACATGGAGCTCCACTACAAGCAGTGGCAGCTGTGGGATGGCTTCCTAGCCATGGGGAACCAGCACATTTTCGGAAGGAAGTGGAGATATGGAGAGCACAGAATGGAGGGTATTGATCCGAACTGATCTCTGGAAGGGGGAACTCAACAAAATTCGACACTTCCAGAACGAGTTCCTCTTGACCACCGACCAGCGCCTTTTGGAACAACTAGGGATGTGGATGTCGTTCCTTGGAGAACAGCCATTAGAGGAATGGGTAAAAGAACTGGAGATGCTGGTCATGACTGAAGTGTGGTTGGATGAATCATACTGGGCCCTGCGGTGGCATGCATCTCACCTCTACCCATGGGTGGTCGACGATACATGCATTGAGGGAGAGGACTACGATGGCCCTGGTCTTTTGTGAGAGGTTTTTGAGAATGGTATGGCATTAGGACACCCAGACAGTTCCCGCTTATTGTGCATCAAAGATGAGTGGGAACAAAGCTTGGGCCTTACGGGGATATATTGGAAATGCAGCCGGATCTGACTTTTATTGCTAACCTGGAGTGGGAGCTTGAACAGGACTATGTACGTCTGTTTTGCCAGGTAACGTCGCCAGTCTCCGAAGTGATGGAGCTCATGAACTTAACAACCAAGGGGAGGAGAGTATTGCCCTCAATCCCCAGCAGCAGTGTGAATTACAGGTAGTGGAGATGACCAGTCTCACTCACCAGCGGCAGTGTGCATTTCAGGATGAGGAGCATATCATCCTCCCCCCCACAGCGGCAGAGTATGAAAATACTATATAGATCATTAAATGTTTCAAGGTTGTTTTTTTTCCTTCTTATGGCTTACAATTCAAAGATTTTCTAAAGACAGATCTTTCTCTCCCATGTGTTGTGTTCCCGTTACCCCTCTTTCTATTATATTCAAATGTCAAGCTACATTGTAATTTTACCCGGAACATATGAATTTTAATCAATATATTTACTTAAAATTCCATGCTTATATTAATGCTTCATGGAATGTTCCCCTGTAAATAAACATATTTTAAATATACATCAGATTGGTATTTTGCCAGTACATTATGCAGAAATAGGCCTTACAAATAACTGTAGGGAGTAAGTTACAAAGCCTAATAAAAGCAGCATGGCATTTTGAATGTGAATTAAAAAAATAAACTGATGTATAAAATAACTTGAAATAACTACAAAATATGCAGAATCTAGAAAACTTACAATACAAACACAACTGGATTTCTTTCTTCTGCTTATGTCTTGCTAATAAGAATAACACATTTCTGATTAAAGAAGCATGATTGGGTCAGGAACCTGACCCTATAGTGACCCTATATTCCTGACCCTATAGTGTTTAAAAACTCTATTTAACCTCCCTGCACCCTGCCCCGCCTCTCCACCCCTAAATACAGTAAAATCTTACCTTTATTTATGTCTGCTGCTGCTGACTCTGCCCCCGATCTGCCTCCTTGGCTGACATCATCAGAAGTGTTGATCAAAGCCAATCACAATGCTTTCCTATAGGAAAGCATTAGATTGGCTGAGCTTGTCAAGGAGGCAGATCACGGGCCAAGCCAGCCCAAGCAAAACACAGCCCTGGCCAATCAGCATCTCCTCATAGAAATTAACAAAATCACTGCATCTCTATGAGGAAAGTTCAGTGTCTCCCTGCAGAGGGTGGATACATTGAATGTCAGTGCAAACACTGCTTTTTCTCTGAAAAGACAGTGTTTACTGCAAAAATCTTGCAGCGACTGACAATAATCACCAAAACAACTACATTAAGCTGTAGTTGTTCTAGTGACTATAGTGTCCCTTTAAGGAATGTGGGGAAAGATGTATCAAAAATGAACAGGTGCAATTTTGGGTGCAAAGTGTTGAAGCACATACTCTTAATTTCCATGGTGACTGCTCCTTATTTAGCACTTTGCCCAAGAACAGTACCTGTTGTGCCACGATAAATACCCCCTTTGGTATCTTATCACATGTATTTTAAAGCAATATGATTTTCATAAAAATATGGGCACATCTGCTAATTGTCAAGCTAAAAATGAATTTACTGATATTTACCTTACCAAAAATGCCAAATATTAATTAGTAGGCTTGCTTTTCATAGTTAAATGGTTCCGAGACGATGAGGCTGTCTGCTGGTTCTGCAGTGTTTATACTGCTGCTTGAAGCCAGCTTAAAGCCACTAGAAGTGCTTCCTGGTTGCGGTCCTGCAAAGATTTCAGGACCAACGCTTAACTCCCCATAGAGATGCATTGAGTGCATGCACTTTATCCCCAAATGTTTCCTTATGGGAAAGCATTGAATTGGCTGATATTACCAGTACTGACGATCTCAGCCAGAGGAGGAGTGGGATCCATGGCAAGACTGGCAAGCCATGGGAAATAATGTTAGCAAAATTATTTATTACTTACTTTTACTTTTGGAGGGGTTTTAAATAATCTAAACAGCTAGTATAGCACTATAGCAGTAGGAATAAATGGCTGTATTTCTAATGCTAGAGTGTTCCTTTAAGAGCTCACTCTAGACTGGAAGTAGGTACATTTTTAGTGTGTTATATACCAGGATGTTTACTAAAGTGAGAATTGCTGGGAAGCCAATGTGAATTTCAAATTAAAGGCAAAGCAGTAGTAGTTAAACCTGTAGGAAAGCTAACTTTTTTGGCCTCAAATTTGAAAATCACTTTAAGTTCACTTCGAATTCCCTACGATTGTCTCTTTTAGTGAATATCCCTGATAGGTCAATGCATTGAAACATATGCAAAACAAAACTCGCCTTTAACATTTCTCCTGCCGTTAGCAAACCCATCCCAGACCAGAAACAGGATCTAAAAATCAGGAACCTCTCATTCTGCTCTATGAGATCTGATCTAGTCACATAAACTTCTATAGATCAGATTTGGTGAATTATATATCATTTCCCAACAGCAGTTCTACTAAGCTTATTATCACCTAATTTATGAAACTGCTCAGCAACCTGATATCCTAACATGACGACTATACATTTTTTCACAAAAAATAATAAAACTGTGAATGTGCAGCATTCACCATAGCCAACCACACATTGTGCTGTCACAGCTCAGAGGGAGTTCCATGTGAAACACATACATTTGACAGATTTTGGTTATCAAAAGAAAAGTTTCACTTCCTTCTTTGATGCCACAACATAAGAAAGGGGAGACCTACTGAGATCTATTTACACTATACCCTATGTATTGTGATTTAGGTTGTTATGGTGCTTTGATTGTTCCTCTAGAGCTGGCTTCCCCAAACTCCGGCCCTCCAGATGTTGCTGAATTACAACTCCCATGATTTTATGAATTAGATAGATAGGCTGAGAATCATGGGAGTTGTAGTTCAGCAACATCTGGAGGGCAGGAATTTGTCGAAGTCTGGTCTAGAGAGTGACCTAAGTGTACATTTGTATATTGCTCTCAATTATTAAGTATGACGTATTTATTGCACTTGTATACATTGTGCAATTCGAATTGAAAGTACTCTGCTAGGGGTTCATGAAAGGGACACTGTAGGTGCTATAACCATTCCCTCTCACTGAATTGCCCCAAACTGAATATATTTGGCATTGTGCAGTTTGATTGATGCATTGTTTGGGTAAATTTCAGCTCGGTGTTCAATAATTTGTCCACTAATTCATCCAATCACCAAATTTGTCCAAATTGTAGTTTGGCCTGAAATCAATCTGCAAGTCTATTGACTTGTTAAAAATCTCACTGGGGTTAAATCGTGTCTTTCTTTGGTTAAAAAAAAAAAACTTTTTACTGCTAAATGTGAAATATAAAAGCTGGCATAATTATTATTACACTATAACATCGGTAATAAAGGTGTCATTTTAAATTTGATTTGTATTTGGTATAATTTGATGTGACTGGTCATTTTGTCTTTGCCTTGATTGCATTAAAAAAATGAATACAGTGAGTGCACTGAGTCTGTAACTATCCGACATGAATTGTGCTTGCTTTATTTCTCCCTACAAATACTACATGCATGAATGTATTATGGACCATAGGGAGATAAAGGTAGCTAGCTACTCCAATCAATGAGATTCAACAACAACTATAACATCTCTCAGTTGTGTGCAGCTCCACTAAATAATGGGATGTGGGCACTGTTTTGCAATATTATTCAAGGGATAGCAAATGGGTATTTTAGGAAAAGTAACAATGAGCAAAAAATGATCTATAAATGCTTGTGATGAAATAAAATGCCTTCAGTTATTTGTATTTTTTTAAATTCTTTATATTCGTCACTCAGCTTGTTAAAAAATAAATACAATACATGGGCTGTTGCCATTAAAGTTCACATAAAGTAATAAAAGCATAGTTAACGGGTGGTACATAGCATCAAGTGGTATTATTATTTTTTTTTTTTTTAAACAAGTTAGTCAACAGGTATAATACAATAAGATAAGCCCCACTGGGCACATGAATAAGGTCTAGTCATGAACTGTATGTCTTGTGTAAGCTTAAGTGCTCCGGGGAGAGGGGTGGGGGGAGGGAAGGCCCCCTCCGGGGATTTGCATCAGTAAGTTCCCTTAGCTCTATTGTGAGTAGTGGGGAGGAGGGGTGGGGAGAAATCAGAGCCAGCGCTAGAGTGGACATCTCTAACCTACGACCACGCTGCGTGCGGGCCCATCTGCATATGGCTCTAGTGGTCCTAGATACTTAAGACAATTAAAAATTATGAGATCAAAAGCAAACTAATAAAGTAATAATCAGTAAGCAAAATAACATTTATAACATGGTGAGTATAATCACGGGTTGTGGTGGTGAAATTTGTGGCTTTCAGCAGGATGGAAAATCGTCTGTTCGGTGTAGCACGCTCAGGCTGTTTTGCCTGCTGGCGTAGTGCGTCGAGACGATCTGGGTATAAATTCCCTTACTGTGGTGGGGTCTAACCGGGTCAAGGTGGTCGTGGGCTCTGTTTGCGGAGCCATTAGGCCTAGCCGACTCAGATGTGAGTCTAGTTCCTGTGGGCTCCTTGCCCGGTAGGTAGTCCCTTGGAAGGTGAAAGTGATGAGTCGCAGCATTCCCCAGCGGTACTGGATATTGTTGGATGTCAGGTGTTGAAGGCTCGGTTGAAGTGATTTGCGCCAGCTGAGTGTGCTCCTCGTCTTCGAATGAAAGAGGGGTTTTCCCTCGGGCCGCTGCTAATAAAGTGGTCTTGTCTGAAGGGTTTGGAACCTCACTATGAGGTCAGCTGAAGCGGTTGGGGGTGCTTTTGCCGATTTGGGCAGGTGGAACAGTCCATCTATCTTCACGAGTTTTGCCTGTTTAGGTTGCAGTAATGTTGCCAATAGCGCCTCATGTAGTAAGTTATTTTTCCTTCTGTGGTCCTTCAAAGTCTCCACTTTCTCGGCTGTGCCAAGTTGTTGTTTTTAGAGGTCTGTAATTCTCTGCTCCAGATTAGTTATGCATGTGTCTTGGGAGCCTGCATTGGCGTCTTCCCTCAGCACCATTTTCTCCCATGTGGCCTTCTGTGAGTTCCGCAGGAGTTCGCCGATGTCATGGCTGTGAGGGAGTTTGTCCCACCTCGGTTTTTTGTTTTCGTACCCATCATCACCTCCGCGACAGGTTGGCAAAGTGTGGGATAGGTAAGTGTCCAATTTCCGCCAGCAAATCGGGTATTTTGCTCATTTTGATACGGAGCTTGCCAAGATGCGTCAGTGCTGGTCTGCAGCTAGCTCTGCCCCCCGCCTTCAGTTATATACGTGGTTTATTTAGAAGAGACCATGGAGGTATTTATTTTTGTATAATTATTAAATTTGACAATTTTTCTACTGATTTTTTTGCACATTAACCGTCATTTTGGAATAGATGTCAATTTTTTTTTCATATTTATGATTTATGATAAAAGGATTTATGACTTTTCTGATATTTTATTCTGATTGAAAAATGGTTGGAGTTTCCCATCATTGTAACTTTGGTTGTCTTCTGAAATGGAAATTTCAATGAGAAAAATGTATGATGAAGAGCATCACTGTTTAGATCACTTTAATGAATATAATATTAATATTTAACAAAAATTGTGTTTTTGATGAGTAAAAAATACAATTAAGTTATAAATCTACACCATTCTATCCATTAACTGGTCCTCTTCATCTTGGTTCCTGTCAATCATTCTGATATGCTCCATCCTTTGCACCTAACAGTCATTATAGAGACAACAAAGAGACAGGAGGAAAAATTAAACAAAGTTTCTACTGTTCCTTATGTGCAGTGTGCCCATACCTAGACTAAACTGGATTGAGATGTCATCTACTAAATCTTTAATGAAAATTTAAAAGAAAAATAGAGCATCACTAAAGCAAATTGACACACATTCTAGGTGACTGTCAAGGTTGTATTCAATAGAGTAAATTCTAGAGAAGTAATGCTTCATGACAGATGACAGGTGTCTAACAGGATTATTCACTAAACGTAGAATTGCTGGGAATTCAAAGTGAATAAACAAAATACAAAATACTCATAAAGAATTGCTGGAATCTAATCGATTACAAATTGAATTTCAAATGTAAGGCAAAAATAGCCAAACTGAAAGCAAAATAGATTTTTCTAATGTGGCTAGTTTGGCCTTAATTTTGAAATCACTTTAAATGCCTGGCAATTCTCACTTTGTTCAATGACCCTGTGATCAATAGCGAACAGAAATATATATATATATATATATATATATATATATCTTTTAGCTCTTGATTAAGGTGCCGAAATACATTGCACAGTTAAATAGAGTCTGTAGAGTTTATTTTATTAAAAAGGCTGGCTTCTGAACATTCTGGGAAAATATCGGACATTAGGGTTTCAATTATAGGTCCGTACAACTACCCATCTTCACCAGTTATATAATTGGAAATAGTGAACAAAAGTCTGTTAATGGTACCAATTATAGTTAATTGACCTGATTATAAGTAAATGATTGAGATTTGATTACTGTAATTGATAACATCAGTATTATTAATTTTATTATCATGGTTATTTTTATTAAACTTGTTAAATTAATGAAATTCCTGTTTATCTACACTTAAACTAGTCGATCTATCTGGGATTTACCTGTGGTTTCATGAAAAAAACAATTGGTTTTACAAACAACTGTTGGGTTCTGATACCATATTTCTGTTGCTATAGTGACATCTAGTGGCCACAAAATAGTATACAATACTGCAGCCCAAGCATGTCAAACTCAAAGGCTAACATAGGCCAAATAAACAGTAAAAAGTTTACGTTTATGTGGGCCACAAAAAACCCCAAAAACTTAGAAACATAGGTTTATTTAGAAAAGTACAGTAAAAAAATTGCGTAGCTGACACTGCATGTCCTCACGTCCGTAGGGCTTCAAAGTAAACAAAAGAGCACATTTTTTTTAAGGTGACTTGTATTTGCATATAACCAATATTTCAGTCCAACTACCTTGACATATTAAGAAAATATTTTAAAAAATTAAGAAAGTTTTTTATTGGGACTGCAAGGTTGAATGTATGCTGTTGCACAGGTGTAAAAAACAAATTACATTATCTTGTTGATTTCCCATGAGTGTATTCTTCACTTTGGCTGAGATCAACCATCTTGATTATCTCAGCCAATCCAATGCTTTCACATAGGAAAGCATTGGAAGGCTATTGTGCATGTGTGGCAAAAAGCTGCACAGCTAATCAGCATCTCCATTGGGAGCTTTTAGCGCCTCCATGCAGACCCAATCTAAAACACTGACCCTCCCCATTCTAATACACTGTCCACAAATCTAATACATTGCCCCTAAATCCAATACATTGCCTCCCCCCCCCTATTCTAATACACTGCCCACAAATCCAATTCATTGCCCCAATTCCAATACACTGGCCCTCCTCCCTCCACTATAAATGAATACACTAACCCTCCTCCCAACACTGTAATTTAATACACTGGCCTCTCTCCCCAATTTAATACACTACCTTCCTTCCCCAAATTAATACACTGCCCTCCTCCATTAACTCTAATCCACTGCCCCTCTCCCTCCTCCAAATTAATACAGTGCCCCCTCCCACCACTCTTATACACTGCCTCCCCCTCCTACCACTCTGATACACTGCCCCCCTAACTCCCCTAAATGAATACACTGCTCCCTCCTCAAATTAATACACTGCCTCTACTCCCCAATTTAATACACTGGCCCCCTGCCTCCCTAAAATTTTTACACTGCTCACTCCCTCTCCCAATTTAATACACTAGCCCCTCCCTCAAATTAATACACTGCCCTCTCCTCCCCAATTTAACAAACTACACAGGAAGGTCCCCCAAACCCCTCTACCACTACTTTAAGATGAGCCGCCCATCCTCCATTTCAATCCCTGCTCTTCTTTGCTCAAGCAGGCCAGATGCTCCTCTGGCACTTCGAGCAGGAGGGAAGGGGGAGAGGCTGGCCTGCGGGAGCACGCGATAGGCCATGGGAGGGAAGACAAGAATCAGACAGCAAAATATATTTTCATGTCTTGTGGCTGGTCGCAGCCACAACACAAAGTGGTCCCAGGGCAGGTGGACCACAAATTTTTCTAGTGTGGGCCGAAAGTTTGACATGCTTGCTGTAGCCTGTTTGTTGTTCAGGGAGGTTATTCAAAGTTAAGGGACCACTCAACACCACAAAAGCATTTCAGCTTGCTGAAGAGCTTTATTCATGAGGAGTATGCTACTTTAAGCTCAGTTTCTAAAATAGCCCATTTCTATGAGAAATCAGCTCATTTATAAATAAATGATGGAACACCCCCTTTATAAGAACTGCGGCTTTTGCATGCACGTGTTCTTTGGGACTACCTATCTACTAAACAGTGGATTGCAAGTTTTGCCCATTTTGGCAGTGCAGTGTTCCTTTACGTTTGTCACTTAGCAACATCTCACCTTCAGGTAAAGGAAGAAAATATTTACTTTTAGCTCGTGTAAGTTATAGTATCAATGCTAGACAAAGGTTTACTACTTGCACATGGTTTAAATAGTTGATCACTTTGTATAGCTTTACAAATTTAACCACCAGTGATCATTCCTTACATACCATTATTTACCAAGATATATCTTGAAAAAAGTCTTATAATCTCAAACTCAAAGTTCTCATTAGCACAAACAATGCCATTATAACAGGCACCTAATATTGTATTTTAACTACTGGTCCCTTGATGGTAATGGTGATGCACAGGGAGATTTATAGACCGTGAATTTCTCTTCAATCACTACCTTTTTTGGTTGGTTAGTATCTTCATGCTGAGATTGCACGTAGGCAGTATGAAGGTAGATTCTCGCACCATAACTTATTCAAGGAACAAAAGATAGTTTGGATTTTATTATTTGTGTTGTTATTTGTGTTTGGAGCATAAAAAGTAAGTGTCTTGAAAAAATAACTAATTGAACTGCTGCATGGAACCATAGCTTGATATATTTTGTAGGATCTAGAAAGAAGACTATATGGTTATGACCTCTAGTGGACATTTACAACTTGTTTTACTAAATGAATAGCCTCTCTGCTGCTGGATTCAGTTATGCTTGGAATTTAGTATAGAGATCAGTGATATTCACTATTGTGGCTTGGTAGGATGGTTTTTGAGTTTAAATAAGCTAAGTCAGTGGAAATGTTTCTTTAGCGTACAAAGTACAAGCATTTTTATTATAGCTGCAATCAGTGACAACATTGACATAGCTGTTTGTAACTATAAACAGTAACACGAATAAAAAAAAAAAGACATGCTAATGTCTCTGAGACACTAGCATGCCACAAGAGAGTCCCGATCCGCTCTCTCACACTCAGGTTGCTCCATGTTAAATTCATGACCATATACAAGTGTGAGTCCCCTCGGACTTTCACACAAAAACAGAAAAAACGAGTTGCCTCTTCTGTTTTTCATTTTCAGCATTATATTAATAATGGCCTATGAGATTCCCTTTTATAAAATAATACCAAGAGATAAGAGAAGTCTCCTGGGACATTCTATAAAATATATTATGGGTTCAAAATTGGAAAACAATGAAATAGTGTATCCGAGCTTTCACTAATTTCCAATGCACCTCAGGTGTATAAGAACGATGTTTCCCCAACACCTGCAATACATAAAACAAACCCAGAAAGATGTGTTTGTGCGTTGAAAGGAGTATACACCATTCACCTAGTGGATAATTAGGGATTATTCTAGCTTTCAGTGAACGAATAATCTGAATTTTATTAAAGACAGGAGGCGAATATTTGCTTATCTTTCTTTACTGTAACTCCCAGCAGCAAAGAAATGGTTAACAATGTTGTATGGAAAAATCAACCAATCATAACATATCTCAACTACAATATAGTGTCATCAGACTCCTCCCACTTCCTCTTTCTTGGTGTTGCCGGTCAGTAGCAAAGTCAACCCTGTAAACTGGAACTGGAACATTTCTCGAGGCTGTAACTCGCGATGAAGTCAACCATGTAAACGGAAAGGTGATCGAACAAACTTCAGATCTTCACACTAAAAGAGAAGAAGAGAGACTTTGTGAAAGTAAGGTTTCTCGGACAAGAGAAAATATATAGTTATACCCCCTATTTCCAATTATAGTTTAGACGAATTGGCAGAGTTAGAAAAGGACCTATCAGTATCCTGTGAGATAGATATATAATCGCAAAATGAACAAATCGTATATTGCAAACTTGGATGCAAGGAACGGTATCATGCATTAAACATTGGTTATGAGACTTACCTCGAGGGTGGGTTCCGGAGTGAACGAAGGGAGGGAAAATATTCGCCTCCTGTCTTTAATAAAATTCAGATTATTCGTTCACTGAAAGCTAGAATAATCCCTAATTTTATGGCAAGACAGGAGGCTTCATATTTGCTGTTTTAACGCTCTTGAATAATAGAAGAAGCTGCATGTGGTGTTGGTTTAAAATAAAAAGTTCAAAAGGTAGATTCCCTTGACCAATCTGCGCAGGACAAAATATCCGCCAGTGAACTGCCGGCATGGAAGGCAGAGGATGCGGCCGCCCCCCTAACGGAGTGGGCTCTGAATGAGCTATCAATTCCCGCTTGGATAAGTAACCATCTTATCCAGCGAGCGATAGTGGGGGAAGAGACCGGTTTGTGAGGTCTGACGTAAGAGATGAAAAGGGGGCCGGTAGGGGAACGTAGGGTGGCAGTTGTCTCCGTGTAACAACGGGTACACAGCACCACACAGAGGGCCGGCCTGTCGGGAAAGTATGGGTAAAAAACAGACGAGAAGTTCGTCTTAGTGCGCCTAGTAATCATAAATCGGACACCTTCGGGTGAATCGAAAACTTGAACGTTAGAAACTCTGCGGAAGGACACCAGGCACAGTAGCAGGGCTAGTTTTGCAGAGAGTTGTCGAAGGGATAAGGCCTCGTTAGGGGGCCAGGACTCTAACAGTGCGAAAACTTGAGATATATCCCAGAACTCAGAATATTTGGCAGAGGGTGGCCTCGTCAAACGAATGCCTCGTAAAAGTCTGCACACAGAAGGGTGTTATCCAACTAAGAAATTATCAATAGGGTCATGGCCCGCCGAAATGGTGGAACTAAAAATATTAATCGACCGGTAGGATTTACCCTGATCGAAAAGTGATGATAAAAAATTTAGAATGGATGAAAGAGATGCTGAAACGGGATCGAAATCCCTCTCCAGACACCAGCTGACCCAAACTCGCCATGCGGCGAGGTAGGTTCGCCTGGTCCCTGGAGCCCATGAATCCCACAGGAGTGTTTGAGCAGTTCTTGAAAGTCCTGCGGCATGCCAAGCACCCCTGAAACTGTCCAGGCCACTAATTGAAGGTGGTCTTGTAAGGCGAGCGGGTGGTAGTCGTCCGTTGAGTTCTTGAGGACTCGATGTGAGCGAGGTAGGAGGATGGGATAATCCGTGGAAAGTTCCAGAAGGGTGGGGAACCACGTCTGGGCACGCCATAGAGTGGTAACTATCACAACTCTGACACCCTGTGATTTGACCTGGTGGAGAGTCCGTTGAATCATTGAGAAAGGAGGGAAGGCATAGGCTCCGCTACGTGGCCAAGGTTGGAGAAAGGCGTCGACAGCTAGAGATAGAGGGTCTGGTAACCAGCTGAAAAAATCGTCTGTCTGATGATTCAGCCAAGACGCGAAGAGGTCGAGGGTGAGCGGTCCCCGCAACAGGTGAATGCGGTGGAATAGGAGAGGATCTAATTGCCAGTCGCTGGCATCCCTCCAGTGACGTGAAAACCAATCCGCGACTAAGTTGTCGGGTCCCGGGAGATATTCTGCCCGAATAGATAGATTCCTGTCTAAGCAGAACTGATACAGATCCTTGGTGAGGTCTGACAGTAGTTTCGATTTGGACCCTCCGAGTCGGTTTACGTACCGTACTGCGGAGATGTTGTCCATCCGAAGTACCAGAGAGCAGTTGGAGGCTTCTTTGGCAAAGCTGCGGATCGCAAAGGATCCGGCAATGAGCTCGAGACAATTTATGTGAAGTGCCTGTTCTGAAGGGGACCAGAGACCCCCTGTGTATGTTTGGGCGCAAGTAGCACCCCAACCAAGTAGGCTGGCATCGGATTCTAGAATAAAATCTGGTTGAGATCCGAAAATCGCTTTCCCATTCCAGGCTTCCATATTGCGAAGCCACCAATGAAGTTCGATGAGAACTTCGTCTGTTAGGGAAATGAATTGTTCGTAAGAGGTTGAGCGATGTAAATAGGAGGTTTTCAGCCGTTGCATTGCTCTGTAATGTAAGGGCCCTGGAAAAATAGCCTGAATTGATGCGGATAGGAGACCTAGAACGTGTGCTAGGTCGCAGAGTTGAGGTCGTTGTGACCTGAGTAATTTTTGAATCTCTCGTTTTATGTTTTTGATTTTGGAGTAGGGTAACTGTAGAGTTGCCTGAACTGAATCTATCTGAAAAACCCAGAAACTGGACTATCTGAGAAAGCTCCAGATCTGACTTCTGGTAATTTATGACAAAACCCAAGTTTTGAAGGAGGGCAGAGGTCATGTGTGTGTGTTTGTGAAGTAATTGTTGGTCCTGGGCCATGATCAGGATATCGTCCAAATATATAATGGAACGTATGCCCTGAGAGCGAAGGAGCGCCATGACCGGTTTCATTAACTTGGTGAAACACCAAGGGGCAGAGCAAAGTCCGAAGGGGAGGCAGGTGAACTGCCAAATGTCTCCTTGCCATAGGAATTGGAGGAAAGCACGGTGACTCTGTGCGATTGGGACTGTCAGATAAGCATCCTTGAGGTCGAATCTGGAGAACCAGTCTCCCACGCAGAGCAAGTCTCTGAGAAGATGGATTCCTTCCATCTTGAAATGACGGTATGTGATAAAGCGATTCAACGCCTTGAGGTTGATAATGGGACGGTGGTCCCCCGTTTTTTTCCGAACAAGAAATATGTTGCTGAGGAAGGTGCAAGGGAAAGGCGAAGGTTCGATCGCCCCTTTGTGTACCAATTTTGTCAGTTCTGTGTTCAAGGTTAGAGTGTCTGCTTTTGACATCTTTAAGGATGTCGGAGGAGAGTGTTGTACTGGGTGTGTAAAAAAGTCTATCTTGAAACCTCTGACTGTATGAAGGATCCAAAGATCCTGAGAAAGGAGCTGCCACTGTTGGAAAAAGGAAGTTAAGCGACCTGCGAAAGATATATGTTTCAAATAAGCAAGGTCCATTACCTGAAGCAGTGCGTCCGCGCAGGGATGCAGAGCCACGTCCTCGTATCGAGCCTCTGGTGCTGAACAGTTGTCTGTGGTAGGGTCGTGTATATCCTGTGGACCAATAATCTGTGGGTCGGGGCCTGTAGCCTGTAAAGGCTGCTCTACTGGTAGCTCGGCCCCTGGAGCGACCCCAGCTCTCCCAGAAAAACGATGGTTATGGGAGCGGAAAACCCTACGTAGAGAGGACTGGGCTTTATTAAGTGTGGTAAAAACCGAGACATGCTTGGAGAGGTCTCGCATGAAACTGTTACCAAACAAAAGACCATCGGCCTCTGGGCCTAGTTCTTTGGTACTCAGGTCTACTAATTTGGCATCGATTTTATAAAGTGCCGCTCAATCGAAATTGCCACATTGGCATTGCCCAATAAACATAGGGCCCTCTGTGCCCATTCTCTAATGGTATGCGGATCAAGTTCACCGCTTGTGAGTGCCTCATCTGCCAGTATGAATATTTGAATTATAGGGCCTGAAATGTCTAATAATTTGTCTTGAGTCGCTTTCAAGCCCTGCCCAATACCCTTACGAGGGTCTTTACCTGATTTTGTCAAATAGGTGACCAGCATAGGGTCGAATTCAGGGGTAAAGGCAACTTTGCCTGGAATTGTAGGTCTCGGACATTCAGCCCTTAGTTTGTTTCTAATTTCTTTTTCGAGGGGCTTGCGAAGCCACAGTTTACAAAAATTAGCAATATGGTCCGGGGGAGCCCATTCTGCTGAGCGCGGATGACAAATCACCCTTGGGTTAAAAAGGGGATGGCCTGAGGCATCCAGGAGGGTGTCTGAGTCAGGCACTTTACTCTTGGGGTCCTGTCCCATAAAAGTTTATTTTACAAACTCTGATGTTGAGGAATCCTGGGGCGCATTCGCCATGGGATCCTCATCAGAGTAATTTGGATCATAGTCACTTAAAATATGGCCAGACAAACGTGAGGTGGAACCCTCCAGAGGGTCTGTGGCATCCTGCGTAACATATGGGTTAGAATGTTTAATGACCTTTGCAGGAGCTTTGCCTTTGCCCGCAGTAGCGCTATTCCCTTTCCAGGGTCTCTTGCGCGGGGCGTTGTCTTGGTCAGAGACATGAGAATCCTCCGAGTCAGAGGGTTGTTGAGTAGAGGGGTGTACCTCAGTGGTGCATTCATGGTAGGCTGCCAAGGCCTTAGGAATGGACTCCGCTATAGTGGAGAAAAGCCATTCTTTAAGTTCGGCAGAGATGGCAGGGTCTTGGCGGTCTGACATAATGGGATGCTTAATTAAATAGGTAACGTTAGGGTTGCAAATGAAGATGAGGTCTCTCAAATTACAATATGAGAAGAGGTGGGGGTCACCCACGAGATGTCAAAACAGTGGGGTTTACCCACAAATGCTTGGCACAAGTAAAAAACCTGGTTGTAAAAACAAATAATAGGGGGTCACCCTATTGGGCAGTTTGGTGGATAAAATTATTGTACAGTGAAAAAGGTGGGGATCACCCACTAGGATTTAACTTTTTTTTAATTTTTTTTTTTTTATATATATATATATATATATATACATAGATAAATATGTACAGTGAGAAAATGGGGGTCACCCAGAAAATAAATCAGGTGGGGTCAGCCACACAGCTATTACACGCAGTGGTGTGCTCAGTAGGTGGTGTCAGCCACACAGATATTTCACACAGGAGTGTGCTCAGTAAGTGGTGTCAGCCACTCAAGTATTTACAGTTTGAGAATTTTATATGCAAGTGGGGTTCACCCACAATAGGGAAAATATAGTCAGCCACACAAGGTTGATAAAATATATATGTGTATATTACCCACACTAATAAAAAAAAAATATATATATACAAACAGATCAGGGGGAGGGGTTCACCCAAATTTCAGCAGTCTGGTCCTGTAGAGCAAACCTGCAAGCAGATGAGAAAAGATCAGTAAACTGATCGTATTGGAAATGAGATGCCCATATGAAAAAGGGTGGAGGAGGCAGAAAGCATAAACTTACCTGTCACAAGCCAGGCAAGAGTGAAACACTATGTGCTGGAGTAACTGGATCCGCTGAAGGAGCAGTGGGCTGAAATATGGCCGCCGAGATCGCCGCTCATAAAAAGGGCGGGAAAAAACGGAGTTGAGGGAGACGCGAATGGGTGGGAAATAACGGCTGCCGCGGGCTCATGGGAAATGGAGTCCACGGCCGTAGCAAGTGACGAGAAAGGGCTGCGGCTCTACCTCTGAGGAGAGCCGCGGCCAGCTGACTGAAACAAAATAAAGAAGTAACGAACGGAGTGTCGGCAAATTTTTTAAAGGGGAAATCCCTGGATTGAAAATTAAGACACAATGAGGGATGAGACAAAAAGCACAATTGCTAAAAAAGGGAAAATCAGTAAGGATTAAATATATAAATGAAAAAAATTAGGTTTTCAGTGGATAGAAAAAATAAGCCATTAAATATATACAAATTTCTGTGGTAAAGTAGATATTGTTAAAGCTACAAATACCAATTAAATATATATATAACTGAAATCAGAAGGCAATGTAATTGGAGTAGACTCACCTGGGAGGCAAGCAGCAAAGAAAGAGGAAGTGGGAGGAGTCTGATGACACTATATTGTAGTTGAGATATGTTATGATTGGTTGATTTTTCCATACAACATTGTTAACCATTTCTTTGCTGCTGGGAGTTACAGTAAAGAAAGATAAGCAAATATGAAGCCTCCTGTCTTGCCATAAAATTAGTGTTTACCAACACGCAATTCATTTAAATATACACACAGTGCAATAGTACAATAATTATAATATACTTATATCATGAAATGGCAAAGATGAACTTCAGTATGGCGTAAATCTTTAGAGTAACGCCCATAAAACAAATATGCAATACATGGTGAACTCTATAAGAATGGCTATGGAGATTACAATTATGGAATACAAATCACACTTTGCAGAGCCATCCCAGGCTTGGTATTTGGTGCATCTGGGTGCCTATTACAGGCTAAAGGATTCCATCCAGACATCCACAGGATCCACAAGAATAAGTAGAAAGATATTCAACCAAAAAATAATAATAATAATAATAATGGACAAACCAATGAACCTACTATTATTTTAAACTATAATAAAGATTCTAATATGATTAAATCCATTTAAAAAATCATTGGCATATTCTGGGAACAGATACAGATCTTCAGCCTATTTTGAAAGACAAGCCCAATATAGTGTATAGTAACCTGAGAAGTTTACTAGAGAAAAACCGTATTAAAGGACCACTATAGGCACCCAGACCACTTCAGCTTAATTAAGTGGTCTGGGTTCCAGGTCCAGCTAGGATTAACCCTTTCTTCTATAAACATAGCAGTTTCAGAGAAACTGCTATTTTTATAATAGGGTTAATCCAGCCTCTAGTGGCTGTCTCATTGACTGCCGCTAGAGGCGCTTCCGCGCTTCTCATCATGATTTTCACAGTGAGAAGATGCCAGCGTCCATAGGAAAGCATTGAGAAGTCTTTCCTATGGACTGGCTGAATGCGCGCGCGGCTCGTGCCGCGCATGCTCATTCAGCTGATGACGAGAAGGAGGAGGAGAGGAGGAGGAGAGTCCCCCGCCCGGCGCTGGAAAAAGAGGTAAATTTAACCTTTTCACCCCCTAGAGCCCCGGCGGGAGGGGGACCCTGAGGGTATGGGGGGACCTAGAGACTCTATAGAGCCAGGAAAACTATGTTTTCCTGGCACTATAGTGGTCCTTTAAGCAGGAAGCTAGAAATAGCCATTTTGATATACAGAATAGTTTTCATCCATGTAAAATGTGCAAAGCATGTCAAAGAACCAAATTCAATAAGAACACTATTAAGAACACTTTTTAAGTCAGATTGTGCATAATGCATATATAAAGTCAAGTCAGTTTTGATCTGTTACTCATCCAATGTGATATATCTCCTCTGGTTCCCGTGCGGTAAAAACCAACATGCAACGTCATTAAGGTACGAGTCCCTCAACTCAACAGCCACAAAAATAGTAATAAAAACCACAGGTGCTCCCTACATGTAAAAAAGTGAAAAAAGGAAAAGGCATGTTGCGCAATTTGGCATCAAACTACGTCATTTTCAGGGGCATAATAACCATACCTTCCATGTGTGTGGTATAAATGGCAAATCTCTAATTAGCCACCTACTGCATAGCCAATCAATCAAGTCTGCCGATCTTACAACTGGCCAAGCTCTTCACAGGGGAAGTGTGAATGTACCTACCCCAACAGGGGAGTGTCATGTGACTCCGCTTCTCGGGCGCTGTAAGGCATCCGGAAAAAATCCACCTCCATATTCACCCACCTATATCCATAAGGGGGAGGGCATAGATGTATCTGTGCCCTCCCCAATAGGAGGTCCTCCTATCTGCCTCCAAAATGCCTTACGTAGTGCATACCCCTCCTATATAGCCGCAAGGGGAGTGGGAGGGGCATGGATATACTCACGCCTACTTAGCATGAGTGGCGTGTAAATCCGCCTGTCCGGTGCTTCTAATCGTTCGAGGGGGGCCTGCCTCCCATCCTCTGTATTGCCACCTGGTTGCCCTGCTTAATCTTCAGAAGGGTAGGGAGGCAGGGCGATGAATCTACTTGTGCCCTCCCAACAGGAGGGTCATATAGGTGCCACATATCAAGTGCTGTACAGTGTCAAGAAGGGATCACCTCCCTCTAACTCCCCACCCTTCCACCCATATGGCAGTACCAATTCAAGCAAAATAAGTCATACATTTAACTCACTAGTGACTGCAGGGGTTGGTTCAGAGGAACAGATTTCAATGAATGACCCTGCTGTCCTTTATTCAGCATCTCCCAGTTAGTTATATATATATCCACATTAAGTGTCAACCTTGTATTATTTAGCTGAGGACCACTTTGGCAAACAATGGAGTACAGTGTGTCCACACCGGGCCATCAAAGTGATTAACTGGCAGGTCTGGACTAGACCTCCCATCCCCTAATGCTTACATGTCCTCTAAGTGATGCTAGTGGAGTGTAACCACCAAATTCATAATGGGTATTGGCTAAGCTATTTTACGCTTGCAGTTTAATTAAATGGCAAACTTAGCCTCCTCTCAGTGCATATCATACCAGTCTCAAAATTGGTCTAGGACAAGTGCCTAGACCACTAGTTACTCAGTTAAGAAAAATCCCAACCATATAAGACCGATATCATTCTGGCTAGTTAGTGCTAATGGGTGCCCTGCTGCATAAAAGTGTATAATGTTTGCACATATTAGACCCCATTAGGAGTAGAGGCAGGTTGATATCAATACAGGGGTCCAGATGGAGGGTGTGGTGGTGGTGGGGGAAACCCCCTAAGCTGTCCAAAAGGATATTATACTGATGAACAATGAATAGTACTATGGAGAAAAACATTACCTATAGTATGTGTATGTGACGAAAGCACCTTTGTCACTGGAATTTGGAGAGGCCTGTTTGCCAACCTCTTGCCCTGTGACTATGGCCCACTTGGAACGCTTTTTGGGCATATAGGGACTTGGCACAATGCCCCTTTAAACTTTCAAAGTGGTCGAAGTTGAACTTCGAACCACCGAACAGCCGGACCACACACAAGTGGAGTGTGCAGCTCATTTACCTCCCAGGAGCTGTGGTTAACCACAGCCAAATTGACGAATGGCTGGGTGGCCGCCGTTTGTATATTTGAACACGTGGCAGCGGCCATCATGTTTAGTCGAAGGCGTTCAGTGGTGTTTGGTCATCGAGTTCATGGAACTCAAATCGGTCAAGCGACGGCACGAACACCGCTGAACTTTACCTTCTCCAGAACTTCGCCGCTTTGACGGGAGTTGAACGGCGTACAACAATTCGAATGCCACTTTAACTTTGGCTATTTGCATGAACGGCCCCCGTTCGTGCATTCGAACGGAACTTAACTATTGGAAATAGACCGGCCGCACAGCCAAAATCTGTGGAACTATTTTGGGCACTTGGACCCCATAATGAGTCGACTATGTTTGTGGGATCTGGGCGCTATTCGGATATATTGAGCACTCAGATCCAAGCTATCTGGGGATATGTCAAATGTGGGGGTTCAGTTCTGTGGAATATAAGTTATGCATTTTTATGTGTTTTGTTGCGGTTGTAACTTAGAGATATTTTCTGTACCTGGAGATAATTAACTTTACTACGGTCACTTAAGCCAATTATCTCCAGGATAGAAGGGGGGGATTTTACTGTGTATGTGGGAGTGTTGCTGTGTTAATTATTGTTCCCATTGGTTTGTATCCCTTTTGTCCCTGTGTTCCATCAGGTCCAGGGGGTGTGCCTCTGGCCTGAGAATGTGTATAAAAGAAATGCCTTTGTGCTCAATAAACAGATCATCTTGCACCTTCATGAAGTTTTGGCTCATGTTTGAGGGATTGGAGAACTACACTCTGGGGATTGCTATAATCACTATACTCCCCAGGGTATAATCACCAAGTTCTGGTAAGAGGTTGTTCCTGTTCCTGCTCTCCTACCTACGGGAAGCTGGATCCTGGTCTTGGGTCCAGAGTAGGTGGAAGACGGCGAGACCCCAACCAAGCTGCGGCGGTTTGTGGGGTCTGCAGTGGTTATGGTGTCTGGTGGAGTGCTTGGAGCCCTCGGGAAGCACTAGGAACATCTGTCAACGGAAGGTACCCAGTCGGGGTGCCAGGCGTTCCGTTACAGTGTAGATATATGTGGGAGGGTAAACCAATGCTAATAAGAAATTCTGTACAAAACAGTGATATCATAAGAAATAGTAAATAATACATAATAAATATGTACAAATTTACATGGCTAAATTAGATAGACCAATTTGTAAGTCGACTAAGAGGTTTATAAAAAAGGGGGAATAGGAGAACCCTTTGTTCAAAAACACAGTCAGTAAAATCAAAACGCCTCTCTCTGGCGTAACTTCACATCACAGCCCCCTTTACATGGAGGTTGTGGTGTATATTCAAGGCCCACGAATACCAGCAGATGAATGGTTGTGATGCTGGAGATAGGGGTCTCCAGGCGTCTCCTGACTGAATTGATGCGCTTGCGGATCCTATATTTAAAGGGGCGGAATGTCTTGCCCACGTACTTCAATCCGAAAGAGCACGTGAGTAGATACATTTCTCTCTCAAAGTGGCAATTGAAAAAGCAACGTGGTTTGAAGGTCTCTGTGTTCCCACTATCTGAAAAGGATTTGGACTGTCTATTTATATAAGGACACGCACTGAAATGTACCGATTGGCAGATATTGTTTAAGGTGACATGCTGGGGAGGTGGTGGAGAGATGGCTAATATACATAATACATAACTGCCATATGACCGAAATTTGTCCGTCTCAAATCTTTTATTATTATGGTGAAGTGGTTCGGTTAAAATAATTTTCTTTCTCCAACTAACGAGGGCATTGATCAGCTGCTTAAAAGTGAATTTATTTTTTTATATATATCTTTAGCGTTTGCTTTAGCTTTTTTTAAAGAGAGTCTTAGAATTGTTTGTGAATATTAGAAGCAGTTACTTCTTTAGAATATATAATATCCATCTCCACTAGACTTTATACGCATTATTAATAGCAGTAATTATTACATTAACTCTGTAATGCCAAAACATGTCCCTACCACCAATTTTTCACTTTTGGCAGGTATGTTGGCATCTCAGCTCAGAACCAATTTTTCAGTTTTGGCAGGTATGTTGGCATCTCAGCTCAGAACCTAGAAGATTAAATTTCTGAAGAATAAAGTTTTGAACGCAACAGTTTGACATTGAGATGCCCATTTTTACACCCACAAGATAATGACTGTAATTGTAAATACAAATCAGGGAAAGAGTCAAGCACATTAGTAATATATTATAGATATATCAAAGTTCTAACTACCATATGAAAAACTTGAATTCTAAACAAAATATTCCTATAGTTCACACATTGCACTATGTACTTGAATTAAAAGAGATGTTTTGCCTACCTCAGGAGCTGTAATGAATCCTTGCTAACTCTGTATCACATATCAATTATTACCATATTATTGGGATCATGTAGGGGTTATAGAGATTATGTTTATTCAATTCATTAATGTTTGATCTAACCTTACATTAGCACTCATCGCAGTGTGAATTGTAAAAACTTCTGTCTACAATGGAAATAATTTTTGGTTTGGTGTTTGTGCTAGGATATCGTTTGCCTAATTCTCCTCCATGGTGGGCTATTTTAAATTTAAAAACTTTAAAATGATGTAATACTATGAAAAATATTTAGATTTTGTGATATTTTTTTATATATTTAGATATATTTAGATTTTTTTTATATATGATATAGTTTTATATATTTTAATATATTGAAAAATAATCTTAAAAGTTTATCCAAAAATATTAAATTACTGGCATACCTTATCCAACCATATTAAACCAAGTCAGATAGCAGGCTAAGGGTTACTTCCATAAACAAATTCCAATCCATGCCGTGGGCAACCGTTTATTAGACTCCCTAAACTGGCATCCTTGTGGGATTGTCATATTTAAGGGTACCAGATTGGGGAAATACCTACTAAGAAGCTGAAAGACCAAAATTACAAAGAGCCCTTCATTATCGTAAATTTGGTGTTTTGGACAACTTTACTAATACCAAGTAAAAAAAACCACAGTATTAGTAAATAAGGGAGGATAAATCCTTGCTGTGAGTAAGGGCATGTCTGCTAAACAGTGAACAGTGGCTGCTCGATGTCATAAGGAAAAACTGTCATAAGCTGTTGCTGACCAGTCACTCATCCAATAAAAGGAGACTTTGCACTAGGTCCACACCCTCTACTTTATTACTTAGGGTCCCCACAGGACACTATGTCCCTCTGTTCATTTTATTTAATAGTCCCCTCCCTTGGCCACAGGTGGGAGCTGGAGGACTCTGTTTATTTTAATGGCACTCATTCACTTGGCATGAGAGGGGACACTATGTATTTCAGTAGATGCCACACCACAGGGGCATGGGGGCCTGTGTCCGGGCCCCCTTTATTAGCTTAGTGACTGTCGCTCGTCTGTTCTTATGACAGTGAGCAGCCTCTAGCTGCTCACCGTTTAGTAGACATGCCCCTACTTGCAACACAGTGAGTTGGGCAGGAGGGAGGATTTAACCTCCCTTATACTAATATGGGGGTAATATTGATCCTCCTAGGGTAAGGGGAGTCAGGGGAGTATCTAGAAAACAACTGGCAGCTGTTCGCTCCCTCCTTCTAATATAAAACAATGACTTGCAGGACAAAATTTCGTCCAACAATCAGTTCGGTCTTAGTTTCATTCATTTAAATTCTTCTTTGTTCATTCGTCTTTTGGACAAATGGACGAATAGACAAATTTTGGACAAAACCATGTTAAAAAAAAAACAATTCTAGTAAACAGAGTTGTATTAAAACATTTTTTTTTATTTGAGTAACCCTGTAATCTATGAAATTCCCTATGATTTTAGAAACAAGCTCTAATTATTATTATTATTATTATTATTTTTGCCTTCCTGCCTGCCTTCTCCTTGTCACGTATATTTGTGGATGAAAGTACAATAGAACTACGTTCAAATAAATAAAACCTGCAATAAGAATTCTTAATAAGTGCAGCAAGTCTCATTTTATAGCTCTCAGAAAAGAATACTAGTTACCCTTCCAATGTTGTAGTTCAAATAAAGCAAGACTAAGGTGAGCTATTTAATTCAATATCTTTTTTTTAACACATGATGAATATATATTAAGCAATTCAAATTTTTATAGAGGGGGATTGTTTTATTTTACATTTCACAGTATGGCAATAGGAAAAGCACATTTTACTGAGCTATTTTAGGATTGCAGTTCTTATAACTCCTTAGCTATTAATGAAAGAAAGCACAACTCGTTAAAAGATAACTAACCAACTTCTCACATTTCAAATAACCAGTGGAAATCCTGTACTGAATTTGAGCATGCAATATGACCTATGCATACAAGATCACATGGTTACACCCAAGAACAGTTAACGTGTATAGTTATTTATTAGTAGAGTGAGCAAAACTTAGACATAGCCATACATGTTTTAAAAATGTTGCATATTATACTTAGCATGAAATGCTGTAGGACTGCACTGGTACAAACAATTTGTTCTAGAAATATAATATTTGAAGTAGTATTACAAAATTAAAGAAATGAATTGGGAGTCAGGAATTGGGATTTTTACTTACATGATATGTTGAAATGTCTTTGGAAAAAGAGGAACAAAGCTGTAATATTATGGAACACTTTAAGTACCATAACCACTGGCTGAGAGAACCCAGTTGATACTCACCATGAGCGCAGCTCTGCATGGCACTGCTTAGCTCTGTAGATATAACTGTATTCTCTGGCAGAGAAGACCACAAGCTGGTGGTCCAGTAAAGGGCGAGCTGTGTCACTGGTGGTCCAGTGGGGGAGCTCCACAGTCTGCACCAATATCAGGTACAGGCCACTTTAAGAGTTCCATCAGAGTTCCCGCATCCATTCAATGACTGCTGGCTGCAGCACTTTTAATGATCGAGAGTCACCTGATATTGTGCAGATCACAAAGCTCCCTCAGGAAGGGAGAGAGCACAGGGTCAAGCACTGAGATATTTTTCACAAGGAGAGCATCCACACATCCAGAACTGGAGCTCAAGGCCCTAAAAAGCCTAATGGAAAACCAGGCAACAGCAACAAGTCCACTGGTTTCATCTTTCCATTGCTCCATGCACCATAAAACACTGAATAATAAAATGTGGGGTTTTTTTTGCAATTAAATGTTTTGCTAAAATTATGTATCTTACCCCACTTCTTCTGTCCAACCTCCTTTTGTTCCTGTACTTGTGTGCACTTGTGTGTCATTAACACTGTTGTATGTCTTCTGGAAGAACAGCAAAGCGTTCTATGAATTTTAGCACAGCTATGAAGAATTTTACAATTTCTAATCAGTGGCAGACCCTGTGGACCCCGACCGAGGTGGCTGCTGGCTATTTGGAGTGGCCCCAGCCTGGGCGGTACAAGCGCCAGGGTCGAGCCGATTGGGTGGCTCATGCTCGTAGGGCCACCCAATGCAATGTATTTCCAGTAGCCCAGTCAGTGCTGCAGCACTTTCACAGGGCGACCAGGTCCCCTGTGACTAGGTCAGCTTGGGAGCAAGTAATTCCTCCCAGCTAATATAGAGTGCCACAAGGGAGGAGAAAGAGAGGACCGAGTCAGAGAGGGAGCTCTAACTCCAATAAGCCTGAGCCACTGGACCCCAGGGAAGTCACCCATATGTATGCCTGTATCTGTATGTGTGTCTGTATGTATGTGTGTCTGTATGTCTGTATGTTTGTATGTTTGTGTGTCTTTATGTATGTATGTGTGTCTGCATATGTGTATGTATGTGTGTGTGTCTTGTCTGTATGTGTGTCTGTATGTATGTGTGTTTGTACATTTATCTGTTTGTCTGCATGTGTATCTGCATGGTTGTCTGTATGTGTATCTGTATGTCTGTGTATCTGTATGTCAGTGCGTGCCCCTTTGTATCTGTATTAGTGTCATTCTGTTTATCTGAATTTTTGTCATTAAGTATCTGTGTATCTGTGTCTATATGTGTATCTCTATGTGTGTCTGTGTATCTGCATGTGTGCCAGTGTGTGTCTGTGTATCTGTATGTGTGTCAGTGTTTGTATCTGTAGGAGTGTCATTCTGTGTATCTGAATGTATGTCATTCTATGTGTCTGTTTATCTGCATGTGTGTCTGTGTGTATATATGTGTATCTGCATGTGTATTAGTTTGTGTCTGTGTGTTTGCATGTGTGTCAGGGTGTGTATCTGTGCGTCTTTATCTGTATGTGTGTCTGTGGATCAGCATGTATGTCCGTGTATGTATTTGTATGTATTATATTGTGTGCATCTGAATGTATGTCAGTGTGTGTTTGTCTATTTATCTGCATGTGTGTCAGTGTAAGCGCCTGTGTGTTGGTGTAACTGTCACCCCACTGTACACACTGCCAGCCCCCTTCACCCTGTCACACTCACAATAAGACCCCAAATCATGTTACTCACCCATGCCATGCTTCCCACCCATTGATCTGCCATACTCACCCTATCATATTAACCTTCACTAGCACTGTCACAGTTACCCCCCATCCTGTCACACTCATTCTCCATCACTATGTCACACTTGCCATATTTCACCTTACCACACTCACCCTATCACATTGACCCCTCCAATTCTGTCATACTCATCCATCCCAACCATGCCACACCCACACTGTGGGGCATTAATGAGATACATGGAGGGGCTGGGGGGGGATGAGATGTATGGGGGGAGCTCCATGACAATTTTCACACATGGGCCCGTGGTTTCTAGTTACACCTCTGTCAGTGCTTATACCCAATAGATAAGGTATGGTTGGGTAAACCCTATTTGCTCTAAGGTTAAGTGCAGACAGAAATTGCAGGTCTCCTGACCTTATAGTGCGTTACACTATAATTACCCTGTAATGAGTTACACCATGCTGGAAAGATCGCGTCCTGTTTGCTCAGTCATGAAGTTTAGCCAATATAGCAGTCATTGCTGCATTCGGCACACTTCTAGAAAGGACAGGTCAGTAGCAAACTTGATAGAAGTTTGTAAATTCTCAGGTAGAAAGTCCTATGTAAAGAGGATTCACGACATGCATCCACTTTTGATGAACCCTGTGTCTGCAGGTTTCTTCACACCTTACCTTCATTAAACCCTAGTAAAAGCTTCAACAGGAGTTATTTGAGTTAGTAAATACAGAACAAACAAAATGATACATCCCCTGAGTATTGCAAAATGTATGGGGTGCTCCAAAATATTAATTTCAATTGAACAGATATTTTTATTTTAATAATACTTTCATAAATGCTCACTTTACTGAACTGGTAATGTCTAAGTCTGTGTCCCATACACTAACACAGGAAGCACAGCATATCACCGGTGTAGAGAAACCCCAAATCATAGCAGCTAGAAGTGAATACGCAGGATGCTGGATAACCTACTGTGTTGCATATGTTAGTCAGTTAAAAATAAGCTCATTTAAATAATTAAATAATTTCAGTATATCTCTTTAATGCAGAGTTTTTTCAGCTTAAATAAATAAAGTGTGTGTTAAACCAGTAACCCAGCATTACAAATTTGCTTGTGCATTAAATATTTTGAATTGGGTTTCCATAGTGTGGACTTATATTCAAAACATTTAACGCTTAGCTCATTCCGGGAATTCTGACTTTGCTATGACGCACTGTAATAATCATATTTCACCTTTATTAAATGTGAAACACTCAAGTGTAGCATGCGGCCTCCCCAAACCATACGTAAACAACAGAAGGTTTTCTTAAACATTGTTTTTAAATATGCATTGTGCTTACTGTTGCCAAGTGGCTAATTAAGTTGAGAAAGGTTTTCTTACCATATGTTGTGAAGGCCAGGGACAGAATTGCATTCCAGAATCCTTTGCATGACTGACCAGGCATAGCTCAGATTCATTTGACTGATCACATTATCATCAAAGAGTTCTTTTCAGAATCGTCCGAACATAGGCATATCACACCTGTCCTTTGCTCTACTAGAAACCCGTACATGAAATTTAAGTCTTCCATGCAGACCTCCAATGAATTGGGCATGTCTGCAGAACGACAAAACATTTGCTTTGTCAGGTAAAGAACAATAGATCTTAGCCCTTTCACAAAGTCCTCCTGTTCTTCTACAAAACTCACTAGATGTTATTATTATATAATGTTATATATGTCATTCATTGCACAATGGTTATTGTAATTATGTTTAAATATAATGACATTTAATAATATAATTATATTGTACAACCTCTTAGCATTTTCCTTGGAACTAATTTAATGTATCATTGTATGATATTTTTTAAGTTATTTGTCTCAGAGTTATTTACTATTATTATTAATTATTATTTAGTAATTTAAAGAGAAATATTTAAGTAAAGTTCAAGTACGTTTCATATTTAAAGTCAGAGTACCCAAAATTAAAGTATGGTTTAAGCTATTTTCCAGCTGGACTATATTGACCATACATTTGAAATTCATTTTTAACTCTCACTTAAGTAACATCTTACTGACTATTCAAGTCTGCAGCTGCTGCCTCTGCCCCTGATCTGCCTGCTATCTGCTGGCATCATGAGAAGTGGTGGTCTGAGTCAATAACAATACTTTCCCATAAGATTGGCGGAGACTATTAAGGAGGCAGATAATGGGCAGAGCCAGGACAAGTCAAACACAGCCCGAATTGACTCAATGCATCTTTATGAGGAAAGTTTATTGCCTGCATGTAGAGGGTAGAGACACTGAATGGCAGTACTGCACACTGTGTAGCACTGACTCAGGAATCATCTCTAATAGCCATCTTTGACGTGGCCAGTGGAGTTATCATTAGGATGTAATGTAAATATTGTATTTTCTCTGAAAAGACAGTGTCTACTGCAAAAAGCCTGAAGGAAATTATTCTACTCACCAGAACAAATACAATAACTGTCGTTGTTCTGGTGACTATAGTGTCCCTTTAAACTTTTGCATGCCACCATTTACATTTGCATAAATTAGAATAACTGAGTTGAGTATTAATAATATTTAAGAATGGGGGCTCTAGAAGCCTATATTAGCAAATCAAGAGTGGGAGAAGCGGTTGATCTATCTACTATCATACACCCTGAGATGCGCATATTCCGTGCGGGGAGGTTTAACCTAGCACCACATTCTTGTATATTTACAATTACCACTGGTACTTCTGAGAACCTATTAACGCCTGAACAACATGTTATCAAGTGTACCGGCCTTACACCAAGCATGTCAAACATGCGGCTCATGGGCCGCATGCAGCCCACAATGAGTGGCCAGACTTGCCTACAGGGATACCGGGAAATTTCCTGGTAGGCTGCCTACCCTGGGGCCACTCAGAGAGAGCTGTGACTCTCCGCATATGCGCATACAGCGTATGGAATCATATCCCATATAGTGCGCAGAGTGGCTGGCTGCATGCAGAGCAGGCCAGCCACTTCCCCTTTCTTGCTGCTCGCAGAGTGTGGCCTGCTTGAGCAGAGAAGATCATGCAGAGCTGGACTGGAAAGCTTGGGGTAACCTTCCTCTAGTGTAGTATATTAAATGGGGGTGGGGGCAGTGTATTAAAGTGGTGGGAGGGAGTGCAGTGTATTAAATTGGGGGGAGGGAGGTGGGACAGTGTATTCAATTGGGGAAGTGGATTAGAGTGAGGGGGCAGTGTATTAAATTGGGTGAAGAAGAGGGGCAGTGTCTTAAAGTGGTGGGATGGAGGGCAATGTATTAGAGTGGTGAGAGGGGGCAGTGTGTTAAATTGGGGAAAGGGAGGGAGAGGGCAGGGTATTAAATTGGGAGAGGGAACAGGGTATTAGAGTAGTGGGGGGGCAGTGTATTAAATTGGGGGAAGGGAGGCAGTGTATTAAATTAGAGTGGTGGGAGGGGGCAGTGAATTAATTTGGGGGAGGGGCAGTATATTACATTGGGGGAGCAGGGCTGCGGGAGTCTATGTATTAGATTGGGGGGGCATAGTAAGTAACTTGAAGTGAAGCTTTTAAGTAAATTATATATATGTACCCATGATTACATATTGTTTGCATGAGAATGATACAAGTAATTTTAGTTTGTGTTGGTCTAGGTCAAACCTTTTTTTGCGGTCCACATAAGCTTGTTAGCCTTTGAGTTTGACATGCTTGCCTTACACCATATGCTTCTCCCAACTGGTAGCTTGCCTTATATTGCACTGGCTCAGCTGCGTGCGCTGTTTGCAGCTTTTTGGAGTAACTTAGGTCGACAACAGCAGCTGATCAAGAAAGAATAAGCCATGCCTTCGAGCCAACCAAAGAATGTCCCATGACCATCAGGCGGTCTTCCTCGGATGGATGTCAGTGCTTCAGTGTTTACCTGCCTTCAGAGAATTAGGAAGAATCCTATGCCCATTGCCATAATCTCAGGCTGGGAAACCACGGGGGAGGGAAACCCCTGGAGTGCAGCCCATATCCTTTTATAGAAAATTGGAGAGTCTATAAAGATTGGAGCGTCTACAATCAACACTGTCATCTGACAACTCCCCTGTGAAATATTGATTGGGTGCCAGATTAGTATGCATCATATACAGGCTCTTACTTGGGTCTGGGGAAGGTGGAGTGGAGCACTATGGCTGATGAGGACTTTGTCTTTTTTTGGGAATAACTTTCCAAGGTTGGGATGATCTCAGTCAATAGAGATCTATGAGATAAGCATGACACTGTCTCCTAATTTCTCATTCTTTTAGCCTTATGATAGCTTTAAGAATAGTGTCCACTTGCTTGTCTGTGCCTCTCAGCAGTCAGGAGGGTAAACATCTACCTATCAGTGTTACAACCTTTTCAACCTCATTAGTGTTTCTTTTTCAGAAATGTTTCTTAAGTGTAATTTATATGCTCTATTAATGTCTCCTAATCTAAAGTTTGCTTGCTCATTTTATCTTATATTATGTTACATACTATTGCCTAACTCTGCAAATAGTGCAAATACGTCTACAAGACTACTATATAAGATATTGCTGCACTATTCGTGGTTTTTTTTTCAACTTATTTAAAAATGTCCTGATTATGGACTCCTCGCCAGGGATGATCTCCAGAACTCAGGTGGGTATTCAAAATTCCACTTTATTTTCCAATGCAGCATAAGTTAATAACATATAAATTAAAGTAAGGTAAAATAAAACAAAATAAAACCGAAATTTCAAAAGCAGAGAAGAAAGTTGCTTTTTAGATGTCTTGCCCAAGGACACGTATTGCTCAGGTGATCTGACCAGGAATCAGACCTCGGTTATCCAGTGCTAAGTCACGCTATGACTGTTCTAACCAGCCAATACAAAAAGTAAAGTAGAAAGTTCAGTATCTAAGGAGAATAAATGTAGGGTAGATGATGAAGCAGAATGTCGGTAGAAGAAAATAGGGAAGAAAAAAGCTGGAAAATGTAATTAGGCTGATGTGGGCAATACAGCTTTTTTTCCATACAATTTTTGCAACTGCACTAGTAAACATCATAAGAGCATCATAGGAGTCATTACACAAATCCCCTGCTGGCATATTCCTAACGTTTTCACTATCCTTATGGAAAGTGTTCATTATCTGATAGGATTGATCATCAATAAGGTATAAGTTAACCAAAGGAGAGAGATGACTTATTTTCAGTATTAAACAACTGCTACAAAAGGCTACACCTATTGTTGCTTATTGTTTTGTTACAATTATAGAAAACTGAAATATGGAAATTAGAGTTTCAGTGAGAACTATAATGTGCATGGATGAAAATTTAGTTTTGTTTACACTTGTTTTGATTCATTAATTTTTTACTTTCAGTTCGTTCAAAAATCGGAAATTATTGATTTGGGCTAAATACATTTCGGCCGAAAACTTCATTGTTTTCCAAAATTTTATGCCCATTATTCCCTAAGAGTAATGAATGAAGATGGCAGTCAGAAACTTACACAGTACCAGTTTAATTTTGCCTTTTTTGTATTTACATATGTCATCTGTTTAGTAGATAACTCCCTAATTTGCTATACTTAAGTTGAATTGCCATATTTAAGGATACCAAATTACGGAGCTATTTACTAAACAGCTGAAAGTCCTTTTATTAATTGTGTTCATTCAGTTGTTTAGTAGATATTAACTCCTAATTTGCTATCCTTATGAATGGATCTAAAACAATTTGTTTCGATTCATTTGTAATCTGTTACCGAATTTGGATGAAATTAAATTACTAAAGAAAGAAATTAAACATGTTTAGTGAGAACAATAGTAAATATACCAGAAAAAAATATATACAAACTTTAAAGTATAAATGACACACTTATGTGTGGAAAGATAAGTTTAAAAAGTGACAGGTAGTCTGCCATTTATTGTATTAACAGTCAAATCCATTTTAGAGTAGCTGTATTTTACAGAATTTGAAAATCTCTTTAGCACAGTCAAAAGTGAACTTGGACTAAAAATCAATCTACCATAATGGAGGTTCCTAGCCCGTGGTATGCATACCTTCAGGGGTACAATCCAGGGCCTCCGAGGTAGACAAATACATTTCAGCAATGGCGGTTCTGCCTTCAGTGCAATCGCACTGCAATGGGCTGGGAAGTGCTGGGCCCATTGGGTTAGGCCCACCCAAAAGATATGTGCCATGAGGGGCTGGTTATGCACTGAGAGTCTGTCACTTCCTCCCAGTTAACTCAGACCTACATCTATGCCACATGGGAGAACATCCCCTAACTCCCAAAAACCACAGCCAGAAGAGGAAACTCTAGGAAACCGGAGGGTGGCTACAATTCTGACCTGTATGTATTTACAGATTTATTTAACCAATCATTGTTAACAGGAGTAGTACCAGATGATTGGAAGTTAGCGAATGTTGTGCCCATTCACAAGAAAGGTAGTAGGGAGGAGTCGGGCACTTAGAGGCCAGTAAGTCTTAATTGAGTAGTGGGGAAAGTAATGGAAACCATGTTAAAGGATAGGATTGTTGAACATCTAGAATCACATGGATTTCAAGATCAGAGACAACATGGGTTTACTTCAGGAAGATCATGCCAAACTAATCTTATTGATTTTTTTTAATTGGGTAACTAAAATAATAGATCAGGGTGGTGCAGTAGACATTGCTTACCTAGATTTCAGTAAGGCTTTTGACACTGTTGCACATAGAAGGCTTATCAATAAACTGCAAACAGAGGGTAGTAGTGAATGGAGTATTTTTGAAGCATGGGTTTGTCACCAGTGGGGTACCCCAGGGATCTGTATTTGGACCCATTCTCTTTAATATTTTTATTAGTGATATTGCAGAAGGTCTTGATGGTAAGGTATGTCTTTTTGCTGATGATACTAAGATATGTAACAGGGTTGATGTTCCAGGAGGGATAAGCCAAATGGCAAATGATTTAGGTAAACTAGAAAAATGGTCAGAGTTGTGGCAACTGACATTTAATGTGGATAAGTGCAAGATAATGCATCTTGGACGTAAAATATTGTATAGAACACTGGTGAGACCTCACTTGGAGTATTGTATGCAATACTGAAGACCGGATCTCCAGAAGGATATTGATACTTTAGAGAGAGTTCAAAGAAGGGCTACTAAACTGGTTCATGGATTGCAGGATAAGAATAAAAAGGAAAGGTTAAAAGAACTTAACATGTATAGCTTGGAGGAAAAGCAAGACAGGGGGGATATCATAGAAACATTTAAAGACATAAAGGGAATCAACACAGTAATTGAGGAGACTATATTTAAAAGAAGAAAAACTACCACAACAAGAGGACATAGTCTTAAATTAGAGCAGCAAAGGTTTAAAAATAATATCAGGAAGTATTACTTTACGGAGAGGGTAGTGGATGCATGAAATAGCCTTCCAGCTGAAGTGGTAGGTTTAGCATAGTAAAGGAGTTTAAGCATGCGTGGGATAGGCATAAGGCTATCCTAACTATAAGATAAGGCCAGGGACTAATGAAAGTATTTAGAAAATTGGGCAGACTAGATGGGCCGAAATGTTCTTATCTGCCGTCATATTTTATGTTTCTATGTTGGGTTTGTATTTGTGTGTGTTTCTGTGTGTATATATGTATGTGTACCTGCATGTGTGTACCTGCATGTGTGTCACTGTATTTATGTGTGTCTGTGTGTGCCATTGTTTCTATCTTTGTATCTGTGTTTCAGTGTGTGTTTCAGTGTCTGTACATATGTATGGTGTCAGTGTTTCTATCTGTGTGTGTGTCAGTGTTTGTATTTGTGTGTGTGTCAGTGTATGTAACTGTATGTCTATGTATCTGCATATGTGGCAGTGTTTGTATCTGTGTGCCTGTACATCTGTATGTGGCAGTGTTTGTATCTGTTGTGCATCTGTATGTCTACATATCTATGTGTGTGTCAGTGTTTGTATCTGTGTATCTACATGTGTGTCAGAATGTGTGTCTGTATATCTGCATGTGTGTCAGTGTTTGTAGCTGTGTCTGTATGATTGTATCACTGTTTGTGTCTGTATGCCTGTGTATCTGCATGTGTGTCATTGTGTGTATCTGTATGTCTATGCATTCATTGAATATATATGTATGTCTGTATATGTATGTGTGTCAGTGTTTATAAATGTGTGTTTTTGTTTCTGCATGTGTGGCGGTGTGTTTCTGTGGCAGTGTATCTGTAGGTATTTCATTGTTTATATCCGTGTGTCTGTGCATCTTCATGTGTGGCAGTCTTTGTTTCTGTGTCAGTGTTTGTATCTATGTGTCTTTGTCTGAGTTTGTGTGTGTCTATATCTCTCTGTAGTTCAGCATTTGTATCAGTTTGTTTGTGCATCTGCATATGTGTCAGTGTTTGTATCTGTGTGTCTGTATTTTATGTGTGGCAGTGTGTGTATCAGTGTGTCTGTGCAACTGCATTAGTGGCAGTGTTTGCATCTTTGTGTATGTGCATTTGCACGTGTGACAGTGTCTTTGTAGGATTTTGTGTGTGTCTTTATCTGTATGTATGTCAGTGTTTGTATCTGTGTGTCTGTGGATCTACATGTATGTCAGTGTTTGTATCTGTGTTTCTGTATCTGTATGTGTATCTATATATATAGATATATATAAAATAATTTTCGGTGTACAAATGAATATCCATTGAAAATAATGCCTCGGATACTTATTTTTTTCACAATACAAAGCAAGTTTCCTCAGGATGCATTGCGCCTGGGAGGTTTATAGCGCCGCCCCCGTGCATGCTGGAGTCTGTGGGTAGCACGTGGTGTCGAGTGTGGAGGTGTTGGAGGTGTTGTAGCAGCTTTTGCATCGAGTTTTGGAGCCATTCTAAAAAAATATTGCAGTGCTTTTGGACTTTTGGGAACTTTTTGGGTGCATTTCTCAAGCGGTGGAAAGGTAGGGAGCTGAGCTTCATCATTTGCATGCCTTTTACTGTGTGTTCTGCATTGTGGGTTGGTTTCCATGCCAGCTCATTTTGACTTTTTTCTGACCTCCAGAATGGATTAATTGGTTTTTAATGCATTCCTATGGGAAACCGCATTTCGGTTTACGCATTTTTCGCAATTAGAAACTTCCCGGAGAACGCATTAAATTCGTAAACTGAGGTACCACTGTAATTACTTCTCCGGTCTCAAAATGATTAATCTCACTGAACAGAATCCCTCACAACAGCACAAATATGCAAAACAGGTGTTGTATCAAGTGTGGCAGAAGAGAAGCAGGGGAAGCCTAGACAGAGAAAAATGGAAGATGGGGCAGAGGAAAAAAAACATATATTAATTAAAAACATATCACTAATATGAGGGGTACGATTTATGAAAATTGACTGACAAGGGGTACACAAGTGAAAAAAGGTTGGGCACCACTGTACTATATTATCTTCAATCTCTTCAGGTATAATTTCTAAACATAATGTAAATGCATGACCAATGTAACCTAGAGAACAGAACAATCAGAATGTATTAACATGATTTTATTCACAATGTGAATCAATCGTGAAATCCTGTTTGTTTGTTATATCATTTAGACCAACTCCTAACCTTATTCTAATGTAATGTATGAAACACAATATTCTCTCAACTTAAACTCTCCATGCTTTATACACAAAGTATTAGTCTAATTTTAAATGTTTTATTTTTTTATAAATCCAGCACAGTTATCCAATGCAGTTTAATTGAGTATCAGTATAATCATAAATTAAACCTTAACTGGAACAAACAAATAATGAATCAAAATAATCATTTTGAAGTTGCAGTTCAATTAGGATCTCTGTATACCCCAGTGACATAAGACCTTTTCCAAGTATAAGAGATCTCTTAATTCCTGTAGTTTTTAGGGTACGTCATCATTACTTGTCCCACTGTGATTGATTCTACTGTTGAAAGAAAGCTTACTATTTCTTTAATACATAGCTTTGGAGACTGTCAGAACAGAGCAAAGTTGTATTCCACATATCACTTGCCAATCACAACATTTGTTTCCTGTTATCTAGAAGATTTAGACACAGAGCATGATTACATGTAAGGTGACTCTAGGTGCCTAGAACCCAAGGGTAACACAGGGGGCCAAGAACCATGAATTTGCTTGGCCCTTTTACCTTTACATATATAATGAATGAAGGGGGTGGGGGTGTGAGCACACTGGAAACCCCCATTGGTCTCTGTTGGATCTTAATGCTTTTCTGTTTAGACTATATTTTAATTAATATAATTTATATTTCAGCCTTTTTACATTAGTACTTGCATTTAATACTCTACTTAATATAAGTCTCAGTTGGTTTATAACTAATCATTTGTAGTTTTTTGTTTCATTTTTATAGAAATCGAGGACTAGATTTTTTTAATAAACATACTATGATAAAAAAACATGTTCATAATACTGACAGAAAATACATTACACATGCACACATTAATAAATATAGTGAACTGGTCTATAATGGAAATATGCAAGTATAGTGGAATAGTGAAATAGTGGACAGTGCTTATGAGCCAGTTAAGCATTGAAATTTAGTCTGTGACTGGGTAAAAATGACCATCTAGTGGTTGTAATACAGTGGCCCTAACGCTTCTTCATTTACAACAGATGGATATGTAGAGGAGGGCACTATCAATTGAAAAAAGAAAGAATATAGCCATATTCATGGAAGTTACACATAAGGTATGATGCTTACATGCAATACTGCCCTAAAACAAAGTAGATGTGTGTCATTAAAGTGGATTGTCGTGAACTGTAGTCAGCTCACATAGAGACGGAACTACGATCATACTAGCCAAAGCAGAAAAAGTATTACATTTTTTTTAACTTGCCAATTTTAGTCTACATTGTACATTTGGTTGTTATTGTTGTTATTGCACCAAAATTTACTGTTCCCTTATTTGTAAAAATAAAAACAAAGATGACTGGCGTCACCTGACATGAAAACAGAAGAAACCGCTTCATGTCAAGTTGAGTTTTACTCAACAGGTTCAAGGGATGAAGATTCCAATTCAGATTTTTTTTTTTTAGCTACAAGTAAATGAAACAGTATAGTTATATTAAATTTACCAAATATCTTAATACTGTTTTATTGAATGATAATTTAGGCCACAACATGCAAGTACTGTTGACCTAAATGTAGTACACTGTTTTTGTTCTCCTGAGTGAAGAATTGGTTGTATTAGTTTATATAATAAATCAAGTGCTTGTTACCTGGTACTGCTTGACACTTACCTAGTACTATTGTTATTTACCAAATTGTGGTATGGGTTGTTTTCTCAGACATATTAATAATATTTTTTACATGTTTGCTTGTTATAGTATTGTCATTTTGTTCACAGAATTATGTATTCCAAAATATAAAATAATTTATTTTACAACATCCTTTGACTGTTTTTAGCTAATAAATTATTGACCAGCAATTTCCTCTGTGTGCTCCTATTTTACATTTAGCATAGTATAAAAATTTACACTGGTGTGTATAAGAACAATTAAACAATTAATTGGAGAATATTGACAACAGAATTGTAAATTTCAGTCTAAAATTATTGAGCTGTAAAAATAGCCAAGTTGGAGATATTTCTAATTTGTCTATATTTAGCCTAACGTTTACAGTCCCCTTGACATTTCTAAACAACTCCCAGTTTAGTAAATAGTTTCCAACATTTAGCTACCGCAATTTTTGTCTTGTACACAAGAACCATTGTTTTTCTTCAGAGAGGTTATACTTCCTGAACGTGTAACGTTTGTTAAACTTATCTTTTCTAGATCCACTGGTAAACTTTGTCTGTCTTCATTCTCTGTTTCTCTGTGATAAAAGTAATTAAAGTTAGACACTATCACTGGGACTGGTAGAGCAATGGTCAAGACCCCTGCAATAGCACACAGAGTCCCCACAACCTTACCCCCCAATGTAATAGGGCACATATCTCCATAACCAACAGTTGTCATTGTCACCACAGCCCACCAAAAACCATCAGGGATGCTAACAAATTGAGATTTAGGTTCATCAACCTCAGCAAAATACACAGCACTAGAGAAGAGTATTACGCCAATGAAGAGAAAAAATATTAGCAAACCTAGTTCTCTCATACTAGCTTTCAGGGTTTGCCCTAAAATCTGAAGTCCCTTTGAGTGTCTTGATAGCTTGAAAATTCTAAACACTCTAACCAGACGGACAATCCGTAGAATTGCTAAAGACATGTTTTGCTGGCCATTAGGTTCTGGTGGCTTTACAAGTTCAGTTATAAGAGTTACAAAATATGGAATGATAGATACAATATCAATGATATTCATGATGTTCTGAAAGAACTCAGAAGTACTCGGACAGACAATAAACCTGACAATTAGTTCAAAAGAAAACCATATTATACAAATAGTTTCTATCATAAAAAAAGGATCTGTCAAGGTGCTTAGGTAAGTTATGTACTCTGTGTAGTTGCTTGAATCCCTGTGCATTTGAAAATCTCTTTCTTCTCTGAATTCTGGCAATGTTTCCAAGCAGAAGATGAGTATGGAGATGACTATTACTAAAACAGAGACCAATGCCATTCCTCTTGCAGCACTTGAGCTTTCAGGATATTCAAAAAGCAACCAAAATTGTCTATGATAGTCATTGGTTGGCAACGGTATTTCAGGATCCTTAAGAAAACCTTCATCCTCTCGAAACTGATCCAAAGCGTCATTTCCAAGTTCATAAAAAACAATCTCATCTGCAAAAACATCTATGGGGACATTTGCAGGACGCCTTATTTTTCCACCAGATTGGTAATAATATAGAATTCCATCAAAACTTGGCCGATTTCTGTCAAAAAAATATTCATTCCTCATGGAATCAAAATAATGGATTCTTTTTTGAGGGTCTCCAAGTAATGTGTCAGGGAACTCACTGAGTGTTTTGAGATGTGTCTCATATCTTAGACCTGCAATATTTATAAAGACTCTCTGCTCTCCTTCTTCCATCCTCATTGGCTCAGTTGATAAGTTGTCATGACATTCTTTGGGACACCTGGAAAATTCTGTCTCATTGTTCACATTCTCACTAAACTGCTTCCAGTTAGAGTTTTGAAGGGACTGGTTCAGGCCTTCTTCCTTCACTGCTTTTGTGCCTTCTGAATCTTTACAGGCATCACTTTGAGGAACTTCTAGATTATCCACAACTTTATGAATAGATTCCATTTTGCAGTCTTAAGGGAACCAAATTACAAGGTCATTATTTTCTATTCACATAAGCAGTGGCTTTTCCTCTGTGTGATAAAGGAAATAAAGAATGGTCAATATAAAGCATAAAACAACACTCTATAGAACGAAATTAAGCAAGCATATTGCATTACACATTTCTAAACTATACATTAAAGGAGAATTGTCACTTCTCTGGAATTTATGCTGCGGAAGAAAACATTGAAAATCACTTATAACACGTTACCCTTTTTTCATCAGACGCTCAGCTTTTTTTTAAACTTGTATTTTAAGAAATATTGTAAATCCCATCAAAACCCAAGTCAATCCAGGCAAAGCCTAGTCCAGGCATATATTGCCAATGAAAAAAAAATATGAATATTGTTTCATTTCTCCTTTTCTCTGTATTCTTTCTCAATGCTGACTGGACAGAGCAAAGGACAGAGCTCGTAACAATAATTGCCAGGGAGCTAAGATGGAGGCTCCCAGTTACAGGATAAAGAGGTGTGGATTTCTATGTTTAGTTGTATTTTTCACACCTAACAAATACATATTTGTTAAATATAGAAATAAGAAAATATATTAGTAAAAATCCCAGGAAGTGACAGCTCCCCTTTCAATATGTTCCTATATTTAGCTACGCTATGGATGTATGACCTTTTTGATTATAAGGTAGTGAAAATTAGGTATGTACAGAGTTATCCGGTTTTTCATTCCATTGCAATGAGCAAAACACAACTGTACATTCATGCAGCATGACATCCGTCTATTTCCAAGAACAAATTCATTGAAATGCTCATTGTGAATCAGACATTATTGCTATTCTGCTAAAGTAAAATTAGCTCTTAGCAGTAAGTGAGAGGAGTGAATGGGAACAGATTAGGATCAGCAGAAACAAACATGTGTACATGACAATTGGCGTGAGTCTTGAGTACATTATTGGGCAGGGAAAACTTGCCAAGGTGACAAAATAGCTTTAATCCTTTTAAGTGGTTAAAAAACAAAACAAAAGGATGTGCTGGATTTAGATTCAATTATAAAACCATGAATAAAGTGTTTGCAAAATGATAAGTGACAGAGTCTCACAATTAATTGAGCACAATCAACCTTTATTTGTTACCACCACCAATATTTCAGGTTTTCATAGCATTTCTCAAGCCTTTGCCCCCAGAACACTGCTCAATAAATATTCTTTGGCTATTACCCCCTGTGTATTTAATTATATGTGCATGTATAGATGTATCAGATAAGTGCATTAGTCCAAATGTTATCGCATGCTTGTAAATGTATTTTATTCCGTTTGATGTGTAATAAACTAATATTTATAATGTTTTGACACTGAACGCATACTCACCCATTAACTTCTGTCAACTGGGAGGTTTCCGGACAGAAGAAATGTTGGCTGCATCTTTGTCATCATCATCCATCCTAAAACATATATTAATCTTATTACACAATGCAGTTTGAAGATACATTTTGTTTTATGTCTCTGATTTCTGTCAGAAGCATAGTCAAGCATTGAAGGTTCCTGAAGTTTCTTTTCTGGTCTATAAACTATCTACATACTTGCTGTAACAGAGAAAAAGAGTCAAGGGGATTTCAGAAATCCTAGGATCTGGATTAATGGAACAGTAAAAAAAGATAAGGGCTTAGATCTACATAAACTTCAGAGACAATGGGGAAGATGTGTCAAACTGTTCTGTACATTATATAGTATATCATGGGTTTTGCTCATTTAGCACATTGTTGTGACTCAGAAATAACCCATTGAAGTTTTGCACTCATGCCCAGTCAGGCTATGCTAAGTAGGCTTACTGGTATTTTACAGCCAGTGGGACACTGTTTTCAAATGTAGTGGTTTTATTCCAGTGAGAATGTATTTTATGCCTTGGTGACTGTAACACACAAACCGTTAAATAGTATTTTGGGTAGGTTTGTTGGAATGCCAGGACAAGATGCGGTCAAGCTCCAGTTAATCATCAAAACTTCACCCATCCTTACGTTCCACAAGGTGACGGAACCACAGTACTTTCAGGTGATATACATCCCATAACTTTAAGACATTTTCAGTAGATTTGAGTAATTACTGCACTCTCTACAGTCATACATTTACAGGACTGTTTTCTAGATGTCACATTGTGTGTAAGAACATAACAAACAAAGTTAGTGCTACAAATAACTAAACATATCCATGCAAATGTAGTCCGGTACTCTCCTAGTCTACTGCAGAAGATAGAGACCCTTGGTAAAGCTGATAAAATAAAAGGCAGTTTATTATCATATTAAGCAGCCTAATATTGTTTAATGGCTCAAAAGAAGCTGTTCTTCCATTTTTGGAAAGAAACAAAAAGATTATAAAAGACAACCTTATGTTCTGCTGAGTGATAGCTTTGACAGAGAGAGAGGGGGAGACAGAAAGAAAAGGGCGTGAAGGATAAGGATTCTGCACAAAATGTAGCTATTATTGTGTCTACTTTCAGGATTTGGGGACATTAAAATGTGTGTGTGTTTATATTTTAAACATCACTGGATAGTTGTAGCATAGTTTCCAAAGACTGAGTGAGATAGAGAGAGACAGACAGACAGAGACACAGATAGACAGACAGACGGATAGACGGATAGACGGATAGATAGATAGATACATTCACCAACTAAAGAATATTAATAGTTAAATTCCAAATAAAGTGACATACCTGTAGTCAATATGAATTTTGAAGACAAAGCTTTCAGGGTTGTGAGACTCACACTTAGATCTTCAAGGTACAGCAGCCGCAAGTATAGTTTCTCAATAGAATAGACACCAGCTGGTAGACATCTCCCAATTTCTAGAGAGATTAAACAGGTGCATTGAACAATAGCATGTATGAAAAAAGAAGTTGGCACACTGCAAGCCTAATGATTCTCTTAATGATTCTTCACTTCTACCCTTTCACTATTTAAATGTTTAATGAAAGTTTTATCCTGTGTTGTAGTGCCATATGGAAATTTAGCCATTTTGCAAAGTCAAAGAGTAAGCAAGTTTTTTAACCCCTAAGGTGCCCTTACAACACTCATTAAACATAAATGGACTCACACTTAACTGGAGATGTTCACTGTCTAGACATCAGAAAGTATAGACATTGTACTCTAGATTGTGTGTGACCTTTTAAGAGTCTATGCCTGGGCCATAACCATTCTTTGGAAAAATCCTTGACTCTCTGAGCACTGTATTGAGTTCAGCTCCCTGTGCATCACACTTCTAGTATATGTTACTATTTCCTATTAGACAGAGCAGCGTTCGTCCACAGAGCTTCGCACCTTCCAGAAAACATACATTTATTTACCAGTTTTATCAGAGTGTATGATAATCTTCGCTGTACCTAAAATTAAATTATATCTAAAAATATTGGATTGTGTGTAACTATATGTTTTGATGGCGTCCGGGGACCTGAATTCACTGTTAACCATTAGATGATCCCAACGGACTCTGGTCTTTATAACAAGTTTGATTAGATAAAATATTTATGGTGCCTAGATACTTTGTTTATATATGCAGGTAAGAACAATTCGTTGCTTAAAATCCATAATATTGATTGAACCCGTTAGGGAATAAAATGCTACAAAATGAGCAAAAATCCTCATAGCAGTGATGTTTGTGATAAATAATGGTGCCTAGAGTGTCCGTATAATTGATATATTTTGCCAGACATAGCTGACAATGCATGCAAATTCGTTAATCTCTGCAGTGCTGTATGCATTGCGCATGTGCACATATAGCCCTGTTAGAGATAATGATAAGCGTATATGCACCAGTACAGGATTTTTCATCTGAGGCATCACGGGATGGCAACAACATCCAGAATGTGGAACGGCAATAAAGTCCATTTTTTTTACTTGTACGGACAAGAGGTCACTGCCATGCACTGCATTACAGCTTTAATACCATGAATGGTATATAAATAATGATGTTCTTTAATATTTATAATCATTTAAGATAAAAATCATACATGCATCACAGACAGAGAAGTCATTGTGATGTTTGCTGAAGGACAGTATTATTAGTAATACATTGCATTATACATTAACTTAAAACCACTAGTTGTTCTACAAAATATAGAGAGTAAACAGCAAACAGGAATATGCAATTATCAGAGTTTAGAGATATTCTAAAAACTTTAAATGATCTGCCAAAAGATGCACAATCTGTCAAAAAATTAATGGAATATATCTCTCTTCAGTCTAATCCGTATATTATAAGACATAACTCTTATAGTTCTATGATCTTAGAAACGCTCAAGAACTATTTATTGTAAAATGATTATCCCGATCTGTAATAGCATTATAGTATGTGCTATACAGTAATTTTCAATTGAGATGGAGCACTCAGGAATAGTGATGCACCGAACGGTTCGCTGGCGAATAGTTCCTGGCGAACATAGCATGTTAGCATTCGCCACGGCGGGCGAACATATGCGCGGTTTGATCCGCCCCCTATTCGTCATCATTGAGTAAACTTTGACCCTGTACCTCACAGTCAGCAGACACATTCCAGCCAATTAGCAGCACACCCTCCCTAGCAGACCCTCCCACCTACTGGACAGCATCCATTTTAGATTCATTCTCAAGCTGCATGCTTAGTGAGAGGAGGGAAAGTGTAGCTGCTATTGATTTGATAGGGAAATGGATAGCTAGGTTAGTGTATACAGTGTCCACTACAGTCCTGAAGGACTCATCTGATCTCTGCTGTAAGGACAGCACCCCAAAAAGCCCTTTTTAGGGCTATAACATCAGTCTGCTTTTTTTTTTTTGTGTAATGTAATTGCAGTTGCCTGCCTGCCTGCCTACCGGCTTCTGTGTCAGGCTCACAGTGGATACTGTGCCCACTTGCCCAGTGCCACCACTCACTCATTGGTGTCACAATAGCTTGCATTTAAAAAAAAAAATTTTTTTTCACTATAATAGATTGAATAGAAGTTAGTTGTCTGCCAGCTTCTGTGTCAGGCTCACAGTGCATACTGTGCCCACTTGCCCAGTGCCACCACTCACTCACTGGTGTCACAATAGCGTGCATTAAAAACCCAAAAACTTTTTTCACTGTTATAGATTGAATAGCAGTTAGTTGTCTGCAAGCGTCTGTGTGTCAGGCTCGCAGCGTATACTGTGCCCACTTGCCCAGTGCCACCACTCATTCACTGGTGTCACAATAGCGTGTCTTTAAAAACCAAAAAAATGTTTTCACTGTTATAGATTGAATAGCAGTTAGTTGTCTGCAAGCGTCTGTGTGTCAGGCTCGCAGGGTATACTGTGCCCACTTGCCCAGTGCCACCACTCACTCACTGGTGTCACAATAGCGTGCATTTCAAAACCCAAAAACTTTTTTCACTGTTATAGATAAAATAGCAGTTAGTTGTCTGCAAGCGTCTGTGTGTCAGGCTCACAGCGTATACCGTGCCCACTTGCCCAGTGCCACCACTCACTCACTGGTGTCACAATAACTTGCATTTAAAAAAAAAAGTTTTCACTGTAATAGATTGAATAGCAGTTAGTTGTCTGCAAGCGTCTGTGTGTCAGGCTCGCAGCGAATACTGTGCACACTTGCCCAGTGCCACCACTCACTCACTGGTGTCACAATAGCGTGCATTTCAAAACCCAAAAACTTTTTTCACTGTTATAGATAAAATAGCAGTTAGTTGTCTGCAAGCGTCTGTGTGTCAGGCTCACAGCGTATACTGTGCCCACTTGCCCAGTGCCACCACTCACTCACTGGTGTCACAATAGCTTGCATTTAAAAAAAAAATAGTTTTCACTGTAATAGATTGAATAGCATTTAGTTGTCTGCAAGCGTCTGTGTGTCAGGCTCGCAACGTATACTGTGCCCACTTGCCCAGTGCCACCACTCACTCACTGGTGTCACAATAGCTTGCATTTAAAAAAAAAATAGTTTTCACTATAATAGATTGAATAGCAGTTAGTTGTCTGCCAGCTTCTGTGTCAGGCTCACAGTGGATACTGTGCCCAGTGCCACCACTCACTCACTGGTGTCACAATAGCTTGCATTTAAAAACAAAAAACTTTTTTCACTGTTATAGATTGAATAGCAGTTAGTTGTCTGTCAGCGTCTGTGTCAGGCTCACAGTGGATACTGTACCCAGTGCCACTCACTCACTGGTGTCACAATAGCGTGCATTTAAAAAACAAAAAACTGCCACCACTCACTCACTGGTGTCACAATAGCTTGCATTTAAAAAAAAAAATGTTTTCACTGTAATAGATTGAATAGCAGTTAGTTGTCTGCAAGCGTCTGTGTGTCAGGCTCGCAGCGTATACAGTGCCCACTTGCCCAGTGCCACCACTCACTCACTGGTGTCACAATAGCTTGCATTTAAAAAAAAATTGTTTTCACTGAAATAGATTGAATAGCAGTTAGTTGTCTGCAAGCGTCTGTGTGTCAGGCTCGCAGCGTATACTGTGCCCACTTGCCCGGTGCCACCACTCACTCACTGGTGTCACAATAGCGTGCATTTAAAAACCCAAAAACTTTTTTCACTGTTATAGATTGAATAGCAGTTAGTTGTCTGCAAGCGTCTGTGTGTCAGGCTCGCAGCGTATACTGTGCCCACTTGCCCAGTCCCACCACTCACTCACTGGTGTCACAATAGCGTGCATTTAAAAACCAAAAAACTTTTTTCACTGTTATAGATTGAATAGCAGTTGGTTGTCTCCAAGCGTCTGTGTGTCAGGCTCGCAGCGTATACTGTGCCCACTTGCCCAGTGCCACCACTCACTCACTGGTGTCACAATAGCGTGCATTTAAAAACCCAAAAACTTTTTTCACTGTTATAGATTGAATACCAGTTAGTTGTCTTCAAGCATCTGTGTGTCAGGCTCGCAGCGTATACTGTGCCCACTTGCCCAGTGCCACCACTCACTCACTGGTGTCACAATAGCTTGCATTTAAAAACAAAAAACTTTTTTCACTGTTATAGATTGAATAGCAGTTAGTTGTCTCAAAGCGTGTGTGTCAGCCCTACAGCGTGTACTCTGCCAGTTTACAGTGCCACTCATATCTGGTGTCATAATAGCTTGCATTTAAAAACAAAAAACTTTTTTCACTGTTATAGATTGAATAGCAGTTAGTTGTCTCAAAGCAGGTGTGTCAGCGTCTTGCTCCACATCAGCGGATAGGGGACGTAACAGGGATTAAACTGATAAGAATAGTACTACTTAACACACCACTCCTATCTGGTGGCACATTAGATTGCACGCGCAGTGCCCCAAATTTGTTGTGATCTGTGAGTAAGGTAAGCGGTTGTCCATACAAGTAAGGTTGCAGCTTTTTGAGGGCCCACACCACCGCCAGGCACTCCTTTTCAATGGCAGTGTATCTACTTCCCTGGGCAAAAGTTTCCGGCTTAGATAAGCCCCGGGTTGCTCGCCACCATCTGCTCCGACTTGGCTCAGTACTGCTCCCAATCCAAAAAAGCGTTTAGTTGGATCAGGAGCAGAAAGTACAGGTGATTTAATGAGCGCCGTCTTGAACTGTTTGAAGGCCTGTTCACACTCTGGGGCCCATACTACTATCTTGGGGAGGTTTTTACGCGTTCCTATATGGCACTTACTGGGCTTTAGGGTCAGTCCGGCCTCCCTAATCCGGTCTAGTACGGCTCCTATGTGGGTCAGGTGTTCTGGCCAGGAGCAGCTAAAATGGCTATATCATCCAAGTAGGCGCAGGCATACTCCTGAAACCCATCCAGTAGCCGATCTACCATCCTCTGAAAGTTAGCCGGGGCATTCTTCATCCCAAATGGCATGACCTTAAACTGATACAGGCCAAACGAGGTGACAAATGCCGACTTGTGGATGGCGTCCTCGGCTAATAGAATTTGCCAGTACCCCTTGCACAGATCTATTGTGGTGAGGTACTGGCCTCTGGCCATTTTGTCTAGGAGCTTGTCTATCCGGGGCATAGGGTAGGCGTCTGAGGTTATTTTATCATTTAGCCTCCGGTAGTCTACACAGAAACGGGTCGTGCCGTCCCGTTTCGGTACTAGTACTACCGGGGAGGCCCAGGGGCTGTCAGAGTGTTCTATCACCCCTAACTGCATAATTTCCTCAATTTCTTTCCGCATATTTTCTTTAACTGCTTCGGGTATACGATAGGCGATTTGGCGAAGGGGGGTCTGGTCTAGGGTTTCAACTTTGTGAGTGGTTAACGGACTGTACCCAGGTAGGTTGGAAAACGTGGTCCCCTTGTCCTGGATTAGTCTTTGGACCTGGGTTCGCTCCTGTGGGTCTAACCGTTCTCCTAACTGTACTTCTCCCATGTCTCCGCTCTGGCCCTCTAGGTCTAGGAGATCTGGGAGTGGCAAATTATCATAATCTTCAGTGGCAGGTGCACAGATCGCGGTTACCTCTTCCGTGCGCTCGTGGTATGGTTGAGCATGTTCACATGGAGCATGCGCTTGCCTCCCGTGCCTGTGACCGCATCGATCACAAAGGTGGTATCACAAACCTGCTCTACCACCTTGTATGGGCCCTGCCAGGAAGCCTGCAGCTTGTCCTTGTGGACAGTGTCAATCCATATCTGCCAAGTGACCCTATGTAGGGGAACAGTCTCTATTCTGCTCTGTGTCAGTGTGTATCATGATCTCTGAGGACAGGTGTCAATCCATATCTGCCAAGTGACCATATGTAGGAGGAACAGTCTCTATTCTGCTCTGTGTCAGTGTGTATCAGGGGCTCTGAGGACAGGTGTCAATCCATATCTGCCAAGTGACCCCATGTAGGGGGAACAGTCTCTATTCTGCTCTCTGTCAGTGTGTATCATGGTCTCTGAGGACAGGTGTCAATCCATATCTGCCAAGTGACCCTATGTAGGGGGAACAGTCTCTATTTTGCTCTGTGTCAGTGTGTATCATGGTCTCTGAGGACAGTTGTCAATCCATATCTGCCAAGTGACCCTATGTAGGGGAACAGTCTCTATTCTGCTCTGTGTCAGTGTGTATCATGATCTCTGAGGACAGGTGTCAATCCATATCTGCCAAGTGACCCTATGTAGGAGGAACAGTCTCTATTCTGCTCTGTGTCAATGTGTATCATGATCTCTGAGGACAGGTGTCAATCCATATCTTCCAAGTGACCCTATGTAGGAGGAACAGTCCCTATTCTGCTCTGTGTCATTGTGTATCAGGGATCCTTAGGACAGGTGTCAATCCATATCTGCCAAGTGACCCTATGTAGGGTGAACAGTCTCTATTCTGCTCTGTGTCAGTGTGTATCATGGTCTCTGAGGACAGGTGTCAGTCCATATCTGCCAAGTGACCCTATGTAGGGGGAACAGTCTCTATTCTGCTCTGTGTTAGTGTGTATCATGGTGTCTGAGGACAGGTGTCAATCCATATCTGCCAAGTGACCCTATGTAGGGGAACAGTCTCTATTCTGCTCTGTGTCAGTGTGTATCATGGTCTCTGAGGACAGGTGTCAATCCATATCTGCCAAGTGACCCTATGTAGGGGGAACAGTCTCTATTCTGCTCTGTGTCAGTGTGTATCATGGTCACTGAGGACAGGTGTCAATCCATATCTGCCAAGGGACCCGATGTAGGGGGAACAGTCTCTATTCTGCTCTGTGTCAGTGTGTATCATGATCTCTGAGGACAGGTTTCAATCCATATGTGCCAAGTGACCCTATGTAGGATGAACAGTCCCTATTCTGCTCTGTGTCATTGTGTATCAGGGATCCTTAGGACAGGTGTCAATCCATATCTGCCAAGTGACCCTATGTAGGGGAACAGTCTCTATTCTGCTCTGTGTCAGTGTGTATCATTATCTCTGAGGACAGGTGTCAATCCATATCTGCCAAGTGACCCTATGTAGGAGGAACAGTCTCTATTCTGCTCTATGTCAGTGTGTATCAGGGTCTCTGAGGACAGGTGTCAATCCATATCTGCCAAGTGACCCTATGTAGGAGGAACAGTCTCTATTCTGCTCTGTGTCAGTGTGTATCAGGGTCTCTGAGGACAGGTGTGAATCCATATGTCAAGGTGTCAATATGTCATATGTCAGGTGTCAATCCATATCCATTGTGATTTAGGAATGTTAGGTGATTTATGCCTTTTATGGATTAAGACCAGACTCTGCATCAACTGTGTAATTTTCCATGGGAGTTTTGCCATGGATCCCCCTCCGGCATGCCACAGTCCAGGTGTTAGTCCCCTTGAAACAACTTTTCCATCACTGTTGTGGCCAGAAAGAGTCCCTGTGTGTTTTAAAATTCGCCTGCCCATTTAAGTCTATGGCGGTACGCCCGGTTCGCCGGTTCGAAAAATTTCGGGTTTGCGACATCACTACTCGCTGGTCCTCTCCTCTCCTCTCCTAACCTTCTTACTAGCAGGTAGAAGCTCCTGGTATATAGTCTGGGTCAGAGAAAAGGTGGATGTAGTGAGTGTAGAAGAAACATGCCATTCTTTCAACCTCCCACTGCCCCGCACGCCTGCTGCATGTTTATTGTTTTTTTAACCCCTCTCTCTCCCTCTCTATCTGTGTCATCCCCCACTCCCTCCCTCGTCTGATTAGATCATGCACATACACTCTGAGATGAAGAGAACGGTCCAATCAAAGAAGGCGAGAAGCATTTAATAGCACCACGAAAAGGCATAGGAGTTTTGGTTCTGGGCTGAAGAGCTGACAAGCAGCCAGCCTGTAAAATGTTCCATTTTAGCTATTTTACCATAATATTTGTGCGTATTGATGAAAAGTGAAAGATTAATGGAATGGAACCTCTACCTCGAACAATAGGTGTTCAATTTAGCAGATATACCCCCCAAAAAACGGATCTTGTTCTATAAGACAAACCAGCTTGTAAAAGCGGCAGATCTGCTGTGTGATTAGTTTGCAATTCCCACTGATTCATTGTTTAGTAAATAAGCCCAGCATTCCTACTCATTAATACCAAATTACTACCAATAACCTGCCCACGGGGTGGGAGAGATTTTAAAGTTACCCTTTTTAATTACCAGTAGATAATTCTTAATTGACAGCCTGCAGTCAATGCAGGGATATCCTGAAAATATGGTTTACCTCACCCCTCCCCTACCTGGATTGTGCTTCCCACCCAGTAATATCCCACCCAGTCTATAGGGGGCGTCTGATCTCCTGTATTGATTAATAAACCAGTAATAATGTAACTTTAAAATGCATTTCATAATAGCTGAATTGGAAATATTCTCCAATTCAGCGAATTTCCAGTTTAACTAATTCATTCTAGTTTAGCATTCAGATTTCAATTCACAGTTCAGTAATGTTTAGATGTGGTGGCTTACGGTAGGTAGGATTCAAATGCTGCTGTGAGATAATTTAAATAGTCTGAATGTATCTATTTTGGCCCAAACATTGCAGCTACGTTGTATCACTGCAATTCACAATTTAGTGAATAAGCCCCACCACCAGCATTGTTGGGGGGTCTCAGTGTAGTCCACAGCCAGAGTTTGTTGGCAGCTTTGGCTAATAAAAGGAGACTGATCCGCTTCCTTTACTCAGATTCCTTTGATGACAATGGAGAATAGTGTCCGTCAGTTTGGCTGTGAGTATTGTGTGTAAAACATTGTCTATATAGCTAGTTAATGTTATGTGTGGCCTAAACCTGGGCTGGGTTTAAATTGTGTTCAGATTAGAGTGCTGTATATGTATCAGTGTATGTAAGTGTGTATTCCTGTCTGTATTTTGTGAATCTGAGTATAGTGAGCGCATTCAGGAGGGTTAATGATGTTAGAAGTTGTTATGGTAAAAGGGAGGCTTAAAGAACACAAATCCTAAATCTTGCATATTTACTGCAAGGAAATGTGTATTCCCCCAGTGGGGCTATATCTAAAAAGCTACAGACTTTAGTTTCTATTGACCTCTAGTCTCTATAAAAATAAAGTGGGTATGCACTGCGAGTGCTTTAGGGGTCTAGCGTGTCTGTATATTCCAACATTTGGTGGCTGACACCCTATTGCATACCTCCCAAGTGTCCCTATTTAGGAGGGACAGTCCCTCTTTCCTATGAGCTCCATATTGTTAGAGTGTACATTTTAGTTCTATAAATGGTTATTAGTACTTCACAGGCCTGGCCACACCCCGTAACATTAAAGCTACCCGCTGTCCATATGGGAGGTCAGCACTATGATGGGGGGAAGGTAACCTTCAGCACTCCAGGTGTTATGGAGAACATCTGCATTGCGGAGAATGTAGTGCGGATGTTTGCCTACCCCTGTACTAGGTTATCACGGCAGTCTGGATGCTTAGAGAATAACTGTCTTTCTTGTTCTTCCTGATTACAGCTGCTACTGCCCTCTGGAGGATGCCCTGGATCCTGCTTCTCTCTGTATTCTGCTCCTATGAATTTGCATTTGCCTGTGTTCCGCTGCTAAATGGTAAACTGATCTGTTCTCGTCTGGCTGGGTTGCTGTAAGGCTCTCTGGGTGAATGGGACGATAGTATCTTTCACTCACATTCCTCATTTACAGGCCTTGTATTTGCAATGAATGGACTTCATTTATTGCCCCCTAATGCATGGGGCAGGTATAGTTTGCTGCGGAAGGCCTTATCCTATGCCTAGTTGGTCCTATATTCGCCCTAATTTTAGAGTTGGTTATGCAATGTTCTAACTACACTATCTGTGGATGTTTCACTTCCTGTAGCTTTTAGAATGAAATCCTTTATTTTTCTGACCTATGGTGGCAGTATATATGGGGTTGTGCTTCCTACCTGGGACAAGCATCTGCAATATAGGAATTAAAAAAAGTCCCTGGAGTCTCTTAACATTCCCAGGATGCATTTGGGAACATATCTTTCCCTTTCCCGAATATGGAATTCTCTGTCTAAAGAGATGGTTTTGTCAGTCATTACAAATGTTTAAACTGTAGTTGGATAAATACTTGCAATAACATACAGGGATATAATTTCTAATTAGTGGGGTAATAGCTGCTTGATCCAAGGAGACATCTGACTGCTATTTTGGGGTCAAGAAGGAATTTTTTTCCTAGTTTGTGGCAAAATTGGAAGCGCTTCAGATTGGGTATTTTGTCTTCTTTTTGATCAACAGCAAAAAAAACAAATGTGAGGAAGGCTGAACCTGATGGACGCAAGTCTCTTTTCAGCTATGTAAGAATTATTCCTTGTTTTTATTGATAAGTCTTCTGAACATCTGGTACTCTAGTTACAGAAACAGTGTTTCTGTTGGATGCAAGGAGTTGGCTATGGTTCTGGTGAACCACGTCGTTAAGTTACTCAGGAATCTGCCGGATCGATCCTTTAGACCTGTTTTTGAATTTATTTGGTTCAGAATCGAACTGATGCTTATGTAACTATGATTCTGCAAAACGGAAATTGCATTGTGTGTATCTATCATACATTATCTCTGCATCTGACTGCACAGGAAAGGTCAATTTTCTAATAAAGCAAAACTGGGCAAAATCTAAAATATGGCTTCTACAGTGGAAATTTCTCTGGGTCAAAAATGTGGAGATCTTGGATTTGTATCTCCTAGACTCTTTTCATGAAAGATCCGTTTAACTGGTTGACAACGTCAAGTTTTCTTCCAACAAGTCTGACCTTTCAGCCTATAGAATGGTTGGTTAGTTTTCCCTACATAAAGCAGCTATAACAGGCTGGGGCACACATATAAATTCTTGGTCCGAAATGAGTCCACTAATCTCAGAGCTCATAAGGCAATTCTTTACTCCCCTCACCGATTCAGATCTTGATTAATGGAGAGACCTATTAGGATGCAGTCAGACCACAACACTGTCTCTCTCACGTTGACAGACAGGGTGGTGCCAGTGGCAAAGTCTGTTTCAACTGTGTACTGGGATCGGGATCTCTGGGAGATCCTGGCTCCATTCAACTTACGGGGTATTGACTATGTCATTACCTACAACTCCAGCACAAGAGCGTGGTATCAAGAGAATGTCTATAGATCCTATGATGCTCACCATTCTAAAGGGAGATTTGGAGGGCCCAGATAAGACCTTGTGGCATGGAGGGAGAACACTAAGATTCCAAAGTTTGCCTCCCTGTACAGGACATTTCTCCATGCTTGCGTTTTCTCCTATAGACTGATCCCAAGACTTCTTTAAAAGATCTAAACAGACAGAGCAGTGGTTCTGTCAATCATTCCGTACTGGCCAAACGCTAGCTGGCATTCGGCCTTGATGGAGATTATCTCAAACACTTTTCGATTGGCGTCTGGAAGTGTTTAATGGGTTCATATTTATGGCATGGCAACTGCATGTTGGATCCTCCATCTTCTGAGTCTTCATAAGGCAGAATCCAATTGTTGTGTCTAATCTACTAGATGTTCCGCCTCTAACTTTCTTACATAAGGAGTTTGGTAGAGTTTCTACATTACTGGAAGGAACATCATTATCTTCTAGTTCATTTGTCCGTTAGTTCAGACTTCAACAGCTCGGGCCTTTCTGCTTTGAGACCTAGTATATTCCCGAAGTTCTTTCTGGGAAAGGACTGGTCTTTGTATATGCTAGTTGGAAGTTTATTTTATGCAATAGGCTTCTTAGGCCACCCAGGAAGTTATGTTTTTCATCCTGGGATCTTTCTTCAATCTTTCAAGTCCCCTTGGATTCTGGAGGTGGTTCCTCTTTAAGATTCGAAAGCTGCAACAGCATTCTTGGTGGCAATTACCTCTGCCAAGAGAGTAGGCTAGCTTCAGGCTTTTCTTCAGTAGAATTTGGTATATTCTGTCAGGGTAAAGTAGTGTTTCATCATAAACATTCAATTCTTCCAGAGTTATCCTTAAGAGCAGTTTATCAGCTCCTCTTTCAAACATCATTCTATAAAGATGCCACCTCCCAGCAGGAGCAAAGGTGGTTACAAAGGGCATTACAGGTCTAACTATTAATATCAGTCGATTTTACAGTGAACCAGATCACCAGTTTGTCATCTTCTAAGGAAGTTTTTAATGAGAATGAAGCCTTTTGTAATTCTGTTTCTCGTTGTTTGGTCTATCAAACTGTATTGCACTTCAGTAGTTTTCCTAAGCCAGCTTCTCACAGCACATTCCACAAAGTAATGGCCACATCATAGGCAGAGAGCTCTTGCTTCACTCGACAAAATCAACAAGGCTGCTTCTTGGGGATCTTGCTATATCCCATACATACTGTCACCATATGTTAAAAAAAAAAAAAATGTTATTTTTTTTTTAAATTTATTTATTTTATATTTTTTTTACATCTCTTTTCCTTATGGTGGCGGTACAAATCTCTGAATTACAAACTTTGCTTGCTACAACTGAGGTGGGTTTGCAGGGAAAAGGGGGAGGGACTTTTCTTGACTCCTATCTTGCAGATGCTTGTCCCAATTAGTAAACACAACCCCATATGTACTTCCACCATATATAAACATTTCTGGTTTCATATGTATGGTTTTCAGAGCGGAACGTGGCACTAAATCGTCCAGTCTGCCAGAGCTCGGTAGTCGCAGGTGGGAGACCCCGACTTGCTGTGGATGGGAATATGGACGCAAACTATGAAGCTGGATCCTGCACGCACACAAATCTGGACTATTCGCCCTGGTGGAGGCTCAACCTGACAGAAAGCTATAAAATCAGCGCTGTCTTTGTGCTTAACCGGAAAGACTGCTGCAGAGAGCGGCTTTATGGAGCAGAGATCTATCTAGGAGACTCTGACAACTACAAAAAAAACATTTTGTGAGTAGTTTGGACAGAATTTGCCACACCATGAAATACACTGGCTGTGAATTGAGGAGAAGTTATGTGGGTTCAGTAAATTCTAGGCTGAAATAGATGAACTGGTAACGTTGTCCTATCACTGGTGGAAGGTTAATTATATTGATAAGCTGAACAATCTACTAAATGGTGAGATTTTATCTACTCCAGTTCTTCCTCATTCTGTCCGGGTTATTCACTAAACTGAATTGAAATGTCAATTCAAACTTTAATCCAAAACTGGGAATTCTCTAAACCTGCTCGTTTTGCTTCATGCTCTCGGTTACTTCAGTCTTAAATTTGGAAATTGCTTTGCGTTTACTTAACATTGCTCGTAATTTCACTGTTTAGTAAATGTTCCAATCCTGCTTCCTGTCGTCGTAAGGTTCTCTTGGTCCTGGGGTGGAATACAAAACTGGGGGTCAATGTGTACAATATCTTAGCCCCTCCACAGATCTGACACCATAGGGTGCTATTCTGTGAGATTTTTTTCAAAACCCTCTGGATTTGTAATCCTGGCATGTCAGGGTTATTAACTGAAATCCAAATGGGAAAATTAAAGTTTATCTTGGCATATTCTCCAACTCTGCTTTACTTAAAAACTGGATCTTTCTACCATTTGGATTTAATAACACTGCATTTTTGCCTGTGTTGGAATTATAATTTAATCATAGAGGACAAAGCTCTGACTAGTTTAGTTTATACAATATGTTCCTCCAGAAACCATTTTTGTTTGACATTCTTCTTTGTCTCCAACAGATGCGGCAAAATAACTGCTAGTGACATTCCCTCAGTGAAAATTTGCTGTGACGGAATAGAGGGACAGTATGTCACCATTATATTGACTGACCGCAAGCAGCATCTGACTCTGTGCGAGGTTGAGGTATATGGGGTTCCTGCTAATCGTGGATCTGTGTGCGATAACATTGTCTAATGAATCAATAAAGTTCTAAAATCGACAACTTTTTGTCATTTCTTAAGTCAGGGTATCCAAAATCTTCCCGTGAAATATTGGGTATCCTTGATGCTGGTTATTTACTAAACTGGGGTCTACAGAATAGTGAAGGAAACTGTGCCGTTTGGGCAATAATACCCATGTTCTCTCCTGACACCGACTGGGTCTGTAACCTGAATGAAGCTGTAGGACACTGCCTGGTCCTTCATAAATACTACTATACTCTATTTACATGGCTTCCATCCTCCCCATACGTACAGTAAATAAGGCTGACAATGTTGTTGACTTCAAAGTGGCTTTCAAATTTAAGGTCAGGACAAATTAAGCCACTATGCTTTCCAAATGGCTACCTTGGTTTTTGAATTCTCAATGTAGTAAATAATCCTTGGGACAAAAGCTCCTTCATCACTGGGATTTGGAGAGGCTGCTTGCCCTTGAATATGGCCCCTGGCACGTACTGCCCTTGAATATGGCCCCTGGCATGTATTGCCCTTTAAAAGCTTTATTTGGGCATATGGATTTTAAAACACTTTCTGCCCATTTAAATCCATGGGAAAATGGATAATAGGTGGAAGTCACTACTCTTTCCTGTGCTATTGTTTCTCCAGCAGGGCGTTGTCCCAGGGACACTGCCAGACCAGTTGAAACTGGCTGCTTTGTCCCTCCTCAATCACTCATCAGCCTTTGCTATTGTTTAACCCCATGGTGATCCAACTGTATTAGTGAGATCTGACTTTTTTTTAAAAAAAAAAAATTATTTTTAATTTTTATTTTTTTCAGACATATTGAGCGCTCAGATCCAAGCTATCTGGGAATAAGTTGGACATATAGGTTAAACATTGTATTATAAGATTTATGTGTTTTTGACTTAGAGATATTTCCTGTACCTGGAGATAATTAAGTTACCACAGCCACTTAAGCCAATTATCTCCAGGATAGAGGAGAAGATAGACCGGTCGCACAGCCTAAATCTGTGGAACTGTTTTGTGCATGAAAGCCATGCTTGCGGTCGGTCAAATGTGACTTCCATAAAACTTTTGAACGCCTGCTCTGATCTGGGTGATTTTTGGATATGTTGTTTACCCAGATCAGGGATGTATAATTTATGGGTATGTGTTATGTTTTGGAGTGTTTTCTGGACTTTGGGGGAAAATGTGTTCTGCCTGTGGATAATTAGGTTATTGTATTAGCTGCTTTAATTATAACCCAGGCAGAGGGGAGGGCTTGTGTGCTGTATGTGGGAGTGTCGGACATTGTTGTATTGTCTTTGCTTGGTTTGTGTCCTGTGCTCCACAAGGTTCATGTGGGTGATAACCTTGTGGGGAAAATGTGTATAAAAGAAATTACTTTGTTCTCATTAAACAACTTGTTCTACCCTTCATGAAGTCTTGGCTTATGTTTGGAGGATTGGAGAACTACCTATACTCTGGGGATTGCTATAATCACTATACTCCCCAGAGTACAATCCCTAAGCTCTTGTAAGAGCTTGTTCCTGCTCTCTGGATTAAGAGAGGTCTACCTGTTGGAAGCTGGATCCTTGTCTTGGGTCCAGAGTGGGTGGACTATGGCAAGACTCCAAGCTGCGGTGGTTATGGTGTCTAGTAGAGTGCTTGGAGCCCTCGCAAAGCACTAGGAGCAGCCAGGTGATCCGTTACAATCCTGTTTATTTTATACTAAATGGATACACTGGAACGGAAGGTAACTCTATGATGTATAGGTAGATGCACTGGGGAGAGATGAACTGGAAATCTAGTGCTGCGGTATAATTTGGGTTTCTGTGTCTGGTAGATACGGGGTTGGGCTCTGGAGAAGGTATTATTGAGGGAGTATGGCTGAAGCTGTAATGGGGGTGGAAGGTGCATTATGTGGACGTGTATTAAAGAACTGAGGTTTTGGTGGGACAGCCTAGTGACATGGACCCGGCACCACACAATCTGTGTTTGTTTGATGTATCATTGATGTCTATTACAACAGAACTCGCATTATCCTGAAATGTCAGATGTAATCTCACAAATATAACCAACTCATTTATATGGTCATCCCCTCTCCAGTTTATCAGGACTTGAGAGATGGCCTCAACTGTAGTAAACTAGCGGCACTATTGTGAAAAATGGGCTGAAACTGAGTGTTAAAAACATGCAGATGGGTCAGTGCTAAATAACCAAAAAGAATCAACAAGGCAGCAACCCTAAAAGGATCCTTCTCAACCATTCAAAATCTAGAAGAAAGTGGGGGAAGAGGGCTGCTCCACATTAAAAATAACAGGAGATGGTAGAATAACAATTTAACAAATCGTGCTTAAGTCTTGTCCCAACTAATTTGTTTAAATTTTATTTATTTTTTCTATCTGGGGATAGGTTGAATGTGGGGGTTCTGTTAAGTATGATAAGAATTGTGTATTTTTATGTGGTTTTTACTGTTGTAAATGGAGATTTTCTGTATGCTGGAGATAATTGGCTTACCACACCCAAGCCATGCTTGCAGTCGGTCAAAAATTACTTCCACTGGACCAATTTGTATGATTTTGACATCTGTTTGTATACTGCATCTGCTGGTTCAGAATATGTAAGTTAATGTGATGTATACTTTTAAAGCTATGAATATTGTGTAAAACTGTAATTTCCTGCCTGTGATAATTATGTTAGCCCATTGTGTTCAGTAATTATATCACAGGCAGAGGGGAGGATTTTGCTGTCATGAATGGGAGTGCCTGTCACGATTCCGGAACCTAACAGGTCACAGAGAGGAAGGGTGCTATACCGGTCCTTAGAGTGGCCGGGCTAAGCACGCTAAGAATGGTCATGAGACAAGCCAAGTAAAGGGAGCCAGAAAACGGGAGAACGAGAAACAAGCAGAGGTCAAAGGAATGGAGAAGACAGGATAATCGGAATAACGAGCCAAATAATCGGAAACCAGAGAGCAACACGAGAGAACAGCACTACAGGTATCACAAGACCACAACAGGGCACTGAAAGACAGAAAAGGTAAGTATAAATACCCTTGGTTTAATTCTGATTGGATAACTTCCAATCAGAATTAACAATCACACGTTGGGGATATCTACGCCTCCCACTGTGATTGTGGTACTGTTTCTTTAACGCCGGGTCACTCACGTGACCCCGGCGTTTGCATAAGTCAGCGACCTCCCAGCGTGCAGCGTTATACATGCTGCCGCTGGGAGGCGTGAGGGACGTGAGCGGCGGAGAGGAGACTCCGCTCGCCGACAGGTAAGAGGAGGGGAGACAGCGGGCGGCGATGGACTGAGGGTGAATGCTGCAAGTGGCGTGCAGCCTCCCCTCCTAGCTTCCCCCGGACTCCTGACAGTGCCAGACATTGTTGTATTGTTTTGATTGGTTTGTGTCCTTTGTATGCCTGTGTACCATCAGGTCCAGAGGGTGTGCCTCTGGCCTGGGGAATTGTATAAATTGTGAGTGCTTGCTTCCATTAAACAGAACTACTTGACCTTTGGCTCATTCTTGGGGGATGGGATAACTACATTCTGGGGATTGCTATATTCACACTATACTCCCCAGGATAAGCTCTTGTAAGAGTTGTTCTTGTTCCTGCTACGCTCTCTGGGAGAAGAGAGGCCTGCCCACGGATCCAGGGTGGGTGAAAGACGGCGAGACCCCAGCGTAGCTGCATCGCTGGAAGTGGGGTCTGCAGTGCTGATGGTGTCATCCCTGGTTGTCCATCCCTGGTTGTCCGGTGGTGGTAGGTACTGTAGGGAGCAGCGATGCTGTGTGGAGTGTTGCCAATGCTCCACACAGATTGCTCGCGGAAGGACAGGAAAGCTGCTTCATAGATGCCTCCCGACACGGAAGCAGAGCAGGCCTCTGCCGTTTTGGGCAGGCAGGTGCCTAATCTGCATTGATGCAGACAGCCAGTGGCCCCCTCCCCCAGTTATCTATGGCGGTGTGCCCCCAGAGAGGGCTCGGCGTGCCATAGGTTCGCTATTATTGTTAAAAACCATGGCTTGAAAGTGCTCTTTAATTATTTATATATTTTTTTTCAACGTACATACACTACAATTGTGTGGTGTGTTTGGGTTTTGTTTTGGGTTTTGTTTTGGGTTTTGTTTTGGGTTTTGTTTTGGGTTTTGTTTTGGGTTTTGTTTTGGGTTTTGTTTTGGGTTTTGTTTTGGGTTTTGTTTTGTTTTTGTTTTTTTCCAGTAAGTTTTACATCAACTTTAACGGTTTCCTGGTTGGATTACATTCAGTACTTCGTTCACTGCACGTTGGTACTTTAACATACTAACATTAAATGGGGAAGGTGGGGAGAGGAGGTAGCGTAAGTGGGGTCGGAGAGATTTTGCATATCTGTTATTGCATATATTATAGATACGTATACTGCGTACATGTTTTGGTGTAACTATGGTCTCAGCTGTCGGAGTGGCCTGTGCATCTCATTCGTATGAGTGTCTCATTTTGCTACATTTGATTAAAGGTATGGTGCATTGTTCCCTTTTGGGGTAGTCTGTTTTGTTATTTGGGGTTCACCCCTTTTTGTCTGTCACATACACCTCCCATGTCTTCCACGCTGATGTTATGAATGTTTTTGATAGTGCGTTTTTCCGTGCCATGGTTTCATATTGTTTTGTCAGTTGTAATGCTGTAAGGCATGGTGCCTTGGTTGGTGGGTCTGGTTTGCGCCAGAGTCTGCTAATGGTTTGGAGAGCTGCCACTATTATGTGGTATAAGTGGGCTTTGTTTAGGCCTTTTGGGAATAGGTGTAACAGATTTCAGGGGTCTCCTGCATGCTAACACCCGTGGAATCATATTATTTTTGTTATATCTGACCAGTATTGTTTTAAGTCTGGGCATGACCACCAGATGTGCAGCATGGTCCCTTTGTCATTCATACAGTGCCAACATGTGTCAGAGTTGGGTTGCCCCGTTTCAGCCGTACCATGTACCATCGGTATAGTATTTTACGTGTTCTCTCCACATGAGAGGTGCACAATGAGAGACTTCTGTGTGCCCACAATATTTGGGCCCATTGGATTTCAGAGATTTGGTTCCCAATTTCGCGTTCCCATGCCTTGGTAAAAGTAAAGGCTTGAGGTTCTATTGAGGTGCTGTATTTAGCATATAAGATCGATTTTATTCGTTTTTTAGGCGGTCGTAGTTTGGGACATATTTGTTCCGTCTGTCAGCTGTAGACCATTTACAGGATGGTACGAGCTAATTTATTTATTTATTTTTTTTTATTTATTTTTTTTTTTTGCATGTGCGAGTATTTTGCCATGTCGGGTAGCCCATATTGTGTTTGTACCTCGGCAAATGTTTTAACGTTTTGTCCTTAACAGATTTGGTAAAGATGTGTGATATGGCGTTTGTGCCACAATTTGTAACTGAATTCCGGTATTGCTAAGCGTAATGCTTCCAGGGGTGTTGCTAGGGATGTACCGCCAACCATTATATATTTATCCCCAAACTGGTCCCATATTTGTAGCGTAAGTCTGGTCGTGGGGAGAATGTCCTTGTGTTTGGGTCGTAATTTCCTGGACATCCAGGCAAGGGCAGAGATAGGAAAGTTGTGGGTGTAAGTCGCTTCTATGTTTACCCACTGCGGGGGTCTAGGGTTACTGCTAACAGCTAGCACTTGGCTTAGGATGGCTGCTTTATAGTAGTTTGTGATGTTTGGTAGGCCCATGCCTCACATTGGGAATGGTTTGTAGAGGGTGGTCTTTGCGATCCTAGGTCTGGTGTTATTCCAGACAAAGGAATTCACTAATTTCTGTACCTCACACAGGTAGCTGTTGGGAACTGCAAGTGAGATAGTTCTGAATAGGTATTGTAGTCTCGCTATCCTTCTTACCCATGAGATGAATTTCCCTTTCCAACTGTATATTAGTGTTTTCAGCTCCATGAGCAGTGGGTTATAGTTTGCTTTGTATATGCATGCTAAGTTTTGTGTTAAGGCTATTCCTAGGAACTTAAGGTGGTCAGTACGCCATTCGTATGTAAAAGTCTTTTAGGTGGTTTAGCATCGTTTGTGGGATGTTAATTCCCTTTGCTTGTGTTTTTAGTTATGTTTAATTTGTAATAAGAGCATTTTCTGTATCGTTGAATCAGATTGTGTGTGTGTGTGTGTGTGTGTGTGTGTGTAATGCAGGTAGTGAGGTGTGTGGGTCTTGTAGCGTGAGGAGGATGTCGTCCGCGAATAGTGTAAGTTTGTGTTCTCTGCTCTTAACCCTGATTCCCTGTATCTTGGGGTCCTTTCTGATCAGTTGTATAAGGGGTTCTAGGGCAAGTATGTATAGTATTGGTGATAGGGGGCAGCCCTGTCTAGAGCCGTTGGAAATAGTAAAGCTGTTC
>OW240912.1:109427770-109438091 GCA_933207985.1 Pelobates cultripes | reverse complement strand
TGTTTACTCTCTATATTTTGTAGAACAACTAGTGGTTTTAAGTTAATGTATAATGCAATGTATTACTAATAATACTGTCCTTCAGCAAACATCACAATGACTTCTCTGTCTGTGATGCATGTATGATTTTTATATTAAATGATTATAAATATTAAAGAACATCATTATTTATATTCCATTCATGGTATTAAAGCTGTAATGCAGTGCATGGCAGTGACCTCTTGTCCCTACAAGTAAAAAAAATGGACTTTATTGCCGTTCCACATTCTGGATGTCGTTGCCATCCCGTGATGCCTCAGATTAAAAATCCTGTACTGGTGCATATAGGCTTATCATCTCTAACAGGGCTATATGTGCACATGCGCAATGCATACAGCACTGCAGAGATTAACGAATTTGCATGCATTGTCAGCTATGCCTGGCAAAATATATCAATTATACGGACACTCTAGGCACCATTATTTTTCACAAACATCACTGCTATGAGGATTTTTGCTCATTTTGTAGCCTTTTATTCCCTAACGGGTTCAATCAATATTATGGATTTTAAGCAACGAATTGTTTTTACCTGCATACATAAACAAAGTATCTAGGCACCATAAATATTTTATCTAATCAAACTTGTTATAAAGACCAGAGTCCGTTTAGATCATCTAATGGTTAACAGTGAATGCAGGTCCCCGGACGCCATCAAAACAAATAGTTACACACAATCCAATATTTTTAGATATAATTTAATTTTAGGTACATTATCTGGAAGATTATCATACACTCTGATAAAACTGGTAAATAAATGTATGTTTTCTGGAAGGTGCGAAGCTCTGTGGACGAACACTGCTCTGTCTAATAGGAAATAGTAACATATACTAGAAGTGTGATGCACAGGGAGCTGAACTCAATACAGTGCTCAGAGAGTCAAGGATTTTTCCAAAGAATGGTTATGGCCCAGGCATAGACTCTTAAAAGGTCACACACAATCTAGAGTACAATGTCTATACTTTCTGATGTCTAGACAGTGAACATCTCCAGTTAAGTGTGAGTCCATTTATGTTTAATGAGTGTTGTAAGGGCACCTTAGGGGTTAAAAAACTTGCCTACTCTTTGACTTTGCAAAATGGCTAAATTTCCATATGGCACTACAACACAGGATAAAACTTTCATTAAACATTTAAATAGTGAAAGGGTAGAAGTGAAGAATCATTAAGAGAATCATTAGGCTTGCAGTGTGCCAACTTCTTTTTTCATACATGCTATTGTTCAATGCACCTGTTAAATCTCTCTAGAAAGTGGGAGATGTCTACCAGCTGGTGTCTATTCTATTGAGAAACTATACTTGCGGCTGCTGTACCTTGAAGATCTAAGTGTGAGTCTCACAACCCTGAAAGCTTTGTCTTCAAAATTCATATTGACTACAGGTATGTCACTTTATTTGGAATTTAACTATTAATATTCTTTAGTTGGTGAATGTATCTATCTATCTATCCGTCTATCCGTCTGTCTGTCTATCTGTGTCTCTGTCTGTCTGTCTCTCTCTATCTCACTCAGTCTTTGGAAACTATGCTACAACTATCCAGTGATGTTTAAAATATAAACACACACACATTTTAATGTCCCCAAATCCTGAAAGTAGACACAATAATAGCTACATTTTGTGCAGAATCCTTATCCTTCACGCCCTTTTCTTTCTGTCTCCCCCTCTCTCTCTGTCGAAGCTATCACTCAGCAGAACATAAGGTTGTCTTTTATAATCTTTTTGTTTCTTTCCAAAAATGGAAGAAGAGCTTCTTTTGAGCCATTAAACAATATTAGTCTGCTTAATATGATAATAAACTGCTTTTTATTTTATCAGCTTTACCAAGGGTCTCTATCTTCTGCAGTAGACTAGGAGAGTACCGGACTACATTTGCATGGATATGTTTAGTTATTTGTAGCACTAACTTTGTTTGTTATGTTCTTACACACAATGTGACATCTAGAAAACAGTCCTGTAAATGTATGACTGTAGAGAGTGCAGTAATTACTCAAATCTACTGAAAATGTCTTAAAGTTATGGGATGTATATCACCTGAAAGTACTGTGGTTCCGTCACCTTGTGGAACGTAAGGATGGGTGAAGTTTTGATGATTAACTGGAGCTTGACCGCATCTTGTCCTGGCATTCCAACAAACCTACCCAAAATACTATTTAACGGTTTGTGTGTTACAGTCACCAAGGCATAAAATACATTCTCACTGGAATAAAACCACTACATTTGAAAACAGTGTCCCACTGGCTGTAAAATACCAGTAAGCCTACTTAGCATAGCCTGACTGGGCATGAGTGCAAAACTTCAATGGGTTATTTCTGAGTCACAACAATGTGCTAAATGAGCAAAACCCATGATATACTATATAATGTACAGAACAGTTTGACACATCATCCCCATTGTCTCTGAAGTTTATGTAGATCTAAGCCCTTATCTTTTTTTACTGTTCCATTAATCCAGATCCTAGGATTTCTGAAATCCCCTTGACTCTTTTTCTCTGTTACAGCAAGTATGTAGATAGTTTATAGACCAGAAAAGAAACTTCAGGAACCTTCAATGCTTGACTATGCTTCTGACAGAAATCAGAGACATAAAACAATATGTATCTTCAAACTGCATTGTGTAATAAGATTAATATATGTTTTAGGATGGATGATGATGACAAAGATGCAGCCAACATTTCTTCTGTCCGGAAACCTCCCAGTTGACAGAAGTTAATGGGTGAGTATGCGTTCAGTGTCAAAACATTATAAATATTAGTTTATTACACATCAAACGGAATAAAATACATTTACAAGCATGCGATAACATTTGGACTAATGCACTTATCTGATACATCTATACATGCACATATAATTAAATACACAGGGCGTAATAGCCAAAGAATATTTCTTGAGCAGTGTTCTGGGGGCAAAGGCTTGAGAAATGCTATGAAAACCTGAAATATTGGTGGTGGTAACAAATAAAGGTTGATTGTGCTCAATTAATTGTGAGACTCTGTCACTTATCATTTTGCAAACACTTTATTCATGGTTTTATAATTGAATCTAAATCCAGCACATCCTTTTGTTTTGTTTTTTAACCACTTAAAAGGATTAAAGGTATTTTGTCACCTTGGCAAGTTTTCCCTGCCCAATAATGTACTCAAGACTCACGCCAATTGTCATGTACACATGTTTGTTTCTGCTGATCCTAATCTGTTCCCATTCACTCCTCTCACTTACTGCTAAGAGCTAATTTTACTTTAGCAGAATAGCAATAATGTCTTATTCACAATGAGCATTTCAATGAATTTGTTCTTGGAAATAGACGGATGTCATGCTGCATGAATGTACAGTTGTGTTTTGCTCATTGCAATGGAATGAAAAACCGGATAACTCTGTACATACCTAATTTTCACTACCTTATAATCAAAAAGGTCATACATCCATAGCGTAGCTAAATATAGGAACATATTGAAAGGGGAGCTGTCACTTCCTGGGATTTTTACTAATATATTTTCTTATTTCTATATTTAACAAATATGTATTTGTTAGGTGTGAAAAATACAACTAAACATAGAAATCCACACCTCTTTATCCTGTAACTGGGAGCCTCCATCTTAGCTCCCTGGCAATTATTGTTACGAGCTCTGTCCTTTGCTCTGTCCAGTCAGCATTGAGAAAGAATACAGAGAAAAGGAGAAATGAAACAATATTCATATTTTTTTTTCATTGGCAATATATGCCTGGACTAGGCTTTGCCTGGATTGACTTGGGTTTTGATGGGATTTACAATATTTCTTAAAATACAAGTTTAAAAAAAAGCTGAGCGTCTGATGAAAAAAGGGTAACGTGTTATAAGTGATTTTCAATGTTTTCTTCCGCAGCATAAATTCCAGAGAAGTGACAATTCTCCTTTAATGTATAGTTTAGAAATGTGTAATGCAATATGCTTGCTTAATTTCGTTCTATAGAGTGTTGTTTTATGCTTTATATTGACCATTCTTTATTTCCTTTATCACACAGAGGAAAAGCCACTGCTTATGTGAATAGAAAATAATGACCTTGTAATTTGGTTCCCTTAAGACTGCAAAATGGAATCTATTCATAAAGTTGTGGATAATCTAGAAGTTCCTCAAAGTGATGCCTGTAAAGATTCAGAAGGCACAAAAGCAGTGAAGGAAGAAGGCCTGAACCAGTCCCTTCAAAACTCTAACTGGAAGCAGTTTAGTGAGAATGTGAACAATGAGACAGAATTTTCCAGGTGTCCCAAAGAATGTCATGACAACTTATCAACTGAGCCAATGAGGATGGAAGAAGGAGAGCAGAGAGTCTTTATAAATATTGCAGGTCTAAGATATGAGACACATCTCAAAACACTCAGTGAGTTCCCTGACACATTACTTGGAGACCCTCAAAAAAGAATCCATTATTTTGATTCCATGAGGAATGAATATTTTTTTGACAGAAATCGTCCAAGTTTTGATGGAATTCTATATTATTACCAATCTGGTGGAAAAATAAGGCGTCCTGCAAATGTCCCCATAGATGTTTTTGCAGATGAGATTGTTTTTTATGAACTTGGAAATGACGCTTTGGATCAGTTTCGAGAGGATGAAGGTTTTCTTAAGGATCCTGAAATACCGTTGCCAACCAATGACTATTACAGACAATTTTGGTTGCTTTTTGAATATCCTGAAAGCTCAAGTGCTGCAAGAGGAATGGCATTGGTCTCTGTTTTAGTAATAGTCATCTCCATACTCATCTTCTGCTTGGAAACATTGCCAGAATTCAGAGAAGAAAGAGATTTTCAAATGCACAGGGATTCAAGCAACTACACAGAGTACATAACTTACCTAAGCACCTTGACAGATCCTTTTTTTATGATAGAAACTATTTGTATAATATGGTTTTCTTTTGAACTAATTGTCAGGTTTATTGTCTGTCCGAGTACTTCTGAGTTCTTTCAGAACATCATGAATATCATTGATATTGTATCTATCATTCCATATTTTGTAACTCTTATAACTGAACTTGTAAAGCCACCAGAACCTAATGGCCAGCAAAACATGTCTTTAGCAATTCTACGGATTGTCCGTCTGGTTAGAGTGTTTAGAATTTTCAAGCTATCAAGACACTCAAAGGGACTTCAGATTTTAGGGCAAACCCTGAAAGCTAGTATGAGAGAACTAGGTTTGCTAATATTTTTTCTCTTCATTGGCGTAATACTCTTCTCTAGTGCTGTGTATTTTGCTGAGGTTGATGAACCTAAATCTCAATTTGTTAGCATCCCTGATGGTTTTTGGTGGGCTGTGGTGACAATGACAACTGTTGGTTATGGAGATATGTGCCCTATTACATTGGGGGGTAAGGTTGTGGGGACTCTGTGTGCTATTGCAGGGGTCTTGACCATTGCTCTACCAGTCCCAGTGATAGTGTCTAACTTTAATTACTTTTATCACAGAGAAACAGAGAATGAAGACAGACAAAGTTTACCAGTGGATCTAGAAAAGATAAGTTTAACAAACGTTACACGTTCAGGAAGTATAACCTCTCTGAAGAAAAACAATGGTTCTTGTGTACAAGACAAAAATTGTGGTAGCTAAATGTTGGAAACTATTTACTAAACTGGGAGTTGTTTAGAAATGTCAAGGGGACTGTAAACGTTAGGCTAAAAATAGACAATTTAGAAAAATCTCCAACTTTTTTTACAGCTCAATAATTTTAGACTGAAATTTACAATTCTGTTGTCAATATTCTCCAATTAATTGTTTAATTGTTCTTATACACACCAGTGTAAATTTTTATACTATGCTAAATGTAAAATAGGAGCACACATAGGAGGAAATTGCTGGTCAATAATTTATTAGCTAAAAACAGTCAAAGGATAATAAATAATAAATTATTTTATATTTTGGAATACATAATTCTGTGAACAAAATGACAATACTATATCAAGCAAACATGTAAAAAATATTATTAATATGTCTGAGAAAACAACCCATACCACAATTTGGTAAATAACAATAGTACTAGGTAAGTGTCAAGCAGTACCAGGTAACAAGCACTTGATTTATTATATAAACTAATACAACCAATTCTTCACTCAGGAGAACAAAAACAGTGTACTACATTTAGGACAACAGTACTTGCATGTTGTGGCCTAAATTATCATTCAATAAAACAGTATTAAGATATTTGGTAAATTTAATATAACTATACTGTTTCATTTACTTGTAGCTAAACAAAAAAATCTGAATTGGAATCTTCATCCCTTGAACCTGTTGAGTAAAACTCAACTTGACATGAAGCGGTTTCTTCTGTTTTCATGTCAGGTGACGCCAGTCATCTTTGTTTTTATTTTTACAAATAAGGGAACAGTAAATTTTGGTGCAATAACAACAATAACAACCAAATGTACAATGTAGACTAAAATTGGCAAGTTAAAAAAAATGTAATACTTTTTCTGCTTTGGCTAGTGTGATCGTAGTTCCGTCTCTATGTCAGCTGACTACAGTCCACGACAATCCACTTTAATGACACACATCTACTTTGTTTTAGGGCAGTATTGCATGTAAGCATCATACCTTATGTGTAACTTCCATGAATATGGCTATATTCTTTCTTTTTTCAATTGATAGTGCCCTCCTCTACATATCCATCTGTTGTATATGAAGAAGCGTTAGGGCCACTGTATTACAACCACTAGATGGTAATTTTTACCCAGTCACAGACTAAATTTCAATGCTTAACTGGCTCATAAGCACTGTCCACTATTTCACTATTCCACTATACTTGCATATTTCCATTATAGACCAGTTCACTATATTTATTAATGTGTGCATGTGTAATGTATTTTCTGTCAGTATTATGAACATGTTTTTTTATCATAGTATGTTTATTAAAAAAATCTAGTCCTCGATTTCTATAAAAATGAAACAAAAAACTGCAAATGATTAGTTATAAACCAACTGAGACTTATATTAAGTAGAGTATTAAATGCAAGTACTAATGTAAAAAGGCTGAAATATAAATTATATTAATTAAAATATAGTCTAAACAGAAAAGCATTAAGATCCAACAGAGACCAATGGGGGTTTCCAGTGTGCTCACACCCCCACCCCCTTCATTCATTATATATGTAAAGGTAAAAGGGCCAAGCAAATTCATGGTTCTTGGCCCCCTGTGTTACCCTTGGGTTCTAGGCACCTAGAGTCACCTTACATGTAATCATGCTCTGTGTCTAAATCTTCTAGATAACAGGAAACAAATGTTGTGATTGGCAAGTGATATGTGGAATACAACTTTGCTCTGTTCTGACAGTCTCCAAAGCTATGTATTAAAGAAATAGTAAGCTTTCTTTCAACAGTAGAATCAATCACAGTGGGACAAGTAATGATGACGTACCCTAAAAACTACAGGAATTAAGAGATCTCTTATACTTGGAAAAGGTCTTATGTCACTGGGGTATACAGAGATCCTAATTGAACTGCAACTTCAAAATGATTATTTTGATTCATTATTTGTTTGTTCCAGTTAAGGTTTAATTTATGATTATACTGATACTCAATTAAACTGCATTGGATAACTGTGCTGGATTTATAAAAAAATAAAACATTTAAAATTAGACTAATACTTTGTGTATAAAGCATGGAGAGTTTAAGTTGAGAGAATATTGTGTTTCATACATTACATTAGAATAAGGTTAGGAGTTGGTCTAAATGATATAACAAACAAACAGGATTTCACGATTGATTCACATTGTGAATAAAATCATGTTAATACATTCTGATTGTTCTGTTCTCTAGGTTACATTGGTCATGCATTTACATTATGTTTAGAAATTATACCTGAAGAGATTGAAGATAATATAGTACAGTGGTGCCCAACCTTTTTTCACTTGTGTACCCCTTGTCAGTCAATTTTCATAAATCGTACCCCTCATATTAGTGATATGTTTTTAATTAATATTAGTTTTTTTTCCTCTGCCCCATCTTCCATTTTTCTCTGTCTAGGCTTCCCCTGCTTCTCTTCTGCCACACTTGATACAACACCTGTTTTGCATATTTGTGCTGTTGTGAGGGATTCTGTTCAGTGAGATTAATCATTTTGAGACCGGAGAAGTAATTACAGTGGTACCTCAGTTTACGAATTTAATGCGTTCTCCGGGAAGTTTCTAATTGCGAAAAATGCGTAAACCGAAACGCGGTTTCCCATAGGAATGCATTGAAAACCAATTAATCCATTCTGGAGGTCAGAAAAAAGTCAAAATGAGCTGGCATGGAAACCAACCCACAATGCAGAACACACAGTAAAAGGCATGCAAATGATGAAGCTCAGCTCCCTACCTTTCCACCGCTTGAGAAATGCACCCAAAAAGTTCCCAAAAGTCCAAAAGCACTGCAATATTTTTTTAGAATGGCTCCAAAACTCGATGCAAAAGCTGCTCCAACACCTCCAACACCTCCACACTCGACACCACGTGCTACCCACAGACTCCAGCATGCACAGGGGCGGCGCTATAAACCTCCCAGGCGCAATGCATCCTGAGGAAACTTGCTTTGTATTGTGAAAAAAATAAGTATCCGAGGCATTATTTTCAATGGATATTCATTTGTACACCGAAAATTATTTTATATATATATCTATATATATAGATACACATACAGATACAGAAACACAGATACAAACACTGACATACATGTAGATCCACAGACACACAGATACAAACACTGACATACATACAGATAAAGACACACACAAAATCCTACAAAGACACTGTCACACGTGCAAATGCACATACACAAAGATGCAAACACTGCCACTAATGCAGTTGCACAGACACACTGATACACACACTGCCACACATAAAATACAGACACACAGATACAAACACTGACACATATGCAGATGCACAAACAAACTGATACAAATGCTGAACTACAGAGAGATATAGACACACACAAACTCAGACAAAGACACATAGATACAAACACTGACACAGAAACAAAGACTGCCACACATGAAGATGCACAGACACACGGATATAAACGATGAAATACCTACAGATACACTGCCACAGAAACACACCGCCACACATGCAGAAACAAAAACACACATTTATAAACACTGACACACATACATATACAGACACACATATATATTCAATGAATGCATAGACATACAGATACACACAATGACACACATGCAGATACACAGGCACACAGACACAAACAGTGATACACTCATACAGATACAGACACAGCTACAAACACTGACACACATGCAGATACACAGATACAAACACTGACACACACATAGATATGTAGACATACAGATGCACAACAGATACAAACACTGCCACATACAGATGTACAGGCACACAGATACAAACACTGCCACATATGCAGATACATAGACATACAGTTACATACACTGACACACACACAAATACAAACACTGACACACACACAGATAGAAACACTGACACCATACATATGTACAGACACTGGTCTTCAGTATTGCATACAATACTCCAAGTGAGGTCTCACCAGTGTTCTATACAATATTTTACGTCCAAGATGCATTATCTTGCACTTATCCACATTAAATGTCAGTTGCCACAGCTCTGACCATTTTTCTAGTTTACCTAAATCATTTGCCATTTGGCTTATCCCTCCTGGAACATGAACCCTGTTACATATCTTAGTATCATCAGCAAAAAGACATACCTTACCATCAAGACCTTCTGCAATATCACTAATAAAAATATTAAAGAGAATGGGTCCAAATACAGATCCCTGGGGTACCCCACTGGTGACAAACCCATGCTTCAAAAATACTCCATTCACTACTACCCTCTGTTTGCAGTTTATTGATAAGCCTTCTATGTGCAACAGTGTCAAAAGCCTTACTGAAATCTAGGTGAGCAATGTCTACTGCACCACCCTGATCTATTATTTTAGTTACCCAATCAAAAAAATCAATAAGATTAGTTTGGCATGATCTTCCTGAAGTAAACCCATGTTGTCTCTGATCTTGAAATCCATGTGATTCTAGATATTCAACAATCTTATCCTTTAACATGGTTTCCATTACTTTCCCCACTACTCAATTAAGACTTACTGGCCTCTAGTTGCCCGACTCCTCCCTACTACCTTTCTTGTAAATGGGCACAACATTCGCTAACTTCCAATCATCTGGGACTACTCCTGTTAACAATGATTGGTTAAATAAATCTGTAAATACATACAGGTCAGAATTGTAGCCACCCTCCGGTTTCCTAGAGTTTCCTCTTCTGGCTGTGGTTTTTGGG
>OW240912.1:109348931-109420949 GCA_933207985.1 Pelobates cultripes | reverse complement strand
GGCCCTTCTGCCTCTCTTCCTTCCACTTAGGGATTAAGCCTCACATCCCCTGAAAAGCTTTGTACAAGCTACAGAAATACCCAATGCTATATAAAAAAATAAGAAATAAATATGTATATATGTGTGTATATATGTGTGTGTATATATATATATATATATATATATATATACAGCAGAACGTTCTCCACGGCGTCTCCAGACTCTGTCACGTCTGTCACATGTGCTCAGTGTGAACCTACTTTCATCTGTGAAGAGCACAGGGCGCCAGTGGCGAATTTGCCAATCTTGGTGTTCTCTGGCAAATGCCAAATGTCCTGCACGGTGTTGGGCTGTAAGCACAACCCCCACTTGTGGACGTCGGGCCCCCATACCATCCTCATGGAGTCTGTTTCTGACCGTTTGAGCAGGCACATGCACATTTGTGGCCTGCTAGAGGTCATTTTGCAGGGCTCTGGCAGTGCTCCTCCTGTTCCTCCTTGCACAAAGGTTGAGGTAGCGGTCCTGCTGCTGGGTTGTTGCCCTCCTACGGTCTCCTCCACGTCTCCTGATGTACTGGCCTGTCTCCTGGTAGCGCCTCCATGCTCTGGACACTATGCTGACAGACACAGCAAACCTTCTTGCCACAGCTTGCATTGATGTGCCATCCTGGATGAGCTGCACTACCTGAGCCACTTGTGTGGGTTGTAGACTCCGTCTCATGCTACCACTAGAGTGAAAGCACCACCAGCATTCAAAAGTGACCAAAACATCAGCCAGGAAGCATAGGAACTGCAGAACCACTCCTTTATTGGGGGTGTCTTAATAATTGCCTTTAATTTCCACCTGTTGTCTATCCCATTTGCACAACAGCATGTGAAATTGATTGTCACTCAGTGTTGCTTCCTACGTGGACAGTTTGATTTCACAAAAGTGTGATTGACTTGGAGTTACATTGTGTTGTTTAAGTGTTCCCTTTATTTTTTTGAGCCATGTGTGTGTGTATGTGTGTGTGTATATATATATATATATATATATATATATATATGGCTCAAAAAAATAAAGGGAACACTTATATTTATATATATATATATATATATATATATATATATATATATATATATATATATATATATATATATATATTGTGACAGAAAGCAAGGAATTGTGCTGGAAGGAACCTATATACCTCCCCAGATTTTGCAAGGTTCTTACTTTGTGTAATTAGCCCCAGGGAAATGTGTTATGTTCTAATGAATGTTGCACTTTAAATATGTGTATATTTGGGCCCTGGGGTGGAGCACCTGGAGAGTAGGGTGGGCCAGTGCTCCACTCCACATTTTGGAAGTTGCTTGGTGAGAAGTCCAGTTCTGGAGTTTGAATCCTAATCTAACTCACCTGAAAAGGTTTGTCAATTACCAGTGCTATTAAGTACTCCCCTGCCAAGGAAGAAGGGAGATTGTGTTTGGTTTCTGTGAGTGGAAACAGAGAGCTGAAAACCCTGAAGCAGTAAGGCTGTTTATGTTTATGTTTATGTTTATGTTGGGAAATGGACAAGCCATCCAACCCAGTTAGCTGATTATTTTGTTTAGTTAGTGCTCAGAAGAGCAAGGCTTTTGTTTGATATATTTTTGTTACCTTTATACCTTACTGTGCATTTATTTTGGAACCTCAATAAAAGAGCAAGTCAGTTTACCTCATCCAGCGTGTGAAGTGTCTCTAAAGCCTGAAAAGACTGTGTGTAACACCCCGATCCCAGGACAAGGTACCAAGGGAAAGGAGTACTTTTGTCACATATGGTGGAGAATGCGGGCAGCACACGGCAAAGTCTGTAAGTAGGGAGAAAGAGACTGCTGAGAAAATGGAGGATGTCATGAAAGCTTTGCTCCAGTCCACTGCTGTACAGCAAGAGACAAACAGGAGGACTGCAGAGACTAATGCAATACAGCAAGAGAGCATTTCATTACTGCAGCAGCTTGTACTGGCTCAAAAGGAAAATACAGATGTTTTATTCAAGCAAGTTGAAGCAACACAGGCAGCAGCGCATCAAGTGCTCAGAGAGGAGCAGCAGCGTGCCACATGTGTCATACAGCAGGAGATCCAGAGTCTATCACAAAGGCTGGCCAGGGATGCCACAGACTTACCACAATGTCCAAAGGTGATCAGAGTCAGTCACTACTTGCAAAAGATGGTATCCACAGATGATGTAGAGGCCTATCTGATGGCATTTGAGCGAACCGCTGAGCGAGAAGGTTGGCCTGAAGCGGAATGGGCAAGTCTGCTAGCACCGTTTCTTACTGGTGAATCCCAGAAAGCATACTATGATCTGGAACCAGCGGAAGCCAGTGACTACAAGAAGCTGAAAGCAGAAATACTGGCACGCCTGGGGGTGACAACAGCCGTCCGTGCCCAGAGATTTCATTCATGGACTTACAGCCTGGATAAAGCGATTCGTTCCCAGATGTTTGACTTGATACACCTTGCCAGAAAATGGTTGCAGCCAGAGATCAACTCACCCCGCCGCATTGTGGAGCAACTGGTGATGGAAAGATTCCTAAGAGGCTTACCTATTGGGCTTCGTCGGTGGGTCAGCCAGAGCAATCCCCAAACAGCTGACCAATTGGTTGAATTGGTTGAACGGTATATAGCAGCGGGAGAACTGCTTCAACCTCCTGGCCAAGAGAGACCCAAGAATCCGAAAACCTACAACCCCAGCAAATCTGGTAAGACTGTTCCAGGGAAAAGGGGGTCTTTTGATGAGAGAACAGGGTCTTATTACCCAAGAGACAATGTTAAAAGAGAAAAAGACTTTGGGAGGTGGGAAGAGCCTACAAATGAATCAAAAAGTACTAATTATGGTATAAAATGCTTTAAATGCAGAAACTTTGGACATATTGCAAAAGACTGTCCTGAAAATGTTGAACCAATGGAGTGTAATTTTGGTAATAATTGGGAAGGAATTGCACTCTATTCGCAGGTTGTATGTTCTGTGAAAAAAAAATGGTTATTTGAATAGTCACCCTGGGTGTACCGTGAATGTGGAGGGAAAAAATATACAGGCATTGCTAGATTCAGGGAGTATGGTTACCCTTCTAGACCAATCCTTATTACAGGATACTCATATTGTTTACTCTGGAAAAATTTATATTGCTTGTGTACACGGGGATATACATAACTACCCTACTGCAGATATACTTGTTAAAACCCAGTGTGGTACTGTAAACTGCAGAGTGGGGCTGGTACCAAAACTGGCACATGAGATGATTATTGGAAGGGATTTTCCCCATTTTCTAGACCTATGGGCATGTTTTGAAAACCCATCAGGTGAACAGAATGATGAATTTCCTTTTGCAGATACTCTGGCAGATGAGAGATCATGATGATGAGCCTAACAGTATGCAGCACTCCCCTATAAAAACATTAGTTGGTGAAAGCCCAGAACAAACTAATGCGGGACCTTCTAGAAGCTCTGAACCAGATATAGAGTTAGTTGATTTAGAGGTTAGGCCTGGTAACTTCAGAAGTGCACAGTGGTCTGACCCAACATTATTGGTAGCCAGGAATAATATTTCTATAAGGAATGGATCCCTTGTCAATCCAGGGAATTCTCTTACTTACCCTTATTTTGAAGTGGATAATGATCTGTTGTACAGAGTTGAGAAAAAAGAGTCCGTTATTACAAAGCAGCTGTTAGTACCACAAGCCTATTGGCGCACTGTGTTAAACCTTGCACATAGCCATGTTTTGGGGGGTCACCTAGGGGTTGACAAAACAAGAGAGCGTGTTTTGAGGAGATTTTACTGGCCTGGAGTAATCGCAGCTATCAAAAACTACTGTTCGTCATGCCCTGAATGTCAGGTCACTGCGCCCTTTACGGCTTACCGTAGCCCTTTAGTACCCTTGCCTATTATTGAAGTGCCTTTTGAACGTATTGCTATGGATTTTGTGGGTCCTCTGGTGAAATCCAGTAGGGGGCATCAGTATATATTAGTAGTACTAGACTATGCTACCCGTTACCCTGAGGCAATACCTATGCGCACAACCTCAGCAAAGTCCATTGCTAAAGAGTTAATGATGATGTTTAGCCGGGTTGGGATTCCCAAGGAGATCCTATCAGATCAGGGTACTCCATTCATGTCCAAGGTTACAAAGGAACTCTGCAAGCTCCTTCACATTAGACACCTCAAAACCTCTGTTTATCACCCACAAACCGATGGTTTGGTTGAGCGATTTAATAAAACCTTAAAGGCTATGCTGCGCAAAGTAATTGATAAAGATGGGAAAAACTGGGACTTTCTATTGCCCTATTTAATGTTTGCCATTAGAGAAGTACCCCAAGCTTCCACGGGTTTCTCACCTTTTGAATTATTATATGGCAGACACCCCAGGGGATTACTTGACATAGCAAAGGAAACTTGGGAACAAGAAGCAAACCCACATCGCAGTGTAATAGAACACATAACTCAGATGCAGGAACGTATTGAAGCCATTATGCCAATAGTCAGAGAACACATGCAAAAGGCTCAACAAAATCAGCAGAATTGCTATAATAAGGATGCTAGAATTCGAGTATTTCAACCAAGAGACAGAGTACTAGTCTTGGTTCCCACAGTAGAGAACAAATTCCTGGCAACTTGGCATGGGCCATATGAGATTATTGAAAGAGTGGGAGAGGTAAATTATAAAGTAAGGCAACCAGGTAGAAGAAAGGAAGTGCAAATATACCATGTCAATTTGCTAAAACCATGGAAAGAAAGGGAAATTCTGGTTACTACAGAGGCTTCAACCTTCCCTGATAAGTGTAATATTGACCCCGAAGTAAATATCTCAGAGACCCTGTCAATACACCAGACAAGGGAAGTTAAGGAGTTTATTAGATTAAATAAAGAGGTATTCTCCCCAGTCCCAGGAAGGACTAGCGTGATTAAACATGACATTTTAACAGAACCAGGAAAAAGGGTCAATCTCAAACCATGCAGAATACCCGAGGCTCGTAGAAAAGCTATCAGAGCAGAGGTTAAGAAAATGTTAGATCTTGGAGTCCTTGAGGAGTCACAAAGTGACTGGAGCAGTCCAATTGTGCTGGTACCAAAGCCTGATAATACAGTACGGTTTTGTAATGATTATCGCAAACTGAATGCTATTTCTAAGTTTGATGCATACCCCATGCCTAGAGTTGATGAGCTAGTAGAACGACTTGGGAGAGCTCGGTACCTCACTACACTAGATTTAACCAAAGGTTATTGGCAAGTACCACTCACAGAGCGAGCAAAAGAAAAGACAGCATTTTCTACTCCTGACGGCCTATTTCAGTACAGAGTTTTGCCTTTCGGCTTGCATGGTGCCCCTGCCACATTCCAAAGAATGATGGACAGAATACTAAAGCCGCATGTGCGCTATGCAGCTGCATACTTGGATGGTGTTGTAGTACACAGTGAGGATTGGGAATCTCACCTTCCAAAAGTACAGGCTGTCCTTAACTCAATACAAAATGCTGGCTTAACTGCTAACCCTAGTAAGTGTACGATTGGCCTAGAGGAAGCAAAATATTTGGGCTACTCTATTGGTAGGGGACTAGTGAAACCCCAAGTTGCTAAAATTGAAGCCATACGAAATTGGCCAAGACCACTGACTAAGAAACAGGTGAGAACATTTCTTGGCCTCATTGGCTATTACAGGAGATTTATATCCAATTTTGCTACAATTGGAAGCCCATTAACTGACCTTACTAAAGCTAATGCTCCAGTGGTGGTAAAATGGTCCCCAGAGACGGAACAAGCATTCAGAAAGCTTAAAGAAGCCATTTGTGCCCAACCAGTGTTGGTAACACCTGATTTTTCTAAAGAATTTATTTTACAGACGGATGCATCTGATGTAGGACTAGGTGCTGTTCTCTCTCAAGAAATTCAGGGTGAGGAGCACCCCATATTATATTTAAGCAGGAAGCTTAATCCCCAGGAAAGAAACTATTCCATTGTTGAGAAGGAGTGTCTGGCTATAAAGTGGGCGGTAGACACACTTAAGTACTATCTCTTGGGACGAAAATTCAGACTAGTGACAGACCATGCACCCCTTACTTGGATGAGCCAAAACAGGGAGAAAAATAGTAGAGTAACCCGCTGGTTCCTTAGCTTGCAACCCTATAATTTCTCCATTGAGCATAGGGCTGGGAGTAAACAGGGAAATGCAGATGGTCTTTCGCGGATGCACTCTCTAATGTCCATGGTCGCTCGACCCTATAGGTCTGAGCTGGGGGGGAGGATGTGTGACAGAAAGCAAGGAATTGTGCTGGAAGGAACCTATATACCTCCCCAGATTTTGCAAGGTTCTTACTTTGTGTAATTAGCCCCAGGGAAATGTGTTATGTTCTAATGAATGTTGCACTTTAAAAATGTGTATATTTGGGCCCTGGGGTGGAGCACCTGGAGAGTAGGGTGGGCCAGTGCTCCACTCCACATTTTGGAAGTTGCTTGGTGAGAAGTCCAGTTCTGGAGTTTGAATCCTAATCTAACTCACCTGAAAAGGTTTGTCAATTACCAGTGCTATTAAGTACTCCCCTGCCAAGGAAGAAGGGAGATTGTGTTTGGTTTCTGTGAGTGGAAACAGAGAGCTGAAAACCCTGAAGCAGTAAGGCTGTTTATGTTTATGTTTATGTTTATGTTTATGTTTATGTTTATGTTTATGTTTAATGGAAATGGACAAGCCATCCAACCCAGTTAGCTGATTATTTTGTTTAGTTAGTGCTCAGAAGAGCAAGGCTTTTGTTTGATATATTTTTGTTACCTTTATACCTTACTGTGCATTTATTTTGGAACCTCAATAAAAGAGCAAGTCAGTTTACCTCATCCAGCGTGTGAAGTGTCTCTAAAGCCTGAAAAGACTGTGTGTAACACCCCGATCCCAGGACAAGGTACCAAGGGAAAGGAGTACTTTTGTCACAATATATATATATATATATATATATATATATATATATACATGGCTCAAAAAAATAAAGGGAACACTTAAACAACACAATGTAACTCCAAGTCAATCACACTTTTGTGAAATCAAACACTACACACCTATTGACATCCACCATACATGAGCAGACACATGCACATTTGTGGCCTGCTAGAGGTCATTTTGCAGGGCTCTGGCAGTGCTCCTCCTGTTCCTCCTTGCACAAAGGTTGAGGTAGCGGTCCTGCTGTTGGGTTGTTGCCCTCCTACGGTCTCCTCCACGTCTCCTGATGTACTGGCCTGTCTCCTGGTAGTGCCTCCATGCTCTGGACACTATGCTGACAGACACAGCAAACCTTCTTGCCACAGCTCGCATTGATGTGCCATCCTGGATGAGCTGCACTACCTGAGCCACTTGTGTGGGTTGTATACTCCGTCTCATGCTACCACTAGAGTGAAAGCACCACCAGCATTCAAAAGTGACCAAAACATCAGCCAGGAAGCATAGGAACTGCAGAACCACTCCTTTATTGGGGGTGTCTTAATAATTGCCTTTAATTTCCACCTGTTGTCTATCCCATTTGCACAACAGCATGTGAAATTGATTGTCACTCAGTGTTGCTTCCTACGTGGACAGTTTGATTTCACAAAAGTGTGATTGACTTGGAGTTACATTGTGTTGTTTAAGTGTTCCCTTTATTTTTTTGAGCCATGTGTGTGTGTATGTGTGTGTGTGTGTGTGTGTATATATATATATATATATATATATATATATATATATATATATATATATATATATACATGGCTCAAAAAATAAAGGGAACACTTATATTTTTATATATATATATATATATATATATATATATATACATGGCTCAAAAAAAAATAAAGGGAACACTTAAACAACACAATGTAACTCCAAGTCAATCACACTTTTGTGAAATCAAACACTACACACCTATTGACATCCACCATACATGGATAAAGGGGTATGATGGGGGGGGGGGGCGCTGTTAAGATTTTTCGCACAGGGCGCCTTAAGGCCTAAGGCCAGCCCTGCTCAGGAGACCATCCGCCACCTCATCCAGAGCATGCACAGGCATTGTAGGTAGGCACGTGGAGGCCACACACACACTACTGAGCCTCATTTTGACTTGTTTTAAGGACATTACATCAAAGTTGGATCAGCCTGTAGTGTGTTTTTCAACTTTAATTTTGAGTGTGACTCCAAATCCAGACCTCCATGGGTTGAAAAATTGGATTTCTATTTTTAAATTTTTGTGTGATTTTTTTGTTGTCAGCACATTCAACTATGTAAAGAACAAAGTATTTCAGAAGAATATTTAATTCACTCAGATCTAGGATGTGTTATTTTTGAGTTCCCTTAATTATTTTGAGCAGTGTATATATATATCAAGTGAAAGTGATTCATCTTTATCTAAATTTCTTTCTTTCCCTTTAAGTAACTCTCTTACTGATATGTAAGTCATACTTACAATCCAGACTTTTAAACAACTTTATACTTTTATAGGTATAAGGCCTGATGAATAAACTAAATAGCTGAAAGCTTAATTTTATGCACTTTCTGATTTATGTCACAGCAAATGCAAATGTATAGTAGTATCCAAAACTCTCTGGATCTTTGTTACTGTTACTGTTTAATTGTGCATGTAGATTGTATTTGTAAATGCTCATTTACTTCTGTAACCTCTTTAAAATTAAAAGAAATAACTTTAAAACCAATAAAACCAACAAAAGATTGCTATATGTACAGTGGACCAAACTTCCCCTATTGCCCTACTGGTGCATAATGCTACTCTAGCTCCTGCCTATGGGTTTTGAAAGTAATAGAGCCCGTGGATTTAAAAGGTATGGTTTACCTAATATTTGTAACCAGAGGTTAACTAGAAACTACTGTGCCTTGGTGCAAAAATTATCATGGATCCCCCCATGTGTCTCCCCAATCAGCCCTCCCATGTGTCTTTTTCTCCCCACCAAGACCCTCCATGTGTCTCATCCCCATCCCCTTCATGTGTATTATTCTCCCCCAGCCCCTCCATATGTCTCATCCTCTGAGCCCTTCCTTGTGTCTCATTCTCCCCCCAGCGCCTCCATGTTTCTCATCCTCCCCCTAGCTCCTCCATGTCTCTCATTCCCCACTCAATTTATTTAATTCTCCCCCTGGCTCCTCCATGTGTCTCATCCCACCCAGATCCCCCATGTGTTTTAATCACCTCAGTCCCTTCCATGTGTCAGTCCCTCCCATTCCCTCTATGTGTCCCACCCCCAGTCCCTCCATGCGCCCCGAATTCCCCCCAGTCCTTTCCATGTGTCAATCTCCCAAGTCCATTCATGTGTCCCAATTCCCCCCAGTCCCATCAATGTGTGAATTGCCCTCCCTCAGTCCCTCCATGTGTCTCAATCCCTGCAGTTCCTTCCATATGACAATTCCCTGCTCCAGTCTCTTCCATATGCCCTGATTTCGCCCCAGTCCCTTCCATGTGTCTCTTTCTTATCGCCCTCTGTACCTGCTCTCCACTGTCCATGTAGCGTGGCCAAGTGCACCGTGGTACTTGATCTGACAGGCTGTACCCGAAGTGAGCACTTCCTGTCAGACCATGCAGAGGGAAACAGAGGCCCTTCTACTTGCGGTCTGCTCGGCCATGCTACATACAGTGACCGGCAGGAGGAGAGCACTGTGCTCTGCGCTCCCCTCCTGCCAGTCACCTGGCAACAGCAGGCCCCGGTCCGGTGGGGCTGTGCACCGGCCCTGAAGTGATGGTGGCCCATGGTCGCAGTGGTGGACAGAGCAGCTGGGCCCCCTGGAGTAAAGTCGCAGCTGCAACCCCTGCAACTGTGGTAATTACACCACTGGACGTAACCTCTGTGTTACATCTTGCCTTGAATTCCCCCTTTTGTCTCATTTGTCCCTACTTTGTCTTCTGTTTCTTATTATTTAAAAGGAACTAGATCAGAAATGAAGAAAAGTGGAAGAGAAGAGGAAGACAGGTAAGATTGAGATGACAGATCCACTGTTAGGGTAGTTTTATGTATACGCAGAATATTCCAAGAATGTTTCCAACAGGGATGCATACACTTTTCAGTCCAGTTGTTTTTAATAGACATTCCAGTCACCAAATTCCAGTTAGATATTCGAACATGTGAAGCAGCTCTCAGGATTTAGCTTTTAGTTCAATTGAACTATTTGCAGCTGTTTTTTTCCACAAGTATCTTTGCAAAGTTTTCCATCCCTGTGATAGCTGTTACCATTTCATGGAAAGTCTTTATTGATTGACATATGTATTTTAGCTAATGTATTCAAGAAAGAGCAAGTTCTTGAAGTATGTAAAAATTTACATATTCATTTTAAACTAGGACCAACACTCAAATTACACAACTCTTAAGAAGACGTGCTTAGTGTGAAAATGTTTTCCCTGTAAATAGCTGTTATTCTTAGTAAGCATTCCTCCTTCTACACCAAAGTTCCTGGTATCCATAAATTTCTAATGCATGTCAACAGTACTCAAATTCACCAAGTCTACTTAAATACACCTCTATGCGGCACACTGAGGGTCAAGGCAAGATTCTCATGGCTTTGGAATGTCCAGTTTGTCACTACGTTGCATATACAGGTGATACTCGAAAAATTTGAATATTGTGCAAAAGTTCATTTATTTCAGTATTGAAACGTAAAAGGGGAAACTAATATATACGAAGCAAGATAGTTCAAGCCGTAATTTGTCATAAGTGCGATGATTATGGCTTACAGCTCATGAAAACCCCAAATCCACAATCTCAGTAAATTTGAATATTGTGAAAAGGTGCAATATTCTAGGCTCACAGTGTCCCACTCTAATCAGCTAAGTAAGCCATAACACCTATAAAGGGTTTCTGAGCCTTTAAATGGTCTCTCAGTCTGGTTCAGTAGGAATCACAAGCATGGGGAAGACTGCTGACCTGACAGTTGTGCAGAAAACCATCATTGGCACCTTCCATAAGGAGGGAAAGCCTCAAAAGGTAATTGCGAAGGAAGTTGGATGTTCCCAAAGTGCTGTATCAAAGCACATTAATACAAAGTTATGTGAAAGGGAAAAGTGTGGAAGAAAAAGGTGCACAAGCAGCAGGGATGACCGCAGCCTGGAAAGGATTGTCAGGAAAAGGCCATTCAAAAGTGTTGGGGACTTTCACAAGGAGTGGACTGAGTCTTGAGTGCTTCCGAATGTCTGAATAGCTGAATTGACGAAGTGCCGAAATTACCGAATTTCCAAAGTGTAGTAGTGCCGAAGTTGCCGAAGTTCCGAGGTGTCAAAGTTCCGAAGTTCCGAAGCACAGTATTGCTTAAGTACTAATATACTTACCCAGTGAAAGAAGAAGAATGTTCCATTGTATACAATTTCAAATAAAAAATATACAAACAGGATTCAGCTGTAAGCATTTGCAACACTTACAACAATCAAGTAACATACATTCATATAAAATGTAAGTTCTTAGCCAGACATGTAATAACAGGAATGAATAAGTAGATAACTTCCTAATTCCCATGGTATTAGGGAGCTATCTACTAAAAGGCTGAAAGACCTGAATTGGTCTTTCAGCCAAATTTACTAATACTAAGTAAAGATTACTTAGTATTAGTAAATTATGCCCCTACTCGCTATATCGCGAGTAGTGGCATGTCTATTTAACACTGAACAGTCTGTGGCTGCTCACTGTAAAAATAAAAATAAAAAAAAAAATAAAAAAAAAAGGGCCCCCACCCCTGAGCGGCAGGTGGGGGCTCAAAAGTAAAAAAAGGGGGGAGGACCTATTGTCCTCCCCACCGGCCCCCACCCCTGAGCGGTGGGTGGGGGCCCTAAATACAAATTGGGGGGAACCTAATGTCCTCCCCCCTGGCCCCCACCCCTGAGCAGTGGGTGGGGGCCCTAAACTAGAAAAAGGGGGGGACATAATGTTCTCCCCCCTGGCCCCCACCCCTGAGTGGTGGGTGGGGGCCCTAAACTAGAATGGGGGGACCTAACGTCCTCCCCCCTAGCTCCCACCCCTGAGCGGTGGGTGGGGGCCCTAAATACAAATTTAACCCCCCTCCCCCCAGGTGACTAGGGGTCCCCAAACCCCTAGTCACCCCCTCCCCCCAAAAAATAAACCCCTACCTACCCCCTCACCCTAAAAATAATGAGGGGAGACCTTTAACTAAGTACCTGTAAAAATAAAAATAAACTTACCATTCTATATTTTCTTTCTTCTAAAATCTTCTTTTTTCAGCCCCAGAAAAGTCCAAATAAAAATCCATAATAACCGACGCAATTAAAAAAAAAAATCCATCTTCACCCGGCGAGGGCTGCGCGCAGACTGAGCTCTGCAAGGCGGGGGAAGGCTTATAAAGCCTTGCTCTGCCCTGCAATTAGGCTCAGAGCACTCTGATTGGTGGGTTTAAGCCATCCAATCAGAGTGCTCTGACAGGTAAATGAAGAGACTGACAGGTAAGTCTCTACATTTACCTGTCACAGGACTCTGGTTGGTTGGTTTGAAATCCACCAATCAGAGTGCTCTGTGTCATTTTACACAGCGTGGGAAAGTTCTTTGGAATTTTCCCACGCTGTGTAATTTGACTCATATTTGACAGCAAATTACACAGCATGGGAAAATTCCAAAGAACTTTCCCACACTGTGTAAAATGACACAGAGCACTCTGATTGGTGGATTTCAAACCAAATTGGTCTTTAAGGCTTTTGGTAGATAACTCCCTAATACCGTGGGAATTAGAGAGTTATCTACCAAGCGGCTTTAAGAAAAGTCCCGAAATGCCGGAGTTCCGAAGTTGCCGAAGTTCCGAATTGCCGAAGTCCCGAATTTCGGAATGCTGAACCGAGCTAAATATTTTTCCCATGCACATGCCTATAATATATCCCATTCCTTGACAGGTGCCATTGTACTGATATAATCAATGTTATTCACTTCACCTGTCAGTGGTTTTAATGTTGTGGTTGATCAGTGTAGGAAATCTATTTTGATATTTAATCAAAGAATAGAATTTTAGGGTTCATAATAGATTTCATGAACAAATTCTTTCCTTTTCAGAAAGAAATCGGATCACTCGTGAACAAGACTTCAAATATAGTGATATTCCCTACTCCTCTGCATTATTGGCCTTTGGAGAGATTGAAGGTTCGTCACCTCAGAAAATGTCTTATTCACATGAGATAATTTGGTGGCTTAAATAAATTGATGCTTGGAATGAGAAATCAGCAAACCATGTTGGTTTGGGAAAATGTTGTAGCAAGATGGAAATGGAATTGAATAAAGTTGGACCTGCACATCCATTATTTAGAGTTATTGGCAGGATCTTTTTCTCAATAGCTTTACCAAAAACAAATTAAAAAGTTGTGTCCTTAAAAGTTGGGCAATTATTGCAGTCTAATACATGAAATGATTAAAAGGCAACAAATCAACGATTTCGATAGCTAAAGATTTTTGACATTTCTGTTTAGATCACAATATTACAGTAACGGTGTTGTATCTTCCTGCATTGATAAATGTGGTATCTTTTTGGAACTCAAGATTTTTGTACAATTTAAGTGGTTGAAATTAATGACATAAATTTTAATCAAATTTTGAAAATCTGGGGACAATTAGAGGAAGAGCTTTTTGCATGCATTTAAATTATGAGCAAACAAACTTTTTCAGTTGGCGATTGGACATGAAAGTGATAACATTAAAGGCCTTCTTGAAAGACTGTCAAACGCAAGAAATTACCCTCCTTTTACTTTGATCTCCAGCGTGACATTACAAACTAGGGCTTTAAAGCAATGTTAACTTAAACACCCCTTTAGCCATCTCATACTGTATGTGGTTCTCTCTTCTATCAGAAATAATTATAGATTTTCCAAGATTGTTACCAAAGTGGGTTAAAATTCTGGAGGATCCTTGACAGAATTTTCATATCTATTGAAAGAAGTCCATTTAACCCTGGAAACATGGTTAAATGACAGGGAGACTTTACAGACATTATTGCATTAATATAGGCACCACATACCACAGTTAATTATAGATTGGCCTGGAAATTATTGACTCATACAAGCTACTATCCCTTCTTTAAGAAAATCTTTAAGTGTTGGCAAAGAGTTACAATTATTTTGCTCAACAGATGAGGTCCAAAACTGCAGCTTATGAGACAGTGAAAATATTTTATCTCTTGCATTAAAAATATTAGTGTTTTTTTCCTCGCAGTGATAAACATATGTCATTTAATTTTGTGAATATGTCTGCAAGATATGCTACTTTGGAAAACCACAAAGTGTTTGTTAATCGATCAGATAATCCAAATCTATGATCCTAGAAATATGCTAACAATTCTTGACGCAATTCAAACATTCTAACAAGGACTTTACCTTGTGATAGCCAACGGACCTCTGAATGCAAAAGCAGAGCAAAGTGATGACTACCCATATCTTCACATATAATTTAAAGTAGTCATGACTGTAATGGTTGACATTTTATAAAATATAAATCTTGACCAATTTGTCTAGCACAGTTTTAAGTGAGATTAAGATATTTTTTTAGCTACCAGTGCATGTCTATGAAGAACACAGTGAGAACTGGTGCTTGTTTTTGCTACATTTCTTATTCGTGTCACAGCACCTGCCAGTTTCCCAACCATTGCTTTGGCACCATCTCTGCACACATCTACACATTTGTCACAAAATATACTGTGTGTGTTTATGAACTTCTGGATACAGTTAAAGATGTTCTCACCAGTGGTATGAGTTTTCAAAGTTTCACACAGAAGCAAGTCTTCTTCAATCTGTTTGTCAAAATTATATTTAACAAAAAACAAAAAAACTAAAAGTCCTACAACATATGTGGACTTGTCTAATTGCAGTGAGTACCCATCACATGGATGCAATCAAGACATTAGTTCAGTATGGATGTCATCAGCAAGATCATGAATACGGCACAAAACTGTGTTGTTGGAAAGTGGCACAGCTTCATTTTTTTTTACTCAACTTCTCACTTAAAATACATGACACTATTTCTTTTGCACATGGTTTTATTAGTGATTCCCCAATTGCGTGTGCTTCTCCTGCAAGTGCTATGCGCACTCTGTAAGAAGCCTCTGTGGCTTTTGCATTAGCATGTTGAAATTTTTTGCTCATAAATTGTTTACTCTTCTGATACTCATTTAGCTTTCACTTAAAGTCTTTATCTTTGTACTTTGCGTGGTTTTACTCAACATGACAACGTAATTTAGCAGGTGCTAATGAACTGTTTGGCAATATTTTATTGCAAAGTACGCATTGTACTTCAGGAAACTCTTCATTTCTGGCACTTGTGCATCCAAATGACAAGTAGCTATCATCATATTTTCTCTTCTTTGTTTGAGAAGAAGATTGGCTAGCATTGTGTGCTTTTCTTTTTTTTTTTTTTTACTGGACTTGCCACTTGTCTCTGCTATTTGAGGGACAGTAGATACAACTATTTCGAGCATATTTTCTGGATTTTTAGCTGTATCTTCTTTCTCAGTTTCTATAAGTGCCGAACAGGTAGAAGTAGTAATAATTTTTCTCTGAAGAGTTCCCTGCTTTAACCAGCTTTTCAAGTTCATGGTTGCTTATTAGTAAAAATAAAAAAAAAATACAGATCTCACATCCTGACCGAAAATGATGCTGATTTTGATAACACTCTTATGAAGAACTGAACTTAAGCAGGATTTTTGATGTCGACTTGGAGCAAAAAGATTTGAACACTTTGAAAAATACAGTTAACAGTTTTTTGCCGCTCACAGAGTCATTCAGTGCCCCTCATAGAGTCTTTCAATGGCCTTGACAGAGCCTTTTAATGTCCCTTAGAGAGCGTTTTAATGTCCTTAGCAGAGAATTTCAATGCCCCTGACAGAGTCTTTCAATGCCCTTGACAGAGACTTTTAATGTGCCTTACAGAGCCTTTTAATGTCCTTACAGAGAATTTCAATGCCCCTAACAGCGTTTTTTAATGTCCCTTGCAGAGCCTTTTAATGTCCCTAGCAGAGAATGTCAATGCCCCTGACAGTCTTTCAATGCCCCTGACAGAGCCTTTTAATGTCCCTTACAGAGCCTTTTATTGTCCCTAGCAGATTATTTCAATGCCCCTGACAGAGTCTCTCAATGCCCCTCAAAGAGCCTTTCAATGCCCCTAACAGAGATGTTCAATATCCCTACCTAACAGATCTTTCTTTTTCCCTACCTAATAGAGTTTTCTATGTCCTTACCTAACAGAGCTTTCTATTTCCTTAAATAACAGAGCTTTCTATGTCCCTACTTAACTGAGATTTCTATGTCCCTACCTAACAGAGCTTTCTATCTGTGACAATAAACGAGCTGTAACTATCAGCTCCACTCTCTATCACTCTTCTACCCTGACGGCAAGGCTGGCTGGTTGATGGCTGGGTCTCTCACGGACGAACTAAGTCTAAGTGGCTGGCAGCAGGATGGGCAGCAGGGCGGGCTCTGATGGCAAGGCAGGCTGATGGCAGAGTGTGCTTAATATCACGCTCCAGTGATCTCTTATGAGATCGTGGTTGTGTGATCTCTGTTCTTTCAGACCTTCCAGGAACAGCAGGTAGCTGCGGCCATCTTGGATGTGGCAAAATGCAGCGGAACCCCAATTTTATTCATATGATGAACCACACTACATTGGGAATCTGATACCAGCAAAAATAAATCCTTAGACGGGGATTGTTCCGTCCAGGCTCCTAAAACAGAGCTTTTTAAGCTCTGGAAAACGTGAGTGACCCTTTGGAATATATCTTTATCACCATATTACTCATAACATACTGCACTATTATTGTACTTTTCTTTTCTTTTTTTTAAGAGTAAGGAACATAATTGTGAAATCTGCTGCTACCTTTGTATGTATGATTTTATTGTAATAATTCTTAGCGCTGTCCACCTAATTTACTAGCTTGTTTTGTTCTATTGTTCACAAGGTAACATGAACTCTTTGTTGGTGAATAGCTGCTTTATTGGATAGAGAGCACTTATCACTGTTTTCACTAATTAAAATCTTACAACTACAAAAACAAAATAATAGTGAGTGATCAGTTTGGCCATATCCACATCCAACACTTTACTTTTTGTAAATATTCTGTTAATATAACTCATCTTGTCGCTGCTGCTCCTTGAAATTACCCACAATAAATCAGGTTTGATTTACTAAACACTTACAGGGTTATTCATTACAGTTAGAATTCCTGGGACTTCAAAGTGAATTTCAAAACGTAATTCCAAATAGCCAAGTTAGAAAAATATCCAGGTTAATTCTGTTTTCAGTTTGGCTCTTTTACTTTCAATGTAACTTTAATTTCCAGCAATTTTTACCTTAGAGAAGGACCATGATAATTATAGTGTAATAACATGTAAATTAGAAAAGTTAGCTGTTTAAACAACTGACTTTGCACTGTGCTCTGAACTTCATGGCCTCTTGTACCGGGAAGGCTCTCGTTGCTCATCCCCGGTGTATAAATGTTTGCCCCTGTATATAACAGAATCACTCGCTACAGGAATCATTCACTGTGTGTCTCCCCATATTTTACAGATTCATTGCCAAAGTGTATTTAAAAAACTCCACTTTCACTTTTGAAAATAAAAATATTATACTTAAATACATTATTTTGCACCTTCACTTTTATTTTGAGTGTACATTTTGCTAAAAGCTTGTACAATGAGAGCATAAAACTGCCTGAGAAAGATTTGGGTGACTGGTTACTAATGGCTGAACGTGTCAGATTTGTTACTGTTGATGTAATACATAGTTAAGGAAACACCATGCAAAGCGGTCAAGTTTGTTTTTTTCCCCTTTGCTCTGCGATGCATGGTATTCATTAATTAAGTAACATAACACAACTAAAAAGACAAAGCAGTATGCATCAAAATCCTCTGCTATACGCAGCGGATGATCTCACTGGACATGTATGTCTTAAGCCACATGTGATGTCTGTGAACTGAGATATACTCTCTTTAAAATGGATGTATAATTTACTGTATGCCCTGATGTGTTAGGAAGCCAGACTGTCAAAATAATCAAATAGTATTACTGAAAAAGTATTATATTTCAACCACCTTTAAATGGGTACACATAATAATACTTTATTTCCCTTCTCAGTTAATAATCTTAAATAAATTTTTATTGCAACTATACTTCTGTCAATGAAATTTGGAAATGGAAATCATTTTTGGGTACTTCATATTAGTAATTTTTATTCCTCTACACACATAGTAAAGGTCAATTTCACCTCTAATCCTTTCACCTCTGTCAGATCTCATAGTCAATAATACTCCTGAATAAAATGTGCACTATATTTAAGACGAAAGGTAAATATAATTGTAGCAAATGATTGTTATTTTACTGCTAAACTCTAAAATATATATATTTTTTCATATATTAATACATTCTAACATGTCTATTGAAAACCTGATCCAGTAAATATTATTGAAGCATTTACTGGGGTCATGTGTATTGAAGATAAGTATAGATTCCAAATTCTAGAGCATAAGTGTTCCAAGGGGTGTGGATAAGGTGTCTAGGTGTCCAATGCTTACTTTTTTCATGGGTTTATGTTAGCTTATTATCTTTTAAAACACTTTTAGTATGCACCTATTTACACACTAGAAAAAAAAAAATATATATTTTGTGTGTGTGTGTATATATATATATATATATATATATATATATATATATATATATATAATTTTTTTTTTTTTTTTTTTAAAGTGAAGTACCTTTTAGATGGTATTTTCCTCTGCATTTACATCTAAATGTAATGTGCTAGACATCATGTTCTGGAGCCAGGAATTCTTCCCATGATGTCATATGCATCAATGCAAATTTAACGTCATGGGATTCAAATTATTTAAATCATATGATAGGATTGGTATGGTTTAAGAATCAGATTTAGCTGTTGGAGTTTGTGGAAATCTCAGTCTTGACAGTTTTATTTTAGGTGGAATGAAATCTGTTAAAACAGTCAGAGTATGATCATTTTTGTTATTGAAAGTATCTACTGACAGAATAACCTGAAATTGAAATGTAAAGCATGAACAAAATAAAGCACTTAATACAGACTTAAATAACTGAATAGGAGATTTACACACGTATAGCCATGCAAACTGTCAGCACTTGAATTTTAGGATCGGTAGTGTCAAAAATATAAAAATACATTGAAATGGCTGCATTATAACTCCAGACTACATGTATATTTTGTTTTCCTAGCAGCATCTGTAGAGTAATATATATATATATATATATATATATATATATATATATATATATATATATATATATATATATATATATATATAGTTAATACAATGCTAAACAAAAATCTGCACACCAGTCAAGCCATAAGACTTGCTTTTCCCACAGAAATCCCAAATCAGCAGTGATATTACAACCGCAAAGGATTCTGGGTGGGCATATGCAAATTAGTTTAACAAAGAATCACATTTTTGCCTCATTCCATTTTAAACATGGATTCCTTTTAATTTGTGTTTGCAGTATACAACTGCTTGGAACACAATTTAGGATAAGATGCAAAACCAGTGAACCACTCATGGACAGCTGTTTCGTTGTTAATGCAACTCTTCAGCATGAGGTTGGTTACTGGTTTGCTAATTGAGGCTTGGTAGTGCTTGGGAAGCAAAATCTAATGAGGTTATGGTGGGGAAAAATTGTGATTGAAAACCCCTTCCACCTGAATTATGTGGATAGTTAATACAATGCTAAACAAAAATCTGCACACCAGTCAAGCCATAAGACTTGCTTTTCCCACAGAAATCCCAAATCAGCAGTGATGTTACAACCGCAAAGGATTCTGGGTGGGCATATGCAAATTAGTTATGTATATATGTATGTAGGAAAATATATAGATATAGTAGAAAGGACCGCACTCCAAGAAATAAAAAGTGATCAAAGCTCCATGTGGGGGCTGAAACATTGACTTTTATACGGATTGAATAAAAGTTAAATTTTATTTGAAAACTATCACAAAGACCTTGGAGTGCTGTCCTTTCTACTATATCTTCAAGATTTTGCCAGACCTGCACCGGGCATCAAGAATTTAACCAGGAGTGCAAGCCCTTGTTCCCCAGGGAATGATGATAAACTAATACTGAACTGCAGAATGGAGGTCGTGCAATGTTTTGCATGCTGCAATACTCCGTCTAGATTTTGTTGGACTACAATTCCCATTATACTCAGCAAACAAATGTTGCTGTTGCATAGTATTTGCTACGGGAAACAGATTGATATGAAAGAATATGATATGATGTAAAATGACAGAATGAGATACTAAATATATGTGCAATTACAATTTGTATTCAAGTAAAATTATCAAACTATTTAGATGCAACAATAGCTACAAAATGAGATAAAATATATCCAAATTTTCGATATAGCATGAAGCAATATTGAACACAGATTCACACTCAGCAATGAAAAATCTTTTTACATTTCATGTACAAATCTTGGATTCCTCATAGTCAGTTTTATTCAAAAGTACCATTCAGGCTTTTGGTGCCCCAGCAAGAGAGACACATTCTCTTCTTCCAATTCAACTGTTAAAAGGCAACTTATTTTGACAGTATTCCAATCTACATTTATTTGTCTTTTGACTTAATATGTAAGAATTAAAAATACACCATGCCCACCGCGCAGTCAAAATAATGTGTGCCACTTACTTACGTTTCTCGTATTACTGATCACTGGAAATAGGAACCTGTGGAATATTCCTGCACAGGTTTTGAAGAACACTGGCACGGATCTAGTCTTGCAGAAGACTAAAGAGCAAAATGTGTTTGACTCTGCTAAGACTCAGATTCAGAAATTCTACCCTTGAATGAAACTCTATCTTGCTTTGTTGTATCCATTCTCTGAGTGTCTGCACATAGCCAGGTAAAAGACATAGGTCTTCTTTAAAGAGGCACATGCTAATGCAGAATAATGGAAGTGGGGTTTACAGTGGTAATGGATGCCAAATCAGGCCTTGTGTGCCCTCGGTGATGCAGGATTTAGTGATTTATTTTTTTTGTGTGAATATTGTTAAATGTTAAACCTTTCTGTTGCAGAAGGACTTGTTTCTGAGACAGCTCCATTGCTCAATTTTTTATTTGGTTATTTCCTTAAATAAGTACATCTATGATTTAAAAGGCAACTAACTTTTAAATGTAACATATAAATAGGGAAATAAGTGACATCAATCACGCAGATGATCATGCTTTGCTTGACAGTGATTGTATTTGCGCTGTTTTTTTACAGCAATAAATCTAAGAATGGTACTCAAGTAACACCCTACCCTAGAGTATTTAAATGTTATGTCAGTGATGTGATTGACAGGGGAGCAACTGTATCATTTCAGATGCCATTTTTCTATTTATTTTCTTCTCTTTCACAGCATAACATTTCCATATCTGTGAGGTTTCTAACCCTGATTCTTCCCAACCCTGACCCTAATACACGTCTAGCTAGGTCTTTGCATGGGTTATATGGTGTACACTGCTGTATCCCACATAATTATACCATGGTGTACATCGTTAGAAGACTACCCCATCCACTATCAATTAAATCATCATTATTATGATCAATGACATCTGCCTTTATCAAATTAAGATTTTGGTGAAGCACACATTTATGTCTTGCAAATACATTTTTATTTAGATTTTATACAATGACATGACATGTGCAAAAAATAAAGAAATCGATTGAAACCTAGGGCTTATGGTTGCTTGGAGAGTAGAAAAGGTGTGGGAAACAGGAGAGTAAAAGGTGAAGAAGAGGTTGAGGATGCAAAACGTCATTAAACATGTAATGGTTGAAACAATTTTCATAATTTTGGCTCTGAAAACCACCACAATGGATTTGAAATAAAACAACTGAGATGCAATTGAAGTTCAAACTTTTAGCTTTATTTCAAGTGGTTGAACAAAACTATTGTATGAAACGTTTAGGAATTACAACTATTTTCATACACAGTCCCCATATAACAGGGCAACAAATGTAATTGGACAAATTATCACAATCATGAATAAAATGTTCATTTTTAATACCTTGTCGAGAACCCTTTACAGGCAATAACTGCTTGAAGTCTGGGATGCATGGACATCTACTTTTTGGTGCTTTGCCAGGCCTTTACTGCATCTGCCTTCAGTTGTTTGTTTGAGGGTCTTTCTGTCTTAAGTTTTGTCTTCAACAAGAAAAATGCATGCTTGATCTGAAGCAGAATATCCCACTGCTTTGCTTTAAACAACTCATGGGTTGCTTTTGCAGTATGTTTTGGGTCACTGTCTATCTGTAAAGACAAGCACGGTCAAATAAACTTTGCTGAATTGGTGTGAATCTAAACAGACAATATACCCCTATATACTTCAGAATTAATCTGGTTGCTTCTGTCTTTTGCCACATCAATATTAAACACTAGTGGCCCAGTTCTATTGAAAGCCATTCATGTCCATGCCATCACACTGCACTCACCATGTTTTAGAGATTACTTGATATGCTTCAGACCATTAGCCAATCTAAATCTTCTCCATAAATTTTTATTCCCATCATTCTGGTACAGGTTGATCTTAGTTTCATCTGTCCTAAGAATGCAGTTTCAGAACATGGCTGGCTTTTTTTAGATGTTTTATTGGCAAAGTCAAATCTGGACTTTCTATTCTTTAGGCTTATGAATGGTTTGCACCTTGTGGTGAACGCTCAGTATTTGTGCTTGTGAAGTCTTCTCCTTATGGTAGACTTGGATAATGATAAGCCTATCCCCTTTAGAGTGTTCTTCACTTGGCTGAATATTGTAAAGGAGTTTTTCTTTACCATAAGGATAAGATCCTAAGATCATCCACCACTGTTGTTTTCTGTGGATATCCAGGCCTTTTTGCGTTGCAGAGTGTGCCAGAGCATTCTTTTTTTCTCAAGACGGCACCACAATGATAATTTGGCCACTGCTAATGTTTGTGCTATCTCTCTGATGAATTTTGTGTGCAGCCTAAAGATGGCATGTTCCACTTGCTTTGATAGCTCCTTTGACTGCATGTTTCTGGTTGACAGCTTCCAAATGCGAATTCCACACCTGTAATCAACTCCAGACCTTTTACCTGCTTAATTAATAAACAGGGAACACCTGTCCATGAAATATCACTTTGAGTCAATTGTCCAATTACTTTTGGCCCCTTGAAAAAGAGCTACATATCAAATAGCTGGAATTCCTAAATCATCCCTAACATTTAGACTTGAATACCCTAAAATTAAACATGAGAGACTGCTCTTTAAGCCCATATTCATTATTTAACTATTACTTGAATATATTTTGGTAAACAGCCAAAATAACACAACTTGTGTCAGTGTCTAAATATTTCCAGACCTAACTGTTCATAAAAGGTAAAATATATTTTAGCAATCAGGCAAGTACACGTGATGTATGTGTTCAAAAGTAGTAGCTTCTGATACTGATGTTTAGACAAACAATCTAGTATGAGATAGAACATGTAAACAAACAGTCTACAATTGAGTTCTTGTGAAATTGGGAATCTGTATGTACAATGCTGAACAGAGAGGATTAGTGTTCTAAACATACATAGATGTACAATGATATAGCAAGGTCAACCCTCTCATATCTGATCTAGGTGGAATTAATTCTTCCACAATTCAAATATTTTCAGCTCTATTAATCCATTCTTTGCTAAATGGATTAATAGAGCTGGAATATCTGTATAGACCTTCATTATTCTTTAAATTTCTCTCCAGAAGGAACAATAGCAGGACTTGACCATCAAAATTGTAAAATAGTGCCTACTGAGGATCAACATCACCAACAGGTACTTCAAAAATTGTTGCAAAAGGCTAATTGCGAATACTAACTCAAAAGGGGTTTATAAGACATCTCTTGTGTTCTGCTAGAAATTGAATACTGGTGCACTGGAGAAATTGTGCATGAGTGAAAGTACAGTTCAATTCTTTCTCCCAGTCTGCCATGTACTTAAGGAGGATATGAGCAGAGTCAGAGGCCATATACCAATATGGAAGAGATATATCATGGTCTGGAAACATATCACCCAGACCAAGTTCTTCATGGACAGTGAAGGTTTTTGTAAGCTGAAACCACTGTCAAGCATGCATAGGTAAGTGTATGGAAATGTGTTGAGAAGGAATGTGAATTGGTTAATTGGAAATCAGTGAGTAGATGGTCTGAACCCTCCATAGAAAGGTTCATGGTCCTAAGATGATCCCAAAGAAAGGCAGAGGGTGTTTGCAGTCTAAGATGGGAACAATGGGAGATCCTCTTTAGAAACAGAGAGAATGGAAAATAAAGAGGTCATTATTCTGAGCTTGTAGTTAGCATCTAATTGGTTCTAAATAATGCAATTATGCTGGGGTAGAAGGCAGACACAGGTGGGAGGCCAGGGGACATGTACATTTCAACTTTTCAAATGGAATGTATAATTTATGTTGTGGTGCCACATTCCAAGCCATAAGATACAGGAAGTATACTACACTGTAGTAAAATATCAGGGTTTGGTAGACATATAACACCCTTGTTTTAAAGTGTGATCATGATGGAATATTTTATTCAAGGCGACTTGTTATTACAATCAAAGTATGTCATTAACATATTGGGTTCGTAACTTTTAAATTCAAATTGAAGATTTGTAGGAAGTGTGGGGTGAGAGAGTCTTGAATGGGGCCTCAAGTAAACAATTGCTAGGTTATGTGGGGCTTCATCTGAGGTAGAAAATATCATAACAATGGATAGTTCCACCTCAGCAATCTTCCAGCAGTTCATTTGAAGAAGCAGATGTGGTTCTTGATATTGGAAGAGAGATTATTATCTGTCTGTTGTTGAGAGATAGCTCAGGGAAGCTGTGTCGGACTGCCTGGCACCCCAACCAGGTACCTCTGTCAATCGCTGCTTCCAAGTACTTGCGAGCACCATAAGCACTGTACTGGAACACCATAAACACTGTAAACCCGACGAACCGCCGCAGCTTGGTTGGGGTCTCGCTGTCCTCCAGCCACCCTGGACCCAAGACCAGGATCCAGCTTCCGGTGGGTAGACCTCTCCTAGTCCAGAGAGAGTAGCAGGAACAGCTCTTAGCTCCAGAGAGTGATTATACTCAGGGGAGTATTGTAATATAGCAATCCCCAGAGTGAATGTAGTTCTCCAATCCCCCAAACATGAGCCAAGACTTCATGAAGGGTGAAACGAATCAGTGGGAGCCACACTTGGCCTTATATGAAAATCCCCTTGCAAGGGGTACGCCCACATGGACCTTGTTGGGGACTGCAATACAAAATTATAAACCAATAACAACAGGGTTACAATGCATGACACTCCCATATACAATACAATAAGCCTTCCCCTTTACTTAGGAGATAATTGAGTCAAGCACTATACTAAACTCAATTATCCCCAAACACAAAAAACAAATTTTTTTTACAAAACACCCAAAATACCTTAAAACACATCAAATCCCCACAAGCCCTGATCTGGGTGACCAACATATCCGAAAATCACCCTGATCAGTTCAGGGGTTCAGGAATTTCCTGGAAGTCATAGTTTTACCGACCGCACGCATGGTCCCATGCCCAAAACGGTTCCATAGAATCGCGGCTAAGTGCCGCTGGCGATTGACCGGGAACCACGAAGTCTTCATGCCGAAATTGGTTCCATAGAATCGAGGCTAAGTGTTGCTGGGGAACCGACCGGGAACCGCAAAGTCTTCATGCCAAAAATTGTTCCAGGGCTGAAGTCTATTTGTCGTTTTGGTCCATGCGAACGGTTGCCAGGGAGCTAGCGTTCGGTTCCAAGCAAAGTGCCGAACCAGGGGGAATAAAATATGGGTCTTTAAAGTCGTTGACTTGGTCCGTAGTCTTTTGGCAAGAGACTGGCCAGCAGGCCCCTCCAAGCAACTGTGACAAGGTTACTTTCATCACTGACGTAAAGGGTTAGTTTAGGGGAGATTATACAGTATTGAGTAATATTCCTGTAATATTTTGAAAATGTCTTAGAAGGTTAGTGGGTTCCTTTAGGGGTGTGAAATTTTGGAAGTCAAATCTTTTTTTTCCTCTGGTCAAAATCCTTCTACATTTTGTTTTCTATAATTATAGTTATTCTTTTGGGCGGTATAGGGGAGACATAATCATTAGCACAACTAGACAGTGGTTAGACCAGGCCTTACAATTTTGATGGTGTGCAACCAATTTAAATGCTGAATATTACTGATCACAAACCACATTCAAATCAGCATATCCAACAATGATAGTGGAGCTATATTTTAGTTTTACAAGTCTTGAATGAATGTAAATACATTCAGTCGAACAAAAGCTGGACTCATTTCATGTCTAGACATTTCCTCAGCAGCAATGGCTGCAGTCACACATTAAAAAATGTGGGGGGGGGGGGACACTGTAAAAGCAATTCTAGAGAGGTGGTCATAATATAACATGTCACACTACTTAAAGCATCATTCTGCCTTCCATAAAGGTCGAGGTTGCGGCTGCTGCTGCTATTTGCAAATTGTCGAGTCTCCTAAGGTTCCATGCTTATTTCCAAAATAACTTTTATTGGAGTTCTTTTCTGAGCAGAACAATCTGTGATGTTAACCCTCAAATATTTACCCTCTTGTGTCTTTCAGTCCCAGTAGCTTAGTTTGTTTTTTACGACATAAAGATTTACAATTGTTTTGCATCCACTGACTTGGGTCTTTAACAAGCAGAACATATCTTACCGCTGAGGTACTGGATACACCCTGATTGTGCTGAAAGGTGAACAATAAATATTCCTTTCAAACTACGTGGGCTAGAAAGGTGTTACAAACACATGCTCCTTCTTTACCTTCTCAGGACTCCCAGGTCCAGACACTTTTCTGAGAGTCTGAGAAGGCACGTCACCAACATCACATCTAAATCTATCTACCTAATCTGCTTGCATGTACCCACCTAATGTGCTGACTCTGCTCATGTGGTTACCTAAAAGGATTAGCAAACTGGGTTTGTGGATTTGGTTGCTGGGCTACATATTTATATTGAGGTACCTGTTATTAAAAATTAAATGAATATTTAGTGCATACCATACTTGGAACCCAGAACCTAGAATTCAATGAATGTTTACCCATGATGCACCTCTAGAAGACGTCTCCATTTCTCTCCAGTGGATGGTTATTTTTTCTCATAACTAAATCATCCCATAAGTCTCAGCCTATCACTACAATTCTGATTGGACTAAATTGATACTAATAATGCAGAACTGTAAATTTAGCTGAATAGAAAGCAGTCTAAGTGTACTGAGGAGAGATATGCTTTGTTCTTTTTTCTTTTCTCTCCAACAACCCAAAATTATTTTGCCAAACTCTGGTGGTAAGCACCCACTGACTGATAACCTCACAACCACTACACAGAGCTGCAAAGGTTATGTTTCTTAGACCGTCCCTTTCAGAATTATACCAGAGCAGTCTTCATGTTTAGCCAGCTCCATTAACGGATGCATCTTTCAAGCTAGCTTATAAGGAAACATGATAGTTAGTATATTTATGGACTTTTAATCCTTTGGCATGTGTTTACTTCCTCTGTGCGGATTATATTGTACACTTACAGTGTTGCTAATAATGTCTTCTTTTCACATTGTGTTCTCCTATTTAAGAAGACTTCTGTTTTGTGTGTTATAGCCCAATAACAAAGCTTTTTGGTCAAGATTACCTGAAAATAGAACTAGCAAGCTATTGTTTTTATTTTTAGGTATTTATCTGTTTATTTAAAAAGTGTATTACCAGGATAAAAACATTGTGATTACACTCAATTGCAAATATTTTCCTAGAATCAGAAATAATACAAAACACGAAGATTACCCATATAAGATATCCTTTCATTTTTTTAAATTTTTTATGGTTATATTAGCTATGATTTGATTCCCTTCAGTATTATTTATATTTGTATTTCACCTTTTTATAAGGTAAAGTAGTAAAAAAATTTATAACATATTTCTTGTATAAAATAAATATATTTACATTGTCTAAGCATTTTTTGTTTCAAACAGTCACCATCTCAAAGAACAAAGGCAAATATATCTTACACCTGACTTAGATTTCCATCAATCATTACTTGCACGTTCTAGGATACAGTCTCATGGAAAACTCTTGGTTAATGTTGTTACTGATATGTCCTGTATCTTGATAGTGCAGAAACAGCGGAGACCTGCAAGGTACATGATTTTCAATCACACTGTAAGACTGCAATAAATCTAACCATGCTTAATCCAGCTACACTTACCAGATTTATGTCACCAAGATCTATCAGCTTTAGGTGACAAGATACGTTCTCAAGCATTTGGGAAAGTTCCAAAGTGGAAAAGGACACCAGAAAACTCTGCTGAACCGTTCACAGTGTTTGATATTCTGTTGATGTGTTTCCACCACGTACACTAAGGAACACAAACACTCCAAACAATGTTCGATGGCACTTATAAAATTGCACTGAAAAAATAAGACTTCTGTTCAGATCAATAGCATAAAGTATTTTATGTCATATGTGTAAAGCTCTCTACTTTAATTTCCATGTCCAAGAGCTTGAAACATTCCCAAATGAAAATAAGTTTACACATCTCGGGAATAAAATTAATCATTTAATAAGAAACCAATGATCAGAGGTAGTGACGGCAGCTATAAGAGGATGCTGAATAGCTGCCAGCTTTATAGACAATATGCAGTTTCTCTCTCTCTCTCTCTCTCTCTCTCTCTCTCTCTCTCTCTCTCTATATATATATATATATGAGCAAGTAAAAAGTCTTTTGAAGGGAAAATATATTTCAGGTTTATGCTATTTGGGTTTGACTACTTATCCTGGGAGTGCTCAAAGGCATGCCTAACATCATAACCAATAAAGTACAATGTAGTGGTTGTCGTGCTCGGCGTGTTCCTTTAAGAGTCTGCCCAGAGGTGGTGTGATAACACAAGTATATTGTGGTTTAAAAATCCAGCATATTATTTTTCAACAAAGTGAGTCACTTTTTAAATTAAAAAAAATACTTAAAACTTGGGTCTATTCCCTAATGTCAAACATTTGAACTTGTAAATTAAAATTAGTTGATGTCAGCTCAAGACAGGTGCAAGAAACTTTCCCATATTTGCACAGGCCAGAAGGTTTGAATATAGAAAGAAAGAAAACTATCCAATAAATAAATAAATAAATATGAGTGGAGATCATTAATGCCCGCTCTAGAATAAGAGACAGATGGTATTTTTGGGGAGAAAACACCCTACTAAATTAGCATATTACCATTAGCCATTATTCAAGTAACTACTGTATATCAAGTGTATCTGGCTGAAAATTACTTAAAGAGTAATTTTCGACTTCAACTGACGTCACAGTATGAGTCAGTCTCAAGTCAGACCTACGTAAATAGATCCCTAAATAGCTATGGCTAAGACATCTATTTTAAATGCAGCTTGTGATGTGTAGCAAGTAGTGAAAATACTTGAGTAAGTTAAACTATTCACAAAAGCTGTATTAACCTACATTATGTGAGCTGGTATACCTTACAGGCCAGGACTCGTTATATTCAGTGACATTCACCAGGAAGCACAAGAATATAAAAATAAAAACATAAGTCATAGTTGAAGGAACACTATGTTATGTTCCAAACGTATTCCTGACTCTATAGTGCTGGAATACCTTATTAGGTCCCTGGCCCCCCTCACTGTAGACATTAAAGGCAGTTTACTTACCTTTTCTCCACCGTCAAGCTGGTCTCCTGTGGCTGGCCCCACCTTCTAGGCTGAGACCATCAATGATGACCTCAGCCAATCCAATGCTTTCCCATTGGTAAGCATTAGGAGGCTATTGAGCAGCACTGGACTAGGAAGCACTGGACTAGAAAGCACCTAAAGTGGCCATCTGAGTGACTGCCACTAGAGGCGTTACTAGGTAGCTATGCAAATACTGCTTTTTCTCTGCAAAGGCAGTGTTTACAGTGCTAAGACTGCAGGGACAGTCTATAGATAGCAGAACCAGGGCATTAAGCTGTAGTGGTTCTGGTGACTTTAATACATTGTGCATTTATTTTTTCACATTCTTTCTTTTAACTTTTGTTTAGTATAATCAAACAGCGAGACAGAAAAAAAAATGGTTATAGATAATAAGTTTAGGCTCCAGTTAAATATTTTTGGATACACTATTCAAATGCTTTAACATGTTTGAATAAACCTTTAAAATTATTGTTTTAAAATATAAAAATATCAATAAATATATCATACATGGATCTCTTAATATAAAATATATTGTTGTGGGGGGTAACCTACTTGTGGTACATATAGGAGATAAAAGAGACACAATATAGTGTAGATGGTATCTTAAATTAACTAAATAAATGTTGATAAGTAGGAACACTCACATTTGGATAAGTATATATATATATATATTACACAAGATCCAGCGCACTCACCTATCCACTAAACAGCGACTTCAATGTTGATAGATTTTATTAGTTGTTTTTTTTTGTTTTTTTTAAACACCTAAACTAGGCAAAAATAATGGGGATTTAGTTACATTATATGATCATACATTGCATAAGCCTGCCACATCGTCAATGTACTCCATCTTTGGCAGGTCCTACTCTAACAGCCTAATATCTGCTCTTATGAGATTAACCCACTTACTTGGGGAAAAATTCCATCTGGGGCTCTCTGCAGTACAAAGCTAAATAAGGCCCTGGGATGAGGCACCTGTGACAGGGAGGGGTACAAAACCAAGGAGTTGGCTAGACTCCCAAATATATATATATATATGAAACAAGAGGGGAGGCTGCACTAACCTGAACATGCATAAATGGGGTGCTGCTGTGGGCCAAATTATACAATACACAAGATACAGCGCACTAACCTATCCACTAAACAGCAACTTCAATGTTGACAGATTTTATTAGGTTTTTTTTTTTTTTTAAACACCTAATGTAGGCAAATATAATGGGGGTTTAGTTACATTTTATGACAATACATTGCATAAGCCTGCCACAACGTCAATGTACCCCATCTTTGGCAGGTCCTACTCTAACAGCCTAATGCCTGCTCTTATTACATAACAATGGCTGGATTTCAAGCTAACCAATCAGAGTGCTCTGTGTCATTTTACACAGCGTGGGAAAATTCCAAAGAACTTTCCCACGCTGTGCAAAATGACTCATAACACTCTGATTGGATGGCTTGAAATCTATCCAATCAGAGTGCTCTGTGTCATTTTACACAGCGTGGGAAAGTTCTTTGGAATTTCCCCACGCAGTGTAAAATGACACAGAGCACTCTGATTTGTTAGCTTGAAATCCAGTCAATCAGAGTGCTCTGTATCATTTTGCACAGCGTGGGAAAGTTCTTTGGAATTTTCCCACCCTGTGTAATATGACTCATAACTCTCTGATTTGTTACTTTCAATCCACCAATCAGAGTGTTGTTATGAGTCAAATTACACAGCGTGGGAACATTCCAAAGAACTTTCCCACACTGTGTAAAATGACACAGAGCACTCTGATTGGTGGATTTCAAGCTAACCAATCAGAGTGCTGTGACAGGTAAATGTAGAGACTTGGCTTAAACCTACCAATCAGAGTGCTCTGAGCCTAATTGCAGGGTGGGGCAAGGCTTTATAAACCTTCCCCCGCCCTGCAGAGCTCAGTCTGCGCGGAGCCCTTCAGGTGAACATGGATTTTTTCTTTTTTGCACTTTTTTTTTTAAACTGCGTCAGTTATTATGGATTTTTATTTGGCCTTTTTTGGGGCTGAAAAAATAAGATTTTAGAAGAAAGAAGACATCAAATGGTAAGTTTTTTTTTTTTTTTACAGGTGTCTAGCTTATGGTGCCTCCTCATTATTTTGGTTCCCCCTCATTATTTTTAGGATGAGGGGGGTAGGTAGGGGTTATTTTTTGGGGGGAGGGTTACATTTTTATTTAGGGCTCCCACCCACCGCCCAGGGGTGGGGGCCAGGACAATAGGTCCCCCCCTTATTCTAAATTTAGAGCCCCCACCCGCCGCCCAGGGGTGGAGGACAATAGGTCCCCACCCCTCATTGTTATGTAGGGCCCCCACCCACTGCGCAGGGGTGGAGCCGGGGGCGGAGGACAGTAGGTCCCCCCCTCATTCTTATTTAGGGCTCCAAATAATGTCCGTGTTCGAGTCCGGGGTCCAAAAACCGTAATGTTCGGTACAAATCTGAACTTTCCAGTTCAGGTTCGCTCAACTCTACTCCAGAGCTGTGAGCCCCTCAGAGAGATGGAGGACAGAATGATTTTTTTTGCACATTAATAAGTGCCTAGTGGGTAATGTGAGAACTATTTGAGAAACTAAATCATTTTCTGCACTTTAACTGATCGCCCTAGTTAATCTGCAGATAAACTAGGTAATGTGCACATTAACTGATTCCTGTACTTTAACTGTAACATATAACTGTAACTCACCTGAACATGCATAAATGGAGTGCTGCTGGGGGCCAAATTATACAATACACAAGATCCAGTGCATTCACCTATCTACTAAACAGCAACTTCAATGTTGACAGATTTTTTTATTTTTTTTTAAACACCTAATCTAGGCAAAAATAATGGGGGTTTAGTTACATTATTTGATCATACATTGCATAAGCCTGCCACAACATCAATGTAACCCAATGTCCTACACTAACAGCCTAATGTCTGCTCTTATGAGATTAATCCACTTACTTGGGGAAAAAATTCCATCTGGGGCTCTCTGCAGTACAAGGCTAAATAGGGTCCTGGGATGAGGCACCTGTGACAGGGAGGGGTGCAAAACCAAGGAGTTGGCTACACTCCCTCCCGCCTTCTAAATGAGACCTGCCAGGTCTCCTCAGTGCAGTGCATTGAGTGAGGGGAAGAGGCAGGGCAGGAGGCATGGGAAGTGAAATCACTTCCTGTATCTCCTGTCCTGCAGAGAGAAGAGCAGCCTGGAAGAGACACCAGGTACGCTCTTCCCTGCACAGTCCCTTCCTCACTGCACCCTCACAGCTTCTCTCTCTCCATGCACAGTCCCCCTCCCTGCACAGATCTCCTCTCCCCCTGCACAGCCCCCCTCACTGCAACCTCACAGCCCCTCTCCCTGCACAGCCCCCCTCCCTGCACAGATCCCCTCTCCCCCTGCACAGCCACCCTCACTTCCCCTCTCCCTGCACAGTCCCCCTCCCTGCATAGACCCCATCTCCCCCTGCCTTCTTGATAGTCTCCCTCCCTCCCCTGCACAGCCTCCCTCCATGCACAAATCCTCTCTCCCACTGCCTCCCCGACAGTCCCCCTCCCCTGCACAGATCCCCTCCCTGCCCTGCCCAGATCCCCTCTCTTCCTGCCTCCCTGACCGTCCCCCTCCCTGTACAAATCCCCTCTTGCCCTGCCTCACTTACCGTCCCCCTTTCTCCCTGACAGCCCCCTCCCTGCACAGATCCCCTCTCCCCTGCCTCCATGACAGTTCCCCTCCCTCACCTGCACAGATCCCCTCTCTCCCTGCCAAAAAATAAAAGTATATATTTTTTTATATGTGTATAAAAAATTCAATTGAATAAGCGTGTTTCTTTTCACACCAATAAAAAGTTAAATATAATGAAGTGCTTCAGTAACAATAAATATTTAAAGGAACACTGCCCAAATGGGCAACCCCCACCAAATAAAATCACTGTTTAGTAGATATGCCCCCAATGAATTGCATGCATGAATTTTTCATGCATGTATTTATTGGGTGTATATCTTAGAACATCTTGAAAAGGGCTAGAGGCGTCGAGTACTTAAAAGAGGTATGTCTGGTGCAGCCACGGATGTCCGCGACTGCACCAGACATAATTTGGTTCGAGATAGGGGCAGCACTGGGCGGCAAAAGTTCTAGTTATGCCACTGGACCTATAACAGGTTAAAATGTATGTCAGCACTAAAGGAGTATAAGCTTGCCTGTTATTTCTGATTGGGTCACAATTAGTCTGATAAATGAAATGGGATTTTATCTGTAAAATTTTAAAAAAGACCAGAAAGACACATGAAATGCACAGTGTGAATTATTTTGCAGTGTAAGATACAAAACTTAATTTACCTTTTTTTATTTTTTTTTATATATACTTTGTCATATACATAGCGACTCATTTGTGTAAAAGTAATTGCTACCACGCCATGCAGTGGCGGATCCAGGGGGGTTAACGGGGCAATTGCCCACCCCGAGACAGTGTTGATGCTCTCCCCCTGCCAACCTCAGCAGGTCCGGCACTATCAAAACTCCTGCTGTGTGCCTTAACTCACCAGAGGGGAGTTTAGAAATTTTCCTCACCGGCCCACAGACTCTTTGCTAGCAGCCTGCAGGAGATAGAGAGAGGAGACCGGGAGCTCTTACCTGCAGCTCCGCAGGGTTCTTCTTTCGCGAGCGTTGCCGCAGTTACCATGACAACGCTCTGATCTCGCAAGAGTGAACTCAGTAGCTGCAGGCTAGACTTCACCAACCACCGGATAACCAGGGATTCTCCGCTAGGACCACCAGGGATTATCTTGTAATGCCCACCCCTCCCAGGCGATAGTAAGAAGGGAGGGGGGATATAAAGATTATTCTTTTAATTTAAAAAAAAATATTATAATAATTTCATTATAAATTTTAAATAATAATAATTTTTTTTTAAATATATATTTTCAAGTCCCACAAACACTGACACTGCACCCACACCCACACACCGACACGGTACCAAACACACACACACACACACACACACACACTGGACTCCTCACATACACTGTACCCCTCACACACAAACTGCGCCCACCACACACACACACACACTCTTGCTTCTATCTGCTACTAAAAGCTCTATTCCATACTATATCACCTAGTCCTGCAGACTCCAGGTAAGTGTCAAACTGTTCTTAAACAGTTTGACTACTTACACTTGGAGGTCGCCACAGCACTCATGGCACCATAACCACTACTAAGGACTGTAACGGTTATTGTGCCTGGATTTTTCATTTAAATAATCTACTAGTGCCCCTTCCAAGATTAGGTTCTGGACGCCATTGCATTCTGGGTACCAAAAACAACAGGTGATTGTTTTTGCAATCTGTATATATAAATTATTAAGATTTTCATAAACTTTTAATATTCATGATTTTTAAAACATTTCATTGCAGAGAATGTTAACAGTTGAGGCACTTTTTGTCTCATATCACACATTCCACCTCCACTCTTAAATAAAGTGAAGTCAAAGTAATCTTCAGAAGATCCCATAACACAATGCAGTCTGTTTCCATGGGAGCAGTTTCCTGCCTTAGTTCTTACTTCTATCACAGGCTGGAATTTCACACTCTGACAGATAAATAGTAAATCTAGCCATACATTTGTAAGTCAACCCTAGTTAAAACCTTTTAGCCTTGTCCTGGAGAAATATAATTAAGGTAATTAAGCAGATGTCAAACTGTTTGGAAAAAATGGACAGAGTGGCATAACCCACAAATAACCCCCTGGCAATCAAGTGGGATCTATTGAAGTAGGCAGATGGCATTTCACTAAAGTCTGCAGAACACTATTAACTTAATCTCACTGGGTGAATACGATGATACTGTTAATTAGGATTTTTGATTATTCAGTAATGTGGCTAACTAACTCAGATTTTTCTTAATAACTTCAAACTAAAATTATAATCCAAAACAATAGTATTGCATTAATTATATTATATTTTATTGTAATAATATTAATAATTTTTAACATTTTCTTCACAGCAGAATTTTAAAATTTGAAATTTAAATAATGCAAGATTAAGAAACACAAACTTTAAAACAAACAAAAATAAGTTTACACCTCTCACTAATAGATATTACAATAGGAAACGATGCCTAATGATGTTCAAGGTTTGTGCCTGCTTTAAAATGCAAGTCGCCACCTCCTTTAAAGTGGCTTTCTCACCCCAAAATTACCTTTCACCAATTGATTCCTCTTCCTGAATCTGCTCTGTCACCTCCCACCCTCAAAGGAAAAAACAAAAACTCATAAAGACTTGTAAATATCACTAAACTTCCAGTCTAGTCAAAAGATATCATAAGACAAACTAGGGACTACTTTGTCCTATGTATTTTTTCTGTGCTTTACAGATCTTGACATAAGGCGCAGCAACATTTTGTCAAGTCCTCGGCTGTCACTAGTATTGGCTATGGGGAAAAGGGATCTGTCTGTAAATGATCTTGCAGGATCCTCCATAGACATACGTGTTGTACTCTTGTGCATTCGCAAGAGTAAAGCAATGATGTTGGATCCAGGAGCTGAGGAGGACCTCTAGGAAGCAGATGGTGGCACCAACAAAGGACAGGTTCAGGTAAGTAAAACCTACCTTCACCTGCACTCCATGGCCACCAGAATGCAAGCAGTGCAGTTGCTATCTGAGGTCTTTTGCAAAATATGCAGAGACCAGAAGGCGACAGAGCCGCTTTAAGGAAGCTCCGCTTCACTAGTCAAGTGAACTTTTCCCATAGTACTCACCATTCCACCCAGTCCTTTCTCCATAGCCTCGCAAGATCACCAGTCAGTGGTTGTTTTCTGATCATGAGTGCATAGGTCTAAAAGCAGATTGCCCAACCCTAACCCATAATGACATTCTGATACAATGATACACTCTATAGTTGTGGACTATGGTTATTGGCCCTTTTGGATTACAATACATATTTTGCTTAAAATGCACACGATGCAACAGTACATTTTTTTTAAGTTATAAGAAGTAAGGTATTGGATAATAGGATTCACCTGCATTTATGATCAAACTACCCAAGACCGCTGATATTATGACAGTTCAGATCTTATTTGAAAGCAATAACTATATAACTGCATAATTTGTGTGTAATAGTAGTGTGTAATTTCATGCAATACGTACTATAAAATATAGCATATTATATATTATTAGATAGTATAATTCGTGAAAGTGTTAAAATCGAACTTAGTAAAACTTTAGTAAAGGTTGCCTGAGGTAGCGAGATTTATCAGATCTATCATATGCCACATGCTTTTCTTTACTAGAAACTTTGAGCATATCTAGGCATTTAATTTTTATGTATTTATTAGTTTTATTATTCCTTTTATGTGTTTGCTCTGCCTTGAATGATCCACAAGTTTAGTAAGGGTGAATGCCTTATTTCTCAAAACTTGTAGAAAAGTATATATTAACATAACACTGTTGTAAGCCTATATCAACATTTGCTTTTTAATTATTTTATTTCTTCCATAATAGCATGCACAGTTGCAAGCTATTCTCACGTGTTACCTAAATACCCAAAAGAATGATTTAATTTATATACAGCTGGATATTAGTATTTTAAGATTTTAACTAGCCCGTGGACAAAGCAGAAATCTATAGCCAATGGAAATACAGATGCATGGAGGTATGGTGAAAAAGTCATGATTTGATGAGGACTTTGAGCCCTCATCTGTTATTTTATTGCTTAATGTTATACCCCAGTGACTTTTATCATGATATGGTGTTATCACAACTTTATAAATGCAGCTTATATTACTGATATTACTTTTGACATTGAATAATCATATCAGAATCAGGTTGTTTGCTCTGCATTACCTTGATTAAAGTCATGCATGACATTCAAGCACACAGGTGAGAACTTACTACACATTCATGGAAACTACTCAAGGCTTGCATCTTCATTATGCACTTCTCAGTTTCTAACGGATAGTGCGAGGCAAGAATTTTCATTACAAAAAGAAGTACTCATTGTTTACATGTCAGATCTTGCCTTGGATTGAAACCTTAATGGTGGTGGACTTGTTATGAACTTTTTAATGTGCCAAAGAGGTAAAAATGTCAACATTCACCTCACCTCTGTGTATTTCAGTAGATGAGTATGAAAAATAAACATTAGATGTACTTTTAGCCAGATAGGTTTCCTGACTTCCAAAACCAACACACAAGTTGAATCTTGACTATAGATTGACCCTTGGACATACCTGGATATTTCTCATCCAAGAATACAGCAGAACGATTGATCTTGGACTTTGACAGGAACATGGATAAATTACAAAGGAAGAGCAACAATGATCTCTTGATATTGGCAAGTCAAATGCATCTTTTCTCTGAGAAGGGGATGCTAAATATTTGGAGAAGAAAAAAAACATATTTACAAGAATGAATAGGAAACAGATTTCACACTTCGCTAATTAAATGCAGGTTCACTTATTACTGGTGAATACATTTTGATTAAAGGGGTTCAGGAACAGGAAGCAAAGTTTTTTTTCCCCCGTCTAGCTCATTATTGAAGGAGCTAAAAATATTTATCTACCAGTTCTTGTGAACTCGTTACATTACAGTTAAAAAAAACTGTTGCATTAGTGGGATGTACAGGTTCTGAGGCTTGGACTGGTATTTTAATATTTACAATTAAAGGACCACTATAGTGCCAGGAAAACAAACTTGTTTCCCTGGCACTATAGCCTTAATAGGTCCCCCCACCCTCATGGCCCCCCTCCCGCCAGGCTCTAGGGGGAGGAAGGGGTTAAAGGCTTACCTTTCTCCAGCACCAGGCTCCCTCAACGCTGGGGACTCTCCTCCCTCTTCCGACGAATGCGCATGGGCGGCAAGAGCCACGCGCGCATTCAATCAGTCCATTGGAAAGCATTTCTCAATGTTTTCCTATGGACGCAAGCATCTTCTCACTGTGAAAATCACTAGAAACTGGAATAACCACTAGAGGCTGGATTAACCCTAGTGTAAACATAGCAGTTCTCTAAAACTGCTATGTTTACCGCTGCAGGGTTAACCCTAGATGGACCTGGCACCCAGACCACTTCATTGAGCTGAAGTGGTCTGGGTGCCTATAGCTGTCCTTTAATCTGTTAGCCAGTGATTACCAAAACAAATGTAGGGTAACTGACAATGAGGACAAAATAATAATATTAATCACCAAAAACGGGGCTGCATCACATACAGGAAAGCGACTTAATCATACATATAAAAAATAATAAAAAATTGTATGTGAGCACTCCAAAAAATAAAATAAAATACTGACCACTATGACACTGCACACCAAAGCAGCAGCCGTAGTTGGAGACCAAACTAACTCTAGTAACAACACTGGGTTAATACAAGTGAATGAAAATCACAAAAAATATATGCAAATGTATATATTTTGCATATATTTTTAGTGATTTTCATTCACTTGTATTAACCCAGTGTTGTTACTAGATTTAGTTTGGTCTCCAACTACAGCTGCTGCTTTGGTGTACAGTGTCTTAGTGTTCATTATTTTATTTTTTTGAGCACTCAAATAACATTTTTTATTACTGTTAGCCAGTGATGACCATTTTCATTGGTTTGGAAGCTTTAATTTTGTTGGATCATTTAGCACACAGGGAAGACACAAGTTAAATGCATTATTATTAAATTTGATGCCTTAGAGTCTCTTACCTATTTAAATGAACTGCATTTCACCCACTTCTATTCAAATCTCACCTTCCTCATCCCATTTCCTCCCTCCCTTCATCCTACCCCTCATACTCATTCTAACTTCTCCACTCTCTTCACCTCTTCTTTTCATCTCCTTCTAATCATGTCAGCTTCCTTTTTTTGCCTCATTCCATAGTAAGCACCCTTTGTCATTTCATAACTCCTTTTTCATGAAATGCCTACCACTTTTCCTCAATCTATCTTTTTAATTCACCTACCATTCACCTTATTTATATTACTATATATATATATATATATATATATATATATATATATATATATATATGTATATATATATATATTCATAAAATATACAGTGGTCAGTTAATTGGTTATACTTAGATGGTTCTGAGCCTCAGACTATCAGGTGATATATATGCAAGTATCTTCAGGGTGGTATGTAAATCCTTCCAGCTTCACCTCCAAATCTTGTCTTGAAAGTACAAGGAGTGCAAGGAAGAGCCACTGTAATTAAATTTAATCAACTCCACTGTCTCCTTTCAACTAGACATCATGGTACTTCCTACATTTAAATGCAGCAAGCGCTTCCAATTACAACCTTGGCACACCAAGCTGACCAGATACCTCCAAAAATGTTCCAGAACTGCTGAACACTGCTGGACAATGTCTTACTCTGACTTCCTTTACTATACATTTATGATGCACTCCTACAGTTTGGCTCTTTCCTCTGCAAAAGAAAACTACTTTAATACCCTTATAAACACACTCTCCCGCAATCACAAATGCCTATTTCACACTTTTAACTTTTGCCTTGTTGCTCCCCTCCTCTTACTACCTTGTCCACCACAAACTTTGCAACTCACTTCACTGAGAAGATTTCTACAATCAGGGAAGAGATCTCTCATCTGCTTGACCCAGTTAAGTCTGGAATCCGTGGTTGTCACTCTGTTGAAATGGCTGTGTCCGAAGTATCCAACGATTTAACCGCTGCTTAATCTCATGGTCACTATTCTATCCTAATTCTCCTTGACCTTATTGCTGCTTTTGACACTGTTAATCATCAACAGCTTCTTCTCATCCTCAGTAATCTCGGTCTCTCTCTTGGTGTGCCTCGTACCTCTCCTAGCACTTTTTCGGTGTTCTCTGGCTCTGCCTCTTCTCCCCAACTCCTCTCTGTTGATGTTCCCCAAGGTTCCGTCCTTGGTAAACTATTGTTCTCTATCTATACAGCCTCCCTTGATAAACTCATCAGATCCTTTGGCTTCCATTATTATTTCTATGTGGATGACACGCAAATCTATCTGTCCTCTACTGATCTCTATCTGTTCCACTTTACTTGTGTCTCTAACTGCCTATCTGCGATTTCCAAATGGATGGTGGCTCACTTCCTTAAACTCAACTTATCATAAACAGAACTTCTGTCTTTCCTCCCTCAAGTGTTGTTACTCATGTGTCTGTATGTCTCCAAGTAAGCGGCACTACCTTCACCACTACCTCGCAGGCCGGATGTTACTACGGTGCTGGTCCATGCTATTGTTTTCTTTCGACTTGCCTGCTGCAATCCCTTACCCAGTGGTCTTACATGTTTCCAGCTTGTCCAGTTGCAGTCTATAAGGAATGCGGTGGCAACGCTCATCTTCCTCTCTGCCTGCACCTCCCACCACTCACACGTCTGTCAGTCCCTATATTGGCTTCCTGTAAGATATAGGGCTCAATTTAAGATTTTAATGCTTGCTAACAATTCTCTCTATAATGCTGCTCCAACCTACCTATCCTCCCTAATACACAAGTATGTCCCATCTAGACCCCAACGCTCTGCCAAAGACCTACGTCTATCCTCTGTCCGTACTCCAACCTCTGATGCTTGCATTCAAGACTTTTCCAAGGCTGTGGCAGATTTATAATATATACTCTAAAGAGGTTTTTTACTTATCTCAGAGTAAAAAACTACCTAGGAAATCACATTTTAAGCGACGATCACGATACCCTAAATAAAAAAAATTAACAAACTCTTTAAGTCTAAGACCATTTCTTTATGTTATAAAATTTTGAGATTAGGCAATAAAGATCAATAACCTAAAGCTTGGAATAATTGTAATAAAGATTTTCGAACCCCTGTACATATTGATCAATGGTTTAGGTCTATTTTATCAGTTTAAAAAAAATACTACATTGCTTGAAACTTATGGAACTTCACTATAAAATAATCCATCAGTGGCATCTTGTCCCCAAAATTATGAATGAAATAAATCCAGAAGATTCTCCATTCTGTTGGAGGTGTAAGCGTTGTATGGGTAGCTCGAAGCATATTTGGTCAGACTGCCATTTGTTGAATAAGATATGGAGCAGGATAATAAAATAATTAGTTAAGTTAGTGGGCCATGAATTGGGTAATGACTTCCAAGTTGTTATGTTCTATTTTAACCTTTCAGGTAAAGCAGCTCAAAAAATATATTTACTTATTCATTTGACTATGACTGCTAAAGTCACAATCTCTAGATTCTGGCTAAAACAAGAAACCTCTACCTGGCCTTATATATTAAAGCAACTTAAATATCAATATACAATGGAGAAGGGAATATATTACGAGAAGTATGAATGGTATAAAAAATATGGCAGCCCTGGTTGGGTACCTTAATTACATATAAAATTTTGCTATGTTTAACTCTCATTTGTTTGTCTGGTACATAAACTGCAGCTATATAGTTTGGTTTCAAGATAAGAGGTAACTGTGATGGACCGCCTGGCACCCCGACTGGGTGCCTCCATCAATCACTGCTTCATAGTAATCACTGAGTACCATAAGCACTGCACTGGACACCGTAAACCCCACAAACCGCCGCAGCTTGGTTGGGGTCTCGCTGTCTTCCACCCACCCTGGACCCAAGACCAGGATCCAACTTCCAGTGGGTAGACCTCTCCTAGTCCAGAAAGCAAAGCAAGCTACTCTTACAAGAGCAATCGTTGTACGCCAAGGGAGTATAGTGATTATAGCAATCCCCAGAGTAAATATAGCTCTCCAATCCCCCAAACATGAGCCTAGACTTCATGAAGGGTGAAACGAATCTCTTTAATGGCAGCCACAACTGGCCTTATATGCAGGTCCCCATGCAAGGGGCACTCCACCCTGGACCTGAGAGTAGACTACATTAAAAACATATTTACACGATTACGTAAAGAGAAAGGTGTAACAGGCGCTCACTACAATATTAGACAAAGGATAGTTGTTGGCAGCAGTAACCGATACAAGGAATCCCAGCCTTGTGAGTAATAAAATGTCAAAGAAAAACGTAGGAGACCGCGTCCCAGGCAATGTGTATGAAATTGTATACATACACAAATCTCTTTGGAATTGTACACACAATCGACCTCAAAGGTAAAAACAGAGAGAAAATACAATAGTGCAATATGATATATTTAGTGAGTGAGATACTAGGATGATTTTATATAGTTACACTCACATTAAATAAAGCTAACTTGGAGCTCTGCCGTAATGCGCACAGACGAAACAATCCCTGTCTAAGGATATGTAAGGAAGCAGACGTCTCCGGTATTCCAAATATAATGCGGTGTGCAGTTAATATATGAAAATACAAAAGAATGATTTACTAGAGCAGAACTTGCTCTAGTGTATATAGCTTGGGTGGTATAATCCCCAGAACTATGATTGTGCCTATACTTTTGCCTGGACTTAAATAACAATGCTGCTGGATGTGTCAAACAAAAACTGAATGGCTAGTTTTCGTGTAAATATTCCTACTGTAACATACAGCCCAAAATACCGAACATCAGACCACCCAGGGGAACAGTTAATTGATATTTTACCTCCCAGTAATTGTGGAGCCGTTCACATGGTTCATACGAATTCCTTTGTGCTCAGGTTAGATGGCCGCCATTTCGAGACTTTACACGTGTTCTCGGCCATCTTACGCACGAACGGCGGTGTTTGCCTGTGAACACATGGAACTAAAAACGGATATGCAAACCGACAAACACCGCTGAGACCTCCAGGAGCTCGTAAGTTCGTGCTGGAACTACCGAACGACCGGCCGTTCGGTAGGTTTGTTTAAGTCTGCATAGGGATTCCAGCGAACACCAGGATGACTGTGGATGGCAAGGGGTTCGTGGGGTTTTAATGCACGAACGGAGACCGACCGCAAGGCCAAAACTTATGGAACTCTTTTTGGCTAGAAAACCTGTGCGGTCGGTCAAAACTTCAAAGATCCATAACTCCCGAACCCCTCAACCGAATGGGCTGAAATTTGGATATATTGTTCCCCTGAGTGAGAGCTGGACTTAAAGGTGTACCCCCTGTTTTTGGGGTACATCCAGAATGTGGTTAAAATTGTGTCTGTTTTAATTATGTTATATGTTATCTGAGGGGAGGAGACGTGGGGGTTGAACCATGTATCTAATTGGCTGTTGTGATAATTATGTGGGTGTAGCCTTTCAGAGGGCACTATTGCATAAAAGGAGACCCCTGTCAATAAACATCAGTTCTACTTGACCCTTCAAAACGTAGCCTCGTCTCGTTCTTGGAGGGGATTTATGGTACCGTTACTCTGCCTCATTTTACAGCACTGCCGGATTATACCCTGGGATATCATGGATGGGAATAAGAACTCCAGCACAGCACCTTGCCTAGAAAAGGATGTCTCCAACGGCAGGTACCCCCCTACAGCTGGGTAGCCGTTACACCCACCTAGGGATGTGATGTTGCCAGGAATTAAAAGTATGGATAAAAAAAATATAAATGAGTATATAACTTTAAAATATACTATTTATTATCCAAAAAACAATAAAAACTGTGCAAAATAGCTACAAAGGATCCCACTTTATGCGTTTTGCCCATAACAGGCTTCTTCTTCAGACATCTGCTTCCTTACATATCCTTAGACTGGGATTGTTCTGTCCGTGCGCATTACGGCAGAGCTCCAAGTTAGCTCTATTAAATGTGAGTGTAACTATATAAAATCATCTTAGTATCTTCCTCACTGAAAATATCATATTGCACTATTGTATTTTCTCTCTGTTTTTACCTTTGAGGTCCATTGTGTGTACAATTCCAAAGAGATTTGTGTATGTATACAATTTTATATACAATTTTATACACATTGCCGGGGGCGCATTCTCCTCCTTGATTCTTTGACATATACACAATTACATTGGCTCTCAGGTCCAGGACACTCCCATACAAAATAGGTCAATCCCTCCCCTATGCCTGGGAGATAAATGAGCCAAGCACTGTATTAAACTCAATTATCTCCAGGCACAAAAAACATACATTGTTACAAACCCCCAAAATACCTTAAAACACATACAATCCCCAGTTAAATCCCCTGATAGTCCTGATCTGGGTGACCAACATATCCAAAAATCACCCAGATCGGTTCAGGGTTTCAGGAATTTCCTGGAAATCATAATTTGACCGACTGCAGGCATGGTCCCATGCCGAAAATAGTTTTATAGAATCGCGGCTAAGTGCCGCTGGGTACCGACCGGGAACCGCAAAGTATTCATGACGAAAATAGTTCCAGGGCATTCGCGGCTAAGTCCCCCTGAAGTTTATTCGCAGTTTTGATCCATGCAAACGGCTACCAGGGAGCTAGCGTTCGGTTCTATGCACATGAATGGAAAGTGCCGAACCAGAGGGAATAAAATATGAGTCTTTACAGTCGTAGACCTGGCCCATAGTTGGTGGGCAGGAGCCCAGCTTTCACACTCCTCCAGGAGTCAGTGGCAACCGTCTGTAGAAAGTAGCGTTTGTCACAGTAACAATGCAGGAACTAGTCTTACTAATTAAATTCTAATTATTATATCTCTCATTTCTAAACAGCTTCCTCAACTGAACAGTGACCCATGTCTGTTCTGCTTGTCTATGTTTGTTGGTGTTATTAACTAGTATTTAAATCCAGTAAGTGATTTGGATAACAAGATATATTTTTTTTTAATATTAATATCTAGTATTGTATTGTAATGTTTGTATTTTGTAAAATGAAAATGCAATAAATAATATATATATACAGGGAGTGCAGAATTATTAGGCAAATGAGTATTTTGACCACATCATCCTCTTTATGCATGTTGTCTTACTCCAAGCTGTATAGGCTCGTAAGCCTACTACCAATTAAGCATATTAGGTGATGTGCATCTCTGTAATGAGAAGGGGTGTGGTCTAATGACATCAACACCCTATATCAGGTGTGCATAATTATTAGGCAACTTCCTTTCCTTTGGCAAAATGGGTCAAAAGAAGGACTTGACAGGCTCAGAAAAGTCAAAAATAGTGAGATATCTTGCAGAGGGATGCAGCACTCTTAAAATTGCAAAACTTCTGAAGCGTGATCATCGAACAATCAAGCGTTTCATTCAAAATAGTCAACAGGGTCGCAAGAAGCGTGTGGAAAAACCAAGGCAAAATAACTGCCCATGAACTGAGAAAAGTCAAGCGTGCAGCTGCCACGATGCCACTTGCCACCAGTTTGGCCATATTTCAGAGCTGCAACATCACTGGAGTGCCCAAAAGCACAAGGTGTGCAATACTCAGAGACATGGCCAAGGTAAGAAAGGCTGAAAGGCGACCACCACTGAACAAGACACACAAGCTGAAACATCAAGACTGGGCCAAGAAATATCTCAAGACTGATTTTTCTAAGGTTTTATGGACTGATGAAATGAGAGTGAGTCTTGATGGGCCAGATGGATGGGCCCGTGGCTGGATTGGTAAGGGCAGAGAGCTCCAGTCCGACTCAGACGCCAGCAAGGTGGAGGTGGAGTACTGGTTTGGGCTGGTATCATCAAAGATGAGCTTGTGGGGCCTTTTAGGGTTGAGGATGGAGTCAAGCTCAACTCCCAGTCCTACTGCCAGTTCCTGGAAGACACCTTCTTCAAGCAGTGGTACGGGAAGAAGTCTGCATCCTTCAAGAAAAACATGATTTTCATGCAGGACAATGCTCCATCACACGCGTCCAAGTACTCCACAGCGTGGCTGGCAAGAAAGGGTATAAAAGAAGAAAATCTAATGACATGGCCTCCTTGTTCACCTGATCTGAACCCCATTGAGAACCTGTGGTCCATCATCAAATGTGAGATTTACAAGGAGGGAAAACAGTACACCTCTCTGAACAGTGTCTGGGAGGCTGTGGTTGCTGCTGCACGCAATGTTGATGGTGAACAGATCAAAACACTGACAGAATCCATGGATGGCAGGCTTTTTGAGTGTCCTTGCAAAGAAAGGTGGCTATATTGGTCACTGATTTGTTTTTGTTTTGTTTTTGAATGTCAGAAATGTATATTTGTGAACGTTGAGATGTTATATTGGTTTCACTGGTAATAATAAATAATTGAAATGGGTATATATTTGTTTTTTGTTAAGTTGCCTAATAATTATGCACAGTAATAGTCGCCTGCACACACAGATATCCCCCTAACATAGCTATAACTAAAAACAAACTAAAAACTACTTCCAAAAATATTCAGCTTTGATATTAATGAGTTTTCTGGGTTCATTGAGAACATGGTTGTTGTTCAATAATAAAATTAATCCTCAAAAATACAACTTGCCTAATAATTCTGCACTCCCTGTATATATATATATATAAATACCGTTCCTGAGGAACTCCCTTCCCTTCTCCGTTAGACTTTCACCCAGTCTCCATTCCTTAAAAAAAATCAATGAAAACTCACTTCTTCATGAAAGCATATCAATTAAACTGTTAACAGCTTTTCCTCCCTGATTCCTCTCCTGCAACTGTCAAAAATAATCCACTAAACCCTTAGTGAATACTTTTCAAGCAAACTGCTTTTCTAACCCTTCCCTTACCCTTTGTGTGACTATACCCCACTCCCTGTAGCATGTAAGCTCACTGAGCAGGGCTCTTATCCCCTCTGTTTCAGTATGTTCAATTTATCTTGTAACAATTACGTGTCTGTTAGTCCACCCACTGTACAGTGCTCCTAAGATTAGTTCCTTGGCTGAGAGTGTCATCTGACAGCTGAGTGCTATTAGTGAAACTGTTCAAAAATTATTTTCTCACACCAAAAATACTATCTCCCTTTGCTTTTCCCAATGGCTTCTGTTGGAAAATGGCTATTCAGTCATAAAACAATTGATTTTGTTCCAGTAGCACGTATCTGGTAGGCAAACAAAGCAATACATACTATATGCTCATCCATACTGCTGAATGTCAAGTAATATAAACATTTACAGTATTTCTCACTTGAAACAAAACTACATTTCCTTTTCTTTCCTTGAATTCAAAATATTTTAAAAAGAATCTTAATTTTATCTGTTAATGGGTTTGTATATAACCTATGTTCCATTGTCTTCTTTTTTGTTCACTTTTTGCATTCGGTATTTTATAGGTGATTGATGCCCTTTAACGTTCTAAATTCAGATGCACAAATTATGTGAGCACAGTGATTTGATCCACGTTGATATAATGAAACATGGCAATTTACTATTGATTGCAATGAATCAGGGAGCAATAAATAACTGTCTGGATGGTGCACTGATATATAAGACATTTAAGTAAGGCATACATCAATATGCATGGACATTGGCTCCAAGATAGTCACCTGTGTCACACAGATCTGGGCTAGTCATTCATTATTAAAATTGTTCTGCAACATATCACTTGACCAATAGTGGTGTTAACTGACCGTTAAGGTAAATATATTATTACACCACTTAAAAAAATATTGTTTAATGCAAATAGAGACATTTTTTTTGTCACAAATCCTGATGTTTTCTAGCATTAAAAGGGCTATTCTGAAGGAAAACCCAATAGAATGTTTATTTGGCAAAGTCTAAAAAATTCAGATTTATTCATTCAACTTTTCAAGGATTTTAGTCAGATGAAAACCAGGTAGAATGGCTTTAGTTGCTTTGCTATTTTGCCTACATTTTGTGATTAAACCTTTATTTGCTTTTGGCTCTTAGTTTAGTGGATAAATCCAATCATAGTTTAAGTAAACTTTAAAAGTATGCAATTCAAGTCTGCAAACTGTGTAGTTAAGAGACCACTAAAACTTACCCAATATATAACTTATGCTTATCTAATTAGTTCCCCTTTATGAAGGAGAAAACAAGATAGCATTGAAATAAAAATGTGAAATGTAATTACAACCATTATAACTTTTTACTACCAAAACACATAACTTTTTATATATATATATATATATAAAGATAGACTGTACCTTGCACTCAGGCTCCAAAATTTTTTAAACCGGGCTTAAATATCCAAATAGAAAAATAGTTGGTTGCACTCTCGGAATTCCATTAAAATATAACTTTTATTCCAGCTACTAAAACAGATCAACGTTTCAGTCCATCTTGTGGACTTTCATCAGGTTCAGTCCATCTTGTGGACTTTCATCAGAATCCTGATGAAAGTCCACAAGATGGACTGAAACGGTGATCTGTTTTAGTAGCTGGAATAAAAGTTATATTTTAATGGAATTCCGAGAGTGCAACCAACTATTTTCTATTTCTATATATATATATTTGTGGTCAGGGCATAAGCCGTAGTATAACATATATAAATAGGACAAACCATGAAAGGAAATGTCAGTTGTGGTGTGCCGGAACTGACGAGGAAGTAGGCCTGAAATAAAAGAGGGCAAAAAGAGATAACCATTTATTCGTCCTACAACCGGACATAACAGATCACATATTCATAGTTTTGAAAGCCAGGCGTACTTCTTGTATGGGCTGAGGGATGTATCTGGTGTATGCCGTAGATTTCCATCGTCCTAGTACCTGAATAATGTGAGCAAGGATATTCTTTTTAGAAGCGGTGGTGGCAGCTCCTATTCTAAAAGAGTGACCAGAGTAGCTGGCTGGGTTCAGTCCTAACCGGGCTAACAATCTCCTAATATACATCATGAGTTGGCTCGTAGTGAGCTTATTACCGTGTAGGGACAGGAGTGGTTGTGTGGGGCCCATATTGTCAAAGGCAAGAAGGGTGTCGAAAACTTTCACAGGGCACCAAGTATTACTTGTGGGGTAATAGGGTATAGTGACCGTTTGCCCGGGGGCGCTCGTTTTGGTATGGTGCAGTAACAGAAGATAGTGATCTTGGACCTTTATCAGATCGGACCTTGTAAGGAAAATGGGTGAATTATAGCTAGTAGTAGTGAATTCTCTGGGCCGTAAAAAAACGTAAAATGCTAAATAGATGGCGGCTTTAATTACACGATTAGTATGGGCTTCAAAGGGTGAGGTGTCTAGTAGTTTTGACAGTGACTGGAACAATACATCGTGTATGGGTAGTGTAGTTGGTGAGGCTATAGGGGCGGAGTCTTTGATGCCTTTAAGTATAGCCTTAACTTGGTAGGACGACAGGAAGCGTTGTTTGTTAGGCCAAGTGGTGAGGATGTGATGCTGAATGCCTGTGATATACAATTTGATGGTATTGTAAGATAATGTTAGATGAAAGTGGCAAAAAGAAATAAAAGCAATAATGGTTTCCACAGAAAACTGGTCAGTGACATTAAAGTCCAACAAGAATTTATTGAAAACATGGAAAGCCCTTTCATATGCCTTCCTGGTATTATCGGAGAGACCGAGCTGTGAGAGTTGTCGCCCTTGACATAGCAGAACTTTTAGTCCCAGACCATTTCCTGCCACTTTGGAATTGGAGTTGGTATCAGGGCAGCTGTTGGCAGGGCCTCCCGAAACTCCTGAAACCGAGACCATGACAAATGATCAGCTGCAATGTTGAGAACCCCAGGCACATGCCCACAAGTGAGAAGAAAACTGTGTTTTGCAGCGAGCCATGTGAGAGTCCTCATGAAACGCATGATGGTGAGGGAAGAGGAACGCCCCTTGTTTACAATATGGCATGTTGCCATATTGTCCGAGAAGCAACTAACCGTATTCCCGGACCAACTCGCTCCCCACTTAACTGCTGCCGCTAAGATAGGATAGAGCTCAAACAAGGCTGAAGTGTCCTTAAACCGGGGGATCTCTGTAATTTCCCTAGGCCATTCTCCCCACATCCATTCATTGCCCCATATTGCTGCAAAACCTGATGTGGCTGCGGCATCCGTCCAGACTGACTCCGACTTCTCTGACCAAACTGGTATAAACATGCTTTTCCCGTTCCAATTTTGCAAAAACTCTTTCCACATATGTAGGTCAGCTGTGGCCTGTACGTCAAAAGTAATGCGGGAGGTGTCAGATTGCAACATTGGAAACAGGCTAAGTAACCTTGAAATGAATGCTCTACCTTGGATTGCAACTCCTTCCTATTACATGAGCCTCCTCCTAAGTAAAGGTCGATAGCTGCCAGGATGCGCTCAATCTTTTCTCTGGGTAGGCTAGCTTGCATGTGTACAGAGTCCAGTACCACCCCCAAGAAGTGGATGATAGTATCTGGACCCTCAGTCTTGGTAGGTGAAATAGGCACTCCTAGTTGTGTAAACAGTTGTGTGATAGATTGGAGGCTACTGGGAGGTACTAGGTTACTTTCTATGGTCAGGAAATCGTCCAGGTAATGGATAACTGTGGGACATTTACAGATGTTAAGCAGCATCCAGCACAACGTCTCCGCGAAGATATCGAAAATCCTGGGGCTGCTTTTTGAGCCAAACGTGAGACGCGTGAAGAAGTAATATGAACTTCGCTACTTAACACCATGTAAATGCCATAGGGATGGGTGGATAGGGAGCAGCTTAAAAGCGTTGGCAATATCAGTTTTACTCAGCCATGCCCCTACCCCTGCTGAGAGTATGGCTGTGACTGCATGATCTATGGTGGCATACTGGAGGGAAAACTCCTCAGACGGGATTAGTGAATTTAGACTTGGGGTATGAGATGCATGGGGGGCGGACAGATCGAGAATCAATCTTTGTTTATTGGAGGATTTATTGGTGACCAGTCATATGGGGTTTGTCCTCCAAACTGCGAAAGGCGGGGGGTTAAAAGGGCCTAATAAGAAACCTTGGTCAATTTCCTTCTGTAGGAGTAAGTCAATAGCGTTGGGTGCTGCCAAGGCTGTCTGCAAATTATTACATTCTAGGATCCCCGTGGGCATGTGAATAATACCCGTGTGAAACCCCATCTTAAACCCTGTCACCAAAAAATCAACGAGATGTTGGGAAGGGTGATCCCGCAAAAGTTGTTTCAGTAGGGAGACATGAAGAGACGATAAGTACTGCTTAGGGTATAGTTTATTTGGGCACATTGCCTTGGAGTGAGCTCTGAAACATAGTGAGCAAACATGGAGAAGTCTGCAGGCACTGTAACCGCAGGAACCTGAGTTGAAATTGTTACAGACCTGCGATTTACCCAAAAACACTATGTCACGGCCTAGTTTATCTTTAAGCACCTTGCCAGGTCTCCATGTGGGTACTACATTAGGAGGTGGAAAAACAGCGTTTACCTCTGGAGAATTTGGGCACAGATTGGCCGTGTGAGAATTGGATGAGCAAATGGCACAAGCTGGGGTTTTTAGGCCCGCAAAGTGCCGGCAAAAAAGCTCTGTATCCAGGACGCCCCAATCCGTTTGGTAATTGAACTGTGAAAGGGCTGCCGACGCCTTCGCGGAAAAGGCACGGTGGTAGTCGTAAAAAGACGTACCACCGTACTTATGCCCCAAATCCACCAGCTTGTGGAGATACAAGTCCAATTCCTCCCTCCTATCCGGATATACCGAGCATATTACATCTCTGTATATACCAAAAGCTAGTACAAACTCTGGAATTGATAGCTTCTGATTCAACCTGGGGTCTCTGGACTTCAATACCACTGACACATCACAGTATGCATAGGTCTTATTCTCTAGGACATCTTGTGAGGCTATCAAAAGTGATACCAAATTGATATCTTTCCCTTCCAAGATGTCCTTCTTTGTTTTAGCAGGCACCATGTGTGCAGGGTTAATAATATGTGGGTCTTTTAACCTATTTTGTAAATTACCCGGTAAGGGGTCCAAATGGACCGAAGCGGCTGGACCCACTGCAGCAGCCAGTGACTTTTGCTGGCTATCTGCATCCATTTTGTCCAGCCTGTCAGTAATACGACCCAAAGAGGTCAGGACTGAGGACAGAATCGTATTCAGATCTGAAGATTGGGTGCCACTGGACCCTTCACCCGCTCCCGCGTTATCAGTCTGTGTGTTCAGCAATCTGTACAGTTCTGCTTTCCTAGCTGTAGCAGGGAAAGGAATATTTCTCTTCCTTAATTCGGCCGTGATCCTGGGAACAGTCCATGCCCTGAGTGAGGCAGGGCTTGCGATGTCGTCACCCCGAGATGGAGTGACTGATCTAGCTGGTGTACTGGGTAAGGACTCAACTTCCCTTCCTTCCGGAGCTTGAGACATGCTACAACATAAAATAACATGTTACCTGGGGTGCTATCCAACTGGTTTATGATAACTAATGCCAAGCGGCGAAGAATTATTAAGTAACGTGACAGGTGAGGCCCTGCTAGTAGCCAAGCGGCCTTGAGAGGCACTATCTATGATTTGGCGCGTGTGGGATACGTGGCCATTGGCATTATGGCAGGGTGGTGGCCTCTCTGTGACTTGTAAAGGCATAAGACAGAATGGGAGTGACAAGTGAGCGAGGCGACTAGCTATGAATGGGCCCGAGGGGATGCCGTACCTCCGAACTGAGGATGGGTGTTGGCCTCGCGGGACCACTAACGAAGGCATAAGAGGCCAGAAAACGTAGCTAGTGGGTCCTATTTATTGTAAGCCAGTAAATCTGTACTAAGCCGAAAGGGAAGGTATGGGAAAATAGTCGAAAAAGATATGACGTACCTGATGAGCGGGTTGACAGCTATAATGAGGAAAAGGAGGTACAGACGATCTGTAGTCACCTACGAAAGTAATATATATTTGTACGGGCACAGAAATATAACCCCTAAGTCCCCTGTTATTCAGATACCTACCAGCAATATTGCCCTAGCAGAGGGCTGGGCACCAATTAACAAAGAGCAAGGATGCCTATACCTAAAATACAGAAAACACATATGAGGACCCTGGCGTAGGGTGACTGTTAAGTAGAAAACTCGAGTGAACGGACCTAAGTCCTGAGTAAGTTGTTAGAATAGCTGCCCATCGTGGGAATGCAGAAAAATACTGAAAGAGTTTAAAAGACATCTTAAGTGCTAATCATGCATATATATAAATTCCCAATACCAAGATCCGTAGTCATTGTTAGGCTAGCAGCCTAATAATTGTAAAATACGTGCCCCATATAAAACGTATCTGCACATATTACTGATTGTAACCCCAAATGCCAAACTTGCTTTAAATAACTGCAACTTTAAAATAGCATAAATGACAGAACAGGTACAAGGAATTCAAATCGCAATTTTAGACACCAGAGGTCGCTCTGGTGCCTAGTGTATGCTTTTAAGTAACAGCGTTGTAATGAATGGACACAAGAATAATAGTAACGTGACAAATAAGCATAAGTGTGCTTATAATGTGACAAAGTGTCAAAACGTGAATAGGTTGATGTATAACATTGTATTATACTAGTAATTTGTGAGCGTGTAGTATATTGACCCTTAGTGATGACGTAAAACGGCCGCACCGCCAAATTTGCGACGGCCGTTTTAACTTACGATTTGCAGCGTGAAAATTTTGCCCGCCGACTGCCCGACCTAGCGTGCACCAGCCCGTGGTATCCGGATGTAATGCTGGATGCCTCGGAGAAACTGCCCGACCTAACGCGCGCGAGCCCGCCGGAAACTGCTGTCCGAAACCGGAAGTGACGAAGACTTCCAGAACAAGCCGTCGCACCTAACAGGTAGTGAGGGAAGGGTCTGGAGTCCCTTAAGAAGGGTAACCCAGCCCTTCCCACAACTTCAGGCCACGCCTTCCATATATATTTGTAAAAGTTACACTTTGTGGCATAAAAGGTCAGAAACATCATGATTTATTTTATTTAATTGGTGTTTTAATAAAATTTGATACTTATTTGTAAGAAGACGAATGAGTGCTTTATTTTTATATGCACACACTAGGAAAGTGCAAAATTAATTAAGTATAAATGTAAGTAATGTTACAGATCAGTCCAACAATTATTAAATGAGCAGGCGACTGTTATTTTTTAAATGTGCAGTTTACAAGCTTTCAGCCAATCAGGATTCTTTAAACTGGTCACTGTTATTTTTCAAATGTCCAGGATTAGAATTGCACAGCCAATTAGGATGCTTGAGTCCCAAACTCCATGGCAACAACCCTAACACAACTCAAAGCTGATAAAGCGCTGTATTTCAAATACAAACAGGAGCAGTTGTCCAACTGTTCAGTTATCACCTTTGGCCTTTTGTGTTCTTATAGAGCAAAAGAAAACAGGTTTTAGTGATGTGCGAAAAAACAGCATCATACAGACCCCATCAGAGGTTCAGACATCCCATTTTTCAAGGGATTAAAACCCAGAAGCTGAAAGCCAGACATGGTAAGGTTCTCAGTGATAGCTGTTATGCTTTATTAGAAGACTGTAGAGCTTATACATTAAACAGTGAAATGAAGTGAGTTAAAAACCTAATTGCAAAATGTAGACCAGTTTAGCCAAGTTTAAAAAACAGCTATGAGGTTGGAAGTTTTAAATAATTCTGTACATATTTTACTTATCTAATTTATATGGGAAACTGTTTTATTTGACAACAATTCATACATTATTGTATATATGTCATTATTATATTATCTGTTATACTATTTTAAAACCCCATTAATACATATATTAGATATGATCTTAATGTCATTACAATTTACTCTTTAATGACTAGACCCCTATAAATATTGGAAGATGCACCTTCACTATTTCAATTGTTAACATATTTGTACAGGTTTTGAGTAAATAGTATGGGGTTGGTTGTTAGCACTAGTAACAACAGTGTGATGATGGAAAGAATTGGTCCAAGACCTGGCACCAAGGTGTGAAATTTTCAATTAAACAAATAATTACAACTCTCCATGCAGTGGTTATAGTGAGAGGTGTCCACTGGTGCTACGGCATGGAAAGAATCAAACATATATAATATCACATTTTTAATGTGGTATTGCTAAAGCTGTCATTCCCATTACAATCTAGTGATATTAATTGTGTCCAGCTTTGGAAATCATCCATTAGCTGACAGTGCCAATGGACATGCTCCTAATAGAGACAAAGTTGCTGAAGGGTATTTATGCCTCTGTACCAGGCTTCCCCAAACTCTGGCCCTCCAGATGTCGCTGAACTACAACTCCCATGATTCTATGAATGAAATAGATAGGCTGAGAATCATGGGATTTGTAGTTCACAACATCTGGAGGGCCGGAGTTTGGGGAAGCCTGCTCTATACTAATATTTTTTAGAAAACTGCTAAAGTAACGCAAGATGCCATATATTATATATACATAACATATATATATATATATATATATATATATATAGTGTGACCCAGATCCATGGGAGAGCCTAATGGCACCATACCTTTTGCAATGGCATGTAGTGAATATTTTTGCTTAGATGGACTACTAAAATGTATTTAAAATAATGATGGAGTGCTGCACACAAGTATATAAGTACAGGGGAGCATTGTAGTGGAGGTCCGCAAGCCACCAATATAAATAACAAGTAGAAATCTACAGGCATCACAATGTAGGGTGCAAAATACAAAAATGTATTCTGTCTGAAGGACAAAAAAGAGACATTTCGGCCATGAGGTATACATGATTCAGGCATCACTGTCAAAACGTTCTTTTTTTTGTCCTTTGAACACAATACAGTTCCAAATTTTGCACCCTACATTGTGATGCCTGTGGATTTTACTTGCCCTTCAATTTATTTGCTCATCCTTTCATACTTTTAGTTATCTGATGTACCATTATGGAATCTATGGCACCACTGCATTACTTTAGCAGTTTTCTGAAATATTGTCACAGATCACTCACATCATGCAGAGCTGTATCAGGCTCTGTATGAAAGGCCAAAGGGTGCTTATACAGACTTGGAAGAGTCCTCCTCTTGATAGTATACAGGAATCCACAGATCCCCAGTAATATGAAAAATAGGTAAAATAAAACAAGTCAAAACAAATGTAAATAGCAATATAGAAAGCAGAGTGTGGTGTGCCAAAATTCAGAAGTGCGTCCAATATATATATAAAGAACACTTGTCTGTAAAATTGTAGCTCACCGGTGGCACCGAAAAATAGTCTTTATCAAGTGTCCAAAGCATTAAGCATTTTGACTGGTTTGTTGTATTTCACTTGTTTTTAACATTACTGGGAATGAATGTATCTCTGTGGGAAACATTCAGCAGCTCCATGCAGAGCTTAAAGACGCTGAATGTAGGTGCTGCAGAATATGCAGCACTGAGACAAGAAGCACATCTAGTGGCAGTCTGAATGACTGACACTAGAGGTGTTACTAGCCAGCAATGTAAACACTGCCTTTTCTCTAAAAAGGCAGTGTTTACTATGAAACACCTCCGAGTACAGGCTATAGGTAGGTACCAGAACCACTACATTAAGCTGTAGGGGTTCTGGTGATTACAGTTTCTTTATAAATCAAGATGTACTACCATGGTTTGTTTTGTTTTATTTTTTTTACTGTATTATAGATAAAGATCCAGTTGTATATATGGATTGCAGCTGATATATTTTTCACGTAATCTAAACCTATGAATATCTCTTATCTTTTCTTTATCATTAGGTCGGTTTAATGTCTTGTCTATTCAGTTTTATGGAAGAGCCCATCAGTTCAGCTATGAATGCTTTAACTCACAAAGGGCTTCTTTTCCAGAGTTTTCATGGGGCAATGTTTCCCCCCATCAAATGGATGCAGCACGGCTTGTATCACACCCTAATGTTACCACTAAGTATCCAGGGGTACCAGAAAACCCACAAAACGTGGGAACACCAGGCCAATTACAAAATAATATATCTTCATACAACTTGGCATCATATCCTGGAAAGCTTACCAAAAGGCAGTACTTTCCAAATTATCCAAGGGAAACCAGTGACAAACATCCTATGAAGGCACAGGCTTATAGTGGATCTTGTAAACCACAGTACTGCCAACCACCAGATTATGTGTCAATCACATCCAAAGTACCAAACTCTTGTGATTTTCCAACAGGCAGAAATAATCTTGAACCACTGGTCACATCAGACAGTTTATTATATCTTAAAGATGACTTCACAATCCAGCAAGTGAAGAATGAAGAAAGGGTGCATCATACTCTAACAAACAAGAGTCCTGTTGACGGTCCTCAGAAATCCTTAAACAGTGAATTTACTATGGAGTCCCTTCCTGAGGAGATGAGATATTTTAACACTGAAGATCAATCTGTCATAGAACTTATCCACAGTATGGATTATTTTTACAATATAAGCACTGATGGTGTTACACAAATGGAAATAGAACTTCCAAATTGAAATTCAAAGGCAGACTCCAACCAGAAGTCATTCCAATCCGAACACTGGGCACAGGAATGAATAACAAGCAACTGAAACAACTTGAACCTGGTGCTGAAAACCAATAAAATATGTTTAGGACGGGGGGGCGTGTCCTGACCGAACATGTGAGAGGACGTGTGAAAACGGAGCTCTTCCGAAATCGTGGCTATCACAGCGTGGAGTAACCGACGAAACACCGGCTAAACTAATAAACCGCAAGGGGAATTCACCTACTACCTAATGGTGACAAAACCGCAAAAAAAAAAAATGAAGCAGAAAACTATACATGTCCACCTGGAGAAGAATCAAGCAATGGAGCATGGTGAGCAAGATGGTGCCAATAGGCCCAAATCCCCAGCATGCGATTCTGAAGCAGGGGACAGCAGACATAGTCAGGACAACCCAGTGACGAACTCCTCTATCCGATCGATCATGCAGGAATTGAAGGCCTCATTCAAAGCAGACCTGCAGCAGATGGCAGCAGACATCAGGTCAGATATCAACAGCATAGGGGGACGCACAGCGCATCTAGAAGAGCGCACAGAGGAGTTAGTAGATGCACACAACTCCATGGCAGAGGCTTACACATTCCTAACACAAAAAATAAAAGCATTGGAAGGGAAAGTAGCCGACCAGGAGGACAGAAGCCGAAGAAATAATATACGCATAAGAGGTATCCCAGAATCTGTTACACAAACGGGATTAACCTGATATGTGCAGGACTTATTTAGAGTGCTTATCCCCAGTGGTGTATCCTGGTTTTGTGCTGCCCTAGGCAGGACAAAACTCAGGCACCCCCCCCGCGCCACCCCCACCCGCGCAACCGCCACCCAACCTTCCCCCCTGCTCCGCCTTCTAAATACACACACACACATTCACTGACAGATACACATTCACTAGCTAACAGAAACACACACTCACTAACAGACACACACTCACTAACAGACACACGCACTCACAGGCAAACACACACAGACACTAACAGGCAAACACACACACTAACAGACATCCACACTAACAGACACACACACACTAACACTAACATACATACACTAACATTAACATACACACTAACACTAACAGACACACACACTAACATACACACACACACTAACACTAACATAAACACACTAACACTAACATACACACTAACACTAACATACACACACTAACATACACACACTAACAGACACACTAACATACACACACTAACAGACATCCACACACACTAACATAAACACACTAACACTAACATACACACTAACACTAACATACACACACTAACATACACACACTAACAGACACACTAACATACACACACTAACAGACATCCACACACACTAACATACACACACTTACATACACATACTAACATACACACTAACAGACATCCACACACACACTAGCAGACATATACACACTCACTAGTGTTTTTTTTATTTTTTTTATTTAACCTCCCCCAGGCTCCTTACCTTTGGTAATGCTGGGGGGGGTTCTTCCTCTCCCTGGGGTCCAGTGGCTGCAGGGCGGGCGGGCGGCCGGCGAGGGAGCTCTTCCCCTGAGCACTCTGCTCAGCTCCCTCGCGCGCCGCCAGCAGAGTGAGGCTGGGAGCCGGAATATGACGTCATCAACCCGGCTCCCAGCCTCACTCTGCTGGCGGCGCACGAGGGAGCTGAGCAGAGCGCTCAGGGGAAGAGCTCCCTCGCCGGCCGGCCGCCCAGCGCTGCAGCCACTGCCGCCCAGCGCCCAGAATGTCTGTTAGCCGCAAGGCTAACAAGACATTTGCCTTGGGCATTTGGGGGGCGGCGTTTTTTGCCGCCCCCTGAAAAATGCCGCCCAAGGCAAATGCCTTGTTTGCCTCGCGGCTAATACGCCCCTGCTTATCCCCTCACTAACTGATTCAGAGCTAATCCTGGACAGAACGCACCGTCTCCCCAAACCCAAACATCTCCCACCTGAAACATCGAGAGACACCATTACAAGGGTTCACTACTACCGTGTCAAGGACCGCATCATGCAAGCAGCCAGAACTGCAGGCCACTGGCCTGACCCATATACTGACATCAAACTCTTCACAGAACTCTCATCAACAACCATGCTCGCACGCCGCACGTTTGCACCCATCACTGCAGCACTACAAGCAGCAAATGTCCTCTACAAATGGGGTTTCCCTGCAAAGTTGTTAATCAAACGGAATGGCGTAGACAAACCAATAATCAGTCCAGATGATGGGAAAAAGATCCTCCAGGAATGGAACATTCTACTACAGGCCAGCAGCCCCAAGAAGCCGCTGCCGACCACAGCACCAAAATCTCTCACTAAAGACTGGGAACAAACAACGAAGGCTTCACGCACACCCACGGACCGCAGAACCTCACCGACCTGAAGAAATTGCCAGACCATAGCAACGCTCGGTGATAACCGAATGGACTGGAAGTACAGGTTTTATAGTTATATTTAATTACTTGACCCCCTCATACTCTATTCTATAATTGTCGGTTAAAAGACCCATGACCCAGGCCACGATCGGGTGAGATAACACCCGGACTCTCTATGCTTGAACCTTTGCATTGTTGTAGATCATATACGTTGTAGATCTCAACATTTTGCCATCTCCAGCTTTAATAAGCAAAGATGTAGTGTTTTCTCTAGTCCGCAAGATAAATGATAGAAAAGGGCGATACCTAATATTGCAATGTCTCCTTAATAATACTCCGTACACACTGGTCAACATTTACAGTCCTAATGAGAACCAACATGAATTCTTAACCTTGACTCTGGCACTACTTGACATGTATAAATATGGGGAGGTAATTATTGGAGGTGACACGAACTTGTTTTGTTTCTTATGCTTAACCCCTTAAGGACACATGACATGTGTGACATGTCATGATTCCTTTTTATTCCAGAAGTTTGGTCCTTAAGGGGTTAAAGGGACACTATAGTCTCCAAAAAACTTTAGCTTAATTAAACAGTTTTGGTGTATAAATCATGCCCCTGCAGTCCCACTGCTCAATTCTCTGCCATTTAGGAGTTAAATCACTTTGTTTATGAACCCTAGTCACACCTCCCTGCATGTGATTTGCACAGCCTTCATAAACACTTACTGCAAACAGTCATCTAATGTTTATCCTTCCTTTATTGCAAGTTCTGTTTGATTTAGATTTTCTTATCCCCTGCTATGTTAATAGCTTGCTAGACCATGCACTAGCCTCTTGTATGTGATTACAGTTCAAGAGATAAAATAGTTTAGCGTAAATTACATCTGATTGAAAGTGAAACAGTTTTTTTCATGCAGGCTGTGTCAACCACAGCCAGGGGAGGTGTGGCAATGGCTGCATAAACAGAAACAAAGTGATTTAACTCCTAAATGGTAGTGAATTGAGCAGCGAAACCTGAGAAACATGATATATACACTAAAACTGCTTCATTAAGCTAAAATAGTTTAGGTGATTATAGTGTCCCTTTAATTACTTGAATAGGTATCAGAAAATTGACAATTCACTTCAGAGTCATGTTAGAAGTCAAGGTCATGTTAGAAGCAGCTAAAAGTTTAAATAAGAAGCAACATACACTTTATTAATCAGATTCTCACACAGCTTATTAATTATCCTTTCACACACATATCCAAGCACATTCATAATGATAGTATACACAAAAACAGAGAAAAGGCTGCGCCACAGAAAATAAAACAAAAAAAGTTCGGTACTAAATAAAAAAGTTCTGTAAAGGAGTCCCAGTAATAGGTGGTATTTCAACTGATGTGGTGTCTTCTTTGTTAACAGTTGTCCATCTCACGATATGAAAAACACAATGGGAAAGGACTAATCGTGCAGAGTGTATATATAAATAGTAGTGAAATTAAAATATAAATTGCACACTCACATGTCCATGAGCTAGGACCAGCTCTAGTATGATAGGCACACAGCGGATTGCCCTCCGCTTATAGGGGTACTTGTCCTCCTGGGGGGTGCTGGTGTCCAATTCTCATAAAAATAAATAAAAACAGCCAATAGTGCTCTCCGGTGAGGTAGTTAGCGTAAAAGAATAAAATAAATAAAATATACTCACAAATAGAGTGCAGGACTTTCTGCACTCTGTTAATCGCGTGGGTGGTATAATCCCCACCTTAGGATATGCCAGGAACAGTAAATAGAAATAAAATAGTATAAAAAGGTAATATATGTAAAATTATTTATTAGTACAATATATTAAAACCAATAACGCGTTTCGCCAGCAGGCTTTATCAAATTGGAATAGTGTTAGTCCCTGGCACATAGGGAGTATATATAGCTTGTACATACAATCAAAAATTGGCGCCAAAAAAGCAGTCACCAATCAGAACAGAACAAAATATAAATAAAAAGTGCATAAACAAAATTAAACAATGATGTACAGTATTAATGTATTAAGGCATAAGAAGGTGTTGGTGTGAATACAATTTAAGAACGAGGGTTTATACTGTAGAATTTGAACAAATTAAAATCAATTCAATATCCGTGCGTGTCACGTGACCCGCAATGCACTATGGTATCTGTAGTGAGCTGGGTCACGTGACCGCATGTGGTTACCGATATACAAACAGTCCGTGCGGCCAGTATGGAAGAGAATGGCACGCACGGACGGCAGGGCGGGACCAGACTGTGTCACGTGACCCGCGGCGTAACACAACGTAGATACCCGCGGGTCACGTGACCGGAGCCACAGGGATTATGGGACTTGTAGTAAAGGGCAAAAAAGGATAATAGTAAAAGGCAAAAAAGATGTTGTACTAATAAAAATACAGTAGAAATGATAAAGTATAGGATATACAGTTAAAAGATCAAACCTTAAAAAGGATAAAAAATAATAATAATAAATAAAAATATAATGAGTAATACAATCATATGGGATCTACTTTTAGAAGATCCACCCTTAAGAAGGATAAAAGTAATAAGGAATGAATAATCATATGATAAATATATACAATTACAATTTAAATAGACATGACTTGGATAAATGAATAAAATCAAAACAAACAGTACAGAATAAAAAAAAATATAAAAATAAAATAAAAATTGTTATAAAAAATTAAATAAATCAAAATCTACATTAAGACCTTGAGGTGTTAGGGTTTGTAAATTAAATACCCATTCCATCTCTGACCTGCCAAGAATATTTTTTATATTACCACCTCTCCAAGGTATTTTGCATTTCTGAATACCTAAACATTTGAGAAGTTTGGGGTCTTGATTGTGGTTAATAAAGTGCTTAGATACAGAGTGGTTTAAATACCCATTTCTAATATTCCTACAGTGTTCTGCTAGTCTTATCTTTAAACACCTGGTGGTCATACCTACATATTGGAGGCCACAGAGGCACTCCAATAGGTAGATAACGTTAGTGGTGTTACATCCGATAAAGTCTCTTATGGTATAACTTTTATCAGTTTGGTTGGATTTAAAACTAGTAATAGTAGATTTAGTTGTTGGATCAGTATTTTTGCATACAGTGCAACGTTTACATTTGTAAAAGCCTTTTGCCCCATCTAAAAAAGTGTGTTGAGTATTTTTGATTTCTTTAGTATAGTTGTTAGTTAAAATGGATCTAAAATTAGGTGCCCCTCTGAAAACAATTTTCGGCTGTATAGGTAAGATTTCTTTAAGCAGATCATCATGTCTTAGGAGATGCCAGTGTTTTTTGATTGTTTTTTTAATAAAACCACTTTTATTATTATAATTAAAAATTATAGGAAGAGTGGGGGTTTCTAAAATATTTTTGTTCTTATATGTTAAAAGACTTTCTCTAGGTTTGTTTCTAACTGTATTTATGGTACTATCAAGAAGAGTGTCGGAATAATTCTTTTCAATAAATTGTTTCTTTAGGGCCAGTGATTGCTCATTAAAGTCATTTATTTCAGAGCAGTTACGGCGTATTCTCAAAAATTGGCTTTTGGGAGCGCTTTCAAGCCAAGGTTTATAATGGCAGCTAGTTTGGTCTATTGCAGTGTTAGTACATACTTTCTTGAAAAATGTTTTTGTATGTATTTTCCCATCTTTAATAAAAATATTTAGATCTAAAAAATTAATTGAATTTGTGCTGTGTTCGCAAGTAAGGATAATACCTCTCCTGTTGGCATTGAGGTATGATATAAAGGAATTTAAACAATCTTCAGAACCTTTCCATATAAAAAACAGATCGTCAATGTATCTAAAATAGGAGACCAGGTTATGCTCCCAGGCATGTTGCCCCCAAATGGCGGTTGTTTCCCAATCCGCCATGAAGAGGTTGGCATAGCTTGGGGCAAACCTGGTCCCCATGGCTGTCCCTCTTTTCTGGAGGTAAAAAGAGTCATAAAACCAAAAATAATTATTGTTTAAAATAATATTAATACCATCTACAATAAAATCAATCTGGGCAGCTGGGATTTTATTTTCATTTGATAAAATAGTTCGTACTGCATTGCATCCAAGTTGGTGAGGGATGATAGTGTATAGGGATGTAACATCACATGAAACAAGTATAAAGTCTGACTTCCACTCAAATCCATTTAAAAATCTTAGTAATGACATAGAGTCCTTCAGATAGGACCTCATTAATTTAACTGACGGTTGAAGTAGTATGTCAATATACTGAGATAGATTACATAAAGGAGAATTAATTCCAGATACTATCGGTCTACCTGGGGGGTGTTTAGCATCTTTATGTATTTTGGGCAAAAAATAAATGACCGGAATTTTAGGGTTCTTAATGAATAGGTAGTCAAATTCTTTTTTATTTAGAATATTGTCATTTAGACCTTTTAGTAAAAAGGTAGTTAGTTTCAGTTGTATATTAGGGGTAGGGTCTTTTGTTAATTTTTCATATACATCAATGTCATTTAATTGTTTATAGGCTTCTTTGATGTACATGTCAGTTGATTGGATTACAAGTCCCCCACCCTTATCTGCCGGTTTGATTACTATTTCTTTGTCCTCTTGAAGTTGTTTGATGGCTGTTTTTTCTAATATGCTTAAATTGTGAGAATCATATTTATTAAATTTAATTTTATTAAAATCTCTTAAAACAGATTTTTCAAACATTACCAGTGGGGCTGATTTAAAATGATATGGATAAAAAGTAGATTTGGGTTTAAGGTTAGTGTTAATAAAAGTAGATTGATCTGTGGGTATAGGGGAATGGGAAGGGGGAGGATTAGTGTCTGAAGTTTGTGCATTAAAAAATCTCTTTAGCGTAGCTTTGCGTACAAACTTATTTACATCTAAAAATGCTTCAAACGGTTTAAAAGAGTTAGTTGGTGCATACTTTAGTCCTTTACTTAAAACAGAAATCTGTGGTGCACTTAAAATTTTATTAGATAGGTTGAAGATGCCAACATCAGATTCTTTTGGAGTATTTGTTATCTTTCTAGTCTCTCTTTTTTGCTCTCTTCTGCCACTCCGTTTGCCTCTGGGCTTAAAGTTCTTTTTTTTGCTCTGATGGGGTATGGTGTATTGATGAAAGTGCTGGGGTGTGTCTGAATCTCTAAAAAATGATCATCATTTTCAATTTCGGAATCAATAGACAGTAATTGATATCTGTTAGTGTGAGTGATAGGGGTTTCAGAATGGTTCTTATAAAGAGTATTAGACCGATGTGTTTTAGGTGAGTGTGGATTATTATCAGGACTACGTGCATTGTAATAGCGATTGGAAGAATCCTGATAATTTGATGTGTTATGTTGAATCTTTCGTGATGCATATGATGATGGGCGGTGATAAGATGAGGGAGCATAGTGAGGGTTTGGATTTTTATAGTGAGGTTTAGACCTGTATGGAGAGTGGTGAAAAGGTTTGTGGGGAATAGAGGAGTGATTTTTGTTGGCATATGAAGATTCATGCCGTAAATTGTGTGTGGTGGCTCTTTGATATTGGTGAGATTCTATTCTTGTATTACCATGTGAGTTGTCGGCCATATATCTTTTATTCAGATGATATGTTCTAACCTGTCGATTTGCATAATCTTGTTTGTCTCTGATATATTTCTTGACTTTAATGTGCTTGGTGTCAGTTTCTATTTTTTCAATTTTACTCTGAATTAAAACTGAATTTTGTTGATATACATTACTCTCTGTAAAGGGCATAAGTTTTTCTCTGAGGTTATTGATTTCTCTATCCAGATTAGATAGTTTTTTACTTTTTTTCTTAATTAGTGTATCCATAAGACCAAATGTACAGGTTTCCAATTTATTATTCCATTCATTCATGAACTCAATGTCATCTTGGTCTGAGGTGGGTAGTTTCATAAGTCTTAGGCCTCGGGGTGTTATACGTTCATCTATGTATTTTTTAAAGGTAGCAATTTCCCATTTTAATTTAATTTCTGTAGTTAAGGCTCTTTCTAATTTGGTAAACAGTTCTTGCTGGGTAAATATGGGAGGCCTAACATATATAGGACTAATAGTTTGATTTGAAAAAACGTTATCAATATCAATAGAGTAATTGCTTCTATACTCAAAAATAGACATATTAAAAGCAGCTAAAACCAGAGGGATATCGATAAAATACACAAAGAAAAGTAAAACGGCTAGCGCTAATAATAAAAACAGATAAAATAAAATAAAATAAAAGGCAGCAACCTAATAGGGGGTCACCCTCTAACCCTCTATAATAGGAGTATACACAAAAACAGAGAAAAGGCTGCGCCACAGAAAATAAAACAAAAAAAGTTCGGTACTAAATAAAAAAGTTCTGTAAAGGAGTCCCAGTAATAGGTGGTATTTCAACTGATGTGGTGTCTTCTTTGTTAACAGTTGTCCATCTCACGATATGAAAAACACAATGGGAAAGGACTAATCGTGCAGAGTGTATATATAAATAGTAGTGAAATTAAAATATAAATTGCACACTCACATGTCCATGAGCTAGGACCAGCTCTAGTATGATAGGCACACAGCGGATTGCCCTCCGCTTATAGGGGTACTTGTCCTCCTGGGGGGTGCTGGTGTCCAATTCTCATAAAAATAAATAAAAACAGCCAATAGTGCTCTCCGGTGAGGTAGTTAGCGTAAAAGAATAAAATAAATAAAATATACTCACAAATAGAGTGCAGGACTTTCTGCACTCTGTTAATCGCGTGGGTGGTATAATCCCCACCTTAGGATATGCCAGGAACAGTAAATAGAAATAAAATAGTATAAAAAGGTAATATATGTAAAATTATTTATTAGTACAATATATTAAAACCAATAACGCGTTTCGCCAGCAGGCTTTATCAAATTGGAATAGTGTTAGTCCCTGGCACATAGGGAGTATATATAGCTTGTACATACAATCAAAAATTGGCGCCAAAAAAGCAGTCACCAATCAGAACAGAACAAAATATAAATAAAAAGTGCATAAACAAAATTAAACAATGATGTACAGTATTAATGTATTAAGGCATAAGAAGGTGTTGGTGTGAATACAATTTAAAAACGAGGGTTTATACTGTAGAATTTGAACAAATTAAAATCAATTCAATATCCGTGCGTGTCACGTGACCCGCAATGCACTATGGTATCTGTAGTGCGCTGGGTCACGTGACCGCATGTGGTTACCGATATACAAACAGTCCGTGCGGCCAGTATGGAAGAGAATGGCACGCACGGACGGCAGGGCGGGACCAGACTGTGTCACGTGACACGCGGCGTAACACAACGTAGATACCCGCGGGTCACGTGACCGGAGCCACAGGGATTATGGGACTTGTAGTAAAGGGCAAAAAAGGATAATAGTAAAAGGCAAAGAAGATGTTGTACTAATAAAAATACAGTAGAAATGATAAAGTATAGGATATACAGTTAAAAGATCAAACCTTAAAAAGGATAAAAAATAATAATAATAAATAAAAATATAATGAGTAATACAATCATATGGGATCTACTTTTAGAAGATCCACCCTTAAGAAGGATAAAAGTAATAAGGAATGAATAATCATATGATAAATATATACAATTACAATTTAAATAGACATGACTTGGATAAATGAATAAAATCAAAACAAACAGTACAGAATAAAAAAAAATATAAAAAATAAATAAAAATTGTTATAAAAAATTTAATAAATCAAAATCTACATTAAGACCTTGAGGTGTTAGGGTTTGTAAATTAAATACCCATTCCATCTCTGACCTGCCAAGAATATCTGTCTATTGATTCCGAAATTGAAAATGATGATCATTTTTTAGAGATTCAGACACACCCCAGCACTTTCATCAATACACCATACCCCATCAGAGCAAAAAAAAGAACTTTAAGCCCAGAGGCAAACGGAGTGGCAGAAGAGAGCAAAAAAGAGAGACTAGAAAGATAACAAATACTCCAAAAGAATCTGATGTTGGCATCTTCAACCTATCTAATAAAATTTTAAGTGCAGCACAGATTTCTGTTTTAAGTAAAGGACTAAAGTATGCACCAACTAACTCTTTTAAACCGTTTGAAGCATTTTTAGATGTAAATAAGTTTGTACGCAAAGCTACGCTAAAGAGATTTTTTAATGCACAAACTTCAGACACTAATCCTCCCCCTTCCCATTCCCCTATACCCACAGATCAATCTACTTTTATTAACACTAACCTTAAACCCAAATCTACTTTTTATCCATATCATTTTAAATCAGCCCCACTGGTAATGTTTGAAAAATCTGTTTTAAGAGATTTTAATAAAATTAAATTTAATAAATATGATTCTCACAATTTAAGCATATTAGAAAAAACAGCCATCAAACAACTTCAAGAGGACAAAGAAATAGTAATCAAACCGGCAGATAAGGGTGGGGGACTTGTAATCCAATCAACTGACATGTACATCAAAGAAGCCTATAAACAATTAAATGACATTGATGTATATGAAAAATTAACAAAAGACCCTACCCCTAATATACAACTGAAACTAACTACCTTTTTACTAAAAGGTCTAAATGACAATATTCTAAATAAAAAAGAATTTGACTACCTATTCATTAAGAACCCTAAAATTCCGGTCATTTATTTTTTGCCCAAAATACATAAAGATGCTAAACACCCCCCAGGTAGACCGATAGTATCTGGAATTAATTCTCCTTTATGTAATCTATCTCAGTATATTGACATACTACTTCAACCGTCAGTTAAATTAATGAGGTCCTATCTGAAGGACTCTATGTCATTACTAAGATTTTTAAATGGATTTGAGTGGAAGTCAGACTTTATACTTGTTTCATGTGATGTTACATCCCTATACACTATCATCCCTCACCAACTTGGATGCAATGCAGTACGAACTATTTTATCAAATGAAAATAAAATCCCAGCTGCCCAGATTGATTTTATTGTAGATGGTATTAATATTATTTAAACAATAATTATTTTTGGTTTTATGACTCTTTTTACCTCCAGAAAAGAGGGACAGCTATGGGGACCAGGTTTGCCCCAAGCTATGCCAACCTCTTCATGGCGGATTGGGAAACAACCGCCATTTGGGGGCAACATGCCTGGGAGCATAACCTGGTCTCCTATTTTAGATACATTGACGATCTGTTTTTTATATGGAAAGGTTCTGAAGATTGTTTAAATTCCTTTATATCATACCTCAATGCCAACAGGAGAGGTATTATTCTTACTTGCGAATACAGCACAAATTCAATTAATTTTTTAGATCTAAATATTTTTATTAAAGATGGGAAAATACATACAAAAACATTTTTCTAGAAAGTATGTACTAACACTGCAATAGACCAAACTAGCTGCCATTATAAACCTTGGCTTGAAAGCGCTCCCAAAAGCCAATTTTTGAGAATACGCCGTAACTGCTCTGAAATAAATGACTTTAATGAGCAATCACTGGCCCTAAAGAAACAATTTATTGAAAAGAATTATTCCGACACTCTTCTTGATAGTACCATAAATACAGTTAGAAACAAACCTAGAGAAAGTCTTTTAACATATAAGAACAAAAATATTTTAGAAACCCCCACTCTTCCTATAATTTTTAATTATAATAATAAAAGTGGTTTTATTAAAAAAACAATCAAAAAACACTGGCATCTCCTAAGACATGATGATCTGCTTAAAGAAATCTTACCTATACAGCCGAAAATTGTTTTCAGAGGGGCACCTAATTTTAGATCCATTTTAACTAACAACTATACTAAAGAAATCAAAAATACTCAACACACTTTTTTAGATGGGGCAAAAGGCTTTTACAAATGTAAACGTTGCACTGTATGCAAAAATACTGATCCAACAACTAAATCTACTATTACTAGTTTTAAATCCAACCAAACTGATAAAAGTTATACCATAAGAGACTTTATCGGATGTAACACCACTAACGTTATCTACCTATTGGAGTGCCCCTGTGGCCTCCAATATGTAGGTATGACCACCAGGTGTTTAAAGATAAGACTAGCAGAACACTGTAGGAATATTAGAAATGGGTATTTAAACCACTCTGTATCTAAGCACTTTATTAACCACAATCAAGACCCCAAACTTCTCAAATGTTTAGGTATTCAGAAATGCAAAATACCTTGGAGAGGTGGTAATATAAAAAATATTCTTGGCAGGTCAGAGATGGAATGGGTATTTAATTTACAAACCCTAACACCTCAAGGTCTTAATGTAGATTTTGATTTATTTAATTTTTTATAACAATTTTTATTTTTTTTTTATATTTTTTTTTATTCTGTACTGTTTGTTTTGATTTTATTCATTTATCCAAGTCATGTCTATTTAAATTGTAATTGTATATATTTATCATATGATTATTCATTCCTTATTACTTTTATCCTTCTCAAGGGTGGATCTTCTAAAAGTAGATCCCATATGATTGTATTACTCATTATATTTTTATTTATTATTATTATTTTTTATCCTTTTTAAGGTTTGATCTTTTAACTGTATATCCTATACTTTATCATTTCTACTGTATTTTTATTAGTACAACATCTTCTTTGCCTTTTACTATTATCCTTTTTTGCCCTTTACTACAAGTCCCATAATCCCTGTGGCTCCGGTCACGTGACCCGCGGGTATCTACGTTGTGTTACGCCGCGTGTCACGTGACACAGTCTGGTCCCGCCCTGCCGTCCGTGCGTGCCATTCTCTTCCATACTGGCCGCACGGACTGTTTGTATATCGGTAACCACATGCGGTCACGTGACCCAGCGCACTACAGATACCATAGTGCATTGCGGGTCACGTGACACGCACGGATATTGAATTGATTTTAATTTGTTCAAATTCTACAGTATAAACCCTCGTTTTTAAATTGTATTCACACCAACACCTTCTTATGCCTTAATACATTAATACTGTACATCATTGTTTAATTTTGTTTATGCACTTTTTATTTATATTTTGTTCTGTTCTGATTGGTGACTGCTTTTTTGGCGCCAATTTTTGATTGTATGTACAAGCTATATATACTCCCTATGTGCCAGGGACTAACACTATTCCAATTTGATAAAGCCTGCTGGCGAAACACGTTATTGGTTTTAATATATTGTACTAATAAATAATTTTACATATATTACCTTTTTATACTATTTTATTTCTATTTACTGTTCCTGGCATATCCTAAGGTGGGGATTATACCACCCACGCGATTAACAGAGTGCAGAAAGTCCTGCACTCTATTTGTGAGTATATTTTATTTATTTTATTCTTTTACGCTAACTACCTCACCGGAGAGCACTATTGGCTGTTTTTATTTATTTTTATGAGAATTGGACACCAGCACCCCCCAGGAGGACAAGTACCCCTATAAGCGGAGGGCAATCCGCTGTGTGCCTATCATACTAGAGCTGGTCCTAGCTCATGGACATGTGAGTGTGCAATTTATATTTTAATTTCACTACTATTTATATATACACTCTGCACGATTAGTCCTTTCCCATTGTGTTTTTCATATCGTGAGATGGACAACTGTTAACAAAGAAGACACCACATCAGTTGAAATACCACCTATTACTGGGACTCCTTTACAGAACTTTTTTATTTAGTACCGAACTTTTTTTGTTTTATTTTCTGTGGCGCAGCCTTTTCTCTGTTTTTGTGTATACTCCTATTATAGAGGGTTAGAGGGTGACCCCCTATTAGGTTGCTGCCTTTTATTTTATTTTATTTTATCTGTTTTTATTATTAGCGCTAGCCGTTTTACTTTTCTTTGTACATTCATAATGATACCTAATAAGACACTCACATATATATAATACACAATATCTAGCGTATTTACTCATCCTCTAAACAGCAAGTTTAATGAGATTCCTATAGTGCCAGGAAAACAAAG